>OZ018324.1:30149701-31349701 GCA_963969495.1 Ceratothoa steindachneri
AAACGCATAATAAACAAATGAAAATTTGGAATTACGACGTGTTGATCCCGAACTATTTGCATGAGCGATTTAACGAAACTGCGATGGCGAATAAAAAAGGGATAAAATACAAGCAAGTCAGGAATCTTGAAGAATCCTATCTCGCTCGCGATAGAGGTCAAACTCGACATAGGAAAGATGCTATTGCCACCGGATATCAGCCGTCGAGGAAAGAATTTTTACATTTGCAGCCTATAACTGGACTATTTGGTAGAATGACCCCATAATACTAACGGGGGACCTGAATGCCAGTTGTCACGAGTCCGGCTATAAAGATTTCATTGGGATCAGTAGGAGCCTCGATACTTTGCTGGACAGAAACATCATCCATCGAAATGGCTCCAAATCTGCACCCATGTTAGACGTCGGGGTGCGACGAATCTAGACATATGTCTGGCCAATCGTCAGCTGCCGTTTAACTACTACATGTAGTAATCATATAGTAGTCTCATCCGTAGTTAGAAGAAACTATGGATGAAGCAATTCTCGAGGAGAGTGACGAGACATTCAACGACCTTAACAACCACCTAATCAACGCAGATAGAGCTTGTATCCCGTAATCCTACTATAGGTCCATTTCAACATACAGATGGACCGAATACATGAAGGATTTATATCTTGAACTGAAATTTATGTATGAACTTATCATCAGAGACGCATCAATTGACCTTATACAACGAAGTAATGAGATAAAAGAAGAGTTCAACCAATTGATCTCCGAACAAGCGTGGAGACGTTGGGACAATGCAATCGAAAGCCTCGATCATGATGCATCTCCTAAAGGTTTTTGTCAAAAAATCAGGTGCGTCAAAGGATCGATGGAAGAGTGAAGAAAATGTAAATAAGTAACGAAGATGGAAACATAGAAACAGAATAAATAATATAGAAGCTATATTCCTAAGTTATTGGGGAAAAATATTAAATATAACTGAAAGGTAAACGAAGGGTTTGAAAGCGAAATCATAGACAAGCTGAACACACAAATTCAGAGGACGCACCCCCATCGCCAGGTAGATAGACAGCGGGACAGAGGCGCCGAGATAATCGAGGAAGAACTACTCGGCACGCTCCGCTCATTCTCTCAGAAGGCCCCATGTCAATTGGGGCTTACAAAACTAAACTTTGAAATGGCACCACTAAATGTCATCGAAGGAATGAGAAGAATTTCTAACGCCTGTATGAATACAGGATACTTTCCCGATGCTTCCAAGACAGCTAAGATGATTTTTTTTTGCTAAACACGTGGTGAATATTACGATGGAAGAGAGCTACCGGCCAATTTCACTCTTGGAATTTGGCGGGAAGGTATTCGAGAAAAACCTCAACCGAAGACTGGTGTCTTACCTGCAAGATGCAAGAGAACTCGCTGTACAGCCCGTACCAACTTGGATTTAGGAAAAAGCGAAGTAGGGAGATGACGATAAATGTCATCGCGTAAAAGCTTACCTAAACCAAAAGGGAAGGGAATTACGTGGACATTGTATGTTGGTATGTATCAAAAGCATTTGATAATGTGTGGCAAAGAGAAATGCCATACAAGATCCATCGGGTGGGATTAGATGAAAATTTAGAAAGAACACACTGTGACTCTGTCATGGAGAGAGCCGCTTATGTTAATTTTGGGAGCATAGACGGACGAAAGTTCATGCTTAATGCAACTAGGGTGTCTTCCCCCCTCTCTCTACTCTCTTAATATACACGGCAGATGTCCTATCCCCTGGAAAACCCACTTGCCTCATCATTAAATTTGCGGATGATTTCAGATAGATTATCTAGTTTCCTTGACGTAACGTGCCTATGCAAGGTCGTATATCAGCGGCAGAAATCGAAATATTAAACATCTATGAGGCCAAATGGAAACAAAGAACAAACCAAGAGAAATTCTAGGTGGTCCCCATTTGAAGGAGACTATTATCAAATGTCAGGGTGGGGTTTAGGCGCTATCCCTACATCACGGAGTGTAATGTACTTGGAATTAAATTTACTTGATCAGGGTACAAGAAGCACGTCACTGATCGAATTTCGAAAGCCTCACTCACAGTCAGATCTATTCATGCTCAGAAACCTCCGAGAGAGCGTGAAGAAAAAGATCTATAATGCACTTGTATGATCTACTCTGCTGTACGCCGCTTCCGCCCTCTCTTGTCCCTTGAGGACAAAAAAGAGTGTACCTAATTACGTATACACAGAGGCAGGAAAGACGCCAAGAAGAGCTGCACAGAGAGGCGGGGATAAATCTTATTAACCTATTGATCGAAGAACGGACTAGAAATATGCAGGAAATAGTTAATCAAGTGATGGATGAGGAAATCATCCAAGTGATTAACCAGAACAGAAAAGCCAGAAAACATGCAAGATTTGCAACTTCCGCTAGCTTTCTGGCTAACGGAGACGAAGTGTCGTTTTACGCATGATAAAGTGTTAAAAAAAACGGAAAAGAAAATTAATTTATACCCATTAATGAAACTCACTAAACTAAGAAAATCAAACAAAAAGCGACTAAAAAAAGTATCTATTATGACTCGATAGCAGTGATTATGGCAAAGAAGAAAGAAAACTACAAAAAAACATAGAAACCAACATACAGCAAAATATAAATTAAATACAAAAATACCTAGTACTAAAATAGGTAATAATTATATCATAAAACAACAATAAATGCTCTTTACATATACAAAAAACAAAGTTTTAAGACAAAGGCTTGAACACTGTAAATATACCTAAAATAAGAACATTAACCAAAGATACATAAGAACAAAAAATACGATGAAAGCGATAAGCCTGATGAACAGTCGCCTTGCATCCCTTTGCAAATATCTTATACTTCCTTCTCTTTTCACAACTTTTATTTCGTTCTGTCTATGGCACACATACTTTATCCCCCTCCACACACGTATACACATTTACATTCATTGGTTGATTTATTTATTATTAAAAAACGCACTTTAGGCTGATTTATATATTCTAATATTTAATGTATTTTTCTGTTTCAGATCGTCTCCTAGGATACAATTTTAGTTTTCTTGAGTAGTGGTACTAGAGGAAACAAGAATTTCCCCGATACATTTTGTTAGATGTGTGGATATATTATATTGGGACAAAGCATATATCACATAAAATCTTGAAACGGACCAAATTCTGGATAGCGTATAGAATACTTTGGAATACCCATGGGTGACCAAGAAATACCTTTTGTTATTTCTATAATATGGAGAGAGTTGAAAAACCACTGTGATGACTGCTATTTCGCATGATAGATGTTAAAGACAAGCTCTTCAGTATCTGTCCCTCATGATGATAGCTTATCAGTACCACATCCACCAGAAAATGCAATTAGGAAAACTTCTTGTAGTATTCTACATAAATTTTACTTTTACTTAGAATTGAATATTAATTTCATTCATGTTTTGTTGAAATTGCTTAATATAGTCATTTTTTAGACAGATGGAATGGATTTTTCATCAGAAAAGTCAGCAAGTAGCGGCAACAAAGAAATGAATGATTATTGCCCGGAATGAGTATTCATCTCCAACTTCCAAATCAAAGTTACCTGGATGATCTGATTAGTGACATATGTCTCAATAAGTCAGCAGCTAAACTTTTAACATCCAGACTGAAGGAATGAAATTTACTCGGGGAAGAGTGCAAGACATCTGTGCACCGGGAACGACCTGATGAATTGGAAATTTACTATGATATTGGAATAGATTTAACTAGGCATATCGCCATTGGAGAAGATTGCATATATAAAGACTATATGTAAA
The DNA here is from genome assembly GCA_963969495.1 of Ceratothoa steindachneri. Classification (NCBI taxonomy): domain Eukaryota; kingdom Metazoa; phylum Arthropoda; class Malacostraca; order Isopoda; family Cymothoidae; genus Ceratothoa; species Ceratothoa steindachneri. The sequence continues at coordinate 30,153,505 of OZ018324.1, forward strand.
GCTAAGAAAATCTCTAGAAATTATAATATGTCAAAACTGAGGTAACATTTGATATGAAATTAAATGCGTTATTAGACTTTTCTCGTCCAGAGAAAGCAATTTTTTAACGCTAACTAAAGCTTTTGGGAAATTCGTATGGTTTGTTCGTCAAAACGGATTAAAAATTAATAAATTCAATAAATTAATGAGGATTTTAAAGGGAAGAATTAAAAAAAAAAAAAAATATAGAGACAGGTATTAGGGTTATCCTAAATGTTAATTATTTTAATTAAGATGCTTGAGCGCTGGGGAAATCCAGAGAGAATTTGGTCCCGCTAAACGGCTAAAATGGTATGTTGATGTTATGTTAATTTTTAAATATAACAATTTAAATAATTGTTTGGAAAAGGTCCCAACTCTAGTTTTAAAGTAAAAACACATTTTAATGGTACATTTTATGTGCTTTATTTAAATTCTATCTCATTTTTTGTGCAAATGCATAGAAGTCTAAAAAATTGAAGTTTTAATTTTACCAGACTTCTGGTTATGTTGATAAAAAAAAATGAGATTAGGTTAAAGCAAAACACATTAAATGTAGAATTAAAATGTATTTTTTTACTTTAATCTACTTATCCTATTTTTACTTAACATAGCTTTACTTTTTTCTAATTAGTCAAACAAAAAACCTTCCTTTTATTAATTAACCATATATTGATACAATCTAAAATAGCGGTTGATGGCAATTCGGCCATATATGGATTTGATCTATTTCTTTCCTTAAGGGATGAAATTATTTGTTTCTTTCTTAGTGTCTATCAGTTGCCATATTTAAAATATTTCCCTATCAAATCACCCACCTCTCAAATCAACACCTGTTGAATAGAAAAGCTCAGCAATTTTGCACTTACAATTTAAAGGGCTAACTAAATAGGCGACGATTCGAGTAACTTACTCGAAAATGTAGACTCAAACGACTTAAGCTGTATATCTAACGATGATGGCTGGCCTACTGAACTATTATCTGAATTTGACAGTGATAATATCGAGATTTTAGACGAAGAAAATATTGAAAATAGTGACACTAGAGACGAAGAAAAAGAGTCCCACCCTTGCCCACGCAAACAGACGCGGCATGCCGCTACTTGGGCTTGGGCATCTGCCTCAAATTTCCTACCCTCACTCACTGCGTTTGAATCTTCACTGTCAGGTTTGACTTCCTCATGCTTCATCCCATAAAATTGCACGAAATATATTATTTTGGGCAGTTTATCGACGATGATGTGATAAATATAATTGTCGCACAAACAAATGCCTAATATAAATTTGGGAAGCAAAGAAATTCTTACAAACTGAATAACTGCCTTTCTACCTTCAAAGAAACGGATGCCGAGGAAATTAAGTTGTTTTTGAGGATCTGGATTCTCGAGTGTCACAGTAAAAAAAAAAACAACAATAAAAAAACAGGCTAAATGATTATATTGGTCAAGTAATCAACTTTACGAGCCGAAGATATTCGGAAAACTAATGTCAAGAGGTCGCTTTCTTCAAATATTGAGGCTTTTGCATTTTAGCGATAATATAATTGAAAGAACTAGCAAGAGAAATACTCCTTAACTGGATCTCATTAGATAGAGATTTAAATCAAAGCTAATTCCTTTCAAAGACCTTTGCATAGATGAAAATCTACTTCTTTGAAGAGGAAGACTTCGTTACAGTCAATACAATCAAATCAAAATACATAAATTTCCCTTAAAAACGTTTGTGTTATGCGATTGCAATGTAGGGATCACATTGTAAGATGGAATAAGAGACTCAAAACCTCTCTTAAAAATAAGCACTTTGAAATGTTTTTTGAAATCTTGTTATGGGTTCACGTCAAACCAAATGGAATCCGAATGGATAAGTGCTCTCAAAAGAGTACTCTTCCCGTATAGTAATACCTCTTTTTTTGTTTACTAGGCAGGTGGGATGGGTACAAGTCATGCAATACTACAGTTAATACACTAAAAAATAATAACGAGAGCCTAAAGATAATGCCAAACCCTCAAAGAAATGAAAACTCGTCCGGAATTTTAGGAAATTTGAAACTAGAGACAAATAAGAATGAGCCTGAAGTTCAAAAAGTAGTTAGTAGATTTCATAACAGTAAATTCCGTTAACATTATATTCTATATATCTAATAAGGTTAAAAGAATAAACAGCTTAGTTACAACTTTCAAAATTACTGTAATTTTCGTGGGCGATTACTTATTTGTACGACTAACTAAATCCTTGTTTTCTTTCTCTAAACTCTAGGAACTTTATTAACGTTTTAAAAAGAAACAAAGGAGAGGAATATAATAATTATGTTTGAATATTAAAAAAATCAGTGTAAAAAACTCTAGGTAATAAGTACAATCCCATTCTTCTATATATTTAATTTAAATCAATTATAATTGAAGATTTAAAAAGTTAATTTGTGTTATGAGCACAACATAATAGATATGGTGGCATTTGGCAACTATTGAAGAGATGTTTTCTAGACGCCATCATGTCCGCTAATTAAATGCCGAAACTTACTTGTTAAATGAATTTAATCTTATAAAAAATAAAATTATAATTTATTTGTTTTATTTCTATAAAAAATAATACATATTTAATTAAAAACACACCTTATACAATAAACTTAACTCCACCAAATTTCTATTTGAATGTATTAAACGCAATTATATTAGGTTGAGAAATAAGTTCTTGCGTTTCTTTTATGTTGTGTTGATTTAAGTTTTGATGACGTGATTTGTGCACATAGTAAGAAAAAATAATAAATAATTAGAGCAAAATTTGCAAAGGTTAGGCTATTTCTCTTAACAGCGTAGACTATTTGGCTTTTGCTTAGGCTACGTCTTGAAGTTGAGTAATAAGTCATTGCGGTTTATTTAAAAGTTGTGTTAATTTATTTTTTGTTCTATACCCTCAAAATGGAATGTCAAGTTGAAAGAAAGGCGTATTTTCGACACTAGTTGTTTTCATTTTCAATCTTGACGCAAACAATGCAAACGTAGCCAAAGCTCGGTGCCATATTTGTGCCGTATAAGAAAAAAAATGCTTCGTCAGAAAGGATAGCTCACTGGTGGGTTTCGCGTTTCAAAAACAGTCATTTCCATCTTAATGACGAAGAACGTTCTGGTCCCCCCATTAAGTTGGATGAAGATCGATTGAACGACCTTCTTCAGGAAAATCCTCGTCAATCGACTAGACAATTGGCTGTACAATTGGCGTGTGATCAGGAAACTGTAGTGAATCACCTTCATTCGATGGGGAAAGTTCCAAAACTCGGAGAATGGGTTCCGCACGCTTTGAGTGAAAGCAACAAACTTCAAGACTCCACGATTGCCGCAGGTTTGCTTGCTCGCCACAAGGCTACTCGTGGATATAAGGACAGATTTCTTCACCGCATCATCACTGGCGACGAAAAGGGGTGTGTTTATGCCAACATGAACCATCGAAAACAATGGCTTAGCCCCAATAAAAAACCACTTCCGTGATTAAAGCAAGGACTTCATCCACGAAAGACGATGCTGTGTGTGTGGTGGGATTGTGAAGGCATCATTCTTTATGAGCTCCTTGCGAACAACGAGATTGTCAATGCAGAACTCTATGTTCAACAAATGTATCGACTCACCGAAGCTATTCGTGAAAAGCGACCTCATCGACGTTATGGAGTCCTTCGGCAACACGACAATACTCGTCCTCACATTGCCAATATGACAAAAGACGCCATCCAAACGGTTAATTGGAAAATCCTGCCGCATCCTTCATATTCACAAGACTTGGCTCCATACTGATGTGGAATTAAGAACCTGGTTAGACGAATTCTTCGATTCAAACTCCAGAGATTTTTATTGCGGAGGCATCGAAAAACTAGTTGAACGTTGGGAAGAAGTCGAAAATAACAACGGAGAATACATTTTTGATTAAATTGCATATTGTTATCAATTAAAAATGAAGTTTTTCTAAAATTGTTAATGTTAATGAATAAATTTGATAAAACCGCAAGAACTTATTCCTCAAACCAATATATTAACTGATTTTATTGAAGAAATATGAAAGAAAAGTATCTAATTAATTATTTATGTATGATTAAATGATACTTGTAGTTTCTATAATAATATAAGACATGGTAAAGTAAATTAATATAAGTAGAATGGAAAAATTTAATGTTATTTGGAACTCAAATAGAAATAAGAATAATTAAGTGCATATATATTTGTTATTTACCGCCATGTGTGCGGGTCAAGACAGCGGATATAGAAAAAGAAACGGAATAGGAAGTGACCTCGGAATTCTGTTCGCTAGAGGTATCTGTCAAAGACTTGGACCAGGCTACCCCACCTACGTGAAGGCGTTCGCAGCCACTAAACCAGACATCTGCTTGGGCAATAACTATCTTCCATATAATTACTATATAAGGCCAGAAGATATTCCATGTACCGACCACACAGCGACTCTGTTCGCCCTTAATTAAAGACCAATCCAGATACCAGGCAAGGTAACAAAAGCCTTTCACAGAGCAAACTAGGAGAGACATACAAGAGAGAATTAAGCACTTATCCACCGAAAGAACTAGACGGCGCATCTCAAAAAGAGATAGATGAGGAACTAGAAACTATTAGGAATTTTATAAAAAAAGGGGATAGAAAAGCCATCTCAAGAAACAGCTACTCGACGATTAAGACCTTTACCTGATCTCCAGAGATGATAAGAAACCATCGACGACTAAGGGAAATTTCAGACAACATAAAGAGAAACGGACCAACGAGGGAGCTACTCAACTCATTGAAGAGGATAAAGAGGATTCTTAATACGGAAATAATAGAAAAAACAAAATCAGGACTGGAATGAAACAATCCAGAAGATTGACGATGACGCACCCACAAGAGAATTTTGGAAGCAATGAAACAAATGAAAGAAAAATCAGGAAAAAAAAAGATGACATTGAAGGATAATCAAGGCAATAAGATAGAATATATTGACGCAATAGACAACTATTTAGAGAACATTGGAAGAACATTTTTAACATTAGTGAAGAGGACAATCAAGACTTCGACAGGGACTTCGAACGAAACATCCCAAGACAACTCGAACAAGAAGCGGACAGGATAATCCTTTAAATAAATGTAGATGCAAAAAGAGACACCTTGGACGGCAACGACGCAAGAATTACCGCCCAAGAATTGAAAAACACAATCGCTCAGTTTAAGCAGAAGGCACCAGGTAGACCAAAGCTCACTAAGAGGCACTACAAACAAGCGACTGACAAAAATACTGAAGGGAATTAATTCAGTATTTAATGCCAGCCTTAACACTGGCTACTTCCCGAAAAAACTTAAAGTAACTAAAATGATTTTCATACCCAAAGCTGGCAAGACTACTACACGAGTGGAGAATTACAGACTTATATCTCTACTCGACTTCATCGGGAAGATGTTCGAGAAAATTGTGAACACTCGCCTAAATAAGCACCTGGAAGCAAATGGCCTAAATAAATTTTAATTCGGCTTCAGAAAGAAAAGAGGCACGGAGATGGCCCAGGCGGGCATAAGAGAAAAAATAGCTAAAACAAAAAGAGAATAGGCTAGCGTTGATATAGTCTGCAGGGATGTGTCCAAAGCTTTTGACAAAGTATGGACGAAAGAAATGCAATATAAGATATTGCAGTTACGCCTAGAGAACAAGATGGAAAAACTACTTGGCAATTACATAACCGAACGGAACGCATTTATCAAAATGGGAAACTAAAATGGAGATAAATTCAAGATGGAGGCTGGCCTTCCGCAAGCAGGATATCTGAGTCCAACATTATACTCTGTATATACTTCGGACATTCCCCCGTTAGCTACATACGGGTGCCTAAATATACAGTTCGCAGATGAGATCACACAGATTGTCGTCTGCCCTTATAGGAACCCTCATATGCAAGCAAGACTGACAGCAGAAGAAATACGACGGATCAACGCTTATGAAAAACTAGAAGATCATCACCAACAGGAATAAATTTACAATCGTACCAGCAACATTGTGATCGAAGGAAACAGATACAAGTACAGAAACAAAACTACAGTGCTAGGATTGACGATTACGAAGAGAGAATACACCAAGCATGCGAAAGAAAGAGTAGAAAAAGGAAAACTCCATAATTTCCCACGAATAAAAAATAGCGAATACTGCAACGAAGATTTCTTTACCCTCAAAGAAATCCTTTATCTCCTTTAACCATCCTGCAATCAAGAAATAAGATAACTATACCCTTTGGAGTCAGTCTTCACTTCAGAAAAGCCGTAACCTACCAGATTCAGGTAAGTATAAAACAGATCAAGGCTCTCCCCACCCACCTCTTCCACCCGAAACTTCTGGCCCAAAAAATTGAAAAGATACCTGATTGTGCAAGGGGAGGGAGGAGAGAACACAGTCAGAAAATTTGTATAGTAAACCTGAAACATATCTATTTAGTGATTTTATTTGCACTTAGCGATACTATTTTCAGCTGCTTTTTGTCTACACTAACTTTTCAATGGTAGCATTAGCATTTATGATATTGCGTTTCAATACTTTAAGTTTCTGATAACTTTGTCAAAACTTTTTTTAAACGATTCCACAATTTTGCTGGACACTTTTCCTTCCGTCAGCTGATTCCGCACTTTAACTATTCTATATGAAAAAAAAGTTTCCGCAAAATCTTGTTCTAAATTGTTTGGGAACAAGCTTCATGCCATTGCTACGAGTATAATTTCTATTTAGTTCGAACCAGATAGAGTGGTCGATATTTTCTATTACTCTCAAAATTTTGTATAACTCGATTAATTGACCTCGAATGCATCTTGTTTCTAGGCTGAATACGTTTAACTTTTCCAGTCGCTATTTGTAATTGTATTTTTTGAAATTTGGAATTAAGTTTGTCGCTCTGGCTTGGACCCTCTCCAATCTCTTAATGTCTTTTTACAAATATGGTGACCAAACCTGCGCACAGTACTCCAGTTAGGATCTTACTAAGGCATTATACGTATTTACGATTATTGTTTCATTTTAGTAGCTAAATTGTCTTTTAATTTATGCCAAGTATCTTTAGGGCTCTCTTCTCGACCTCTACACATTGATGAGAAAATTTGAGATCACTGGTTACGTAAAGGCCTGTCTTTTTCTTTTTCTGTGCATGTCCTTGATATATGTCGTAGAATGGACTCTCGACGATATACCATATATAACTATTCGTTGAGAGAACTTCTTTAATTATCTTTAGAGTGCGTGATTGTCTGGTGGGCCGATATTATGTATCTTCGATATGCTTAAGAAGTGGAACTGAGCTCAAGGATAATAATATTGCTATCATTAATAAAAAAGAGTTTTATTAATAATAACTATCAACAAACACAAAACGGAAAATATTGACATAAACAGAGAATGGAAAGGGTCGTGGGGCTCGGGCTAATCCGAGGATAAAAGGATTTATAAAGGTAAAACAAATATAGAGTTAAAGAGATGGGATGGTTCGCTAAACCATTTAAAGAACAGGATAGAATTGACAAAAGGGTTAAGTACTCAAAGGTGACGTTTGGCTTACGTAACTTTATACGAGTGGTGCAGTGGAAGGCGACGTGAAGGAATTTTCCGTCCACTGGCGAGTTCCAGCCGAAGGGGGGGAGGGAATAAAAGGATCCTGACGTGGCGTCTTGAGAATGAGAACCGTTTTTCGACTAACGGCTTGAAGAACAATGGCTGTTCTACGTTGTTCTCTTCTGAACAAAGGGGGGTGAGAACCATCTCTTGTCTACGGGCTCAGGAACAATGGCTGTTCTAATGTTGTTCTCCTCTGAACAACAAGGGGGAAGGGTGAGAACCGTTTCTTGGCGAAGGCCTCAAAAGAACAATGGCTGTTCTACGTTGTTCTCTTCTGAACAACAGGGCGGGGGGGGGGGGGGGGGGAGGAAGAACCGTCTCTTGTCTACGGGCTCAAGAACAATGGCTGTTCTAATGTTGTTTTCTTCTTGAACAACAAGGGGGGAGGGTGAGAACCGTTTCTTGGCGAACGGATTCAAAAGAACAATGGCTGTTCTACGTTGTTCTCTTCTGAACAACAGGGGGGGGGGGTGAGAACCATCTCTTGTCTACGGGCTCAAGAACAATGGCTGTTCTAATGTTGTTCTCCTCTGAACAACAAGGGGGGGGGTGAGAACCGTTTCTTGGCGAAGGCCTCAAAAGAACAATGGCTGTTCTACGTTGTTCTCTTCCTGAGCAATGAGGGGGAAGCCTTGAGGACTTGGCGTCACGAAAGGCTCGAACCTTTGGCACTAGAGGGATATTGTCCTCCTTCTGGACAAGTGATGGTGAATCTAGAGGTCGAGGTCCCTTGGCGCACAAAGGAAGAGAGGGTCGTAGTGATGTTTCGCGACGAAAATCTGGATCTCCAATCTGATCTTAGTGGTAAAGTTTCCATCTAAATAGTCGAGACACTCCCTTGGCATTGGGGACAATGGAGTGGGAGCTTCGAGGGAATGCACAGCCGAGCCTGGGAACAATGCCTTATCTGCCCATAAGCCTAACTCAATCTGGCAAGGTCGGCGTATGGGGGCGAACGGGGGGGACGATAACCTCCTTGTTTAAACATTGACATCCGGTGGCTGCGATAAAGCGCCAAGCTTCGAAGCGAAGATGCACGTGGGAGCATCGTGGTTTTAAATAATATGTGATAGGGGTTAAAACTAACGCTGCTCAATCCGTTCTATCACACCCCTCCATTCCGGGGGAAGTTGTCACTTCGAAAAAAAGAGAGAAGGGACAACGATAGAGCTTCGTTGTGGGGAACTCGTTTTCTTGTACCAACCGTACCTTCCTGCACCTAAATAGCATTACCTCAATACATATGATTATTTTGATTTTTAGATTACAGGGGAAAATAACCTTTAATACAACTTAATAAAAAAAAAGGCATGGAACAATGAAATGATATAAAATTAGTACATATGGGACAAAATAATTTATACGTAAATTAATCGGTACAAATATATATACATACAAAACAGATAGACATTGAGCGTTACAAAATTCAGGCATATACATTAACTAATTATAATACAAGAGAATCTAATTTAAGTCGTACAAGACGGTATATACCTACATGGAGATACTAATTCTATGAATACAATTACTCTACGCTATTCGGTAACGCATTCCTACTAAGTGCGTCAGCGACCTGGTTATCGGAACCTTTTATATAATTTATTTTAAATTGATACTCTTGCAAGAGTAATCTCCAGCGTATGATGCGGCCGTTGGAGTGTCGCACATTCCTAATATAGGCTAACGGACGTTGGTCGGTTCCTATCTGACATTCTTCACCTATCAAGTACATCTTGAATTTGTCTATGACCCAGATAATTGATAGAGCTTCCTTTTCTATAGTGGCATATCTCTTTTCGCGTGGTAATCATTGGCGTCTAGCATATGCAACAGGATGACTTGTTCCGTCATCCTCGTATTGAAGGAGTACACCTCCAATGCCCTCGTTGGACGCGTCGGTCTTAATCCCAAAGGATTTTTCCGGGTTGGGCAACTTTAAAATGGGGGCAGAAATGAACTTACTCTTGAGCTGAATAAAATGGGAAACAGCGACATCATTCCAACGTAAACGATCGGGGAAATTCTTTTTTTGAAGGGGGCTGAGGGGGGCCGAAATTGCAGCGAAACTCGGAACAAATCGCTGATAGTGAGAAGCTGATCCTAGGAACGATCTTAAGTGCTTCTTTGTAATCGGGAGGGGCATGTCGGCGATTGCCTTAATCTTGTTCTCTTGGGGACCTAACTTGCTTTGTCCTATTTTGAAACCCAAATATTTGATGGTTTCGTGGGCAAAATGGCATTTGCTGGGGCCAATGGTGAGGCCATTTTCGCGCAATCGCTCGAAAAGAGCTAATAGGGTGTTTAAATGGTGACTCCATTTAAATAGTTCTAGTAGCTGACTCTTTTGATGTGGTGTCAGCTGCGCATCAATATCCAGGTCAGAGGGTTCCAAAGACTTGCCTGGTAGGGACGGAAGAGGGTAATCGGCATCAGGTTGGGTGCACACTATCTGTCTTACATTAAGGGACTCCGCGGGGTAATCTTCTTCAAGCGCCGATGTTTCGTCCAGTTCTACGAAGTTATCTCCATGGGCGCGTTGGGGGTTCTTTTTTTCTTGGGGTCCACGGACAGTCTCCGTGTCCTTCTCTTGGGCCTTATCGCCTAAGGGTGTTAGTTCTTCACACTCCTTTTGTGCCGTCCTAAAGTCCTGGTTAAGCATCTCTGAGAAATCGGACGGTATCGGGGTTCTGATGGGGACGGGTTCCTGGGCTTCTTTCTTATCTCGGCCTCGAGGAAGGGCGGCCTGAGACACAGGGTCGGGACTTACTTGGGGGCTCTGTCCTATAAGCAGGGAACAGAATTGTATGGATGCTGAAATGACCTCAGCCCAGCCATCATAATATTGACACTGCAGGTAACATCTAACGACGGGGAATTGGTTCGCCCGCCCAAGGTAGTTATGTACCACCGCAAATTTTTCGTGGTTAGGGTCCACTGGGGGGAGGAGTTCGTCGGACAGTATGAAACACGTACATCCTGTGTCCCTGACGAGAGTCGATACTCGACAGCCGTTCACGCTGCCCTCCTCAAATTTCAAAGTTCCCGATGAACTTTTATCAAAAACAAAATTTACCTGGTGGCCTGACGGAGGGGGAGAAGTTTCTGCTTGGGTCTGCACCACCGGGGGAGCCGGGGTTGCATTAATCTGGTGAACTTGGTGGGCTGGTCCGCTTTTAAGCCTAGAATTTTGGGGGCAATTCCAGCTCATGTGGTTTTCTATACCACAGGTGAAGCATATGATTGGTCGCTTCGGGAAGAGAGATGGAGAAGAAATCTTAACGGGAGGTTTGGAGTCCCGTTGTCGATTTTTGGGAAAGAAGTTTTGGGGTTTTATGGCTCGGAAACTTCGTCGGTTTTCCTGTGAAGGGGCGCGAATCCTTCCTTCTTTCCTTGTAGGGGGATTGGTGAGAAGTTCGATTCTCCTTTGGGTATAAATTATGGCTTGCGGCATAGACATCCGCTTCTTCGGTACATTCTTTAAAGGTCTGGCACCGACGATCCTTGACGAACGAGCGGATCTCCGTCGGAAGAGACGCCAAAAACTGATCCCGCAACACGAAGTCGGTTAAAGACTCGTAGTTAGGATCAACCTTTGAGGATTCTAACCTAAATTTAAAATTTTTCTGAAGAATGTATCCTAATTGACGGAACGTCTGTCCGGGTTTCATACGACCTCCTCGAAATTCTTGGCGGTAGAAATCGGGAGTCATATTATGAGCAGCCAATAACTCAGCAATTAAGGTGCTGTAGTCAATTGTACACTCAGATGGTAAAGATATAAAAATTTCGCGCAATTTGCAATTTAACAGGGAAAGTAATCTGGCTACACCTTCAGCCTCCAGATCCATGTTATTGATTTCGAGGATCTTTTCGAAGTGGGCTAAAAATGCTCCGAAATCCTCTCCATCCTTGAAATTGAGGAGCTTTAGTGAGAGATTGGGGAAGCTTCGGAACGGGAACTGGCGGACTGTATCTCTGCTTCAACACGAGCTAATTCAATCTGATGATGAAGCTCAGCTTGTCTTATCCGTTCCTCTCTTTCTCTTTCTTCTCGTTGGATTACTCTTTCTCTTTCTTTTTCTTCTCGTTCTTTTCGTTGGATTTCTCTTTCTCGTTCTTCTCGTTGGATTTCTCTTTCTCTTTCTGTTCTTTGCTCCTCTTGAACGTACTCAATTAGTTCTTTTCCGGAGAGTCCCAAGAATTCTCCTTGCGCTTTAAGGATTTCGAACTGAGTCATCTTTGCACTTGGAGGGGCACTAGTCAACCAACTAAAATTTCTTGCAACAAGAATTATGCCTCTATAGAATTAGCCTACCTAAATATGGGCACTGACTTATTCGTACTTGGTTTCTAAATCTAAATAACCCTGACTAAAATCACAAAAAAAAACACCAACAAATTATTATCACAGTTCCTTGAGCTACTCCAGCTTCTTAAGTTTAAAAGAAATGGGTAGCAATCGTTAAAACAAAAGGGAATTACTTACTATACTCTATTATTGTAACGAATAACACTATGCTTTACTCGACTGAGACCAGTGTTTGCAAAGATATAGCGTTAAACCTTACACACCTGATACCAAATTTAAATAGTATATATATATATATATATATATATATATATATATATATATATATATATATATATATATATATATATATATATATATATATATGTCGTAGAATGGACTCTCGATGATATACCATATATAACTATTCGTTGAGGGAACTTCTTTTTATCTTTAGAGTGCGTGACTGTCTGGCGGGCCGATATTATGTATCTTCGATATGCTTAAGAAGTGGAACTGAGCTCAAGGATAATAATATTGCTATCATTAATAAAATAAAGTTTTATTAATAATAACTATCAACAAACACAAAACGGAAAATATTGAAATAAACAGAGAATGGAAAGGGTCATGGGGAATCTAGCTAATCCGAGGATTCAGAGAGATTTAAAAAGGTAAAACAAATATAGAGTTAAAAAAATGGGATGGTTCGCTAAACCATTTAAAGAACAGGATAGAATTGACAAAAGGGTTAAGTACTCAAAGGTGACGTTTGGCTTACGTAACTTTATACGAGTGGTGCAGTGGAAGGCGACGTGAAGGAATTTTCCGTCCACTGGCGAGTTCCAGCCGAAGGGGGGGGGAATAAAAGGATCCTGACGTGGCGTCTTGAGAATGAGAACCGTTTTTCGACTAACGGCTTGAAGAACAATGGCTGTTCTACGTTGTTCTCTTCTGAACAAAGGGGGGTGAGAACCATCTCTTGTCTACGGGCTCAAGAACAATGGCTGTTCTAATGTTGTTCTCCTCTGAACAACAAGGGGGAAGGGTGAGAACCGTTTCTTGGCGAAGGACTCAAAAGAACAATGGCTGTTCTACGTTGTTCTCTTCTGAACAACAGGGGGGGGGGTCGAGAACCGTCTCTTGTCTACGGGCTCAAGAACAATGGCTGTTCTAATGTTGTTTTCTTCTTGAACAACAAGGGGGAAGGGTGAGAACCGTTTCTTGGCGAAGGCCTCAAAAGTTCAATGGCTGTTCTACGTTGTTCTCTTCCTGAACAACGAGGGGGAAGCCTTGAGGACTTGGCGTCACAAAAGGCTCGAACCTTTGTCACTCAAGGTAAATTGTCCTTCTTCTGGACAAGTGATGGTGAATCTCGAGGTCGAGGTCTCTTGGCACACAAAGAAAGAGAGGGTCGTGGTGATGTTTCGCGACGAAAATCTGGATCTCCAATCTGATCTTAGTGGTAAAGTTTCCATCTAAATAGTCGAGACACTCCCTTGGCGTGGGGGACAATGGAGTGGGAGCTTCGAGGGAATGCACAGCCGAGCCTGGGAACAATGCCTTATCTGCCCATAAGCCTAACTCAATCTGGCGAGGTTGGCGTATGGGGGCGAACGGGGGGGACGATAACCTCCTTGTTTAAACATTGACATCCGGTGGCTGCGATAAAGCGCCAAGCTTCGAAGCGAAGATGCACGTGGGAGCATCGTGTTTTTAAATAATATGTGATAGGGGTTGAAACTAACGCTGCTCAACCCGTTCTATCACATCCTTGTTCTTTAAAATATCTTGTATTTAGCTTTGCGATTTTTATTGCCTATGTGCATTAGTTTGCACTTATCAAGGTTCAAAGGTAAACCTCACTTTACACACTAGCGCGCAATTTGGTCAATATCTTCCTGAAAGTCTTTGATGTCCTCTTCATCTAATTACACCTTTACATGATTTACAGTCATCATCAACAAATTTTGAAATCTTTGATATCAATACGATTTTAATATCGTTTATATATATATATATATATATATATATATATATATATATATATATATATATATATATATATATATATAATGAAGAGTAATGGTCCCAACAGTGACCCCTGTGGAACTCCACTACTAACACATATCAAATCGGGTGCTTGACTATTAATTACAACTGTCTGCCTACGATCTGTGAGCCATTTCTTGATCCAATTTGCAATTTCTCCGATTTTTTCAAATGTTCTAACTTTTGTCATTAACTTTGCACGTGGTACTTTATCAAAAGCTTTCTGAAAATCTAAATACAAAATGTCAACTGACCTTTCTGTGTCATAGATTGAATTTATGTGGTGAAAAGATTCCAATAGATTAGTCAGACACGATCTTTGTTTTCTGAAGCCATGTTGAAAGTCACGTAATAATGCATTCACTTCAATATGATCAACTATTTTTTCTGCGATAAAGCGCTCGAGCATTTTCCAAACACCGATGTAAAACTTATAGGGCGATAATTGTTGGCTGACTCTTTGAATGCTTTCTTAAATATTGGCGTTATATTAGCCAATTTTCAATCTCCTGGGACACATCCTCTTTCGAGAGAAATATTAGAAATTTGTGTTATATGTTCGGCTATGGAAACTTTAACTTTATTCATTTTGTCGATGAGTCTCTTAACATTATTAACTGAACACTCTTTTGATTTTAGTGGATTATTGCCAGAATATCTGCTGTTAGAGAGAGAGAGAGAGAGAGAGAGAGAGAGAGAGAGAGAGAGAGAGAGAGAGAGAAAGAGAGAGAGAGAGAGAAAGAGAGAGAAAAAAGAGAGAGAGAGAGAGAGATGATAACATAATTTTGAAATCTAAATGTGCAATTCAACTTTAAACTTTTGTAGTGGAAGTTGTGAAAAAATGAGGGGGGTGAAAGGAATAGTGCGGAAATGAAAGAAGCATTAGATTTTTAGTTTAGGTGAGTGTGTGCGTAAAACTATTCGATTGTATAAGAAGTTTTTCTTCTATCTTCTTGACTTTTCGATTTTAAATGCGTATTATGTATATAAGGAGAAAACAAACGAGAATAAACGACTTTGAATTTTTCAAGCAGTGTGATTGCACAAATGGTTGATAAATATAAAAAAAAGATCGAATTTCTAATATTAAACACATGGAAATAGACCATCGCGCCTTATTGATGTTGATATTCATTTTATGAAGCCTCTTCCTTCAAGATGAAGTTGTTATGCATTCGTTATAAAACACAACTGAGAAAAATTATCATCATCATTGATCACTCTCCTATAATTCTAGGGCGGCGCGCATCAACTCCGCCAAAAACTTCCCATCACTACCTCGTGTCAATTGTAATTAAATTCCTTTTGATATATTTTTCATCCACGTTATAGTAACCCTTTTAGATCTAAAATTGGTGAAGGCAAAGATATAAATTATATCTATTTAAAAATAAAAATAAAATTATGCAAGTTACTGATGAAATAGAGGAAGGAAGAAAATGGGAGGGAGGTCAATAAATCCCACGATATTCCTTTCTCAGGTGCTAATTTTTGCGCGCTGCCCACGCGTTCCAAAGTGTGCCTTTATATTTATTTACTATTTTTCCAAAGCATTAATTTCACCATAAAATTCTTTATTTTAATTGGTCATTACAAAATATGGTTCGAAAAATAGAAAGAGCCAGTTAAATTTTATAATAATATTAATATGACGGAATAGTCTCGCATTTGTCACAGATGTGAAGGAAAAATTGGGGAACTTTCAAATTGCCATTATATAAGATAGAAGCGCATTTTCACGATGATAAAAATTTTTTTTTATATTCCCTGCATTGAAAAAATAAATACTCGGATAACAACAATAGTAAACAGTTATATTAAAATAAATTAAAATCTGCCGCATTTAGCACGTTCATTGGAATTATCCTGGCAGCAGGCAAAGGGTTAATTCACTAGAGGATATAACTTTTAAAAAACTAACCATCCTCTCGTTAGGTGCAACGTCCTGAATAAATAAACATCTGACATAGTATTTATTATAATGTTCCTTCTTATTGCCTGCGCGCAGTACCCAAGATTTAACATCCTTCCATAATGTCTCGGTATGTAGAGTGTGAGCTCCACTTTGGGAGTCAAAAAATTTAAAGAATGATTAACTGTTAAATGAGTATACCTAATATCACTTAATGAATCGTAAGTCTCACTTGTTGCTCGTAATCACTGGACTCGGCAAAATGTACTGTCGTATTAAAGTTGCTAATGTATTCGCCAATCGGTCCAGTAGAGGCAAAACAAATTTCTTTTTCGATATTCATTCAATACCCCCAAATGCCCAAACATCAGTGACTTCTCTGCTCTATTATAGTTATATTTTCAAAATTTGCTTTCATCTATCTCGTAAATAATCCCGTTTCCACCAATCTTAAGTTGTTTCTAACCCAGTATTCACAAAATTCTGAACACATCGACTTCCAGTCAACAATTATTTGTGAACCGATATTTAATTACGGTTGTAAATATAACAAAAAAATGAGTTTTTCCTATGCATAAAATTCCACTATTTACAAATGCATATATCATGTGTCTTGCTTCTCGATCGGCTTTTGTTTTTGTTGATCTATAGGTGGAGGATTCACTCGTTTATAGGTAAGGTCACCTCAAGTTTATAAGCAGGCCACCTGTGTAAGCTAGGTGGAATGAATGGTATATTGGCTTGAGTCTATCGGCGGCTGTGGATTACACCGTAGAATTCAATCTAACTCTAGATGTTTGCTGGTTACTCACTTGTTTGCTGGGTAAACGGCAAACGGCTTATTGCTTAGCAGAAGTAGGGAATAAGAATTAAAATTGTAGTTTTGTAGGTTTGAATTTTTTTTCTTATAGCCATCTCATGTCTGGCAAGTGAAATCGCTGAGTTCCTAGTTCGTAGTTTGCTCATGTTCTTGTAACTGTCTATCGGTGTTAATAGATTCAGTATTTCTTGTATTTCTCTGTCTGTCAGACTGTCCGTGTATGTTTTTGTAAGCACTTCTCTAACTAATATTTAGGGGCATGGCTCCGTTTCTTCAATCCGAAAGCTAGGTGGAGCTTGTTTGATCAGAGGGTATGTGCGTGTAATATTGTAGGCGCGTGTACACTAAGAGAGCGTTTGAATTAGGAAATCTGGCCAATCTTTATCAGGCCGATATCCGTAGCAAAATGAGATTTCGTCTTTCATAGGTCCCTGTCAATGGCTGGTGGGTCAGAGTCTCTCTCTATAACAGATTCATTAGTTTGTGTGCACAGCTGATTCAATTGTCTTTGTTATACATGCGGCCAAACTGTCGGCTCGCAGTGGTTTCCTAATGTGTGTGGAAGCACAGAGATTTCATTTGTATTATCTACAAGTATTTTGCTTTGCATTGATACATTGATTATTTACTATCAACTTAGTATTATTTACAAGTATTTGCTTTGTTTTGCATTAAGTAATTTTTAACAGATTGCATATTATTTAAATGTTTGATTGTGTGCCTAATTCAAGATTTTATACTGCCGACTGGTGCTCAATTTGTTAGGTGCCTTGTTGGCTCTATTCTACTTTGTAATTGGGCACAACAAATACTCCTCCTCAAGCCACGGAGTTTTACAAATACTATTCTTTAATTTTAATACACTCTTTTGGGAATAAACATTTTGTCACATAAATAATTGTTAAACTATTTATATAACTTAAATATCTGTTTTTTAATATAATTTCGGGGAGTTTTGCACCTTCTAGGTAATCTCTATGAGCGTAACACATGGTGTATTATTTGGTCTACAGGCGAAAGTTCATTAAACTTATATAGTCATATGTACAAAAGTATTGAGGCGTGTGAACAATCTGCCTCCCTTTATTATAAGTATGCCGCGGCAACAGAAATAAAATGTACATTTAATAATTTGTGATTAACCTACATTTATACAATGAAGCTGGTCTCTTAAAATTATATGAATGAGGGGTAAACTCTTATTATACGTACATCTTTACATTGAGTTTAGATTATTTTGACTTTCGGAGTCTTACAATACTTTATTTTTTATATCCATATTTACGCACGCTAGTTAGTGGTTATTTGTAGGGTTCGGAGGTGGGAACTGCAGCTCTTTAATGCGAACAAAATTCGTGTTGGTGTTTATGCGCACCACTACTTTATTATACTTAACCTTCACAGATCTGTGCACGCGCACCGCAACATTAAATCTACTTTCTTATATCATTTTGTTATGCTTGGTGGCATAGCATGAATTCCATAGTGGCAGGAATCTAGCGATTCTTTGATTAAACCATGTAATGCCAAGCGTGTTAACATTTGGGGATTCTGATGTCCGAGCTGATACATTGATTATTGACTATCGACGTATTTACATATATTTGCGTTTTTCATTAATTAATTGTTAACAGATGGCATATTATTTAAATGTTTGATTTGTGTACCCAATTGAAGATTTTATAGGGCAAACGGGGTGCTCAATTTGTGAGTTTCCTTGTTGGCTCTATTCCCCTTTGTAATTGAGGCACTACAGATGACGTTACTTCTTAGTTATTTTTCAATCCTTTCTTTTATTTTTCAATTTTCAAATTACCAGTTTGTGACACAATGGGAGGTGGGTTTCGCCCTCAATACCCATACCCCTCATTTTTTTTAATAAACTCTTAGTATAGGCAACTCGATAATAGAAGTAAAAATATGGGAACATCGCGAATGAACGTAGGGTGTAAAATAGAGAAATATAGAACTTATATATAAAACTTAAAAAGCAAATAATTCTAGAAACAATTAACTTGATATTGCTCGCTTGCTTTTGTTATAGTTTTATTACCGCATTGTGTGCGATGTTGTATATATAAATAAATTTGAAAATGTCTAAAAATAACTATTGCATATATTATGTTTGAAACAAAGTTCTGTCACAACTTTTATTGACACTGATTTACCATGAAACAATGTAGCAAAAGAAACATATCAATGAACAATGTAACACGGTTATTTTCGAGCACCTGCTTCCAAAGACGGGATAGTGCATGGGTTCCTTTGTTGTAAAATTCAACTGGTTTGCTATCTAAGAAGTCCAACTGCAGTTTTCAGTTCATCATCATTTAGGAATGTTTTGCCATTCGAGAAGTTTTGCAGTGCCCGGAATAATTTGGTAGTCTGTTAGCGCCATGTCTGGCGAGTACGGTAGGTAAGGAAGAACTTCCCACCCCAGCTCCAGGAGTTTTTAACGAGTATGATTGATTTGCAAACTGTGGTCGAGCGTTATCATGTAGAAACAACACATAAGTTAATTCTGGTCGTTCCTATGCAAATGCATCTGCCACCAATGGCGTGCAGTCAATTGAAGCAGGGGCTTTCCCTATTTAAGAAGAAAAGAAAAGTAAATTTTACCCCAACAATTAATATTACAACTGAGGCAATTTTATTCTCACATTTATGCTTGCCTATACTTGTATACGCCATACAGTACCGTTCATTTTCAATCGAATTGGCGTTAGATCCTGAGGAACCCGACTGCAATTGAAGAAATGCATCCTTTGAGGCGAGATTTATACACTTTTTTTCCTCTTAATTTCAATAATAGTTCTGATTTGGGTGCTTTAGAATAAATAGTTTAAATTTTTTTTTTGCTTTTCTTAGCAATAAATATACATGCATTATACTTTTATGATTTTTATCTAGATATTTTAAAGCCGTGGTAGAATTAAGAGAAAAATAACCTATTTGTATAGATAAAAGAAAGCAAATTTAGCTTCGCAGTTATCGGATTGCATCTAGCAACTCTAAGGGTTGACATAATCTAGAAAAAACCAACAAAATATCTTAAGATACAATGACGTAACTATTATTATGCTCTGAAGCTTAAAAATTGTTTAGGTTATATTTAAATACTGGTTCTGAGAATGAAAGCATCTACATAACATACGCTCTTGTTTCTTTCGCATTTTGTTAATATTTCCTGGATTCTGGCAGCTCTACCGGAGTCACCCCTCATATCTTTGAGACCAGTAGTTGCGAGGCAGAGCTTAGGTAAGTGTGGCTTATTGTTTATTCATTTTTTAAGTGATACCCCTCCTTTAAAAAAAATGGATTCAAATTAAGTTGTGAGAAAATGCGATTGCATTATTAAGAAGGAAGTTCAGCACGATGACTTATAATGAAAAAGATACTATTATTAAAACGGGTAGGCCTACGCCAACACTAGGTGTCATCCAGAACAAAGTGTTTCACTCGCAAATACAATGTAGGCCAATATGATAGAACATCTAAGCTAGCTGGTTGTGCATACTTACAGAAGCTATTTTAACATTTAAATAAAGTTTTAAAAAATTTAACATTTAAATAAATTGAGTAGCTTACAATTTTATAGTTATTTTTAATGAAAAACATATTTAGTTCAATTAACATATTTATTTTTGTAAAACTTAAATTGATTCCTCATCTTTAAAAGTCACCGCATGCCACTGTCTACCACCTGTTGCAGTTGTTGACTGTTTAATTAAGCGTCGATAGATTGATTGCGTTCCAACATCTCCCAGTAAATCACTCCCTTAACATTCCACCAGACACAAAGCATAAACTTCTTCGATGTCGGTCGGCTTTTGCATGAAGTTGTGTAGGTGCACCTTTGTCTATTCAGCTTCTTTTGCCTACCATGATTGTAGACACTATTACTCATCTACAGTAACCACTTTGTTCAGCCAATCAAAACAACGTTTCTTGGACAATAGTGTCTTGAAAGCGTCTAAGAAGAGCTGACGGTCGAAGTCAGTCAGTTTACGTGGAATCCATTCAGCCAGCTTGCGGACTTTGCCCATTTCATATATATGGTGCAAAATGCCTGTATGGCTGACACTAAACTTTTCAGTCAGCTCACGTGATGTAAGATGTGGATCAGCTTTGACAGAGGTGCACGATCAGTCATTGTCAGTAAGTGAAGGCCGATCACTTCTTAGTTGATCTTGAATATCGAATTGGCCACACTGAAACATCTTAAACCAATTGTAGTCTGTCCGACGACTTATTGTCTTTTCTCCAAATGCTTGGTTAATACGACGTTGTGACTGGGCAGTGTTTAGGCCGGACTTGTAAGCATACAGTAAAAGAGTACGTTGCTGTTAACATGAAAAAGTCATTTGGTGGGTAATTTTTGAAACTTTAGATATCCTATAGAGTGTCCAACTAATTAATGTGTAGTGGCCTAGGCTTTTATAGGCCTCGCTTGAAAGTGCATAGTGATCTAGTCTAGATAGGCTTTACGTTACTGTGCACTTTCAACCGAGGCCTAGTAAAGACTAGGCCAGGCCACTACACATTAACTAGTCTTACTTCCTGTATAAATCTATAAATTAATAATAAATTTTAAATAAATATATAAATAAATAAACTTTTAAAAAGGAATAAAACTTTCGGAATAAAATTCTAGAAAAAATCGAATCATTATTTAATCTCAATCGCGAGAAGATTTGATCTCCGTTTTCCTATTTGAAGAAATTTAGTCAGATCAGTAATACTCCAGCAGGAGTGTAAATGAACGGCGGTAGAAAGAAAGGCGATGATAAAGTGAAGAGAGAACGGATCATGCAGCAAGTAGCGAACATTTTATATGCGTCGCTGGGACCAATGTGCGCTCTGCCTAGTCAACTTGGTCATGGTAAGTCAGAAAAAGACAGTCATCAAAGCTTATAAGCTGCCCACTTGCAATATCGCCACACTACATTGCCCTTTTCCTGGAAACGTTATCCGAGACATAACGCTCCTCCAGAACCAGGGTCTGGGCGCCATTGTAGATGGAGGTGTGTGGGAAAAAGGGCGATGAAAAAATAAAGAACGAACGTGGTGAGTTACGAATATCTTCCCGCAATGCTGGAACTAGAATACGCCCAACCTAGTCGACTCTACCCTCTTGACTCTTCCCGATAGAATCACTCAATCAGAGTTTATACGTCGTTTTTGTTTTCGTTTGACTCTTAAACGGTGGGATTGATCTGACGGTTGACTTCTGGCTTGTTTAGATCCTCGACTATTACTCTTTAATCCACGTTTATCTTTAACTTTTTATTTTGTGCCTTTGTATTAATTTAATTATTTTTCTTTTATCGCTCTCATATCCAGGAGAAAACCCCCTGTTCATATTCCTGCCATAGGGCGAGGAGGCCCAGACAAAGACCAAAGTCGTAAGTGCAGTGAGAGGAGCCTTGATTAATTAGAGGCCCTTCATTCAGAGATTACCTGGAGTTGTTGAGCCGGCTGGCGTCAAAGGCATTCTAGTTATTCGCTCCACTGATATCAGCAGGTTTCGGTTAAAACCGTTTCACGTAAGGCCAAACGATCGGACTCCTCCACAAAGTTGTTAAACTTTTAAAGCTGTCCCCCGAAAGAAGGGCAGCATCAAATCTGATTCAGCTCATACGTCCCCACCCAAAGTTGAACTGCGTGGATGAAAGACAGTGGATCCTCCAAAGGAGGGACTCCCGCCTCCGAATCCGCCCAGCCCGCAAAATTTTGGAGGCGGAGAGAGGAAAAGATTAGCATAGCAAGCCCAACCTCCCCTGAAAAGTCCTCTAAGGTGATAATGTCTCCAGCGCCTTGTTCGGCCAACAGCACCCGAAGTTCTGCCTCCGATAAATGTACGGCTATTCCTGTGAGGGCCTACGCCTTGAAGAGGGCTATATCATCTCCTCTGAGCTAGGCCTGGAAGGCGTATTCCTTCAATCGAATTGCCGCGGACTCTGATTCAACTAGGAGAAACTGTGGATGCTAGTCTGCTCCCTTTCACTGTTAGCTATTTATTTGCAAGATACCATGCTGGGCGTGTACCCCTTACTTCCTATCATAGGATATAAGGTTTTTCCGACCACACGACCACGGGATGGGGGCTGGCAGGAGGGTGCGCGATTTACAACTAGTATGGTTTTCTTTCTTTTATTTACTATAGAACACCTCAATTCATGCAGTAACAGTGCAGCTACACCTTGATGAAAAGTATACTTTAATTTCTGCGTACATACTACCATCCGCCGACTTCGACGCGGGGATTTCCGCCGTATCGAGACACGGTTGCCTAGACCAATTCTCCTTATCAGGGATTTGAACGGTAGACACCCTTTTTGGGCGGAATACCCGATCAATCCAAGGGGCCCGGTTCTTGCCGACCTAATCTATGAGCTTAAGATGGGGATGAGTTTACGCATCACTGCCCGAAACCCGCTTCCTTTTCTTTCCTCAATCTGTCCTTGTGCTCTCTGGACGCATAACCTGATTTTTCTCGATCAGTGACCATCAATGTGCTGTCCATTTCGCCTTCAACTATCATTTTCTAGACCGTTGTCGCCTGAATAACTACAAAGGAGGTGATTGGGAGTGCGCGGGAGTCCGCGTTTCAAGAAATGACTGAATTCTCTACTCAAGTTAAAGAGTCAAGGTTCATAGATGATGCCATTGAGTTTTTCTCAGACAATCTTATCGCCGTGGGCCTAAATAATATTCCTAAAACGTCTGACCGTTTTGCCCGCCGTTTGATTACTTGTTGATAAACCGTGTGTAATATGGCCCTCAGAGAGAAACGATTTGTCTACATGCGCTCTAAATGCCGCCCAAACGAGTTCACCTTCGGTGAATTTCGTCGAGCTAGGGCATACGTATCTTACACTTATCTTAAAGGGAAGATCCTTCTTGCAGAGATCTGGAAACGAGTCAAAAGGTTTCAGGGCACATTTTCGCAGGACCCTCCTCACGTTCTCTAGAATAAGGATACCGTAATCTCGAAGCTAGCATTCGTAGAAGAATCTTTGGTGACCTTCTTCTCCGCATTTTATAGCTAAGGTGCTGCTCCAGCAGCATTCAATGCACGTTGTGATGTTGCTGAAAGTTCCCGACTGCTCTTTCCCTCGAGGCGGAGAACCCTTCAAAAACAAGTTTAATTTGAGTGAGTTGCGTTACGCTCTCGCTTTATGCGCGGACACCACCCATGGTAAGTACGATGTTCCCTATGCCATGTTTCGACACCTAAGTAAGGGAGAGGCATGGTCTTTCTGTTAGATTTGTTCAACAGGATCTAAATCGAGGGTATCCTCCCAGACTCCTGGCGAATGGTTAAAATTCTCACTTTTCTACCACGACAGATTACCATCTAATTTCTCTAAATTCCAGCGTAACAAAGTCGCTAGAGAAATGAGTAAATATTATATTAGCCTTTCTCCTGGATAGCATAGGCCACCAGTATTCCGCAAAGTGCGACCTTCGCAAGTTCCACTCTACGTTGGCTGCTCTGCTCTGGCTGGAAAATGTTATTTGCGAGGCTTTTCTTCATGCACAGTACTACACGATATTTCCAGACGCTCCCCAACATTTATCAGTGAATATCTGCTCTCTTCCTCCCAAAGGTGCTTTCAGAAAAGGGTGTCTCGCAGGGAAAGGTCCCCAATGTCACACTTTTTGCCCTGAGCTTCAATGGATTTAGCTAATTACTACCGGAAGATGTCCTCTCTACGCTCTGTGTAGATTACCTTTAGATCTTTTTTGGTGCTGCCAAGCTGCAAAATTTGGAGCGTCGGCTCCAACAGTCATTGAACCGCATCTTTCTATTCTGAAGCGCACACATTGCGATTTTCCTTGGGAATTTGACTCGATCCATCACATCGGCCCCTGCATGAAGACCGGCTCATTCCACAAGTCCCCCATTGAGAGCCTAGATGTCAAGGAAACTTGCTCTGCGCCGTGTACAGTGCATTATGCGCTTAAATGCTCGAGCCTGGCACCTCCCTCAATTGTCAACGACTCATTCCATACGCAGCCGAGCTCGACGGTACCTATGCCGCTGAGAGAGGCTAGTCATACTATAAGCCTTTTTTGTTTAAGGCTAGGAAACTCCTTTGAGAGCTCGCTCTAGCTCTCTGGCCGGTAATGCATCTAGTTCTGCCAAACGCAACCCTGGACAGTAACATCTTTGGCGCTTTGTGGCCACGCATATAATCCCAAAGCTTCTACAGGACAAGAGTATTGCGTTCGGCCTTTTTGAAGAAAACTCTGTGTTACGCTGGATCCGTGTCAGTGGATACAAATGACTTCAATTTCCAAGAGGAGGTCACCTTTATTTCGTATCCCCTCTGTTTAAAGTCAACTGGGTTGAACCAGGTGATACGCCTGTATTCACGGCTGAGCTGACTGCAATATACCGCTCGATACTGGAGATATTGCGTCGTGACAGGTTTAGACTCCATATTGTGTTTTTCTTTCGACCCTCATAACGCTCTGAGTGCTCTCAGGGCATTGAAATGTCCACACACCTTGGTTCTTACTATCCGTTACGCCACAGTTGCCGCGAGCCGGGAAGATTTCGTGATTATTTTCGGCTGTGTTCTTGAACATGTGGAAATTGAGGGAAATGAGCGCACCGATGACGTTGCCAAAGAATCCACGAGTACTGAGCGACCATCCCAACGTTTCGCATTTTCCTCAAACCGACTGCATGGCAGGTATCCGGGCAGATATCGGGGTTCCTAACAAAGGAGATGGGGGATGGTAGAGCGGAACTTAAAGTTGAGAGCTATTGGGCTGCAAATGCTTCCATGTCCCTCCCCCCCCTACTCCTCAATTGCTATGACAGCGTCAGTTTGCTTTCTGTCGTCTTCAAAGTGGGCACACTCATGGGATGCCCCACCATTTGATGGAGCCGTCCACTGCACCTTACTGTGACGACTGAATTATCTCTCTAACTGTTCGGCACATTCCTATTGACTGTTCCAGTCTGGGTGATCCTGTTATATACGAAAAAGTAGTAGTAGTAGTAGTAGTAGTAGAAAGTAACCTGCGCCATCCTCCCTTCGCATCGTGAATGAGATATCGCAATCTGATAATGAAATTTAAATAAAGGTTAGAATCACAAGGGAAAGGGGAGTGTCCAGGTGGTACTCGGGAGTTTGGACAACAATCAGTGAACATAGAGTGTAGATTTTGGGCCATAAGATTTCGTTACCACTTGACTCGACGACAGGGCGATCATTATTGCCGTTTTCATATCTTTTCTGTTATCCTTAATTCTTTTTATGGGGAATGGACATTCCGGTAAGTTTTCCATCGTTTCTCAGTATTCATATTTTGTTTTGAATAATTGCCATTTTTTACTGGTTAGAGACCCATGCTACCGGCTATTACAAAACTCCTGTTGCACTCGTTACGACGCTCTCAACAAAGAACACAATGATGGTTTAGATGCAATTAGACACGTTTTTATTGTTTTAAAATATAAATATTTGTTTAAATTGTAATACTAATCAAGGTGGCCGGCCTCGGTGTCGAGCATGAGCCGCAGGTGATACCTGAAGGCCCCACATAAGTTGCTGTTATGGACCGTGCAGGCCTTGCCCTTCACATACGGCCACAATCTGTAGTCGAGAGGATTGATGTCGGGCGACTGCAGTTGCCAAAATTCCTTCGACCAGAAGTTCATGTTTGACCCCAACCACTCTTGAACGGTCTTGACAATGTGGGCTGGGGCACCGTCCTGTTCAAAGACATAGTTCGCCTTCTTTTCTTTGTGATCTTTCTCACCTAGAGCAGAACTTTCGTAGCCAAGATGTCCTTGTAATCGGCTGCGGTGAGCCTGCAACAGGTGCACCTTCTCGCCATTCATAGCCACGACGCCGAGCAACCTCACGGAGGCCGGGTGTTTGGTTGTGAACACGTAACTGACCTCGTAGGACATCTTGGCTCAAAATTCGATTTCCACGACTCTTCAACCCTTTAGCGGGCAGGTATCCCACGCGGGATAATTAATGCCACGTTTTTGACGAAACGTGGTGCAATACTTTGATGGCGTAGACGGCTTGGGTTGGTTTCAGTCAATGAGGGAACTCCTTGGCTATTGTTCTGCACCAATCAAAGCTTGCTAGCCCATGCGGGAGCTTGGCTAACGCAGGTAGAAGCAGGCATTCTCTCTTCCTACCCTGTAATAGCCAGATCTATATCGAGTTACTCCGACATACAGGCCGCCCACACCCGCAATAATGGAGGTAGGTGCATAGAAATCTAATAACACATAGCCAGATAAATGTGTTCCAATGTGATATGGGTGTAAGTGTAAAATGTGAAAAGAAATTGGTGAAAAATGATGGTGAAATAAGAGGGTGTTGCGCGCAGGACTTTTGCCCAGCTCACGGGGAATCATATCAGTCCCGTACGGGATACTGTGCCCGGTCTAAGGGGAACCATATTAGTGCCGCACGGGACTTTCTGCCCGCTATAGGCATCTTATTTAACGAGATGTATAGTGATTTGTTTATGGTGAAACGAAAATATGGTGATGTACAACATTTATCTGGTTTGTGTGTGAGACCTATGTGGCATATGGCCTGAAAATACTAGTGTTTTCTTTGATTAACTGCATTATATTTACTTTTAATGAAGGTTATGGTGCATTATTATTGTGTTTTTAGATAAATATGGCCCTAACTAATGCCATGCTTCCTCATTTCAGCCTTCGGCATTCTACTCTGGGGCCAGGAGGACTAGGCAGCAGGCTCAGAGGAAAGAGGACACCCACACCCACTTCCTGATTCCCCCACCTGTTCTGACAGCGACATAAAGGGGGAGGATTACGCCCTGGATGAAGTTTTTGATTACAACACCCTGGACCCTGACTTCCTCCTCAACCTCCCCGATGATCTCACTCCCCACAATCTCAGGTAAGCAATGAAACTAATGTTTTAAAGAGCAGGAGTGTTTGTTTTGGTGCCAAGTTTAGAAGGCCAAGTGCTTTGATGTCATTGGCATTTAATTTGTGAGCCACAGACTTGAAGAGAAAGCCTAAACAGACTCATGTTTTGCTGTGAGTCATTTGAATAGGTGGCCTTTAAATGGCTGCAGTGATTGTTTTGCTGCCATTTTTAAAGGGACAAGTCTAGTCATGTGATGTAAAGGGCAACATCTTTGTTGCCACAGGCGCTGTAACCAGGGTCAGGCCACAGCCAATGCCAGAGGAGGACACCATTGACAGTGAGGATGAAGAGGAAGCAACTGGACCGGCTCCCAAGAAGGCTAGGTGAGCCCAGAAAGATGTGACACAAAGGACATGGAAGAAAAAGGACATAAGCTACCCTCCACTGCCTGACTTTCCCGACCCTACCCCTCATGCTCTTAGGTCACCCTTCGACTACTTCCAGGACATGTTTACCACGGCCCTCCTGGAGGATATCGTCTACCAAATAAACCTCTATGCCTGGCAGAAAAACGTCAACACCACCTTCCAGATAGACAAGCATGAACTCATGGTGTTCATCGGCATCGTGCTGTACATGGGGGTCTCCATCTTGCCTTCAATTAAGGACTACTGGGAAACATACACGAGAGTGGTGCAGGTGGCTGAAGTAATGTACTCTAAGCGGTTCCGGCTGATCAGATCCCTTCTACACTTTAACAACAATGAGAACCTCCCTGGCACCACTGACCGCTTCTTCAAAATTCGTTCCATCTTTGCTTTCCTGACCAGGCAGTTCCTGCAGGTGAAAGCAACCCCCACGCAGTCCATCGATGAAGCCATGGTATCCTACAAGGGCACCAGAGCGGGGACCCTGAGACAGTACATCCAGACAAAGCCGGACAAGTAGAGGTATAAGCTGTTCTGCCGGGCAAGCATTGATGGCTTCATCCATGATATCCTCATGTACCAGGAAGAGACTACCTTCACCAGCTAATACACCAAGCTCGGCCAGGAGGAGTCACAGCTGCTTGTCTCCACTAAGACCGTCCTTGTGTTGGCCAAGACCCTGAAGAGACCTTCTCAGTCAGCTATATATGCCAACAAATACTTCACCAGCATCGAGCTCGTGGAGTATCTGAAGGACAAGGTGGGGCTGCCGGTACTTTGGGACAGCGAGGGTCAACCGTGTTGGGCGTGCTTCTCTGATCTCTACCAAGGAGCTGAGCAAAAAGACGACTCCTCGAGGCCAATACGACTACTGCTCCAGCAACGTGATCCTTGCCCTGCGCTGGACGGACAACAAGAACGTCACGATCCTGTCTTCTGACGTTGGTGTCGAGCCCGTTGGCAATGTGAAGAGATACGACCGCAACACCAAGAAGGTGGGGGTGCCCTGCCCCAACGTCATCAAACAGTACAACAGGAAGATGGATGGCAGTGACAAGTCCGACATGCTGACCCACCTCTACAAGACCCCAATGCGAGCCAGGAGGTGGTACATGAGGCTCTTCGGGCATGCCTGAGACCTCTGTGTATGCAACGCCTGGATCCCCTACAAGCGGGACTGTCGGGCCATGGGAGAGAATCAAATGCCCCTAAAGCTCTTCCGGCTTGATATCAGCCGCTTTGCCTGTTGCCAGAAGAACATGGGGTCCAGAATCACGAGGGCATTACCTGACCAGCCAATGTCCATTCCACGTCGAGGGGACAGGGCCCAACTTCCCAGTGTCCAGCAGCGCTATGACAACTCAAAGCCACACCTGCCCATCTTCGTCAATAACCGGCAGACCTGCAAGCACTGCTCCACCAAGGCCACAATCCACCGCTCAAGGTGGATGTGCGATATATGCCAGATCGCGCTCTGCCTCTCGGACACCCGCAACTGCTTCAGGTCGTTCCATACCCCTCCCACCGAAGTTGAGCAGCAGCCCTTGACCTCCGCCTTCTCTTCCTGAGCCCGTCTCCCATCTACTGATGTCCTCTGGTTGGTTTTCCATGTGTTGGTATGTAAAATCGTATTTTTATACTTTTTTATAAGTAAAACATTGAATTTTTCCTTGCGTTTATTTCAAAACAAGAATTAATTTTTAAGAAATATTCATGAAATTTATTGATGGTAAATAACATATAATATTAACATAATTGAAGCCAGTTATAACATAATACAAAAAGAGTTGTATGGTAAATTATTTATACCCCATACGCGCAAAGTAGCCCAGACGGGACTAACATGGTTCCTCGTGAGCCGGGCGGGTAGCCCGCACGGGATACTTCATTGACAGAACATTGCAGGCAACCAATGCCTCAAATCAAAAAATGTTCAAGAGTAAAGGTGTCTTAGAAATACATCTAGTTTATGACCCTAAGAAGAATCTTTGATATCTCAAGTATTTCTAGTTGCGCCCTCCAAAGGGTTAAATCATTGAGAAGGCAACGAGAGCACTACCAAGCTTTTGCCACCCTCCCTCTTGACGGCCCTGGTCACCTTGGCCACCGAAATGTTTTTTCTCCTACGTGAGCGCTGTCATTTTCAGCTTCGGAACACTTTCGAAAGCCTTCCTCACAGCCAAATGTTTGACAACTTGAGGTCTACTTGAACAAGGTCGATCTTTGGGGTCTTCTCCGTTCTTGAGACTCTCCGCGACTCTGTGGACGGCCATCCGGCTGACACTGAGCCGCTTAACGACGCCGGACTTGTTGTGGCCCGCGCGAACTAGTGCTGAGATAGTGATTCTTTTCCCTTTCATCTCGATACACCTGCACATAATTGAAATAACGTTTTAATGGAACGTGCTGGAAGAGTAGAAATTTAAGTTTATTTGACGAAACTTTATCTATCACACGCATAAACCTCTCGAAATATCAAAAACGAGTGTAACAGAACCCTTGCAAAATCCGGTACCTCCATAAGTTCGTTTGTATTGAATTACACTAGATTACTCTTTATCAAGCCTCTAATTAACCGAATTAACTTTAACATCTCTGAAATGTTCGTTTTCTAATGATAATATTTGGGGTTAAACGGAAATTATATAAGTTTTCGTCAGCACATTTATAACCTCATGTGGTTAATATTTAGAAATCGTAATCGCTTAAAAGAAATTTAATCACTCCTATTGTGCCAACACATTTTTGTAAATACATAAAATTTACTGAGCGGTGAATGTTACTATTAATATAATAGCAGTTTGAATTTCAATACTTTTTTCTCTTCTTTAATTGTGATCACGTCACAGTAAAGGTCGTTGTGCAAAATATTGGTACAGTAACGTAATATTGTCTACATATTTTCGACCGAGCTTACCTCATCGCCTTTTTCCTCATTCGCCTCTGTTTTAGATTGGACAGCTTTGCGTTATGATTTGTGGTGGATGTGAATTTTATTTCAAAGACCTCGTAAAAGAGTTTCAAGTCACCCTAATCATGCAGTGATTTTTTTGAGGTGATACGGTGCGATTTTAAACTTTTTCATCTGGCGCAAGTGTCAGGCGCAGTGTAAGAATTCCCATCACATCGCCGTTTTCGCTCCACAAATAAAGTAGTGGGTAATAAAAGGCACCACCAGCTTTGCGGGTTTACTCTCTCAATTTGAAAGTACATTTAGGTTATTTATCCAAATCTGTTCTTCAGTTTTGGTAGCCGAAGGCGAAGTCGTATGCTTTTGAGTTGCTTATATTATGAGTTGATTAAGAAAAATCATCGGAGGAGTACGGGGGCGAAGCCCCATCTTTTTTTTTCGTAGGTACAAAAGGTTTGCATAGTTTCACAAACTGGTAATTTTAAAATTTAAAATTAGGTTATGTTATCTTTTAAGAGTATTTTTTTGTGTTTTGTTCAAATCTGTTCTTCATTTTTGGCTGTCGAAAGGCGAAAGCAAGCAAAATCGAGGTTTACTTTAATTTAGACCGAATCGGAATAAAACTCTCTTTTTTTCGCATTTCTTTTTCCGACCGCCCCAAAAGAACATATTTGAACAACCATAAAAATGCTTCAGGAAGAAGTAATAAAATGTAGAAAATGAGTAATTACGGTAAAGTGAATAATATCCCCCCATGTTAAGCCATTGAAGAGGACCCCCTCTAATGTTGTACAATATAACCGGGACATAGTGTACTTGTATTTAGAATTTATAAATATATACCAACTAATTTGGATAGATGTTTATAAAGTTTGCTATGTTAATCAATCTAGTTTCTAATTTCGAAAATCTTTTGAACAGCTGACCTAAAATCATTTACCACTTTGAGCTATAATTATATTATAATTAAAAACATTATGTTGCTTTCATTTTTACCTCCTTTGATCAGTAAGTGTTTTTGTTTTGGTAATTTTGAATAAGTCTCCTAAATCATGTCATACTTCTTCGTATCGCTTTTAATAGTACCTTTAGGTTAGCGGTAGGTGGTTAATTTAAAATATTTAGTTTTAGGAATTCTACAGATTAATGCCAACAAATCGTGTTACTCCAATTGGCGGGTATGGCCACTAAGCGCCCCCCTCCCACCCTTAACTGATCTAGCATAGTATCACGAGTTCGAAAGGACATGGCGAACAAATTGTTATTTTTCGTTTTTTTAAGGTAAAAATGCCAAGAAAACGCTTGCGCCAGTCTTATTCAAAATTACCAAAGAATCTATGATTTTAATATTCTTATTTTAGTTTATTTTATCTTCTGTTTTGGATGAATACATATGTTTATTTTCTTTGTATTTCTGCCATGAAATGCATTCAAAGTTTTTACTTTTCAAAATGTTCAGACCATCGTTAATATATGTCGAAGGAATAATTTACAGATCAACTGAAGACTACGTCATGGTTATTTGACCAGTGCAGCCATTTGAGGGACGTGTAGCGTGGCGAGATTGAAAGCGGTCGACTTTTAAGTTGTCAAGAATACCGGCACTCAAACCTCACCTAGCCAGCAGTGGCTCCAAACTGAACGATACACCAACTCAAGTTAGAGAGTCCCTTAAAGCAACCTTCAGAGAATGATACATGGAGCAAACAAAAAAAATGAAGTGCTCCACATTGTCGATTTGCCGAGGGAAAAATTGGTAGAAAGGATTATTCACAAGGCCAATCCGATCTAGATAAGAATTGAAATACACCACACATAGCCTCAGTCTCGCTAGACAAACGCAAGCACGCCTTTTCTTAGAAAGACAGAGAGAACATAGTCCAAAATGAGGTTTAAACCCGCCCAGGAAAAAAGGTCTCGAGAGCGCACCCTAAAATATGTCCCAGGAGCGTATGAAATTATTATAGATAGCCTTGGAATATTTAATTTTCTCTCGGATAACAAGGATGATGTCACCAGTTCTTGAAAATGCTTTGCTATCATCGCCTGTCAATTTGTTCCTCAGGATGCCACAGTGAGCAGGTATCCATTAGAAATGAATAGAACCAGGTAGTGACTGAAAAGTTTGAATAATTGAGTGCGTGAGAGAGACCAGAGAGTGAAACGAGCCTGGCTACAATGATGAGAGGATAGAGAGATGACAAGGATTGAGTGAAAATGACTGTCTTCTACCAACTACTAATACATATTATAGCTAGCGTACTTAGCTGCCTAGAACAAGGCATACAAGAAAGAACGGGTACCTGAAAATCCAAAAAAGTGGGAAAGGGTGAGATTACCTATATACATGCATGTACCACAAAGGTTTTTCATGTTATGTACTGAAGAGCGAGAGACATTAGTGAAACTCTGGATAAAATCCTTGTACTTACACTTACAAAGTTACAGAGACAATAGTAAATCCCTATCCTGAATTTAGAACTAGGAAGGGAAAGAAGCATGCAAGAATAGGGCATTTATACTCTTGAAATAAAAGGCTAATTTTGGGGCACGAAGATGGGCATCCCTTTCTCTTCCAATATCTCCACATGTTCTATGATAATCCTGACAGGATTTCAAGGGACTTTCCCTGAAAATAGAGAAAGCCCCAACTAAGAATCCAAGTCCTCTTCCTGTTGAGAAGGAGAATGCTCTATTGGTAATTTTGAAGGAGAGCGTCACACGAATTTTAAGCTCTTTTTTGGCTATTTCTAGCTTTTTTAAAAGATTTTTTAAAGTTAGTTCTAGGTTAAGTTAGTCTTCATATCTTTTTTTGGCTATTTTTATTTTTTTTGTAGTTTTTTTTAGTTTATAGGTTAAATTGTTTTATATAAGTTTAATATACTGCTGCAGCGAATAAGAATTCGTGGAACCGCTCTTCTAGTTCCGTTGCGAGCAGAGCTCCTAAATCGACAACGTGCTTTTTCTATTCGCTCCCGCTAAATACGTCTTGTCGCAGCGACTTGTTTTAATTTAATTTATTAATTGTTTCAATTGCTTATGCTTCACTAAAAACGAAATAGTTTCGTCAGTATCGGCTAACACAGCGCCACAATCATTAAAATGAAAGGAAACACACGTCACAAACAGTTGCGATTTTGAAACTAGCCTAAAACTTTTCCGCATCTATATATATGTCAAATTACCGCTCGAAAAGTAGCAACGATGACAAAAAGTCCAAATTGTTAGAGAGTGCGTTTGTTGGAAGACCTATTATTCGTAATATAATAGCCGAGACAGCTTAGATTGTCTTAAAAATTCATCACGTATTAGTTCCGTAAAAAGCTACATGAAGAAATAAAAAAAAAGTGTGCTATATGCTTACAAAAAATATGAAAAAAAACAATTTGAAAGTCTTTTTTGGCACGTACACAAACAGGTGAAGACAGTTGAAACTATATTTTAGTGAACTAAAATTAAAAAAAAGATCTAACGCGCTATAAGTAATAGAAAAAGTTGTATATTTTCGTATTTCAAAACACAATGGGACAAATTTTAAAAATACCGTCCCATGATTGTTCAATTCCGTTGACGGATGCGCATTAGTGATTGATCATTGAGCGAATTGGAAAAAACTTAGAAGGCTAGAAACATAAAATCATACAAAAAAAAACAGTTAAAAAATCGCGCGGCGTTCTCCTTGAAAATTACCGTTAAAATTAACTTGGTGTTTTTGTTTATTTGTTTTTACAAAGCCCATCTTGTGATTAGAACCAAGGGCATAAATTGCCGCAATTAAAAGATCATCCTATTACTAGGCTACTTTAAAATTCCCCTAAACAAACCAAACAAACAAAATCAAAGACAAAACAAACACAAAATCCCCCCCGCAAAACATAAGTAACAGAACAAAATTAAGAAGAAGGAAGCACGTTTCGAGGTCCTGGGGGGAGGCCATCCTTCCCCAGAGACAATAGCAGGATAACGGTGATTACATTTTTGCGTGCATATTAGTCGTTAATCTGTAGCATTAACATAACTAGAGGAGGAAAGCCTCCTACAAAGAGTCAAATATTCCACGAGTTTGTGCACGAACCCATCTCGAGTACAAAGAACAAGCGGCAGAAAACAAAAATCCCCCAAATTCAAACTATCAAAAAAAATTGCCTTCCTAAAATATAGTGTTAAGGAAATAATATCAAGTAAAATTTCCGAGTTAAAATATATTGTAATAGATGAATAAATAACCATTTCCCCACAATGATGTTTAACGCGCCTTTCGTTAAGGTTATTTAAACAGGATTGACCACGTAGAGAGCCAAGAAATGCAAGCGGGAGGTTTAAAAGCTTCGCTTGAATTGGTCTTTTTAGAGACTGAGGATGGTGCAGTCGATTCGCCACTCGCCACCATTGATCCCTCGACGCAAGAAGCTGGTTGCAATTCGCTACTTTTTTCCTTGCCACTTTTCCTACACCCTTCTATCTACAACTAAAAAGTTTCATTACTGACTACCACCTTGTCGCGACTCTGCTATAATTCTAAATTGGGGGGGGCCAAGAGTAAATCCAGTGAATCCTTCTGTATCTTCGACAAATTCTCCGGGAGGAAAGCGGAAGTCGAAATTCTGGACAAGAGCACTTAAGGTCAGGAAGGAGGTCATGCGCGCCAAAGATTCTCCTAAGCATGAACGTCGACCTGCAAGAAAGAGGTCATTTAAGCTTCCAGCAAATTTCCTTAGCTCTTTGAATTTCTCTTGCTGAATTTTGATGTCGAAGGAACACTCGTTTCCTTCATTTACAGTCGAGGTAATCAAGGTGGAATCATCTAGCTATAAAATTGATCTTAATTTATGGATGCCTACCATTATTATTTATTCGCTACTTATAGGCCTAGATTAGCATATAGACAGAAATTCGCTTTAGCCATACATAGCTTTTCCGACCATTTTTCGCCTCTATCGTCTTTATTTTCATATTACCTCTATATATTTTCCAAATTATAGAGCTTCACACAGGTGACTGAAAGGGTGAAAATTTGATATACATAAATGACAAAATGAACAAATTTCCTGATAAAATAGAAAAACTATGAGTCCAAAATGACTAAATAGGGTGAACCTCGTGAACCGTAAATGCCGAGTTTGAGAGAGCACATTTAAAGCTGCATTCAAAGTTGGTTAGTACAGAGTTTCATTCCTATTACCTCTGCCAAATGGAATCATCCGTTCATACTTCTTGAGTGAACCGTTTTCAATGAATCTTGATGGCCGAAATTCTTCAGGATCTTCCCAATATTCCTCATCCATCAAGACAGATCTCAAGTTAAATTGCACAAGAGTGTCTTTCGGGATACGATGCCCCTAAAACAGATACAAAGAAAATTATTTCCAATTTATTTCCAATCATGAGTGAGTGATATCCTATATAGGTTAGTCAAAGTATCAATTGACAGTGAACTCCAACTCTAGCAGCGGTGACCAAGACACAAGAGTCCGACTCCTCGAATGCGAACAAGTCTAAAAAAATATATCATACAATTACTACCAAACAGTAAATACCTCAAATTAATAGCAGAGAATTTGAGGTCATGAAAATATATATGAAAAAATACTTACATTTCTTCACAACTGACCATGACATCCTTAGCAGAATTCCTCTAGAAATGGTATCTTAAGCTATAGGGTAAACAAATCTTCCTTTGCTTCTGATATTGATAAAATTTACGAAATACCAGGCATTGAATTCGCTCATTTGCATCATACACTGTAATGAATCGGCTCATTTCCAACATACCCAGCACTGACTGAATCCGACATGCATCAGACCGCCTCCGCCGTGCAACCGACGCAGGCCTGGTCTATCATTTAATTTTTATGTTTTCAACACGTAAATCTACCTCTCCTTTTCCCCAGACTCGTTTTATAAAACTCTTAGAAACCATATATCAGATTATAACATTATCACTTAAAAGCCTTTAGGGAACTTTATAAAACAATGAAAAAGCTGAGGTACTGCTATTCGGTAGGCTCTCCTACAGACGTGGCTCACTACAAAACTATTACTCACTATCTAAATCTTGGCGCATCCTATGTTTCTTTTCTGATATAGTTAAAAATCTGAGCCTCACGTTCTAACAGTCAGTTATCTCTCAAAACTCACGCTGCCAACATTTGTAAATCCTTTCTCTGGTTTCTTAATAATTTCTGCCGCATCAGGTCCAACTTTTACCAAACCACAGTCTTACACTCTTCGACCTCTCTAACTTGTTCAAAACTTTGCAGTTCGCACTTTTCTCCACCTGGGACGTTTATTTAGTGTAACTCCCCTGCCTTGCGATCTGCACTGTCTCATTTGGATACAGAATCACATTTAACATCCTTCTGCTTGCATATAAGACGTTAAATATTGCAGTTCTTGTCTCATCAGTGACCCCATCCCAGCTCACCAGAACCTTCCATTCGGGCTCTGCTCCCCTACCGATTGTTCATCGTAGTCGTCTGTGCTGTTTGCTTGACCCAGCTTTCTCTGTCTATTGCCATACTCATCCCCTCCCCACGGTGCCTCTTCTTTTTCGCTTTTTCTTCGTCGATAGATGGACGCTGTGTGGCCTTCACAGAGCGCCATACAATAATCCTTAAATAGTATTATCATGTATTATCAAAGCACGAAAAAATTCAATCTTTCTATTTCTAACAAATATTTTAAACATATGGAAACCAGAAAACATAACTATTCTCATGAGAAACAAACCCCTCTGGCGCCGCATTTTACCACTCCATTTTCCTACTTTGTATCCACTCTAAGATCATGGAGCATGTGGTAGTTAAAAAAATCAGTTCACACATCCAACTAGACACTTCTCAACACGGATTCTGCTTGCATCATTTTTTGTAACGAAGTTGGTGTATACCCATGACCTAAGTCCATGACCATAGGACTACGGCCTTGATGAACTCCGTCGGCCTCGCGGGGCCCAGAGATCCATCACTCCGTCGGCCTCGCGGGGCCCAAAGATCCATCACTCCGTTGGCCTCGCGGGGTTCACCCAGAGATCAATCATGTTGTGAATGTGTGTTGAACTTTATCTGGTCCCTGGTAGTAGCGGGCACAGTGTTTTGCTTTCTTCTCCTAAAAGTCATTTGCCATGGGCAGAGTCACGGGTGTCTTTCTTCTTGATGGGGCCTTTGATGAGAAAGTGGTTTCGGGTGAAGACCTGTTTTTTTTTCTATTTTTTATCCTCTATTTTCCATTATCTGTCCTAGCCCCTTGCGCCATTCCATTATCTGTCCTCGCCCCTTGCGCCATTCCATTATCTGTCCTCGCCCCTTGCGCCATTTCATTATCTGTCCTCGCCCCTTGCGCCATTCCATTATCTGTCCTCGCCCCTTGTGCCATTCCATTATCTGTCCTCGCCCCTTGCGCCATTCCATTATCTGTCCTCGCCCCTTGCGCCATTCCATTATCGGTCCTCGCCCCTTGCGCCATTCCATTATCTGTCCTCGCCCCTTGCGCCATTCCATTATCGGTCCTTCCCCCTTGCGCCATGCCATATTGTCGCTTGTCCAGTGAATGAAATGCATTTGTTAGATACACAAGTTTCCCTTTGGCCGAGAGTGAGGGTAATCACTTGGAGTTGTGAACCCACTTTCTGTAAAATAATCCCATGAATTCACTAGATGCCTTCAGATCTGGTTACATACTCGCCAACCCTGACCTGAGAGGGTGGTTTCTCCCTCTCTCTCTCTCTCTCTCTCTCTCTCTCTCTCTCTCTATATATATATATATATATATATATATATATATATATATATATATATATATATATATATATATATATATATATATATATATATATATATATATATATATATATATATATATATATATATATATATATATATATATGTATATATATATATATATATATATATATATATATATATATATATATATATATATATATATATATATATATATATAAAATGTAATTAATCTTAGCCCTCGGCCCAATAAAATCTACGTCTATTTTTCTTACTTGTCCGAAATGCGACCTCGAACGTTGGTCTATACAAATGGCCTTCATTGTTCCAAATTGGTTCCGTTCAATAACTCATACACTATAGTTGCTATAAACCATCGTATAGTTTGGGATTGATCATTAATCATGATCATCCTTGCAGCCACATTGGCAAAGACGCCATGTGGAGACTTATGCAGACACCGGCGCCTTTATCGTTGCCTAAACGACATTTTTATTTCTGTTAAAAGATTAATTATCACAGCATCGGGCCTGAGAGGTATAGCAAGGTGTTTGCCTCTAATAGGCCTATAAAAGATACTAACTTGACTTCACACTTGATATTAACCATTTAATGATGGCCTATATATAATAATACAATGAGTTATTTGATCACTAGACCTTAAGAGGTAAATATAAACCTCGAAAACGAATACAGCTAATGTATAGTTTTTATTACTTCACACTGGATATTTTCCTGCCTTTAGTTATTTAATAGCGAATTTTTCTGTTACACACATCGCTATTACATACGTTACAATTTACGGGAGCTGCCTCGTATAGACTATTGAGTAGCCTTTTGTAGACTCGTTTTCTTATCATCTTATCTAAGTTAGTTTAACTTTAATTTCTCAAGCGTCTATTGTAGGAACTTATCCTTACAGTGTATATTAGAATTAACAAAAAAAACTTTGTTACTTCACTCTCTTTCATCTTTCGTCCTTTTTCTGTTCGATATCTTTATCCATTTTTCTTTCTTCAAAATATCAAAATACAATCGTTTTTCTTCCGTCTATTCTTTCACCCATGATTTTAAATGACCAGTTCCCCAAAAGACTTGGAAGAAGGTCCAACATTTCCCGCCTACTCATCATTGATGAGCTCCTAAGTAGAGACCGATATACTTCCTTTTAACCAGGCCAACTAAATTCCTTGTAGACGTTCGTTCCTAATAAACAAAATCCATCACGCACTTATTCTAATAAAAGAGGTTAGTTTCACATGTATTGTTCTGTTAAATATATTGTCGCAAGTCACCTGAAGTATTGTATCCACATTAGCACAATGTGGGACGGTGTGTGGAGCCGGCGCTCTGTACCGCATAACTTCATGGAGAAATGCATCCACTTTAACGAGCCTAAAACAAATTGAGATAATGAGAAAACAATGCGCAGAGCCATCTCTTGAACTCACTGCTGGGGTGTAATGTATGGCTTAAGGAAGACAGAGAGATATTCATTGTTTGGAACGACTACTAGGTGTCTAGCTTACTTGTCTCGATCCCCAATACTAGGTAGGCGATTAGGACCAACAACTTCATCAATCTCCTTTTGCAACTTCCGCATCTCTTCGGGGTAGAGACAAAGGAAAAGGATAGCAAAGGTGGCCAAAGAGGAACCTGTCTCTGTCCCCGCATTAAACAGGTCGAAACACACTCCAGCCAATTGCAATTCTGAAAGAAATAAGTTGTAATAGAAAATTCCAAATGAGGTACGATAAGTGTAGTAATATAGAAGGAAAGGAATAATTGACAATAATGGAAACGCGGTTGCTTAGTACAGTGAAGTTTAAAGACAGACGGGATTAATTGCCACACCATTTCATTACTTAACACTAAGAAGCGAAAACCAACAATGTATCTCAGTCAGAAAGATGTAGAATGCAAAAATGTGTGGATTAAACTACGGGCGTTTAGGCCCGGAGGGCACGAAAACCTCTAAATGTCAGGTGCAGCATGGTTGCCCATGTTTCACCTACCATTTGACAAGACTTAAACTTAATCTATGTATTACATATCATTATAAATACATAAATAATGGAGTAATATTTAGTGCAATATTAAATTGCTTTGAATTTGTTAAAAATAATTGCATGTATGCAAGAAAATCATTTTCCTGATTTGTTGACACAAATATACTTTTTTTTCTAAACACATTTAACTGACACATTTTTTTGCCGCTCTGTAGCTTTTACTGAAGGGTACGTTAACAAGCAACGTCGGTTGTTTATAGCTTTACAGCTTGTATTAAATTCCATCTTATCAGTAAATAAGATGAAATTTAATGCAAGCCAAAGAGATAACAGTTATCTCGATGAACTATTCTGGTTTCAGATGGTATTTGTAACTGAAAATGAGGAGTTTCGAGCTGTTAAAAAGGAGCCAAATTGTCGGGGTCGGAGCAGCAGGAGCGCCCGTCCCCTCTGATTCTTGACTGTTCTCTTGTTTTGTGGTGCTATGATCCCACATAAGTGTGTTAGTTTATCAAGGAAACTATGTTGTACCTGTTATAGGGAGGCTTGTGTGCCATCTGGTCCTCAACGGCTGGAGGGGAATCTGCATCACGAAGATTGCGTGGCCTTGAGCCGCCAGCAGTTGATGACTCGAATTTTACACTTTTCACATATTTTCTCTTACACTATTTTTCTAACTTTCTACGCTTTTCTTCTTACAAACCTTCTAAGGGAGATATCCTCGTTGGTTTTCACTTGTTAGTTTTAGGATAAGAATATTTATTTTGTATGGCTCTTTTTCAGACTACAGCCTTCACAGAACACCTGTCTATCAACTATGAAAAGTCTAAAGAGGAGGTGAGTCTTAGAGGCACCAAGGGGGAAGGAGGGGCATTTCCTAGCAGACTGATCATTCCACATTCTGGGAGCAAATACAGAGAAAGTAAGTTGTATCATGCAGCAGAGACGAATAAGTAAGTTGTATCATGCAGCAGAGACGAATACGATGGACAAGCAGTTATAGGGGCAGGGGGTAGAGTCAGAAAATCAGGTCCTAAGGAGCAGGGGATATTTCAGTCATGAAGATGCACGATGGGCCGGCGACAGCTGAGGTGTTGTAGGTAAGAAAGAGGCCATTAAAGGCAATGCAGGATTGGATCGATAGTGCAGTTTTCCAAACAGGGGGTTTGCACGAAAGAAACGTCCCAGGTGGAGCGGAACACGGGTTGCAAAGTTTTGAATGAGTTGAAGGGGGTCCCTTCTCGGCATAGAAGTAAAAAACAAAACATGATTGATCGAATGTGAGGAGGGGATAGATGATAAGGAAAAGTAGTGGACAACAATCCAGCTTTGCGGAATCCCAAAACGATCATCAGTGACCTTGAAATATCATTCGCGATAAGAACAGACTGAATAAGAAATGAGAGGTACGAGGGCAACCAGTCAAAGATGGTTCCAGAAACTCCCGAAATTCATGAAATACAGGGTGGTTGACAGTAACAGAAGATGCCGAGAGATCGAACGTACTAGAATGTAAGATTCGCCAACAATCGGCCAATCGAGAAAGGCGGTTAGTTACATTTACAATAACTGAATCAGTGCTGTATTGCCTTGAAGTATGACTGGAAGATCTCATTAAGTTTAGAGTAGGAGATGTAATTAAGAACCGAGCCTGACACCACTCTTTCAAGGAGTATAAAAGGAACGGGAGTTAAGAAATTCGGTGATAGGTTGCCGTGTTTGAAATCGGACGGTAACACATCAGATAGCAGGGAAGTATTAGATACCAAGGGGATGAGGGAACGGAATAGGGGAGAAGTGAGAATAAAAACTAAGAGTGAATGATGTAAGAAGAGAACATATATTCTTTGAGAAGAAAAAGAGGGAGAAGTTTTCTCATGGGAAACAAGTAGGGCGGAAAGACAGAAGTACGGGTGGAGAGGTAGAGTTGGGTCAAAGCCCACTCCTTTGCTTCATCGAACCTCACTCTCATCTTCACCTAGGAGCAACATTACTGTCCAACCTTCCACGTGACGCCTTATCCCCCCCCCCCCCCACACACCGTGAGACAAACGACTAACCTTTTACCTCGCTAAGGTTGGCAATGCCATACACGGCATGAAGTTTTCCCTGCCTGACCTAGATTTAGATTTGCTCAGATCGCGTTGGTAGAAGCAAAGCGGATTAAAGGGAATGCAACCCTATAAGGTGACCTACCTTCATTACAGAACTAGGGGAATCATTCGGAAGAGTTGTGCTCCAGATACTCTTTTTGAGCCATTGTGGTTTTAAACCTTCCTAGCCAAGATGCCACCGTTGGTTTTATCATTTGGGTAATAAATAGAAATAGAAAATAGTGGACACAAGCGTAACCTGAAGAAAGAAAAGCCAACCCGCACCTGAGATACGACGAAGAGACAGAAAGAGGAATTATCGAGTATCAATGAAGGTGGAAAAACGAGTAATCCAACGAGGAAATATGTGCGCGTGGAAGTTTTATAGCATATCTTATACGCGTGTTCAAAATCCAAGAATATTATTTATTTAAAATTGAAAAGCAGACTGGTGAAGTTTGTCGAAGTGTATGAAAGGTACATGAGTAGACGCCTCGGGGGGTTAGGGGGCACGCATCTCTTCCATAACTGCTTCCATTCTGAACAGATAGAAGTGACCTCCATGAACAAGTGAGAACAACAGGAACAAAAAAACTGAAAATTGTGAGTTCGAAGCCACATGTAAGGAAAGAAGAGAAAATGACAACTATAGCGGACGGCGGGGGTAAAAAGGTGTTACTCCTCATAAAGAGGTAGGGGTCCAGGCGTAGTATTGGCAATCATATGCAGCTGATATCTGTAAGTTTGAGTGTTCTACCGGTCCCAACGCCTGCAGCTGCATCAGGGGCTACAAATCTAACCTCACCCTGGCCGAGTGGTCGGGGCGTTGGTGTTCTGGCTTCGAGACGCGGGTTTGATCGAATGAGCGCGAACACAAAACATTCAGTGGCGTTACAAGATGGCCGCCCATTGGTGGATATACTGATACACAACCAATCACACCATCGCTGTTATACCCTTCCTGACTTCACAGCTCAACAGACTTACTCTCTCCTCCGTTCCTGAGCCCTGGCGACGGAGGTAGTATCCACTATAGGGGTAATTAAAGGCACATAACAATGGCGCGGAACAAGTTCCCCCCTGGGGTCAGGAAGGGTTTCACGATCACTGGTTGGTGCCCCCAAACAAACACTACTACCCGGACACTTTCCGGCACAATGGAGACCTGTACCTTGGTTGGGGGATTTAGTCGAGATGCGAGGAACGAATGGCCTAAACTTAGGCAGTTAGATACGTGCATTTTCACTGCTTTCTTTGGAGTTGTCTCTTCTCCTCCCCAAATTCATGGCGGAGATGTCCTTATTGGGTTTCGATTCTTAGATAAAAACGGGCAATCTCGTACTAGAGTTCCTAAAGCCCATTTCAGAACACGGGAATAGGTTCTAAAAGGTACCAGACTTAGTCTCTTGTGGTAATGACGCGTGATGACACACTTAAGTGCCGACTATGACTCAGCGCTCGTTCTATCAGATCACTCTGTCTCTCTCCGCCAGAGGAGATATTGAGTAAATTTCACATCGTTCATACGCGCGACCTTCACAAAACAAGTATTTCATTCCACTCTCTGTGTAACACCGAAAAATATACAGTCCTGACCCAAAGTTTTGCGACTATATTTTTTCATATGAGAAAATGAGTATAACTAATCAAATGTTGCATTTTGTTTTAATATGTCTATATCATATTTTGAAGTTAAAATATAGAAAAAATTAGTCTAAAGCCATTCTTTTAATAAATACATTCATTTGATGCGTGCAGTCAATATTTACAATGATGTTCCTTGTTATTCAGGGCTGCTTTAATTCGTTTTGGCAAGCTGGAGACCAAATTTGTGACGATATCTTGATTTATATCTCTTCATATTTGTTCAATAAGCCCCGCAGCCGCTCACAAGTAGATGGCTTCTGTTTATCAACCGCCAGTTTGATTATAAATAATCGCCCACAAATTCTCTATAGGGTTGAAATCTTGCAAATTTCCTGGTCAAG
Organism: Ceratothoa steindachneri; assembly: GCA_963969495.1. Taxonomy (NCBI): domain Eukaryota; kingdom Metazoa; phylum Arthropoda; class Malacostraca; order Isopoda; family Cymothoidae; genus Ceratothoa; species Ceratothoa steindachneri. Next base: position 30,198,263 of record OZ018324.1, read on the forward strand.
GTACCAAAATTTCGATGATTTTTTCAACCAAAATCTTTGTTATTTCATTTGCTTTGGTACTATATTTTGGTACCATTTTGGGTTTATGGCAGTATTCATGAGCAAAATTGTTAGTGGTCCAGTTCCATTAGAGTAGAAGCAGCCCCATACATGGAGTGTCCAGATGCTTCACCATTAGCACGACACAGAACTCGTGAAAGTGCTTCACTTTTCTCCTCCTGAAGAGAGATCTTCTAGAAGCTCTAAACAAGCGGAATGGAGTTTCATCAGAGAATATGACTTTACCCAAATATTTAACAGTACATTCTTTATATGTATTAAAAAATTGGAGCCTATCCGTAAGGTTATTCAACCAACCACTAAGCGAACTTCAAGCAAGCATACAAGAACTTCATGCAAAATCACTACGCATTGAGAGACAGGGAGGGAGGGGGCTTTAAACAACAGCTAAACGATACTCCGAGCTGGGGCCACCGCTCTCAATTGTCTCTAGAAACGGTACCGATGTATACATTTACCAAACCACTGACGCAAGTCATACCAACGCACGACGGTCAATGTTGTGTAAAATCTTTACAGACCCAAATTTCTCCATTCAAACAGCCCCAAATATTCAGAAGCTGAACCTGCTGATGGAGCAACACTCCTCTCTTGCCAAGAATAGCTCTGGCCCCAATATGTGCTACCGAAACCACCTCCAGCTTATGTGGCGCACATTTCAAGTTGACGAGCAGCTTCTTCTTCATCGCGATTTTCATTTTCACACATTCCTAATCTTTATTCTTTCTTATAGCGATACTAACTCCACCTCTAGCATGATTTCTCCTTAGAATAAGGGCTGATATGATCAAATATTTCAAAATCAAGCCAAAAATGTATTCTTCCTGCGATTCTCCATCTGTTAAACACTTAATCCGCCTTTGCATCTACCGTGGAGGCGGTGCATGGTTCGAATCGTTTCTCCTTTCTTCCCGAGCCACGCCAGAGGAATGTATTTCCTGCTTGACACCGGTTTGACCGCTTTCATCATCTCGGCATCGTAAGAGGACATGGGAATACCTCTACTAGTTTAATTGCTATAGGTAAGCCGATTGCACTCTTTTACATAAAATCTTTCAGCCTCTCGCTATGACCTGGTCGCACTTTCCTTTTGTTATTATTAATTGCCAACCTCCGTCACCACATCCTGGAGACAGATGTTTGCAGCAGTTCTCATGCAGCAGTACTCATACTTTTTATGCTCCGCGGGCCACTCTGAACGCGCCAGTTTATGGACTTGCTTACCAAGTCTCTCGGCCACACCGCCTGCTTAACTGAAGGCCACTGAATGAATATTCCGAAATGGAAGAGGAAGGTATTATTAGACATTTTCAATCTTTATTGTCTTCGCATTTGGACCCTTTTCGAAAAGAGTATGTCAGTTGCAGGCTGTTTATAACTTATTTGATTTAATCAGAGTCACTAAAGCTGATCGATTCCCTATCCCGTCATCCTTGACTTCACAGCCCCTTTACAGGTGTAAAAGTGTTATCAAAGTTAAACTTTCTAAAGGCGCGTTAAGAAATACCCATGGAAGAATCTAGTGTGGAGAAGACTGCAGTTTGCCCCTCATTCGATCATACGAATTTTTTTTTCATGCCATTTGGTCTGAGTTCGTCATCCCAAACGTTTATACATTTCTAAAACGAAGTTTTAGGTAACTTTCCATTTGTCTTCTCTTTCATAGACGGCACATCGCTATAATTACCTGAGCCGAAAATACATCTTTCGTCAATGTTAGATAAGTGTAGGAAAGTTAGAATTCCTTAACCAACCAGTGCTTCTCACCGCCCCTAGAGATTAGGGGCGTTAAAATTTTCCCATTTCCGACGACCAATAAATAAGTCAGAGAATTTTCGGGCCGTTTCAATCTTCACGAGAAATATTACAGTTATTTTAATCAGACTCTTTTATCTTTCGACTATACTTCTATGACGCGAGTCCTCACTCACTTGAGTGCCGATTCACGAACCACTCACTGAAAGCATCATCGCCCAAGCGATGTAAACTCTTGGTTATCGGATGTCAAAGCACTAGGTTTTCTCAGATCATTGATCCTCTCTCGGGCAGGGACCTTGAATTAATCTCACTTAATTCATGCTCGCGCGACTTATCCAAATTAGTGTTTCAATTCACTATCTGAATACCATTAAGAGCAGGAGCAATTATCTACTGAATATCTTTCGGTAAATAAAGTATATAGATCTCGGTGATTCTATAATCAATGACACAATCCTTAGAGTATATAATATGGCCACGGACAAATGGAAGCTCTGTGTTAAAGAAATTTCGTAAATTACTGGACAGATGTGGCTTTTGTAATACAACGTAGGCACACTCACTTAGGCAGGAAAAGAGAAAGTGGAGAAAAAATGAATTAAGAAAAAGAAGACAAGACTGAAAATATGGGACGATAAAAGAGTAAAGGCAAGCATTCATAAGAACAAAATAAAGTGTGAAGGTGGATAAAATTAGGTTAAGTTAGGTTAGAAACTATATCTCAGTTATATCTTAAATGTTATGCTTAATTTAACCAAATAGACCAAAGATAAACTAAACTTGATCATATTTTCTTGAAATTACTTTGTTGGATCCAAAGATGGCTATAAATATGAAACTAAACAGTATGATGCTGAGGCCAGAATGGGCAAGGTAAGGATCGACATCTGCTAGCATTTGCAAGAGAAAAATCTAATGGAATACAAGGGCATCTCACCATCAAAGGAGCCGTCTATGCCCTCCTTCTGCAACTCTATGAGATAGACATCGATAAAGTCACGGGGGTTTTCGGCATCCAAACTCTTCTTGTGGTTATCGATTTGAGCCTGAAAGATCGAAATGTCGATTTTTAAGACATGTTAACAATGTGGGAGGCGATCATAAGAGATTTATTTTATTGCAAAACTAAAGACCCAAAGAATGGAACATCTTCACCAGTATTCAAAAGGTGGTTAGGAAATTGAAAATATTTCGAAGGTACAAACCAAGAGTAAACAAAAGAAGAGAACAGTTAGTGTCTGAAAACTAAGGTGAGCATCCTGTAGGAAACGTGAATTCAACAAACCTGACTCTGTCCAGAAACTAACCACACTCAATGTGTCATAAATGTACAATAAGACTTTAATCAAGTCACGATTAGAATACAAAGAACATTGGAAGGATTGCTGTAGTCAAGTTACAGCAAACGGCAGCCGGAGGTAAAAATTACGGAAATAACTTAAGAGAGGGTAGGAGGAGGGAGATAGGCCGGTGGTTATACACCGGTGTGGCGTGTATGTTATGTGCTTGGTGGTGTGTTTTACTGTGGTGTTTGACTAGCAAGGCTTAAGGGTCTGCAAGTCAGTAAGTGATCTGGCCAATCGGCGATGATGTTGGTACGCTGTGGCGCAGGTGGCGTACGGGCTGCTGGGTATTTGCGCGCCCAAGCGGTGTGTTAAATGTTGTGTATTCGGTTGTATATGTGGTCTCCCTCGAGTTTTCCTAGATGGCGTGTTAAATGTTGGAAGTTATGTATATGTATTTAGTTCTGTCGGTTTGTCTGAGTCGTGTAATGTAGGCATTCTCGTGTACAGAAGAGGGCGACAGGCCCGCGTCAGAGCAGAGTTCTGAATGCGTTGAGCCCTCCTCTGACATGTTAGACTTCCGACCGTTAGTGTGATTGGCGCGTATGTGATTAGTGGTCTGACTATTCTCTTGTATAGATGCTATTGCATTTTTTTTTGCTGCTGGAATGGAATCTCCTGAGCATGTTGTTTATGTGTTTAGCTTTGGATTGTCTGTTGTTTTTGTGTGTGTGAAAGGGTAAGTATTTATAAAATATTGCCCCGAATATTTTTGTTGCTGGCTCTTATGTGTCTTGCGGGGAGGGTGTGTTCGTATATTTGTATGTTGTGCTTGCAGTTACAGGACGTACAATATAGTGTCACCTGTGTCTTCTGGGGATTGGTGGTTTTGAGCCACTTATCTTCGTATTCTGTCTTTCTGTTGAGTATGTATTCCGCCCGGTGCGCGATAGTTTCAGGGTGTGTGCCGGAGACGAGGATGGTCTCATCATACGCATACGGAACTATGTGTGTGTGCAGTTTTCTTGTGGGCGTGGGGTATCGTTTGTGTAGATGATGAAGAGTGTGGGTGCCAGAACGGCCCCGTGGGGTATGCCAGCGCGTGGTCTAAATGGTCGTGATATTGTGTTATTGTATCGTATATAGCACTTCCTGTCTGTAAATTAGTGCAAAAGGAGCCTTCTGGTGAAGTGAAGCAGACCCGTGTTGTTGGCGAGTTTGCAATGGAGCCTCTCATGCCACACTTTATCAAAAGCCTTCTCGACGTTCTTACTGATAGTATTTTTTTTGTTCTTGTCATGCTTTCTGTATGATGTCGCTAACGATGTTGACCACCACTCCGGTGAAGCGGCCCCTCCTGAAGCCGTATTGGCAGGATGAGAACCAGTCCTCCTCTTCCAAGAAATTTCGGAGGCGTTGTTCGCCATACGTTCTAGTATTTGTCTAAGTGGTCTTAAAGAGAATAAGCCTGTAGTTGCTTGGTTGTATGGGGTATTTATGTGGTTTGTGCAACAGAATGTTGTGCGAGGCCTTGAATACTTTCGGAGAGTATACAGAGGATAGAGAGGCGTTATAGAGTTGTTTTAATGTTGGAGAGATGTATTTTCATTCTGGCATTCTGTATGATTGTGGTTGGGAGTCCGGAAGGGCCAGGGGCTCGGTTTTGTCTTTTTAATGAAGCGTTTTATGAAGGAGTGGTTAATGTAGTTGTGTTATCAAACATCGCCATTTCAATCTGGGGGCTGGTTCCAGCTCGTTAGCATGGAACCGGTACCACTGCCGGACTTCTTTGAAATGCTCTTGTGCGTGTGGTTTGTGTCGACTATGTGTATGTACTTGATCCCGGTGGGACCTGAATGCCTTGAGGATGTTATCCATGTTCGTGAGCGTGCGATTGTCTACTTGTAATTTTTTGGCCAGGGAGGGGGATCCGTGCCCTATCATTCTTTTGATGTGTCGCCAAAAAAGGAGGGGTTTACCAACGACCATCCTCCGCAACGCAGATGATCTCGCTGGTGATGATTTCGAAATAAACGGCTGAATCTGCTTCACAGAAAGAGCCTTCCAAATTCATAAAGCGACAACAGTGTAACGTTTGCGGACACTTCCAGAAGACTGGAGATACGAGATGGTTCAATGGGTACAACGTGTTTGGGCGAACATTCAATGGGTACAACGTGTTTGGGCGAACATTCAATGGGTAGTGCTGGAGGGCTCTAGATGCTACAATAGGCTTCAATGGGTTTTACGGGAGTAGGTGAGCAGTCAAAGAGGGTTAGGAGAAGACTCAGTGGGTATTATGTGCTTACAGGATCGATCATTGGGTGGCACGAGAGGGCTTATTGGGCGTTTAGGTCCATATAAAGATTAAAAAGCAGTACTATGTTAGTCGGGAGGGCTAAAGGAATATTTGATGAAAATTCAACGGGTATTATATGACCACATATTTGTATGTTATTGAACGAAAATGCCAGAATGGTGCTATATAGTTGTCGAGGAAGTGCAAACGGTGTTACAAGATAGCTCAAAGGGTGTTACAAGAGTGTTAATTTGGCGTTAAGTGACGGCTCGAAGGATGAAACAAGCCAGAACTTCCCACATTGGCTTTTAGAAGTGCTCTAAAGGGTATTTCTTTGAGCTCACCTGGTGTTAAGTGAATCTCAATGGGTGTTACGGTCAAGACAAAACATTCTAGAGCTATCCTACGCCGCTGTCGAGAGGGTTTGAAGGATGTTAGGGGAAGACTCAATGGGTATTTAGGAGAGTTTGTTAGTGATTAGAGAGAGCAAAAATGGGCACTCAAGGAGGGAGGGATGCTCATGGAGGGCTCAACAATAAGCTCAGTGGGTGTTTAGTTAGCGTTCAATGTGTGCTTAGTGAAGGGTGTAAAGGGGGAAAACAGCGAGACAGCAATATTAAAGGACGATGGGCATAGAAACAGTACTTTTAGTAACAGAGGAGCTTGCTAATTCCTATCACCATCGAGAAGGTGGGAGAGCGTCCGCAGCCCGCCTAATACTAAGGATCAGCAGGGGTAATTGGTCAAAGTGTCAAATGACCTAACTTAGATTAGGTTATATGTTGCAATGATGTAAAGTAGGAAGACATATCTCAAGATGTTAACAATTAGAAGCAATAGGATGAAATATTGCTTTGGAAAGTAATAAATAAAAGTGATCTTTATCTGTTTGCTCAGTAATCAATCAACCAAAGAAGGTAGCTCTTAGTAAGTGGTTCCTGGATAGATTTAACTTAAACTATTTAAAAATATTTATAGAAGTTAGTGGGTAGAAATGTGTTTCGAATATTTGGGCTAAAATTACATTTTATTTTCAACGATCAGCTTTTCTTCCTCAGATGCCTTGAACATTTTTCCTTTAAGGGATATGAGAAACTCACAAAGTAGCGCGTGAGTAGAGCAATAATTGCAGAAAATCTCACAGGAAAAATGAAAAGCAGATTTCAAGTAGTTTCGAACTTTGTTCAGTTAATTCTCAAAGAATACATGAACTGAACAAAGTTCGAAAGTACTTGGAATCTACTTTTCATTTTTCCTGTTGGATTTTCTGCAATTTTATTTTCCCTTTGAATTTATTTTGATTAATTTAAGACATTTTGCGGATAGGACTATTGTAAAAAGATACGACTTAACTTTAAGTGGCTTATATTCAATAATCCATGTTCGCTAGGAAGATGTCCGGCGACCCGTCAAATTTTTCTTAACACCTATCCTGTTTCCCTACCTCACTTAATCTTGTTTTTATCTGTACCATCGACTACCATTTTCAACTTTTATTCAAACTTTCACAAAATGTAAAGACGTCTTGTGACCATGCCGCACACGCATCTCACACATATACGATGAAACAAAGATATTCGCAATCAAAATGCACCTAGACATGATTGGAACCCAACACTTCATTGACCCCTACCCATCCTAACCACCCACCACCTGACAGCAAAGCTAACACCACCCAGACATAAAGAAAAAAACCCAGCACACAACTACCAACAACTCTATAATCGAAGAAGCATTTTCTTCACACACAAACATCGATGACCCGTCAGCTTTCACCCTGAACTTATGACTGATGGTTAATATCTTTTAGGAACTAAATTCGGGGATTTGGCTTCGGATTAATTACATGAAAGTCTACCATACATAGCAGAGGTTGAGGACATTAATTCGTTGCTCACAGCGGTGAGAGAATTAGAGCTTAATTTTGATGGCTCTTAAATGTTGTAGTGAGTGTGGTTCCTATTCTTTCGATCCCACAGTAAGCTGCATTTTTTCCCTGACCTTTAAAGCGCAATAATAACGATGCTGTAGCAAGCAGAAAGTGTGTGAGGAGAGAAATGTAAAGTTGAAGCTAAAGAAAATGAACGCTTGGAAGATATATATATATATATATATATATATATATATATATATATATATATATCACCGAAGAGCCTCCAAGAGCTATTAGGCAGGCCCAGAAGGGCAAACTACGAGTATGGGTGTTGAGTCCAGGAGGCCAAACAGGCCTCCATATGCCACCTGACATCCCCTTGCATGTGGATAATATAATAGAGTAGATAAGTGAAATAAAGTTGTAGAGTGAAGTATCAAGTTGGAAGGGAAGTAATGTCTGATTTTCTAGAATAAAGGTTATGAGAGCATTTATTAAATTAGTGCAGCAGGTTTCCTGCTGCTTAGAAGTAATCCCAGATCAAATCAGTTTGCAATTTCCAGGCGGTTTCTTTGTTTAGCAAGAAGCTGAGAACTACAATAAAATCACGTTCTGACATATACGAAGTTTGAAAAATAATGAAAAAATGTTTACCACAGATTTGGATACCTTTCAGAAATTTTCTTTTGTCAAATATTCCTGATATGATTGTTTAAAGAGGGGCTTTAATTAGAAGTCTTTTTTTAAAAGCAATTAACTTCTCTTGCATTGCCAAGTCGGTGTCATTTGGACAAACATCAATACATCGGTTTATCAGCCAGTCAGGTGTTTCCATATTAATGAGTTCCTGATATTTACAGCTAATATCCTTGTACAAAGAGTTCATTAGGTCATCATCTAATATGGAGTTATCAACCTCCTAATCATTTTTAAGTTGATAAAGATTTGGAAAATAAGATAGCTCCCGGCGACCAATATTATGCACAAAGAGTGAAAGCTTGTCTATGAATGTGAAAATAATACATTTTGCTCTGATAAGATTTACATCGCAGCCTTGCAATTGCAAATTCAGATCATTGTATATGAATAAATCTGTTAATTAGGCAATGCCACATTTGCAAGCTAAGAGTTCGGGCCTCAAATAACCACTTTATTCTACTGGGAAAAATTGGATGATAGTGTTGAAAAGAGAATAAAATAATTTCAAACAGTTTCCTTCGGATAACCATCTCCCTTCACTATATAAAAGGATAGGATCAAAATTTTCATCATTGTTGTTGTAGAGTAGTCGAAAGATTCGTGAATTAAAGAGAAGTCGTTCTATATTATTTCCTGCTGTGATAACAACATCAACCGGTTTATGAAACTAATCATTCACGTTTCTAGCAACTATATGTTGACGATGAAATTACGAAATGTATTGTGAAGACATTGGGTACAGCTTTCTTTAAAAATGCAAGAAAGCCGTTATACCCCCCTGTTAATTCTGGAACACCGCCCGTTGCACAAGTAATTATTATATTGTTAATAGAGATTTTTTTTTTGGAGGGGGGGAGAAACTGCTCAACTATACTAACCATGGATTCACCTTTAGTCTCTGTTTCAAGTTTCGATCTTTAAATAATAATCGGAAAGCCTAGATAGATTTATGGCCTCTTTCGTAAACACTTTCTCGTAAAGAAGACATTCGCTACTGTTCATTATTAGGAAAGTAATAAATCCAAACTTTAAATATTTAACACTATGCTGTCTGCATTTGGCTCTAATAAGTTTTCGGACATTTTTATGAGTAAATTCAAGTGCTGAAAATAAAGTAAAGTAAGTGAAAAAACGACACTAAGAAATTTCACAAATAACAAACACCAACAATTACCGTCAACTCTTCAACAACTACTGAGGTACGGGGTTGCCACTTTATCTTTTTATCAAATGATCGTATGGGAGTGTAAAAAAATTGTTGTTTAAAGAAATCGGAGGTGATATTCTTTATGAAAAATGCCGGGGTAGTGAATGAAAATTGAAAAATCCTAATCTATTTAGACATAATTTAAGAAAAGTTTATTAGGAGATAAAGCGTTTCTACTTTGCGTGGCAGAATGGCGAGTTTCAATTAGCTAAGACTCAGCATGACGTAATTATTTGATCTCTCAAAGGTATGAGCCCATGGCTAATGTTGATAATTGGAAGCGTTTGTAGGAACACTAATAGTGAATAATTTTTGAAGACTTGAAATAAAAATGGCTAAATGCCCACCGCCCTTTTGTTTATGTTAATTGCCCCTTAAGTGAAATATAAACTAGGAGCGGCGCCCTTTTAACACAACAACGCTCACATGTGGGCGCTAGCACCCACGTTGGGAATCACTGCGATATTTCGTGTACCCAGGAGTAATGTAAATAGCATATCTCATCTAGGGGATCATAGCGGTCGATCGGATGTAAACAAAGGAGGTTACGTCCCTTCATTTTACACATTCATTTTACACTAACATTCGAGTTATTTGGAAAATGTCAAAGAATTCTATAAAATCATCCTCATTTTAATTTTTTAAAGTTACCTGTAAAAATGCCCTCACTTCTGAAAATGTTTCTTTAACTGTTGTATACCCAGACATTTGTGGAAAAATGTAGCGCAGAAAAGGAAAAGCCTCCACTATTCCACCAGTTGCCTGAAAAGAAAGTAAAGCGAGTTCATTTTGTGATAGGAACCCACTATTGGTGTTGAAATAAAATGTAAATAAAATTGCACAGCAAATGAAATGTATATCAGAGCTGATTGAAAACATCGAATTACTGGGGGCTAGATTTAGTGTCTGTCGTAGAAAAGGCTCCCGACGATATACTATATATCTATTGTTTGTGGGAATTATTTTATATTCGAGTGCGGGGTTGATCAGATACCTGAGAATGACTCTACGTTAATAAATAGGCCTGGAGAGGGCTTATTTATCTTCAATATACATAAGAAGTGGAACGGAGCCCAAGGATAAATAATATTGCAAACATTAATAAAATAGAATTTTATTAATTAATCTAACAAAACAACACATGGAAAATATTTACATGACCGGGGATTAAAATGGGAGATACACATAAAATGAAAAAGGTCATGGGATAAATTTGACTAAGCGAGGGATTAAGATTTGGAGGTATTTAAATGAGAAAACAAACAAGAAGGGAAAGGGGCGGCTAGATCCGTGTTAAAGCACGGAGTTACGTTGGCACAAAGTTAAATAGGTCAAGCAATTCGTAGCTTACGTATTTATAAGGTCGTCGTGCAGAGGAAGGCGATTTGAAGAAATTGCTTCGGTTCGACTGGCGATTTCTTTCTTAAGAGGAGGAGTTTTTAGGGGGGTTGTCCTTAACGAGGGGGGAGGGACTGACTTCAAGGAGTGAGAGCGAAGTCGGGCTTCGAAAGTACGAGCGATCCTGGAGACAGGATACCGGATATGTTCTAAATGAACAATTGAGGTTATTGGTGTAACCAGCGTTCACTTGAAGAACGTTAAAAGGAAGGGATTAAATTACCACTGGCGTGATATCAGGGGAGCGAGAACCGTTTCTTTTCGAACGGGCTCAAAGAACAATGACTGTTCTAAAGTTGTTCTCTTTCTGAACAACAGGAGGGCCCTGTTGACTTGGCGTCTCGAGGGGCACGAACCTTGGTACTCAAGGATATTGTCCTCTTCTGGACAATAAGGGGGTTTTCGGGGTAAAGTTCCTAGGTGCACAAGGGAGACCGGATCAGCGTAATGCCTCGCGAAATAATCGGGATCTGCTTCAAACGCGAACTTCTATCGCATAAATAACCGGAGCCAGCCCTTGGGGGGAGGGGACAATGAGGGACTTCCATGGAATGCCCCGGTAGCACTTGGAAAAATCTTATCTTCCCATAAGCCTAATTCAATCTTGCCAGATCGACGCCTGGAGGCAAGCGGGGGATTGAACCTCCTTGATTAAACTTGAAGCGGGGGAAGATGATACTCGGGAATGGTGGGCGATAAGAACGCCATTCTACTCTCTCTCGCAGGATGCACGTGGGAAGCATGAGTTTCAATATGTGATAGAAGCAAGGCGCGGCCGCCTTAGGGAATTCTATCACAGTGTCAAACTGAGAAGGCTGAGAATTTTTAAGAAACACAACATAAATAACCTCTCATTAGTTTAAACAATGGTTCTCTTCTTAGTCGAAAATGTCTTCCTAGCGTACTTTACCTTGTACTTCCCGAAGTATAGTGATTGAATGGCAATAAAAGGATAAAAACTAACAGACCATTACCTTGCCTGCCCTGAATGCTTTGAAGATGAGATCCACAAGAGATCGAAGTTTTTTGTCATTCCGTGAGAATCTCTCGCCACCGATGATGGCCCAGAGAATATTGACCGCAGAAACTCCCAGGGATGTCTAAAAAAAAAGACGATTTCAAATTGCGACTCGCGCATCGTTACTTAAATGTTCCTTAATCGTCTCTTTTTATGAGCAGTTGATCCTACGTAAAGCTAAAACTTGGAGTATTGATTTTGTATGTTTATTTTTATTATAGCCAAGTTGTTATTAGTAGTAACCTACTTTGTTTCTTGCATTAAAACTTAATATGAGCCTACTGGTCGATGGCTGTTAACGCAATCCTATAGATGCCTATTATACTATGGTACTAACTTTCTTGGATTTTGTATACTTTGACTAGGAGGAGTATAATAGGTCTTATTGGCTCTTCTCACCCCTTTATGTTAACTTTCTATAGATAATGAACATTGATGATTAATATTACTAATAGATACTATTTTTTTGTGGTTATAATCGGTACTTATACTAATAAATGACACCACACTAAAGAAATACCAATTTTTGTACTAGTTCTACTTGTTTATATGTTCTATTTCAAGTTATTGCGCGGGAAGCGATGTGTGAATTATTTGAATATTATCACTTCCAGTTCTCAAAAGGTTATTGACGGATTTCGATGAAATTGTGGGAAGGCGTCGGCCTTTGACCATGAAGGGAGTTATCTAGGTTTTAGGTCGGATCCAGATCCGGATAACTTCCTTAACATCACAAGATAGAGAATTTTACGACATTTGGTAGGGGTTAGCTCTCTCCTAGTGCTTCCTAGTTGAGGGAATTCACCTGAACAGAAAAGGGCTGCTTTTCGTGGTCCTTGAACTCACGAATGACGTCATGTAGCTCGTCATGCATGATGCTTTCGTGGGATTTCTTGCCAAATCCAAGGTTTTTCAGGTGAAAAAGGGTGAAGCGTCTCTGAGCTTTCCAGTTATCTCGATTGGTGAACATCACCCCTGCAATAGGTAATTCAAAGTAAGGACTACGGTCATGGAGTCAGTGAACAAAATGATTCCATTTTTTTATGAATTTATAATTATTAATAGTAAGAGCAGGAAGCACAAAGGTCATTTCCACCTACAACATATTAAAGAGAGGTTCACAAAGAAAGTGGTGAAGTTAGAGGAAGGGAAAATGGTGGGAGATATAAATTTAACCGCAGATTTTCCTAGGAAAATTGGAGCCGACAAGTCGCACAATCTTTCCTATGTTAACTGCAGCATGAGTGCTCATGTTACACCTGACAACTCATTTGCGGCTGTAACAGCATGTTCTCACTGAGATACGTGTCGGAAAGTACAAATGGTTGTTAGAGTCTCTTTAAATCGTTTGAGCTATAGGCGAAAACTTGTTTCGGACATGTCTTATTTATACCATATTTTTTGTTGTACCTGTCCTTAAAAATACCATTTACTGACTAATAACTTTGATCAGAAGGTTAAATACGATAACAGTAATGTCAAATTTAGTATTTTGTAAGCATTTTAATTATTATACTGTTTGCAAAATGATCAATATATTATAAGACATGGGGTGCGGTTAGTGTATAGCAAAAATTGACAACCGACACTGGTTCAAACACCCTTGAACCAGAAAATAGAAATAGCAAAAAATGCAAATCTTTCTTAATTATTTCCATCACTTTCTTCGCTAAATAATTAGAAAGATTTCCATGTTCTGTGTGAGTAGGAAGCATTCTATATAAAAATCAATTAATATATTTATTTTCAGGGAAATGTTTGAAAGATACTTTGAACATATCTTTCCTGACGATGCATGATGCCCAGTCACAAGGGTGCTTGAACCAGTGTCAGTTTCAATTTTTGCTATACACTAACCGCGCAACTTTAGGAAGCAAAAACGGCCTACATATTTCTCCATGCAACACAAGGCAAGAAGAAGGATATTGCCTACCAAGAAGTGTTGTTATTTTGCATTGGTTAAATAATAATATTTGATAAATGTAAGAAATTCAACCTGTGTCATGTTATGATTTTTTTTATCCAGGCAACGCTGGGTACCTTATTCAGTGGCAGATAAGAGAGCCTTAGAAGCACTAGACAGGACAATACGAGACAACAGGGATTGTGAAGATCTTATGGGAAGTAGCGCTCTTATGATGTAAGGTGATTTCAGGCAGACAATTCCAGTGATCTCTAAAGGAATTACGGCAGATGAGGTCAGGGCTTGCCTAAAACCATCTTCTTGGTGTAGGAATATTAGAACACTCTCTAAACACAAAGGTGAGAGCAGAGCTCTTTGATGATCAACTGTCAGCGCAATTTACCAAAAATATTCTCACAATGGGAAATGGCAAAGTACCTCTTGATGTTGATGGTGGAATAGAAATATCTCCTGTCTGCATAGTTATTAGTACTATTGATAATCCGAAGGCAAAAGTAATACTCAATCTTCAGCAAAACTACAAAAACTACAGCTCACTGTGTGAAAGAGCTATATTGGCTCCGAAGTGGAAAAAGAGAGGATATTTTCATTCACTGAATGCCTCTAAATCCCTCAGGGTCAGAATTAACATTTACTTCCAGAAGACTACCTTTCCCAATTCGTGTAAGTTTTGCAATGTGAATAAAAAAAAAACTCGTAGGGTGAGACTCTATTAGTGCCATAGTTGCAGTTAGAGGAACCATGTTTCTCTTATGGTCAACTATATGTTGATTCTTTTATACTTGGAAGCAAAAGTAATCTGTTTGTATATGATTCACAAGGAAAAAGTAAGTATATTATGTACCTAAGAATTTCTGTAGCGTTGCTGAGTGAGAATATTGTTTGTGAAGAATAAAAAAAGAAAAATATCAAATCCGTCTTACATTATTTTACCCAGGCAACGACGGGTAATTCTGCTAGTATATATATATATATATATATATATATATATATATATATATATATATATATATATATATATATATATGTTTAAATTAAACTTTATGTCCAATAAATTGTTCTAGGATTTTCTAGCACACTTTACACTTTGTGATTCTCCAGAACTTTCTAAATAAGCTAAAAACAGAATTCTATCTATAGAAAGCCTCATTTTTATACCATTGTTAGCCTACAAATTTGCCATATTTTCTCAACATGGACCAAACAAGGAACATGGTGAAGACAGGCAAGTATAGGCACACTACAAAAGAGACGATCTGCTAAGAAGTAGAAAGAACCTCAAATCATTACCCACTAATGTTGGCAACAATGCAAGAAAGCTATATAAGATCTGTACTTACTAACAAACAAATAGTCGATTTTGGGCGAAGCTGGAGTTAATGATTTAGAGACGATAGTGAAGAGATTCCTACATCCAGGTTATTAGAGGGATAGAAAGAAACCATATCGTCATAAAACTCACGTCTGCAAATTAAAAGGATGATCAGCGTCATAACTAAAAAAAAATAGATTTAAAGCGAAAACCACCGAGGGCATCTTCAGGAGAAAGTCTGTAGCTGTCAGCTTCAGCATGGTTGCCTATATTACACCTGACATAAAAAATGCGAGAAATTATTATGTATTAACGAAAAGAAAATAATTGTGGAAGACCTATGGTGAACAGATGGCGAAACGTTTCTTCTGTCAAACACTATATGAACCGTAGAAAACAATAAAGGGAGCTTAACGTTATGGGATTTCTAGATTGATAATGGGTCAAGACCGCTTATTAAAATCAAGAGAACAATGATAAAAAATCAATGGTCTATTTTGCAAGAAACTTTTCTACCATTAGCAAGAAAACAAGTTCGGTGACTGTCTTACTTTTAACAGAACAACGTTAAAAATACACGGCCACTGTGGCAAAATAATGTTTTGAAATTTCATCCCAAAGATCAGACCTGAATGTAATAAAAACAACTTGGATGGAATTAAGAAGCACGATGACCAAAAAAAACAAATGAATAAGTACGACTTGTGGATATACTGTAAGGAGAAATGGGGCACAATTTCCCTAGTGAAGATTGCTGCTAGTCCGCGGAGGCCTTAAGAACTAAAATTTTTTGGAGCTCACTACATTTGTAATCCAGACTATAAACAATAATAAACCATAAAATAAAGTTTTATTTATCGAAAATTCTAAATAAAACAAAACTTATAGTAAGAAGGAAAAATAATATTTATTTCTGTATGGTTCCATTTTATTTATAGCTAAATAATTTTCTCCTACTTTTTTCTTTGGAAAGTCTTTGACCAGATCTTCATAACCAATCTCACGTAACACATCTGCTTCTATACATAATAGAGATAAGTCGTCCAGCCTGCCTTGTTGCATAGCTGTTCTGAGGGGATTTTTAATATATTTCAACCATAAAAATGAACGCTCAGCTGAGCAATTTGTGACCATTAATGTTAAAAATATACGGAAGGCAATGTCTACATTTGGGAAGGCACACTCAATATTGTTTTCTACCATGTTTTTAGAAAGTTCAGCATGACTGAATCTTGTTTTTACATTTTATGTCGCCATGAACTTATGGCGCAGCTGAACTCAGCTGAGAAATAACTTTAAAGTCCTTTGGGTAAACACCAATTAGCTTTTAATGTTAGTAGAGGATGAAGTGACATTATTTGGCACATCACTTAGAAAAGAAAATCTCTGTCATTTCTTTGTATATCTCTCCTCTTCTTTTCATTTCAGTTGTAAGTTTGTCAATAATTGTGTAAATGGTGGTAATACGAAAGTTATCTTTGGCATACAGATATACTTCTGGTATATCTCCGTCATTGGGTACCTTCTTTCTGATACGTTTGCATGTTGGAGCTTCCTTGCAATCAACATCTGGTAACATTACCTTTGCATATTTTTCAAATTCATCTCGTGAGCAGCACAGTTGGTCAGCTAATGATATATACACCTTAAGATATGCACATTTTTTTAAGTTTCCATCCTCATTTTTTAGAACTTTGCTTACTCTTGGGAAATCCGGCAAAATCTCTTTCTAAAATTCATCATAAAATCGAATTATACCTCTTGCAACTTATTTGAAATATTATTTGCTTCTCTTCTTGCGCCTCCCTTTTTTGCTGTTGTTGTCATAGCATGTGCCTCCCATCTTGTATCAGAGAGGGATTTCAAAAAACTTTCATTGTTAATACGATTTTTGAGAATTTTTCACTGGATGGTTGAAGTTGAAAAAAATGTATATAATAAATTGAACCGGAAAGAAGAAATTAACCAGCCTCTTGGGCAACAGCCATTCAGCTAACCAAATTTAGTGAATGAGCTTCACAGGGTACATATACATATAGCAAACTTGTTTATTTCTAAAAATAATTGCTGCATCCCCTTATTACTCGCAGACATGTTAGCAACCTTTTCATAAGACTGTCCCCCAATAACCAGATGATATATCTTCTTCAACACTGAACGCATGGAACTTTTGTGCCTTTAGAAGTTTAGATGTGTAGAGAAATGGCTACATTAAGCACCCCGGAAGGACAGGAGGATATGTACCTTAAAGTCCTCCCCCCCTTGTGGAGAAAACCGGAGAACCGAGCCCCATGAGGAGAATCGTGGGAACGGTAGCCGGCGAATAACAGTAACTGCCTACCCTGTTTGATCTCCCGGCCGCTTTGGGTAGTTGGAGCAAACATCTGTTTTAAGGCGACCACATAAGGCCCTTAAACGACGCTCTAACGATCCAATTACCTACGAGGTTGATAAACCCGTGGTTATGTCACAAAAAAAGCAGTGCTAGTCAAAAGGCACGCCAAGGAGTGGGGCGGTTGTGAGTCTCTCTAATTAGCAAGCCGACGCGGGCACCTCAGTGCAAAACTCTGCACTTCTCGCTCTCACCAGATGCGAACTCACCATTCGCACTCCCCTCTGTGGCCTCGCCCCTTCTTCCTTAGATCGGGCGATAGTTCGCCTATAAGTAAGCTCTGAAGAGAAATAGATTGATTAGAATTCAATAAAAAAGAAGAAGGTTCAGTTTGTGAAGATCGATCCTTCAGCCATACAAGACGATTTCCGTGAGAAACAATACGATCAGATTGAGAAAATTGATCTCCCCTTACCAGGTAGAATTAGCATAAATCGTCAAGCTTTGTATCGGTGCCATACCAAAGAATCCTTTACAGACTTAGAAGAAGTCTGACTGGAGAAAAGTAAACCGACTCACACTCGAGTGACTCTCACATCTCAAGCTCCGTAAGAGTGAGAGGAGAAGAACCCAGCCCCCACGAGGTTCCGTTCTTTAATTACGGTAAAAATCTCACCAAATACATACAAAGCTAGGTGGACACTCTACGTTGAAGAATCAAACGCCAAAAGGCGTCAAGATCATTCAGAAAAAGACTCTTGGAGCAAAGAGCTCCGTAACTCTCGCCGTTTTCTTAATTTAACCAGAGGCAAGTTTGCAATAACAAATGACCTCGCCTCATCTCTCTCCCGCCATACCACCTTGATGAAATTCAATCATCGGCCACGGCAACACTTCAAAGCGAGAGATAAGCCCTCCAGTGACATCCGGCAATCCCTGATCCCTCCTGTCATATAAGTTAGAAAGAACATTTATATTCATATTGCGATAGTGTGAGTTTAGTACGTCTCACGTTTTGAGGGAAGTAGAAACCATTGTTCATGAACCTCGGTCATATTTGCTAGTAGACGAGAGTACTTTAATTTAATGTTTAACGCTAATCAAATAGGGTCGCGATAAAAAAAATACTAATCGGTAATTGTTATGTTTAAGTGTAGCCTATTTGTTTATTTTTGTCATCGTAGACATCGTAATAGGCCTAGATGCCAACCGGATAACTGTTTGTTTGTCATAGTTAAGCGTTACATTTAAAATATATGTTTATTTTGGGATAATTCCTGTGTGTTTCCTCTTATCCTTACGTGTTGAAGAAGCTCCTCCTTAAGAACAAAACAACCGAATTAGCACTCTTCGATCAAAGCCTACTTCATCAAAGAAGTACCTCACGTACCACAAAGCATACGGCAACAAAAGTGGTGTCAAGAGAGTACTGATCAAAAAGTGGTATTATACGACAAGATGAATAAGTTCCTTGCAGTTGGTTTTTGACAGAAAAGAAAAATTTCCCTTGCCAGAATTTTCATATTTCGTAATATGGCCTGCTAAAAATGGAAAATCCCATTTTGCAATGATCCAAACCTTTCCTTTGTTCCTCTAAAGGCCAAGCAACGTTCAGCTAACGTACAAATAACAGATATTACACGCCTCAAGACATGTTTCCAATAATCACACTCTTCCTGACTTTGTTTCTCCAACTGTGACTTTAACCCCGCACTTTGTCTGCGAGTTAAATATGTTAGCAATGAGTCTGGATGAGTAGTACTTTTCTCATGCTTATCAAATACAATAGTATTTCGCTAGTCACTGAACCCTTCTCTTGTAACAAAATTTGAGAACTTTTTTTATTAACAAACAGTTTACATACAAAACAATAAACCGATCATATTGATGGTGAATACAATAAACACTCTCTCTTGTATTTCTCACCATTGGCTTTTGTCCCAATAAAGAGATGTGAACAATATTTTACTGGTTTGCTAATACAAAAATGCCGATAAGACTTGTCAAATGGCCCATTATGGTTTTGGGAGTTACTGAATTCACAAGCGATCCAATCGACCACATCATCAGCAGATAAATCAAGTCACAATCATGGATCTTTTGCTAAATTGTGGTTTTCTTCATCAATTACAGAGAGAATAATTCACCGCCATCGCTAAGACCCACTAGCAGAATGCCACTATTGATCACTCCGCACCTGACACCACTTTTGTCGTAGTATTCTTTGTGGTCGTGATATACTTCTTTGATGAAGTAGGCTTTGTTCTAAGAGTGCTAATTTTGTTGTTTTAAAGAAGAGTCGTTTCAAACACGTAAGGATATAGAGAAACGCACAGAAATTCACCAAATAAACTTATGTTTTAAATTTAACAAGTTACTACACAAAAACAAAATATTATAATATTATAATACACAATAATTATTTCAATTAACTTGACCCTCTAAAATTGGCTAAATTCGATACGCACTTCAATATACAAGATTTAGGCTAATTGAATCTACTGGAGTTTAAATACCTCAGGAATGTTATTGTCTCCAAGACGCGTGCCGACCGGCCAGATGGAGGTGGTCGAGATCACAAGGTACTTTGGAGAGTGTAGCAGATTGGGGTCCACACGGTATTCAAAAGGGGGGGGGGGGGTTCAAGGGCGACAACAATCACGGTGCTTTAGGCGGCACCAAGGCAAGCGGGGCCTCTCTGGCGAGAGTAAGTCGAACTTAGTTCTTAAACCAAGTTAACTTAGAGTTCTGCGTGACCACCGGGTAACGGGATGAAGGGGGAGCTTTTCTCCTTCGTTGCGAAATTCCTGATCGCGAGAACTGTATTCTGGGGGGGGGGGGTATTCTTCAAGGGCGAGGATCGAGAAGGGGGGGGTTTCTCTGACGAGAATAGGTTGAACTTGAACAAGTTAACTTAATGGTCGGTTTGGTAACCAGGAACTAGCTCGAGGATGAGATTCTTCTTAGTTCCAGTCTTCCTCAAGGGCGAGGCCTATCTCCGTGTTTTGAGATACACTAGAATAGAAGGGGGTGGTTCTCTGACGAGAATAGGTTGAACTTGGTTCCTCAACCAAGTAACTTATGAGTTTGGTGTGGCCACCGGATAATGGGCTCGAGGGGGAGCCTTTTCCCTCTTATTTTCTTAATTTCCCAAGGACGAGGAATATCCCTGGGCTTTAGGTTGCACCAGGATATGAGGATTCTCTCTCTGACGAGAGTAAGTTGAACTTGATGAGCTGCTTCTTAGCCTCCTAAGTAGCCCTGCCTCTCTTGCAGGGGACTTCGTAGTCTGGCGCCTTAAGTATTCTACCTGTCCAGTCTCGGTAGCCCGGCTTCTATCCGGGGACTTCGTAGCCTAGAGACTGATGTATTTTACCTCGTTTTTCCCGAGTGTTTCTTATTTATACCTCGTCACCCCACTGCGGTAGGGGTAGGAGTGGGGGGGGGGCTTATGGACGGGCCCAGGAGGGTTCTTATTCCAACGGTTTTTCTCACCAAGTCTTGCCTCGGCGCCCGTTGGTCTTCCTGCTTGAGAGAAACGCGTCGCCAATTTCTTATTTGAGGTAAAATTGAATATAATCTCGTAGGGGAGATCTTGCAGTTTACAACCTTTCGGCTTTTTATAGCGACGAGTGGCGAGGCGCTGTGGTTACGAGCTTGATCCGGGTTGCCTGACCCGGATGTTCTTGCGGTTACCGTTCCGTTTCTCCCCTGAGAGAGAACGGGGAAGTGACGATTCTCCTACACCCACTTAACTTCCATTTTCAGTAATTTTGTTGAGCCTTAGAATGTATTATAAAGTAACTAGAATCAGCATTTTCAGTAGAGTTTTTTTTTCGGAGCCTATCTGGCGACTGCCTTTTCAGTAGAGGTATCCGATTTAAGAGAATTTACAGGTAAAGTGAAATCAGTTATGAGGCCTGTGCTAGATGAACCTTCTTATGACACCTCATATTTTGATTCTGAATTAATCAAAGTGGTATTTACGATATTTGCCGTATTTGTTGAAACTGCTGATGATGGAGATTGGTTTGGACCCGGATTCTGTATATCATGTTGTGGAATTTGTGTGGAGAAATCAGTCAGCTTTGCAGTCTTGCGTTCTAATTACAAAATCTTCTCTTCTTTCTTGTTTGATAGTTTTCGTTTTTGTGCACCGCTTAACTGAATTCGTTTCATCTTGGTTCTTGGGGTTGTTAAATGCAAAAATTAAAAGATTATTTTGTTTGAATTATTATGCAGCAATCAACACAGCTGCATATATCATAGCCAGAACAATACGGGTAATTGTATTCCCACCTTACTGCTGAATCTTGTGCTTCAATTAATAAAGACAGATTCTGTTTCAGAATCATCTTTTCAAGCTCTACAAACTGTATAGAGGAAATAAAGATATCTCTTATAGTTTTTGAAAAAAAAACATCGAACACAAAAAATGAGGGGGTTTGTCATTTTTTCATAAAATAAAAAAAAACACTATAAAATATAAACTATAAGTGATATTTTAATACAAATAATGTCGTTTGTAGGACTCAAAAAGCAAAATCAAAGGCATCTTGAATCATTGTTCTTAAACTATAAATGAGGGAGCCGTAGCGATTTGAAAATACCCCTTAAAAGTCGTTTGTTTTTCGGGATATCTTTTTTTTTCACGAAATAGGAAATATTCACACTAACAAAATTGTTTTTGTTTTTTTTTCAATTCTCTATAAGTGTAACAAATTTCAGGAAAGAGGTACTTCCCTAAGGCTGGGGTACACATTGCCAGTTAAGTCGCTAAGGATCCGGAATGATTATGTGTAGAGCAATGTTTCAGAGTGCGTTTGATTCGTCTTTTCAAGCTCTACAAATATATTTGTATGTTTTAGGATATCATTTATAGTTTGGGAGAAATAAAACATAAACACCAAAAATCGGTATTTTTTTGTGATTTTTTAGAATATTTTACAAAAGTAGCCATAGAATAATAATCTTTACGAATTTTGTAAAAAAACCTACAGGAAAAAAATTAGTTTTTAACTTTGTGTACATAAACCAACTTGCTGAATAAAAATAAATATGACAAAACCTCGGATCCTTTGCGATTTTAAAATACCCCCTAAAATGCCGGGTTCTTTTTGTTTGTTTTCTAAATATCTCGGGGTTTTTTCGCGAAATCGGAAAAATTCACATGAAACAATTTCGATTCCCTATGAAACTGTACAAATTTCACCACTCTAGCTATAATAATAAGAGTGTTAGCATTTTTACCGAAACCATCCCCTTAAAAAAATATCCACGTTAAACTCATTCAAAATATATAAAACGTACTTCCATTTTAATAGATTAAACAGACAGAGCTGAGTGTGCTATTGGAATAGTCATTAAGCAACTTAAAGCAAGAAGGAGGTAATGAATGCACATACAGATTAACACCAGTGACAGTTGGCAACTAAACTAATAACTTACAAGCTACTAGCTTCAAACGCGTACAAGACTTGTTCAAAACTTGTATAACTTCCCGTGTGCGAGCACAATGTACTTTATTTTTCAAGATAAACATGATAAAGGAGAGAACGCTTTATGAACCGAACTTATTCCTTTTTTCATTAAATTTTGAAAATCGATATCAATTTAATTAATTTAATAATTTAAATGGTAAATTCGGCTATGAAAAATTTCTGAGATGCTCCTCCTTCCCTTGATGCCCTAAGCACGTGCTTATTTTGCTTATAGGTTTAATCCACCACTGCTACTAGTCAATATAGAGATTCACCTGATGAACCCGCTGTATTAACTGAAAATTCCAGCACATTTGAGCACCTTCATTTATGATGCGCTGTTCCCTCAGGTGTCTTGGATCAATGAGTACCTACACCTTCTTTAGCATACTCCAAAGAAAGAAATCAAGGGGCGTAATGTCTGGTAAACGAAAATACCATTGTGATATTTCCTATGTGGTCAGACTCTAGAGACACCCTGTAGAAGATGGGAAATTTTCACACTTCAATTGCAAACAAGGACCATTGGACAGCATATTAATCATTATTTTTCCTGTGTAAACCTTTCTTTGTTCAGTGTTTCATTTTGTAATGTTGCTGAAATGATCACGTGGTCTGAAACACTTTGATTGTTTTTTTGATACTTTCCTTTTATCGACAGCCAATTTTTGTTTACTAAATTATTTTTGGAGACGACGACGTATCTTAGTTACTTCTGGAAACATTGTAGATGCTCTGACCTCCAGAATATCAACTTTAATTCAATTATTGGTGTCTTTAAAATAAATATTTCGTTTGAGTTTTTGTTTTAAAAACATGACCTAATCATTTATTAGAAATTAACCTAACCTAACCTAATCCTTCAGTAAGAAATAATATAATTATGCTAGGTTAGTCTAAGGTAATTCTTTTACTGAAGAATTAGGTTTTGTTATGTTATTTTTTACTAAAAGATTAGTTAGGTTACTGATACAAAAACTATCAAACGAAATATTAATTTCAAAAACACTAATAATTCAATTAAAATTGATATTCTAGAGGTCAGATCATCTTTAATCTCCAAAAATCCTTTAGTAAAAAAACTGATTGTCGATAATGTGAAAGTACCAATTTTAATTGTCCAGGTAATTATTATGTAGCATTTATTCAATTCCTCCAATTATTAAAATATTAATCAGGTAAATAATTACAAAGCCTACACTAGTTACCTGTATTCAAAATTCTGCTCCAAACTGAATAAGATTCTGTTGTCGGATATTTCCCGAAACTTACCGATTATGTCTCCTCTTGGGTTACTTTCACAAAAGAAAATGCTTTTGGGCCTGTCATTGAGTTGATCATTTTGAAGTCCCTCCTTCACGGCTCTCCATCCGTTAACAATTACGACAGGACTCGTACCGAAATAAAGGCCGAGCACTTCTCCATAGCAGCGGCGAAGTTTGTTCCACGTCTTGTACGGCAGTCGACTGTCGATCCAAAGGGCGTACCCCAAAAAGGGTAATCGAAATGGACCTTGGAAAGAGACAAGAATTTATTTAATACTTTTCTCTCAGCTCTTTAGGCAGTTAACGTCAAAGATACCATTAGGAATATTCTCCTTTGGAGAAGAGGCGGGGGGTCGAATATTTCTGTTCGTCCTCATGGGTACAATCCACAGGGCGTACCCCAATATCGCCAATCGGAATGGAACTTGACATTATTCCTTTCCATTGAGGCCCATGTGATTAAATTCAAATCCATTACTTCTTTATGGGAAAATTAATTTTCTTACCCGTCGAAGAAGTTGCCTAACCTTAAACTTTGTGCTCATTCTTTGGTAATTAATTCCATTTCTTATATATGTAAATAAGAGCAATTCTAGAGTTCTTAACGTCCCAACTTTCCTTTAGGTTATTCCTGTATACAGTAAAGGATTCTAACCATCTCTCCCAATTTCTCCTCCAAAATTTTATGATGCCCGAGAAGATGAGCCTGAATCCCTGACAAGGGATTTTCACGAAAGGGAGTAAGGATGAGTAAAAAAATAGAGAAGTAAAGGAGTAGATAATGGAGAAAAAATAGTAAGAAATGGAAACTCATCAATCCAAAAGAGTAGAAGAGGTTCTCTCATTAATCTAACAGTAAAACGGCTTTTTATATAAATGATACTGGCTTTTCAAAAGAAAAACTCCACAACCCTGTGGTTTTTGTTTTTATTTTGCCGATGAGGACAGATGCCCTCATATTGAGGGCATCAAACCTGCACTAGGTTTAAAAGGAATGTGTGCAGTCTTCGAACCCATTTCTTGACCGAGGGGAGAAGGACCCTGGTGGCAGGAGAGGCTCGAGACGACCAGGATTCATCCTCGGTTGCAGGAAGCTGCCGGGACACCGGTCTGTCGGTGCTCGCCTATAGGCACTCCCGATCCTGGTTTGTGATCCAGGTATCCTTCCTCTAGCCTTGCATAAAAAGGCAGAACCCACAATACAGTGTGGGAGAAGGGGGTGCAGTGGTTGGTAGGCGCCTGGGCGTCTCCACAGACTGGTGGGTTGCACACCGTACCTCTGGGGCCCACTGCTGCTCCGAGATCCCTTGCTGATTTAGCCTTGGGCTACGAGACATCCAACTACCGTGGGTGGCCGCGAGGAAGCACAGCGTTTAGAATCCTACTGACGTGAACCCCAATAATGGATCTCATTCACAGCGAAAAGAAAGAAGTTGGTTCGAGAGCAAACTGTATACAATGAAGAAGAAGAAGCGAGGAGAGCCAACTTATCACCTGCAAGCGAATTTAGATTAATGTTGCTGGAGAGATTCAAAAGGAAAATATGCGGGGATCACTTTTTAGAAATGTTGCAAGACATACGAATCCTATTTACTACTCAATAAAGTATTATTTTGCTATATTTTTAAAATATATTATTATTATTCCTGAACACACACACACACACACACACACACACACACACACACACACACACACACACACACACACACACACATATATATATATATATATATATATATATATATATATATATATATATATATATATATATATATATATATATATATATATATATATATATATATATATATATATATATATATATATATATATATATATATATATATATATATATAATGGTGATAATGCCGCAGTCATTATCACCGTGTGAGATACACCGAAACTGTTCTGAATTAAATTGTCTTCGGAGAATGTGGTTTAATTCGTCATATATATATATATATATATATATATATATATATATATATATATATATATATATATATATATATATATATATATATTTACTAAATAAATGTAGGAATCATACTAGGTAATTGTTAAGACTAGTGACGCACGATTTTTCTTAGAGCTTTTTGGGTTTAGGGGTCGCATCATATTGTATTATATATCATTTTGATAAGAATTTCGATTCGAAATGGGAAGGCTTCGCCTTCATACCCTTCATTTTTGTTAGTAATCGCTAACAAAATCGTGCGCTGCAACTCTTACCAATTACCCCATACTACAAAAAAAGCCTATCATGTATTTTAAAGTAGGAATCATACTACATTAAAAGCTTATTGATAAGAATGATGCTACAGTAGAACCAACGCATCTCTGGAGGGCAACTTACCCGGTGGATATCCACGTGGCTTCGATGTTTGCCAGAAACACAGAAAAAGAACGACTATGACCGCAATAATGATGTTGTGAACCATTGTCTTTCAACTGAGACGGAGTGGCAAGAGCACTGTAGAATCAAGCGACTCGCTTTAATCGATCGTTTTTTATCACTGATAAAACTAACGGGATCGTTTTTTTATTGTGTGGTGGCGGGTGAATTGGCAATGCCAAACGTAGCCTATTTAAATTCCTGAGATCATTATTTTTATAATAGGAAAAATACTGACTTTACGAGAGGACAAATACTCGGTAATGGCGGGAAGAAGTGGGAGGTCATATATGTCTAACTGAGTCCTGAGAGAAATGGAAACTTGTTTAGTGACGCATTTATAATAGATAAATTGATAGGGGAAAATAGAAAGGGTAGGATTTAGGAAAAACATGGGGTAATGACTGCAGCAGCAAAAGTCGTCACAAGGAGTAGCCCCCCCCCCCACATACACACTTCTCCCCCATTGAAGGTGATGTTAAAATTTACTCACACTGCTTCCTTTTACATCTGCGAATTCCTCCACCTGCAATGGGAGGTGTGTGTATGGGTTTGAGTGTGTGTGTGTGGGAGGAGGGGGGGGGGGCTACTCCTTGTGACGCCTTTTGCTACCGCAGTCATTATCACCATGTTTTTCTTAAATCCTGACCTTTCTATTTTTCCCTATCAATTTATATATTAAAAATGCGTCACTAAACAAGTTGCCACTGTCTCTATTTCAAGTTTATTAGAAATAACAGGTGTGTGAGGGTGTGTGAAACCACCACCATTTAAGAGGGGTGTGGGGAAGCGAAGCCACCTAATATGAAAAATAATCACCTTAGGGCTCGAATTAAAATGCGAATGCCAAACGTCGATGGTGATCAAATGTTCATTGTTTTTATCCACTGCCAAAAGAAGGATTCACGCGCTCTGGATAATCGGATTGAATTAAATTAATTATAAATAAGTTATACTTTTAACGAGAAAGAAAGCGAATTGCTTCGGTATTGAGCATCATATATGAAACCGGAAAACGTAAGAAAAATACATTTTAAGGCATAAAATTATAGGTGATGTGAACATTAGTGCAATACAATCAAAAGCCCAGGAATTCGAGTAATGAGAAATAATGATTAGCAAGAACTAATTATCTCAACGTTATTTACCAAAGGGACTGGAATATAGTCCTGTAATTCGATGGGGTTTACAACGTCATATACAGACTACAGTTTGTGGCTAGTAGTAAATCAGGGGCCAAAGCAAATTTAAAACTTGGAACACGGACGCGAAAGAAGACCATATCAACTTCCTCTCTAACGCTTTGAAATGTGACATAACGATAAATATAAAAGCACTGCTTATCTGCATCTGAACACAACCACAACAATCAGAATTTTAAAATAAATCAAGGTAAACAGGAATGATATTTGGCAACTTGCAAATCTTTGCAACTACAAATGGTTGCTAAATAGTAAATTTTGTTCCTCTCCATTTCTAAGAAGTAACTGAATTCACAAGATATTCAGCCATGCAAATATCTGTTATTCGAATGGGACAAAATATTACCCTGTTTTCCTTTAGTTATACACACTCTTTCAACCATTCTTTTCTTTTACTCTAGGGATGGAGCCAAGGTTCAACAATACAAATTCATTTTGCGATTTTCAAGGACAAGAAACAAAACACAAGCACGTCGAAGCCTCCGCGGCCATCGCTGAATTGAATGTAGCTCAAATGCAATTGGGCGACTGGTTGAAATTGGAAGATTATAATTAATTATTCTCAAACTCATCTGTTTTGTAGTTCACTCCTTTATTGTTTATCTTTATTTCGTTGTGTTTTATCCTTTTACTCTCCTTTTTTATCCCTTTATTTTAAGTGATATATTGCCTTGTTATACACGGACTTATATGAAATGGATGGGTTGCACATGAGTCGCAGGTGTGTGGAAGTGTTAAGTGACTGTCTTGAGGGGAGTATATGTATATACTTTGTGCCAACGGTGAGGAAGAAAACTAATTTAAGAAGGGGATAAAACGATTATTTCCAATTACCTGCCAGTCAGTTTGCCATCAGTGGTGGTAAGAATGATGGAATCTGTAATAGCGAAATCTATTAGGGATCACTTATATAATAAGTTGATCAAGGAATCCCAACACGGCTTTAGTGGGTGGAAATCGTGTTTGACTAATTTACTTTTTCTATAGAAAGATGTACGATATCTTTATTTTGATTTTATTAAGCCTTTCGAAAGGGTGCCACACTTTCGACTTTTGAATCAAGTTAAAACGCATGGGATTGAAGGAAGGATTTTTAAGAAATCGTACGTAAAGATGGAATTAAATCTGAATGGGAGAATATTACCAGTGGGGTTCCTCAGGGGTCGATTCGGGGCTGTTATTGTTCTTAATTTATATTAATGATCTTGACTTGGGTATAATTAGTGACCTGAGCAAGTTTGCCGATGATACCAAGTTAGGGAGGATTATAAACGGTCTGACTCTGATGGTGAGGTATTGCAAGATGAATTGACCATACCTTCCTAATGAGTAGAGAAAGGGCAAATTGATTTTAACATAAACAAGTGTAGTTTACTTTGTATGGGTCAGTTTTAGGAGCGTCAGAATGCGAAAGAAACTTAGATATCTTGATAAGTTCTGTCCTCTGGCCTAGAAAGGAGTGCCTACATAAGTGCTAGGAATAAAGCTAATAGGCTATTGGCGTTTATTGTGAGGAGTCTAAGTAATGTAGTTCTGATCTCATTATGAAACTGTACCTGACATTAGTTAAGCCTCATCCTCACCCTGTGAAGTAATTCTGGTCACCATATTATCGGATGGATATATTGGTTTGCTCAACCGGTTTCCTCCACATGCTCTCCATTTCTTTCCAAGCGCAGCTGAGCTTTACAATTTTCTTCTCTGAGTACACTGGCGGTAGTACCCTATATGGTTCCTGGGCGAAACCTCCTTACGGCGTGCCCTCTTCGGAATGAGACCATCTTCTAACATATAGAGCTAAAAATTTATAAATAAACCTGCCAACAATTATCTACAAATCAATTTGTTTATGGCGCGTATGGGCTTAAACATTTAAAACTACACAGATGTGCAATTGTGCAGTTTATAACTAAATTAAAACAATAATTATGTAACAAAATAAAGACGAATGGGAAAAATAGGCAATATTAATGAATAAAAAGAGACATCAAAAGATAACGAAATAACTAAATTGCACAAATTACTCCACCCAAAAATACAGAACGCATGAACCATTTTTAAATATTATGCAATAAACATACTGAATACAAATAATATCTTGTAAGAAAAATTTAAGCTCTTTTAAAAACAAACTTGACAGCCCCATGGTGAATATATTTGACATAAATTTAAATTCAAAATCTCTTAAGGATTTAAAAACTCTGAACGCAAGAAAGGTTTAGTAGCTTTGGGTCATTCTGAAATTAGAAAACAAAATTAGAACTAGGATTAGGACGAAAGATTAAAATATACATTTACCTACTATTCACAAGTTAAGCCACTGTTATTTCTTGGAATTCCTAAATTATTCTATTAATGATACTCGACGTTTTCGCTTCAAACTTATATTAATAATCGATTCAATTTCGAAATCGAGTTTATTAATTCTTTTCGGTTCGAGTTTTAAAAAATTTTCCAGTTCGAATTTTTTTTTCGATTGGCGTTTTAAAATATATAGATTTTAAAGGTTTATCGATTCGAATTCGATTCGATTTCCCAGTACTGGTTTTTAATAATATAAAATATATACCTATTGTATGTATGTATGTTTTGTTTATTTATGAGATTGAACAATCTTCAAATATTAATAAAATATGATTATTATATGGTATTTTTATTTGTATTCTAGAAATTATTGATGCTCCTATGCTCCAAGTGCCTGAAATCATGGATGTTCAAAGGAAAATCCATTGAGTGATGAATTATTATGAATTATTTTTGTAGAATTGAAGAAATTTCTTGCTATAAACTTTTTATGGCTATTAAAAAGTTACCTTCGTACAAAGATTGTGGTTCAGCTGATCGAATGCCTAAGGACCTCTATAAATAAAATATAATGAGCCTAACAGATTTAAATTACTATTATCTCGCTTTCAAGTAAATGATAATAGCCCTATTCGGGCAAGGGAAAGTTAAAATTATGCATGATATTTATTGATTTTCTTAACAAGCAGTTTGACATAAGTTACATACAACCTAAAAGAATATGAATCTATCTATGATAAAATTTGAAGGAAGAATATGATTTAAGCAATACAGAGTGACCCACAAAAAGTTAACCGAAATTTAAATTTGTATTACTCCAAAAATATTTGAGATATATTGTTCGTGTAAAATTTGTTTTGGCTAACAATTTTCACAATATTTCGATTGTGAAAATTTCATTGAATTTCTTTATACAATATTGATACACCAAAGGTTTTGTTGGAGCCAAAAAAAAGGGTTTCTTCAAGAAAGTTAAATAATGAAAAGCCAAAGTTGAAACTTAACAAGTTTATATGTCCATTAATAACGAAACATCTCTACATATGGGTATTACAAATATATATTTTTAATTTGCTTATAGCCATTTGCATTCAAATGTCCTCCATTTCTTTCCAAGCATATTTGCGCCTTTGATCGCATTGATTGCACAACTCTTTTCACCAAATGGTGATTTTCCTCACTAAATTGACTTCACGTGTAGAATTTTCTTTTAACTAAATTATGTTTTCAAAAGAAAAGAGGTAGAATACACTATACTCTTTAGATTTCCCCATAAGAAGAAATCGCATGTTATTAAATCCGACTATTTGGGGGAGCCATTCATTTGTATGATTTAGCTCGACAATGCGATTGCTTAAAAGTTATTTTTCTTTCTCTTACAGCAAGTAGCAGTCAATGAGCTGTGGCTTTGTCCTGAATTAACCAAAGTCTATTCAATTGATTGCATCAAATACAGAGGAGTACTGGGATGATCCGTTCGTTGATCATGTTCCGTGGGCCAACGTGATGACCATTCCAGCATATTCCGATCCCTAGAGACACTCTCTGCAGACAAATACGCCTCGCAAGTTTGAATTCTTGAGGGATTGTTCATCGGCGAATACTATCTAATATTATGGCAATTTACCTCTACATTCATAAAAATGGCTGCCTCTTCTCCAATCATAAGCTTTTCCAAGAAACAATCAGGTGTATAGAAAAGCCATTGTATAAATTGTCCACAATAGGAAGATCAATTTCAAGAAGTTGGTTCCTTGCATGCACCTTACTGGGATGCCATTATAAATCGTGTTTAACAATGCGGTTAAATGTTGACCTTACATATTGCAAACCATTCTTTCTGATTGATACGTTTGGTCTTTGAAAAATGGATATCCAATCATTTTCAATATTTTCTGTTGTTCTTATGATTTTGCTACGACCCGAACGACCTTTGTTTAGATTTAAGCATGTTCCTTCTTCTTGGTACTTCCGGACATTTTTTCAAATAGCGCACTTGCTTGGGGGCTGCCTATTAGGAAAACGTTGCTCAAATATATCTTGTACTTATTTAACACTGAAGTAGTATTTTGATATACTAATGAAAGAAACATACTGTATAGTTAATGCATTTTATTGGTATCAAAACTAATTAGAAAATTTAGATTTATTTTTCTTTAGGTATATTTATTTATTATCAACTTCGGATTTTCATTATTACACTTCTTTGCCGAATCCTTTTTTTAGCCTCTACCAAAACCATTTGGACACCAATATCGTAAAATGAAATAAAATCAAATTTTCATAATAGTTGAAAGACAAAACACGTTCTACAGGACCAAAACCTTTCTAATACTTTTTGAGTAATACTAATTCAAATTTCAGTTAACTTTTTGGTGAGCCATCCTGTATATGTCCCAGAATAAATAAAAAGGGGATATAGGGTTTCGGTTAAGACAGAAACCTAAAGACATGTACCACAATTTAGGATTTCTAATGATAAAGGGAAAGAAAATAATATGTGGTTAGGAGAAAGTATAGTAAAGAGACATGCCCAAATAATGGGAAAGGAGCACAAAGGCTTTGCTGATAATTTGTTTTCAATCATCCCTTTGTCTTATTCTTTTGCAAATAATTATAAAATACGTTTCTGTGTAACAATAAGGACATATAGAAAATATATTATTTAATTAGGGACTGATAGACAGTTAAATATGGGAGATCTAGACTGCCAAATGGCTCAAAATGGAGTAATTTTGGCAAAATTGATGGATAATAGAATAGGGTAGTACATTCTTCTGTGAAATATGCATAAAGCTATTTCCAGGAAGAACAAGGATGGTACTACGAGTTTAATTGGTGGAAGAATTAAAAATGCAGCTTTTTGTCAACATACGGGATATGTTGATAAAGCAGACATGATAAAGAGTATTTATTTCCGGGATATATTGGTTGTAAATTCACTCATAATTTTGAATCACTGGTGAGGACAATAACAGAGTTTCTTAAAAACAATGTAAAATGACTAAAGTTGAATCATAATTGTTGTTACAATCGAAGGGAAAAATAGAAGAGAAATTCAGAATTGAGTAACTAGTCGTCTTGTCAGCTGAAAAAAAGCATAAGGCAAAATTTGATTATGCCATTAAATTTGATGGGCCCGATCACATTCTATCCTTACAAAAAACCTTAAAAAATTGCAATTTTTGTAGCTTTAAAAAAGAACAGATAGAAAAACTATATGGAAACGTAGTATATGTCAAGGTCCCCTATGCAATAATGCAAAGCGATGCTTTGCATTATTGCAGTTTCTCCTGCGGAGATAGAGAGAGGAAGTAAAAGAACTGTTTATCGACGACAGTTTGGGGCCTCAGGACCCCCCTGGGAGTTCCCTAAAGTGGGGGCTATTCCCCATCTCCTGCATGAGGGGACTCATGCAAGGCTCGCTTGCAAAAAGACATCCCTCGTCCCAAGTCGGTGTTTTTGTGTGTACCCAACCGAAGGCTGGACACTCTCACCCTGATAAGGCATCTACAGTCAAACAGAAGCCTCTGACCCCGCCGTGTTCTGAAGCAGCTGCGCCGGATTACTCCTTCGAGTCATCGAAGCAACCAGCCCCGTCAAATTTACTCTGAGGTAGCCATACCTCTCCCGAGAATCACCAAGGATTCCAGCTATCTCCCTCAAGCCCAAGCTAAAGTTAGAACTTGCGCCTTCACAGCCTAAAAAGTAAGGTGCAGACAAAACCCTTCATTTCCACTCTTCTCCTGAAGAAGATCCCTCCTTTGAAGACGCCAACAAGGTCGTCTCGCCGAGCCCCTAGTTTACCTCAAGCCTCCGATCCGCGGCCTCCGATCCGTAGCCCCCTCTTTCCCCCTTTAATCTTGTGAGCCCATTTGGATCTGAGCAGGCAGCTGGAAACTAATTAATAGAAATTAGACTTTCCCACCGGTAACGATAAATCATTATCTAACCTTTAAATTCCTCTATATCATTTTGATCATTTTTAATTTGTAAATAAAATTTATATTTACTTATGTTTATCTTTAATTAACCTGAACATCACTCTCGGCCTCGTTATTTAAACCTCGCTAACTTCGGACTCGACCTGATTAGTTAAGCGTATTGACCCCGCGCCTCAACCCCACCTTTTTAATACACACATCAACGTAGCGTTCAGTCATTGGACGGTTCTCTTTAGAAGCTTGAGCTTTCCCCATATATATATATATACGAGGGGCGGTCAATGAGTTTTACGAATCGGTAGAGCAAAACAGAGGAAGGGGGATGGCTGTTTGTGGGGGTGTGAGGACAAGTTAGGACAAGTTAGGACGTGCAGCCGCACGCTCCTGCCTTATCTATTTAAGAAGCAGTAGCTGATCGCAGATCGTCAGTCACAAACTTTTCAACAATGGAGACGGTTGAGCACCGCGCAGTGATCAAATATTTGACCAATGAAGGCAAGAATGCAAATGGTTGTAGTGTACACCGACACCGCCCCTTCCTATGCAACCATTGCTCACTGGAATAGGGAGTTCCGCCATGGTCGCGAGTCCATTGAAGATGAACCCCGTACACAACGCCTGTTAGACGTGAGCAACGAGGACACTGTGGCCTGTGTGGAGAGGATGATCCTCGAAAATCGACGGGTGAAGGTCGAAGAAATCAAGCGAGAACTTGGAATATCAAATGGAAGTGTTATCAACATCATCCAAGACAATTTGGCCATGGCCAAGTTCTCTGCCCATTGAGTCCCTAGAAACCTCACTAAACCTCACGCTCTAAGATCGACTTCAACGTTGTGAAAGTTCAGAGGAGCTGCTGCTCCTGTACAACCAAGACCCGGCGGGATTCGAGTCACGCATAGTGACAGGTTATGAAACGTGGGTCCATCACTGGGATCCCGAGACCAAGCTCTAAAGCATGGTCTGGAAGCACAGGGGCTCTCCGACCCCCATCAAGTTCTGGACCCAACCCTCAGCCAGGAATATAATGGCCACCATCTTCTGGGATTCTGAGGGAGTGTTGATGGTCGACTATGCGCCTCGTGGAAGGACCATCACAGGCCAATATTACGCTGAAGAACTGGCTGGGTTGAAGAAGTGCATTCGTCAGAAGCGGCGCGGCAAGTTGACACGCGGTGTCCTGATCGACCACGACAATGCGCCTGTCCACAAGACCAGAGTTGCACAAGCTGTCATGCGCGAGTGTGGATTCGACGAGCTCAACCATCCTTTTTACAGTCCAGATCTGGCCCCTAGCGACTACTTTTTATTCTGCCAGCTCAAGGCTGCACTGCGTGGACGCCGGTTTGGGGACGATGAAGATGTTCAGTTCGCCGTCCAGGAGGGGATTGAACAGCAGTCGGGAGATTTCTGGTTGTCGGGAATTCGAAGCCTCAGGGACAAGTGGCGCAAGTGCATTGAAGTCTAGGGTAGTTATATTGAAAAATAATAAAACACTTTTCCTCATATCTCGTTTCCTTATATCTCAATTGCAAAACTTGACCGCCCCTCGTATATATATATATATATATATATATATATATATATATATATATATATATATATATATATATATATATATATATATATCTATCAGCCCAAAAAAGCTGATTTCAAAGACACGCCTTTATGTCGTCTCGTTTACCGTCACAGAAAACTGTTATTATTAATATATTAACAGCGTTGACTGAGCCAAAACGCTCGAAAGATGGAAAAATATCCAAGACAAATTGGTGCGGTTAAGGTAATGGCAAAATTAGACAACTGCTCTGCTTCAGGTCCAGCAGGTGATCCTATCCTCCTTGAACTGGAAGACAACACTTAGGGATGACCCATCCATCAGCCCAAAAAAGCTGATTTCAAAGACACGCCTTTATGTCGTCTCGTTTACCGTCACAGAAAAATGTTATTATTAATATATTAACAGCGTTGACTGAGCCAAAACGCTCGAAAGATGGAAAAATATCCAAGACAAATTGGTGCGGTTAAGGTAATGGCAAAATTAGACAACTGCTCTGCTTCAGGTCCAGCAGGTGATCCTATCCTCCTTGAACTGGAAGACAACACTTAGGGATGACCCATCCATCAGCCCAAAAAAGCTGATTTCAAAGACACGCCTTTATGTCGTCTCGTTTACCGTCACAGAAAACTGTTATTATTTGGCTCAGTCAACGCTGTTAATATATTAATAATAACAGTTTTCTGTGACGGTAAACGAGACGACATAAAGGCGTGTCTTTGAAATCAGCTTTTTTGGGCTGATGGATGGGTCATCCCTAAGTGTTGTCTTCCAGTTTAAGGAGGATAGGATCACCTGCTGGACCTGAAGCAGAGCAGTTGTCTAATTTTGCCATTACCTTAACCGCACCAATTTGTCTTGGATATTTTTCCATCTTTCGAGCGTTTTGGCTCAGTCAACGCTGTTAATATATTAATAATAACAGTTTTCTGTGACGGTAAACGAGACGACATAATATATATATATATATATATATATATATATATATATATATATATATATATATATTATTATTATTATTATTATTATTATTATTAAAAAACTGGTGTCGCAGGTATTGGGTTTACCATAAGTTTATTTTTCTGATACCTTCAAAGTCCTTTATAATTTCTCTCCAATTATTCGTGTTCCTCTTTTGTTATTGTTCTTCATCCTGGCCGAAAGTGCGTTCAGTTTAATTCGAGAATTCATTTGTTTTTGTGATGGGATTCTTATTACTTTGTCTGCGAAATTTCTCGGAATCAGCGCCGCTGAATTTAAAGCTATTTCCCGAATGGATTAAGGGTTTTAAAACCATCCCAGTCACGAAGGACTGTTTATTTCAAATTGAACAGCAAGTTAGTTACTTGTGTAGTTATTTTAATTTTGGGGGGGAGGGGGTGGGGACAAGCTAGCCTCTACGAATATTACCGAGACCTTATTTTGCGCGCACATAGACCAACTGGCTTGCGTGCCACATTTTCCAAGCTAATCCCTTAATTAAGTCGATGTTCTCGTTTGAATGATTCAAAAGCCAAGGTGGGTCTTTAGGCCTTACTGGAAAGGACCTCCTATCTTATATACAGTAAGAGGAGAGGAATGAGAGAAAGGGAAGGTGACCATTATAAAAAGAAAATCGAGAGATGGAAAAGAGCAGAACAGAGATAAAACAAAGGAAGGCCCAAAGAGAGAGAGAGAGAGAGATAACGACTGGAAATGGAAGAAAGCGTAAGGATTAGACAACACGAGTTCGAACTAAGCCGAAATCGATTCGATACAATGTCAGTTAGCTCCTGGACTGAGGTTCCGCAGTCCCCATCGGTTAAATTCCAAGTTTTCAAGGAAGGAGAGGACTTCGGGTTCTACCTCACACATTTCGAAAAGATCTTCGAAATTAATAATTGAGATATCGAGTCAGATGGTTTCGCCAGATTACTTACCCTGCTTAGTACCCAACTGCGTGATATCTTTATTTCCCTCCCATCTAAAGCCACCGTGGATTATTCCACCCTCAAGTCCAAACTCCTGGCCGCCGTAAATATGGGACCGGATATTTACTGTGGTCGTTTCCATGAAGGGAGCATCCGCCCTGGACAAACCTTCCCCCAGTTTGGTTTATATATCAAAATAACCTACAATTTTGGCTTAAGTCATGTAAAGCCTTCCCAGAATACGAGTCCTTTCTGGACTTTGTATCAAAAGACCAACTTTTAGCTTCTCAGCCCCCGAAATACGCTCGTTTTCGTTTATGAAGGATAAGCGTTGTTCCATATTCAAACAGTGCTTGGAAGAAGCAGACGTGTACGTCTCGAGCCATAACTTATACCCTAAGGACAGCAAGAAGCCCCCCTCTTCCTTCGTCGTCCCCCAAGTCCAAGTTCGGCAATTCCAGACTCCCTCCACGGAATACCCCCAAATTTGTAAAGATCCCTGGCCCCTCGAAGCCCTCGAATTCCACAGGAGAAATAAATTATTGACCTTCGGGGATACGACGACGAAGGATGAGTCGTAATCAGGGCTTTGATATCCCCGGGTTTAGGTGGAGGGAGAAACCTCCCTCCACCTAAACCCAGAGATATCAAGCCCCCGATTACGACTCATCCTTCGTCGTCGTATCCCCGAAGGTCAATAATTTGTTTCTCCTGTGGAATTAAAGGGCATGTGCGTACAAACTGCCCCCATAATTCATAATTCAGAAGAACCCCCTCTCACCAGATGCACCAAATTAGTGCCGCTCCTGCTCCCCCATCGCCTTTCCTGGAAACCCCCGCTCTTATCTCTTTCACCAGCATCTCCGTTCACCATGTTTATTATATTTTCAATAAGAGCTCCCACGGCGGTTTAAAGTTCGAGAATGGAACCATCAATGGATGTCGCGTGTCCACCCGTGTTGGGGACACCGTCTTTACCTGCATTGTCGTATCTGAGGATTTACCCCCCTCTTGTTGGTCCCGATCACCAAAAGTCGCAGTGGTCCACGATTATCTGGGCCGAGTGAATTCTCATCGTTAAATGCCACATCGAGTGTGCATATATGACTGTTTGGGCCGAAGTGGTAGTGACCCAATCAAGTTCTGCTCGGTTCTCATTGGTCAGAGCCCCAAGTCACCCGAGACCCCGGTGCACAGCCTGTTATTACACGGGCTCAGGCCCCCCCCCCCGGGCTTCCGTTCCCTTGAAAATCCCCGTCGATCCGGTGTTTGACGTTCTCCTGAGCGAAGATTTTGCAAGCGCCAAGAAAGAGTGCGCAACTCTTCTACCTCTTTGGGAGAAAGCCCTTGGAATCAGGCATAAGATTCCATCCGCGGAGATAAGAAGGTATCATATGTTGTAAGTAAGGAATGATCTTCCGTACCGCCCTTATTCTGAAGGAACTAGCCCCATATTCCAGTCATTATGTGCCCCCCGTTCGTACGTCCCCCAAGTTTTTAGTCTCGAGCACGATAGCTTCTTCTCCGGTCACTGCAGTCATAACAAAACCTCCCAGAGGGATTTTAAGTATTTATTTTGGCCAGGTGCGTTGGATTAGATGACTACAGTGAGATCAGCATCTCCTCTCCTGGATACAACCTGAGGTCATACTCTGAAGATATGGCCCAGGAGCTGGGTGGCCTCCACCTCTCTCCATGCGTACCAATGGTGGACGCACAAATTACCCCAACGAGAGAGGACCGTCCAGACTCCCCAGTGTGCTCAGTAATTTCAGAAAGCCCATCTGAATATTCAAGTACGGCTTTCCTGGACTGGGACCCTCGCAACTTTGCTGCAAGTGGTCCTCTGGATATTAAAGACCCCGGAAACCAAGACAATACTGATAAAAAGGACACTAAGGACAAGTACAAAGGCACTACAGAAGAGGGAAACGACCAGCCCTCTCCAATTTTAGACCCATTACAACCAAAAATTACCAAGTTTTTTGGAAAACTGGAACAAGGCCCTCCTGGCGATCTAGGCAATGTGCCCGCGGTAAACAACATTACCAAGGTGGCTCAGGGAAAGGGAGTTAAAATCTTCCTGCCTAGCACATACCATAGCTTTGCGCCAAGTTCTGAACAAATGCTCCCGGCATTACGAACACTGGAAGAAGCCGGCATTATGAAGCGTTCCGACAACATTACGCGTACTCATCGCGTGTTTGGAGTGGCCAAACCAAACGGGACCATGAGACTAATCTATGAAATGTCTCGCCTTACACCACTGTTCAAGGCACCATCGTTCCAGTTGCCCAACATTAGAAAAGTCCTAAAAACAGAACTCCCTACCGACTACGCAATTAAGTTGGATCTGGCCAGTGGTTTTTACCACATACCCTTGCACGAACACGCGCGGCACCAATTCGGAATTCGTGTGAGTAAAGAGACTTGGAGATTCAAGAGATTGCCGATGGGCTTTACCGGTGCCCCCTAAATTATGCAGCAAATAATGGAGGCGGTAGCAAACAACTATACTAAAACCGAAGGGTGAAAGGCATTCACCTACCTGGACGATTTCCTGGTAGTGGGACCCATTGACAAGGTTCTGAATGTCCTGGACCAATTCTTGAACTCCAGTCTGGCCATAAATTACTCAAACTCCATACTTACCCCGTGCAAACAGTTGGAATACCTGGGAATTCTTATAGGCTTACATAACTCCCGTGTCAGACTCACTTCCAGGATGGCCTCGAAAACTACTAGAGCACTCGGCTTTACAAACAACCCTGATCTGGACCATAAATTTTGGCAAAGATTGGGGGGCCTCCTAAATTTTGTAATACCAGTACTAAACTTACCATTCATCTGGGTACAATTGTGTAGTGCAGCAAGACAACACGGACACCAGGATGCCAGACTAATGGCACTTGTGGAACTTATAGACACTCAGTGGCGCCCATGGCGCTCCCCCAGGGTATCCTCCCTGACAGTGGCTTGTGACGCTTGCCTATCAGGTATAGCTATAACGGCTTTGGGCGAATCCTGGGCCTTCCCTGCATGGCTCCTTCGGGTACCTGGTTTTGCCTTCCATTTGGAAAGCGTGGCCATTGTCATCACCCTCCTCCTCTTCCCAAGGGCACGTATCCTCTCGGACTGTCAGCTGGCCATTTCAAATACTAAGAGGGGAAAAATCCCTTCGGACATTCTTCAGCTCCTCTCGGCCAATGCCCTGGTTGATTTCTCTACTATATGGAGAAGTTCGGCCAAAAACATCCGTTACGTTCGATCCCTTCGGAATCAGGTGGACGGCCCGTCCTGGACCTGGGAGGAACCTTCGCTTCGCTCCGGGTATGCCCAGTCCTCTATGCCTTAGGCTCCGCCTATATAAGGCAGTGAGGACCTGGGACGGGCACATTTGCTCACCGACTCCAACCGAACGCACACCTCTCCGTTTTTGACCAACATCATCTTACCCGACCGCCCACCCCGGTTTGTATGTCTTCAACACTATATTTACCTTTTTCCTCTCGCGAAAATCTGATTTATATAGCTTTGACCATTTTTTCATTATTCCTTCCATGTAAGGAAATTTTGTAAAATTTCAATAAATGGTTGTCATTACTCCAAATGAAGGGTCACGGATAGATAAATCTCTAAAGGCGAGCTCGAGCTCGTCGGGAGCACTCGTAGAATCACTTGAAGTACTTTCCGTATCCTCCTCCTCGATGCTGGGGCCACTACTTCCTAGTTCTTGCAGTATTCTTCCCGCGAGGAGGAGGCCTCCTGGCATTCCCCTGTCCGCGTCTCAGACCCAGGGAAGCCGGTGGGGCGAATGTCTCGCCGCCTGCTGGGCGAGGGGCCCATCCAGTTCGTGCGGTAAGTGCCCTGTTGGAGAGCTGAATTCCGGAGCGGAGTGTGGCGCGCTCTCTGGCATCCCGCAGGGCTGGCCCCCTGTCCGTAGTGGAGCACAAGATAGTACAGCCGCAGTCTCTGCGGGAAAGACTGTCGCTCTATTGAATAGAGCGCCGACCGTACCCGGTACAGGGTCAGGAGTTGTGCTATTTCTTCTCTGTCCCTCATTTTGAACGCAGTGGCGTTAATCTGGGCGGCAAAATCCTCTGTTATCACGGTCCAATTGACTTCGTCAGGCGGTGATGTCTGTCAAAAGACATCTGCCAAAGGGCACGTCAAGCCAGCCCCCCTTCAGAAACCCCCGATTATAACAGAGCTCTTTTTAGCCTGATTCAGCCCCCGTCCAGTGAAAGACACATGCACGTCCTTACCCTCGTGGATTTTGTCCCAGTTCCCCTGAAGAAGTCTTCCTTAAGAGGATCGATAGTGTCACATGTGCTGAGGCCCTAATATCCATTTTTTTCCGAGTAGGCATCCGCAAGGAGTTGTTGCCCGACAGAGGCAGACAATTTACCTCTGAGCTTATGAATTATGTTCGAAAACTCGTAATGGTAAAGCCCCTGTTTACCACCTCTGTCCACCCAACTGCAAATAGTATTTGTGAAAAATTGAATTGCCTCCTAAAGACCATTCTGAAGAAGCTTTGTTGCGAACAGCCCCAAGAATTGCAACTTCACTTGCTTGTAGCACTTTTTTGCGTACAGTTAGATCCCCACTGGACCCTCGGTTTCGCTCCCTTTGAATTATTGTATAACCGTAATGTGCGAGCCCCCCTCTGCATCTTAAAAGAACTCTTTGCAAACCCCCAACTAAATAGAGAAATTTGCTCCTTTTACTCCTACATCCTAGACCTTAAAAAACGCCAAGAGACCTGCGCGGACATCGTTTACAAGAATTCAGCTGTGAACCTGGAGAAATATAGAACCTATTTCGAGCTAAAATCAAGGAAAGAAGATTTAAGCCTGGTGAGGAGGTGCCATTGCTATTTCCTACAGAGAGCAACAAGCTTCTTAGTTAGTGGAAGGGCCCCTTCCCTGTCCTCGAGGCCAAAGCTCCCGTGAATTATCTTATTCGCCCACCGAGTGGAGATAAGGTATTTTACGTAATCATATTGAAGAAATACCACCGCCGAGCGAATGGTAATAATTTTGGGGCTCCTGTTGAAGAGTCCCCACTGGAAGCGTCGTACCTCTCTGACCCCCTCAACATTGTCCAGGTGGTTTGCATCGACCAAGATGGCGACTACCCTCTCCCATCTCTACCTGAGGCCCCAGAATCATCATCTCCAGTGCTCAACCTCTATCCCAGGTTAGCCCCTCACCAGAATAATCAGCTGCAGCAGCTGCTGAATGACTTCAGGGACGTCCTTTCTGAGACCCTCGGCCGTGCAAAACACTTAGAACATGACATCGTTCTTACTACGCAAGAACCTGTCCGTTCGAAGCCGTATCCTCTTCCTATCCACCTGAGGCAGGCCTTCAATTCTGCAGTGGATAACTCTCTCAAACTCGATATCATCGAACCCTCGAAATCAAATTTCTGTTCCCTTATCGTCATGGTTCGTAAACCCGACCAGACATTTCAAATATGAGTAGACATCCGAAAGTTAAACTATGTGACGGTTTTCGACGTAGAATCAATCCCCTGATCTACGAGAACCTTCATCTATTAGAGGAAGCCGAGTACATCTCAGAATTAGATCTCTACTAGGCCTATCACCAGATTCCCATCCATGAAAGCGCACGAAAATACACGCCCTTTCCCACCTACCTAAGACTCCTGCAGTTCAAGCGCCCCCCTTCGGGTTTGTAACTGCATGCAGCAATTACAACCGGATGATGCGAAGATTTGTGGACGACCTTCCACATGTGTCATTTTAATTTGACAATCTATACGTTGCTACCACTACATGGGACCAGCAATTGATCACCCTTCGAGCCCTTTTGACCCGGCTCCGTGATCATGGATTCACCCTTGGCCCCAGTAAGTGCCACTTCGCTTACGATACTATCAAGTACCTTGGCTTCCATATCAAGAAGAACCGAATGGGGCCCCAGGAAGAAAGTGTTGGGGCCATAGTAGAAATGCCACTCTCCCGCAGTAAGAAACAGCTCCAGTCATTTATGGTATCGGCTTCGTTCTCCCGGAGGTTCATCCCCAATTTTGAATACATTTCTGCCCACCTGGGTGCAATGTTGTAGAAAAGGTCTCCGTCGCCCCTAGTCTGGAACTTCAAGCCCACTTCCAGCTTCCAACAACTAAATGACGAACTGGCGTCCGCCCCCAAACCCCACTAAGCCCTTCGGTATCCGGACAGATGCCAACGACAAAGGCCTCGGATGCTTAAGCCTATAGTAAGCTGATAGCAGAGAAAGCCACCCCGTGGCATTAGGGTGGGTCATACTCTAGAATTTTATGAAACTGGAGATGAGGGGTATTCAAATGATGAATATTGGGGAAAAGAACATACTTTTGAAAGAAAAGTTAAATTCTGATTGATCTAACCTACATCAATTTGAAGTTGAAATATTGTTAGTTCTGGGTCATTGACTATATTTTACTATTATTTTAGTTACCCATAAAAGATCAAATTTACCGTTTTCTATCATCAATACATTTATGTATTTTTAAAGATATTTGTCTAAAAAAATGTAAAAGTGTATTAGAGAGACATGAGAAGGTTGAGGACACGTCGCGAAGCAATTCTTTCTTGCACCAATTTCATTTCGGTTCCAAGCTTTGTCGTGAATCCATGCTGTTGATCATTATACAACTCTTTGGAATCTAAGTAATTTCTTAGTCTATTGTGAAGGAGTTTTTCCATGAGTTTGCCCATGAACTACAAGAGTGAGATAGGCTTATAACTGCTTATAAACCTTCATTGGTTTACCAGATTTCAGCATGAATATTACTTTGTCCCTTATTAACTGGTTGGAGAAAGAACTGGCATTAAGGCCAGCGTCAACCAGCTCTAATAGGGCCTCGCTAAAATTCCGGGGAGCGTTCAGTAGGTGCATCTTCGTAATGCCGGTTATTCCTGGTGCTTTTTGCTTAAAGCTCTTTAAGGCACTCTCGTACTCCTTATGAGTGAAGCACCTCCCTTCCTCTTGTGCGTCACGAGTCTCCTCTACAGTATGTTGCGACCTGAGCTCATCATCTAGATCCCTAATCGTTGCGAGTACATCCTCCTCATATCTCTCATCGAAGTTCTCATTTTCCTCGTCATATATTCGAAATCGGCTTCGCCAATACTCCATGAAGTTACATTCGATTTCCCGGTCTTCTGTAATTTCGATGCCGTTAACTTTGATGGTGATTCTATTCTTAGGGGCAGTGCCTCTCAATCTTTTTAACTGGATCCAAATTTCTTGGAATTCCTTTCTGTATCGACTTTAGCTATGATATTGTCTCATTTTCGCCTAATTTCTCCCTGATAAACTGCTTGATTTCATTTCTCACTTTCTATTCCGTCCAGGGGATAGTCATGCGGTTGACTTCCATGATCTTGGTTACCAGGTGATTAAACTGTTCGTCGATGTTCTCAAGTGTAGAACCTTCCATCTAGCCTCTCTGTCTGCTCTTAAGATATTCCTTGTATGCCACCCAGTTTGCTTTAGATAAGCATCTACGTCTGGGAATTTTTACTTGGATTGGCGATGTTGATATGGTTGTTATCATGCTGACGTGATCGGATGGAATA
The DNA here is from genome assembly GCA_963969495.1 of Ceratothoa steindachneri. Lineage (NCBI taxonomy): Eukaryota > Metazoa > Arthropoda > Malacostraca > Isopoda > Cymothoidae > Ceratothoa > Ceratothoa steindachneri. Next base: position 30,243,081 of record OZ018324.1, read on the forward strand.
TATTGGTCTGGAGTCGTCCTTTGATTAAGCGTGAAGTTGAGATTCGTTATTACTATGTCAGGTGTAGTTAAAGACTTTCCTGTGTGATAGGTGGCAAAATCAGATCCTTCTCTTTACCGATTAGGAGACACAACGCCATCGATTTGTACGTGCATTTGCCCGTCGGGACCGTATAACGGGGTTTCCTTTGTGTACGTTTGGAGGAGTTGTCGTAGAATGTCTTCTGGGATGGTGAAAAGCGTTGCGATGGGGTCACTTCATGGTGTCATTTTTGCCATTTTCTACATGGGTCCAGTTGATAACAAGATTTTCAAATGTAATATAGCACCCAAACCTACCATCTATGCGCACTATATCTTGGTTAAATTTCATGCACGAAACGGAATATCAAAAATCCCTTCCATTCCTTGATATTCTAATCAGTTCCCATTAGTCTAAATTTAGGACCCACGTGTACCTTAAGGCTTTGGTTGATGGGGCAATTTCTCATTCCTCCTCGTGGACGGATGTCGATCTTGAACTGAGGAGGGCTTCCCGCATTCTGATCAACAACGGCTACCCGCAAGAATCCATCGATGCCGCTATAAAAAAAAATGAACTTGGCGGTGGATCTGGTACTCGTTGTACACCAAAGAAAAATATCATTGATCTTAATTACAAGGCTAATATGAACACAGGCTACCATGAAGACGAAAAGGCCCTCTGTAGCAGAATAAGCTGGAAGGGCGACCGTGTGCCCTTCTGTACTCATGTGCTCCCGAGATCATCACATTGAGGGTGGGGCCAATGCCGTTTATCACACCCCAGCTGTATTTGCTTAGGGACCGATTTCATCGTCTCCCATGGCCACCTTTCAGCCAGTATTCCTGCCTTCCGTCATAGATCGAAGTTGATCGAACATTCTACGCCATGTTATCTCAATTCCCCCTCCCCCCCTCAGAATGAGTCACCGACTTTTCTCCCAAAATTGCATGTGTGTGTGGAGGGGAAACCAAACCATCTAAAGCCACCTCGAAGAGATTCTATATAATCTTGCGACTCAGTTTAGTAAGGAGCACTAATACATTTTCCAGCTACCACCGCGAACGAGTTGAAGGACGCTCGCCCCATCCTCGCCCCGCGATTGGAGACAAAGACGATTTTGATTCAAGGAAGAAGGCTAAATAGACATTCGTGAACTCTGCCATAGTCAATCGGCGAGTATCTGACGATGATTCGCATCTCCGAAGGCCATTTACGTGTGCTTCCTCATCTGAAGCCTTATGTAACCCGACTTCCCAAATCGCAGTCATCGTATCCCGACTGATCCCTGTCTTGCAATGAACACGTAAGTAATTGTAACCGTTGCCGCCTGCAGATAGTTCTACAGTCTTGCCTACCAAATAATTCCATTCTTTGTGTGCGCGCCCAGTTGAAAATCTTCCTTTAAATCACCGACCTGAACTCAACCACTTTAATCCCCTAATTAACCTGTATCTCGCGTAGACATTTAACTCAGTCTGTGCGACCATTCCCTTTAAACCCTATATCTGTGTATACTTAAATATATTTTGTTGCGAGTAAAGATAAATGTTTTCATTGTCTTTCTTTTGCAACCTTAACGTGTACCGGCTACCTGTTAATCATTGGTCAACTAGCACTCTGAGATATTTGTTTTAAAAGAACCCCGCAAACTTGAATATATATATATATATATATATATATATATATATATATATATATATATATATATAATCTAGCCATTCCATGACACCCTCAAAGCCATTTTACATCGAAATGTTACCCCAACCTACCCAAATACGGATTTAAACCTAATAATATATTAGAGTAAAATAAAACAAGTTATTGTATCATGAAGAACAGCTGTCTCCCTCCGACGAGCGAACTTCAGGAGACTAAAGTCGTGTATGAGTATTCGTGTAAAGTTGGTGATTGCTAATACCACAATTCGAAGTACATCGACGTGACCTCCCTAACCCTGTCGAGTCAACTGACGCTCACTTACAGGATGGGGCAATTAGAAAACATGCCCGCTCTCACGGCACTACCTTAACCCGTGAGACTCAAAATAAGAACACATCCATCATCCTGAGACTACAAAACCGCAGAAGATTGTGGATGGCCAAAGCCGTCATTATCCAAATGAAGAAACCGAAACAATACTTCCAACAACTCGCTGTCTCCGCGTTGATGATGATGTACTCAATTTTTAAAGAGAGATGGTATAGTGGAAGATATAGTGGGTAAAAAAAATTAAAGATAAGGGGGGATTTTGCCCTAGTAGGGAGGGCATCACTTAATTTTTATAGTTTCATTTTTCCTTTATTCGTGTTGTTATTTTGTGTGTTTTTATCTTCATATGTTTGTAGTGTTCTTCTTATTGTCTTTTGCTTCTTCTTCTCTGTCTTTTTACTTTTAGTGTAATAATGTTGTTTGTAGCATTCAAGCCTTTAATAGCTTTATTGCCGACAATGCTATTTTAGTGTTGTCTGTTGTCTCATTTTTCGTGAGTAAATGTATGGGACTAGATGTGATGTGTTGTGACGCTTTTATGTGTATATTGGAGTGATATTATTTCGTGTACACAGTTTTGTGCTCGTGAACCGGCTTCTGCGTGAGGCTTTCGCCCGTAGCCACGCAGGTATATTCAACCTGCCGCCTTCTCCCTGGAGTTCAGGAATGACATCATCCGTTAGAGTGGACCAGATCTTTTTGCCCAGTTTCTGGGTCACGACATTGATGGGCTCCAAGCATTTCCTCCGATGCAGGACGCTTTATATATATATATATATATATATATATATATATATATATATATATATATATATATATATATATAAACAATAACGGTCTAGGGAAAGTGGTTTGGTAAGGGTAATAATAAAAATGACTTAATCCGCTAGAGAAGTCTTATGGAGTTCCTCAACCCTCTTCAGGAGAGTTACAAATTTCCATGGATACAGTCACATTCTCTGTTTTTTTGTTTTTTGTTGAAGTTAAACGTTAGTTTGTACAATAGGCTCTTTGAAATTTCTCTTTTTTGAGAAATGGATGGTTGCCTTGTCATATATATAACGCTCCCGAAGAGGGTTGAGGAACTCCAGGTGACTTCTTTATCAGATCAAGGAATTCTTATTATTACCCTTACCTAACTGCATTGAATAAAACGTTATTGTTAATTTATCAAAACAAATAGAAAAGGCGAAGATCCACGGAGAAAAATTCACCTTCCGTTTTCTGTTAAAAATAAACTTTCGCTTATACAAAAGGCTTCTTGAAATTTCTTTTTTTATAGAAATAGATTATGCCTAGTAGTATATGTAACGCTCCTGAACAGGGTTGAGGAACAGTAAGAGACCTTTCTAGCGGATTAAGGAATTCTTATTATTACCTAATAAAACCGCATTGACTAGAACGTTATTGTGCAGGCTCATGTTGTAAAATAGATATAAGGAAACGAGATATGAGGAAAAGTGTTTTATTATTTTTCAATATAACTACCCTCGACTTCAATGCACTTGCGCCACTTATCCCTGAGACTTCGAATTCCCGACAACCAGAAATCTCCCGACTGCTGTTCAATCCACTCCTGGACGGCGAGCTGGACACCTTAATCATCCCCAAACCGGCGTCCACGCAGTGCAGCCTTGAGTCTGTGGAATAAAAAGTAGTCGGTAGGGGCCAGATCTAGGCTGTAGGGGGGATGGTTGAGTTCCTCGAATCCGCACTCGCGCAGGGCAGCTTGTGCAACTCTGGCTTTGTGGACTTTGACGACGTTGAAGTCGATGATGGGGTGTGAGGTTTCGTCAGGTTTCTAGGGACCCAATGGGCAGAGACCTTGGTCATGGCCAAATTGTCGTGGATGATGTTGGTAACACTTCCATGTGATATTCCAAGTTCTGACTCGATTTCTTCGACCTTTACCCGTCGATTTTCGAAGATCATCCTCTCCACACGGGCCACATTGTCCGTTGGTCACGTCTGACGGGCGTCCTGGATGGGGGTCATCTTTAAGGGACTCACGACCATGGCGGAACTTCCTATTCCAGCGAGCAATAGTTGCATAGGAAGGGGCGGTGTCGTTGTACACTGTAACCATGCCTTCATGGATTTCTTTTGCAATCTTGCCTTCCTTGGTCAAATATTTGATCACTGCGCGGTGCTCAACCTTCTCCATTGTTGAAAGGTTTGTGACTGACGATCTGCGCTCAACTACTTCTTCTTAAATAGACGAGGCAGCAGCGGGTGGCTGCAGGTCCTTACTTGTCATAACTTGTTGTATCCCCCCACAAACAGCCATCCCCCTTCCTCTGTTTTGCCCTACCGATTCGCAAAACATATTAACCGCCCCTGATAAGTCCACCTTGCCTTCTCTTAATGTGTAAAGAAACCCTGATTTCGAGCATTGGTAAGACTAAATTCGAACTTCTTTCAAACATTGGCAACCCTGGTTTCGAACACTTAAAACAATGTTGATTTCAAAATTAACACTAAAACCAATTGGCAAATGTTAGTGAGTGATGGCCGATTGTGAATCTTGTGCGCTTAGTTTGTTGAATTTGAATGACTTTCACTAACTTCTCGGATAATTTAATTAACTTTTGTAGAGCTCCTAACCTCATTTCAAAAATGAAGAATTGAGACAGATGTTGGAAGGAGAAGCGGCTCGATCGATTATAATGTAAAAAAGTGGAGATGTGACTGATATGTTTCTAAGAGAAAGAAAAAACGGCAAAAGTGTGGTTGATCGCAAACTATTTTTTTTTAAATAAAGGTTTTGTTTATGTCTTTGCATTCGAACTTACTGTTAGGCTTTCGAAATGTTAATATTACTAGATCATTTAAAAATAGCAGGGTGCGTGGGGAGTGAAACCCCCCACAATTAAATAATTACCTTAGGGTTCAAATTCACTGCGGTTGCCAGATGTTGTTAGGCGCTTCAATGTTTATTGTTTTTATGCAGTTCTCCGCCCCGAAAGGGCTACATATTTGGGAATGACGTGTTACGTTAGGTTTCTTTAAGTTAGGTTGTATTAAAAAAACACTATTAATGGTCCTATTAGGGATTTTAATCATCATTTACGTCTTCGTTTTGGCGCGGAAAGGGGTTATTTTAAGATAGTATTGTGGAGAGCATGGCCCTGGCACTAAAATTCCACCAGCAAAGTGACTCGCAGGAATAGGAAGAATTGTAACAAATGTCCTTGCAGAAATATATATATATATATTTATTTATTTGTAAACCGGTCAAGGAAGTAAGCGGAAAACCGAGAATTAAGATAGCAGCAAAATTTGGCGACAGTGAAATAAAAACGAACCTTTCTCGTCTGGAAATGGAATTAAACTGAGACAGGTGTCTGCCTCTCAAATTATATGAATCGATGACCTTCGGACACCATGGGATCAGGAATATCCCGCCTAGTAGGCGGAGCTAAAAACATTATGATCGCAGAGGCCACGCTTCTTACAATATTTATAGAAGAAAAATCGAGAATTCAAGACATTGAGAGGCATTCACACTTGGGTAGACAGATTGATAGTAAAGAACTAATTACGGTTCGTTTAGCGTCGCGAAGCCCCCGTTGTACCTGCCTAAGTCTTGTTCTCGTAACACTTAGTAGTCAAATTTTCCCTGACCATAATCGTGTAAACGCGAGCCTCCCATTTCTTTTGTTTGTTGGAATTAAACTTTTATTTTTTTCTTGATTTTTCTCAGTCCTTTCTTGATCACAAGCCTTCGGTAAGCCCAGCTAAGCCGGAATATTATTTGAGTATCTTTTGGAGTCAGATACGAGATTAACGCCACCTATCACCTCACTCGTGGGACTTGAGGGACATCTCCAAACATATCCGGCTCATTTTAACCTTCAAGCTGGTGAAGTCCTTCCACTCTCATAAACTGAGTTTCACCATTCCCCCACAAACTGATGACGGTTAACTTTACCTTCCCTGCCATATAAGATATCGACTCTGCAAGCAACCATCAGACAGGACAAGGTGAACGGGACTTCGTGAACGTCATTAATATCAAGCCGCCCATCTTCAATGAATCAGCAGTCTCAGGTTGGTTTCGCACTGTGGAGGAGCACTTTCACATTTCTGGCCTAAAAAAAGGAGAAGACTAAGTTCTTCCACGTATTAGCCTCACTTCCGCCTGATACGTCGATCGTTTTTCGGCAGCCATTTTGGCAGAGTAAAACTACCAGAGTTTAAAAACGGAAGTGATCGTCCTTTTCGAGAAGACCAAGCCTGAACTATTTGAAAAGTTAATAACACCCTCCGCACTCACAGGCCGGCCCTCGATCAATCTAGAAGAACTGCGAAGAACTGCCCTTCAAGTAGGAGTAAGCGAGGACCTCGTGCGTCAAAAGTTTTGCAATCCTTGCCGCCGAACATTGCACCTATAATTGCTACACAAAAACAACTAACCTTGGCTCAATTGGGAAAACTGGCGGATGAACTCACTACGTTCGATAAAGAGCGGTGTCGTAGTGTGAATTCCGAAAGATGCAGTGCCGTATCCGCGTCCAGTGTGTTTTCTAACGAAGCGAGTGATAAGTGCGTAAATAAATGGGCGGGTTTTGCACGCTCAGTGCCTAATGATAATTGAAGTGCGCGTAATATACCGTGAGGGATTGCGACCATCCCGGAAAAAACAGAAACCTGAGGTTTGCCGCTCGCACCTGTACTTTCGCGAGGATGCCAAGTTTTCTAAGCCCCGGTGCAGGTGGCCAAAAAGAGGAGAACGCTTTCAAATTCAACCTTCCTCCAGGCAATCTTCACCAGTCCCACAGGAAAACTAGTCAGACCTGCCTTAGCAGGTGCCACCGCTGGAATGTCATTAGTTTTCACCGTGGCCGCCAAAATATGAGGTTCACACGGACATAGCAATCCCTAGTCTTCGTCGGTCCTTTAGGTGGTGATTTATAGTCGTGGATACTACCTCTCCGCTCTTAAGGATTGATTTCTTAAAGAATTTTAACCTGCTTGTGGATTTCTCGCGCGGCGTACTTGTGGACGAACAGACCAAGCTTGCATCAAGTGTTAAATTATCTGAGGAACCTGCGGTAGCCCTGATCATAAATTACCCTCAGAACATACTATCTCCCTCCTTCGTGCAAGCCATTCTGAAAAATATGGGGCTATGTACGGACCCGCTCCCGCTCAGCTATCACTTAGTTGCCCACAACATCGATATTGGCAGTGCCCCACCGTCCTTTGCAAGGCCTAGGCCTCTTGCGTTGGAGAGATTACAGGGTGCCAAAGCAACTCTCGAATAGCTAATGAAGGACGGGGTCGTGCATCCGTCGAGCTTGCCATGGGCTTCACCAATCCACTTAGTGCCTAAGAAGGCGCCCGGAGAATACAGGATGTTTGGAGATTTCCGGGCACTCAACGCAATTACGAAGCCCGATTGATATCCCTTTTCAACGCTGGATCTGGTCCGTTCCTACCATGAATCCGTTTCATGATTTCGGTGGATATAGAGAACACCGCGATTACACCCATTCTTGGTCTGTGGGAATTCGTCAAGTTTCCTTTCGGCCTACGGGATGAAAGTAGCACATTGTATATATATAGACGACATTCTGATCTTTTCAGATAACATGAACGACCACTTGAAGCATTTGGAGGAAATATTCAAACTTTGGTAGAAAATAGATTAAGGATTTCATTGGAGAAATGCGAATTCGTGAAGATAGAAATTGATTTCCTCGGGCATCACATTTCGGTGGAAGGAATCTGTCAACCGGCCACAAAGGTAAAGGAAATAGCAGACATGCCTTTGCAAAAAAAACTCAAAGGGTCTGCGCCGTTATTTGAGCATGTGAGGATATTACCACATAATGATCCCCAATTTTGGAACAATTGGAGCACCGTTGACCGATCTTATGCGCCTGCAAACCCAAGGCTCGTGAGCTCGAATGAGGTGAAGAAGCACAGAGAGCGTTTGAGGAGACCAATCAGATTTAATTGGATCCGTTAAACTCCACCACCCGCTGCCCAACGTTTTTCCATACCAGCCAGTGACAGATTGCTCCCAGTTCGCGGCAGGTGCTGCCTTGCAATAAATGGTTGAAGGATCCCCACGTCCAGTTGGTTTCCTCTCGAGCAAACTAAGCCGGACGCAGCAAGCGTACTCCACCTACGACAGAGAGCTCCTAACGGTGTATCTTGCTGTCGTCCACTTCAAGCATATGATTGAAGGGTGCCACGTAACCTTCTGCACGGATCATAAGCCATTAGTGTCTGCATTTTCGTAGCCATTTAGCGCCAAAACTGATAGGCAGCAACGTCATTGGACAGCCATATTGGAGTATATCAGCGATATCGTTACGGGAATGTTTAGGACAAGTAGTCGCTGATTGTCTTTCAAAGGACATTAACTCAGGCGAAATTGCCTCTTCTGACCTCCAAACCATGGCAGAAACGCAGAGAAATGACGAAGAAACCAAGGAACTGTGCTAGTACTAAGAATCCTTCCTTTTTCCCGGGGAAGCTCAGCTATGGTGAGAGATTGCATCAAGTTACCCACGATCATTCCTGCCTATGGCGTGTAGGAGGATAAGGCGTCGCTTGGTCTAATCAAAGCACGATACTTCTGGCTAATATGTACAGGGATATTCACTCCTTGACAAGGAAGTGCCTCGCATGTCAATCCTCGAAGATTAGCCGTCACACCATATCCTCGATCCTGCCCATTGACATTCTATCTTGAATGTTTGAAACTGTGCATATTGATATAGTAGGACCGCTCCCACCATACACACTTCCGGGTCAATCCTTCCCCTCGCACCATCGATAATTACTTTCGTGTATCGACTGAGTGTCAAGATGGATAGAAGCAATACCGATCCCGGATATAAGTGCTACAACGGTTGCTTTGGCCTTCCTAGACGGGTGGATGTCCAGATTTGGTGTCCCGTTCTACGTTGTAACCGACAGAGGCGTCCAGTTCAAATCCGAGCTATTCAAAGAGTTGTCGGCCCTCGTTGGTTTTCATCGGCTCTACACAACATCATACAGACCGTCCATGAACGGGATGGCATAAAGGGCAAACAGGACCATGAAGGGTTCTATTATGGCCCGTCGAACCTGCATTAGGAGAAAATGTGACTTCTAGCAACACGCAAGACACCACAACGAGAACTGGGGAAGAAAACGAGCGGCCGGGAATGGTCACGCGCTCCGGGAGAAGGATCTCGTTTGCCAGGGACAATTTGTATTAATATTATTGAACATGGCGTAATCATAAATGAATCGCTAATCTTGTATGTCATCAGAGGCAAAAATACATATACAAGCCTCGCGGATGATGTTATTTTTTATGTCCCCTAAAATTTGAATGTTAAAAGAGGCAAAAATAAACATACATGCCTCACCGAACTATTTTGTCTTGTAACTTTGAGCAATATAATAATTATAGTCACAACTTAACGATATTTCTTGTATTTCCTTCGGGGGAGGGGGAAGTTGTACATACCTTCTCTGAGAACAGTTGTATCCATGTATAATTGATGTAAATTGCATTGCCTTGTACACATATTAAAAATGTACCTGCTTGTTTAGTTAGGATGTGCAATTCTCTTTGTAACTTGCGAGAGAGTTCTGTGCAGAGCATAGCCCTGACACTAAAATTGCACTAGCAAAGAATTGCAACAATTGTCCTCACGGATATATATATATATATATATATATATATATATATATATATATATATATATATATATATATATATATATATATATATATATTTGTAAACCAGTCAAGGAAGTAAGCAAGAAGCCAAGAATTCAGATAGCAGTAAAGTTTGGCAACAGTGTAATAAAAACGAACATTTCTAGTCTGCAATAGGAATTAAGCCGAAACAGCTGTCTGCGTCTCAAATTACATCGAGAAAGTGTCAATTTGTAGGCACCATGAATCGATGACCTTCGGACACCATGGGATTAGGAATATCCCGCCCAGTGGGCAGAGCTAAAAACATTATGATCCCAGAGGCCACGCCTCTTATAATATTTATAGACGAAAAATGGAGAATTCAAGACATTGAGAGGCATTCACACTGGGGTAGACAGATTGATAGTAAAGAACTAATTACGGTTCGTTTAGCGTCGCGAAGCTCCCGTTGTACCCGCCTAAGTCTCGTTCTCGTAACACTTGGTAGTCAAATTTTCCCTGACCGTAATCGTATAAACGCGAGTCTCCCTTTTCCTTTGTTTGTTGGAATTAAACTTTTATTTTTTTCGTTACTGCTCTCAGTCCTTTCTCGATCAAAGCTTTCGGTAAGCCCAGCCAAGCCGAGATAATATTTGAGTATCTTTTGGAGTCAGATACGAGATTAACGCCACCTATCATCTCACTCGTGGGACTTGAGGGACCTCTCCAAAAAATATCCGCGTCAGTTTAACCTTAAAACAGGTGACGTCCTTCCACTCCCATAAACTGGTTTTCTTCATTGCTCCATAAACTGGTGATGGTTAACTTTACCTTCCCTGCCCTATAGGGTGACTTGAGTCATCTCCATCCACACAATATAAAAACTCTTCTGTCAATAACTGCCAGGCAGTATCGTAGGAGCTGGTCTATACTGTCAAATTTTCCACTATGGAAGCAGCTCTACTTTGCAAGTAAGATTTGAAATAAACAAATTTACATACTTTTCTACCCCTCAGACACTATTATAGGCTTTTTCAAAGCTAGACTGGAATCGGAAAAATGCAAAAGGATCCTGGCTATTGTCACTGACTCCTTTTCGGACAGAGTTTTCAATTCTATATCACTGGTTCCTCACTAACACTTTTGAAGTTACTGACTCTAATGAACAGGGATTTTTGAAATTCCTTAAGCCTTTTAAAAATTTTTTATGAGTTTATTTGCTATTTTCTGTAAATAGAAAACAGTAAGGTTTATAGTATCCTTTTAAGGGCATTGTTTACCACTTTGGAGAGGGAGATTTTAGTTGCCCTTATTTCAGTTTTAATTTTGTCTACTGAACTCATGTTTATCCACGAATTATTTACAACAATAAACAAAATATCAAATTGACCTAAAATCCAAATACGCAATAATATATACAAGACAAAATAGATGGATTGCCAACACGAGTAGAAAGCTCTTTTGACCTATCAAAGTGTTTGAATAATACAGAGAGCCTTAATATTCCTGTATCAGAAGAAATAACACCTCTATCAGCAACAATTTCGACTTTTTAGAAAAGTTGCCAAAAAAAAATGACACTCACCTCCCTAAGGCTGGTAATCTTCTAAAGTATTCAAACCTATAAAGGTTTTTAAGCATGAACGTGTATTTATGACTGAAATTAGAAAACAAAGTTTTTGAATATCGTATCAAATTAATGCGGTAGTTCTGTTTTTTCTCAAGAAATTGAGTTCTTAAAGCTAAATCCTTTATCTTATGAGAATCTTCGTAAACTTGTTAAAAAGTTGAATCTATTCCTTGACAGCAGAGATATTTTGAGGTCTTAGGGCAGAATTTCTAAAAATGTTTATTTCAGTTTTGATGCAGTAATTCCCATAGTTGCTAGTGATGCGAATCATTTAACTATTAGGTTGAGTAATAAGTTCTTGCGTTTTTTTTAATGTTGTGTTGATTTAAGTTTTGTTGACGTGATTTGTGCACATATTAAGAAACAATAATAAATAATGAGAGCAAAATTTGCAAAGGTTAGGCTACGTCTCTTAACAGCGTAGACTATTAGGCTTTTGCTTAGGCTATGTCTTGTAGTTGAGTAATAAGTCATTGCGCTTTATGTAAAAGTTGTGTTAATTTAATTTTTGTTCTGTACCCTCAAAATGAAATGTCAGGTTGAAAGAAAGGCGCATTTCCGACACTTGTTGTTATTCATTTTCAATCGAGACGGGAACAATGCAAACGCAGCCAAAGCTCGTCGCGATATTTGTGCTGTGTACGGAGAAAATGCTTTATCAGAAAGGACAGCTCAATGGTGGTTTTTACGTTTCAAAAACGGTCATTTCAATCTTAATGACGAAGAACGTTCTGGTTGCCCCATTAAGTTGGATGAAGATCGATTGAACGACCTTCTTCATGAAAATCCTGTTCAATCAACTAGAAAATTGGCTGTACAATTGGCGTGTGATCAGAAAACTGTAGTGAATCACCTTCATTCGATGGGGAAAGTTCAAAAACTCGGTGCATGAGTTCCGCACGCTTGAGCGAAAGCAACAAACTTCAACGCTCCACGATTGCCGCAGGTTTACTTGCTCGTCACAAGGCTAATCGTGGATATAAGGACAGATTTCTTAACCGCATCATCACTAGGGACGAAAAGTGGTGTGCTTATGTAAAAATGAACCATCGAAAACAATGGCTTAGCCCCAATAAAAAAAAACACTTCCCCGATTAAAGCAAGGATTTCATCCACGAAAGACGATGCTAGGTGTGTGATGGGATTGTGAAGGCATTATTCTTTATGAGCTTCTTGCGAACAACGAGATTGTCAATGCAGAACCCTACGTTCAACAAATTTATCGACTCGCCGAAGCTATTCGTTAAAAGCGACCTCATCGGCGTTATAGAGTCCTTCTGCAACACGACAATGCTCGTCCTCACATTGCTAATATTAAAAAAGACGCCATCCAAACGCTTAATTGAGAAATATTGCCGCATCCTCCATATTTCCCAGACTTGGCTCCATCGGATTTCCATCTATTCCGATCGCTCTCCAACAATTTGCGCGGCGAACTTGGTTAGACGAATACTTCGAGTCAAAATCCAGAGATATTTATTGCAGAGGCATCGAAAACCTTGTTGAACGTTGGGAAGAAGTCGTAACTAACAACGTAGAATACATTATTGATTAAATTGCATATTGTTATTAATTAAAAATGAAGTTTTTTTTAAAATTGTTAATGGTAATGAATAAATATGATAAAACCGCAAGAACCTATTCCTCAACCAAATAGGTTGCCCATCAAAAATTCCCATTTTATTTCCAAACATCTGGGAGTTGAATCAACTCTTAATCATTTAAAATTAACTGGGTTTTGGATAATAAAAGCCATAGAAGCCACCAAAAGGCTAATTAAAGATTGTATTTTGTGTAATAAATATAATACTTTTGCCTTCAATGATCCTCCGTCTGTTGTTTTACTAAAGGAGAGGGTGCAATTCCTGAAACCCTCTGAGCATAATGGTGTAGATTATACTGGCTATTTTTTCATTACAGATTCTTCTGAAATAAAGCAGAAAATGTACATTTTAATATTTATTTGCATGAACTGTCATACAGTGCATTTAGAAACTGTTGCTGGTATGGCTGTGGAGGAATTTGTAATGGCATTTGTTAGATTTTATATTAGATATGGGCTCCCTAGAGTTTTGTATTCAGAAAATGTAAAATCCTTTACATCCAGTAAATCATTATTATAAAATTTAATAACTTCTGATCTCTATCAGGATCAATTCCATAAATATAATCTAGTTCATAAAACTACTCCAGCTTATTCGCCTTGGTTTGGTGCAAGCTAGGAGAGGTTAATAAAAATTATTAAGCAGTGTATTTACAAAAATTTTGGCAGATCCAATATTGTGGAAGAATGAGAGAGAGAGAGAAGGAATGCCTTCCTCCCCTGAATTGCCTAGTTCGCCATTGATTGCTCTAAATTCGTCTGCCCTATATACTGCGGAAATTAAAACAATGGAAAGACCATAAAGTGGGCATCACGACTTCGCGCTATAGAACCTTATCGCGACCCAAAGCAATTAAGGAAGTCTGTTGGTGATGAATCTCTCTCGGTGGTCTAGATAATTTCGGGGTATATATTCGACAGTTTAGAATTCACAGGCAGATTGTGTCTGAAGCCGCAGTCCAGTACGCTAGCTGTAACGTCTTCGTTAGAGTAGTGGTTTTTAACATGCTTGCCTTTTCTCTCTCTACTGTTCCCATCTTTCTTTTCCTCAGCCATCCTTTTACGCAGTCACAAAGAGATGTCAGGTGTTCTTTGCTGCCGCTGATAGAGAGAAAATTGTGCTACATCCCTAATTTGCTCTCCTAGTTCCAATGCCTGAAGTATGATTTATGGCTCTCCCACACATTTTTTTTTCTCTTTCTCTCTCTCTCTCTTTACAGATATCTCCTTACAAAATTTCTGCGGGTTACCTCGCTGTTATTGCAATTTAAAGTCGAAGACAAAATTTTCCTCAACTCAATCATGAAAAACTGTGATACTTTGGGGCTCGTTTCAGGATATAGCTCCTCTCTTTATCTTTAGTGGCTGTCGGTTGTTCCCTTTTGCGGCACTGTTAAAAGCTTGAGTGTCACTCAAGATAGTCAACTATCTCACACAGCCCATATTGGTAATGTCCAAAAATCATCTCCCCACTTCCTTCGCAATCTTAGCCGTATCCGCAACCACTTTAACAACACAAGTCTCGAGATATCCATCCATTCTCTACCCCTTTCCCCCACCCCACCCCCCTAATTACTACAACTAGCAAGAGAGCATGACCACCTATTCTGAGAACATCTCCTTTTTGAAAAAGGCCCCCTATCCTAAAAACATCTCCCATCCATAACAGGCCACCTATCCTGAGAACATCTCCCTTCCGAAACAGACCCTCTCCCCTCAGAACATCTCCCATCCAAAACAGGCCACTTCTCCCCTATAACATCTCCCTTTCGAAACTGGCGCCCTCTCCTGAGAACATCTTCATTACGAAACAGGCCACCTCTCCTGAGAATATTTCCCTTCCGAAACAGGCAACCTCTCCAGAGAACATCTCCCCTCCCTTCCGTTCCAAAACAGGCCACCTCTCCTGAAAACATCTCCCTTTAGAAACAGGCCACTTCTCCTGAGAACATCTCTGTTCTGAAACAGGCCACCTCTCCTGAGAACATCTCCCTTAAAAAAAGGCCACATCTCCTGAATACACCTCCCTCCCAATAGCCACCTCTCCTGAGAACCTCTCGCATCCGAAACAGGCCACTTCTCCTGAGAACATTTCGCTTTCGAAACAGGCCACCTCTCCTGAGAACATTTTGCTTTCGAAACAGGCCACCTCTCCTGGGAACATTACGCTTTCGAAACAGGCCAACTCTCCTGAGAACATTTCGCTTTCGAAACAGGCCACCCCCATTGAAAACATTTCGCTTTCGAAACAGGCCCCCTCTCCGGAGAACATTTCGCTTCCAAAACAGGCCACCTTTCCAGAGAACATCTCCCCTCCCTTCCCTTTCAAAACAGGCCGACCACCTCTGCTGAGAACATCTCCCTTTAGAAAAAGGCCACTTCTCCTGAGAACATCTCTGTTCTGAAACAGGCCACCTCTCCTGAGAACATCTCCCTTCCGAAAAGGCCACATCTCCTGAATACACCTCCCTTCTAATAAAAGCCACCTCTCCTGAGAACCTCTCGCATTCGAAACAGGCCAGTTCTCCTGAGAACATCTTCCATTAGAAACAGTCCACCTCTCCTGAGAACATTTTGCTTTCGAAACAGGCCACCTCTCTTGATAACATTTCGCTTTCGAAACAGGCCACCTCTCCTGAGAACATTTTGCTTTCGAAACAGGCCACCTCTCCTGAGAACATTTCGCTTTCGAAACAGGCCACCTCTCCTGAGAACATTTCGCTTTCGAAACAGGCCACCTCTCCTGAGAACATTTCGTTTTTGAAACAGGCCACCTCTCCTGAGAACATTTCGCTTTCGAAACAGGCCACCTCTCCTCAGAATATTTCCCTTCCAAAACAGGGCACCTCTCCAGAGAACATCTCCCCTCTCTTCCCTTCCAAAACAGGCCACCTCTCCTGAGAACATCTCCCTTTAGAAACAGGCCACTTCTCCTGAGAACATCTCTGTTCTGAAACAGGCCACCTCTCCTGAGAACATCTCCCTTCCGAAAAAGGCCACATCTCCTGAATACACCGCCCTTCCAATAAAAGCCACCTCTCCTGAGAACCTCTCGCATCCGAAACAGGCCAGTTCTCCTGAGAACATCTTCCTTTAGAAACAGGCCACCTCTCCTGAGAACATTTCGCTTTCGAAACAGGCCACCTCTCCTGAGAACATTTCGCTTTCGAAACAGGCCACCTACGGGCCAGCGCTAAAGAAACGTTGGAGTTAAACATAATGGAAAAAAAAAAGATATACAAAATCCAGATAAACATAATAGTCAATACAGATAAATCTAATAGCAAATCTAGATCAATGTAATAGCAAATCTAAGTTAATCTAATGGCAAATTCAGATCAATAAATTGAAAAATCCAGATCACTATAAGGGCAAATCCAATAAACAAGGGTAAATCTAATTAAACTGAATGTTCAATCCATATAAACAGAATGGCTAATACAGAGAAAGATAAGGGCAAATCCCAATAAACCCAATAATGGCCCATCGAGTGGAATCCTTTTTTTCTATTCCCGCTGCCAACACCGGACCAATCACTAGTGCACCTCCGGTTACAATGGGACAAACCCACAAGAGGGCCTCCGGTGTAGCATAGGCAACCATAACATCGGGATGAAGGCGTGCCCTCCCCTCCTTAACGCCCTATATCCCGTGCCTTCTGACCCCTATCCCTGCTGGAGGATCTTCGGCCATATCTCTTACGCACATTTTATCTTCCTCTCCCTGTACTCATTCCTTTACCTTTCCAAACAACCTTTCTGCGGGCGATTCCCTCGTTAGTATTTTTATTTAAATGTATAAAAAGAATTCCGCCCCGCACAGATCGGAACAAGGTCCCCCTCTGCCCCAAAGATTCCGCCTCCATCCCAAAACGTGGTTTAACAGATGCTAAGGGACAGTCCCCCAGCACAGATTCAGCTTTAAAACAAGAGGGAGGAAAAAGGGTCGATATTTTAAGGGAAGTGGGGACCAGAGTAAACATGGAAGGCGCGTCCATTGCAGGAAAAAGAAAAAGGACGCTTTCAAGCAGCAGCGTTTAGTATTTCTCACTTTAGTTCTTTGGAGATGTGAATTATCATTTACTGAAAAGAGGGATCTTTCCCAGGGTTTTTTAAGGGAGGATGACATTTGAGGGAGTGAAAATGTGCGGGAACTACCTAGTCTCAGCGAGCTATGGAGGACACTAGTAGGAGCCAGGGAGTTTACATGCTGCTCAACCCCCTTATCAACGAAAGCAGCTCTCCCTGTAGGAGGGGAGGGTTTAAAAATAATTCGTCTATAATCATGACGTTAGCTGCGCGTCTCATAGAAGTCGGCTATGTAAATGTAACTAATCTATTGATTGAAGTGAAGAAAATGTTTTATTATAGTCCTTTCCTTTATAATAACCTCACAAACTAGTTAAATTACCTTTGATTTAATCAGATTAGCCTCACCTGACCTGTCTTTAAGCGGGTTGACCTCTAGTGTCCTGCTCTCTCTGAATTCTTTTCTAGACTTCCTTCGAAATTAAACCACATTAGGTAGGATTAGTTTTCGGATGGTTACCCAGTTTTGAATCGCGGTAGTGGCCTTATGTTGTAGTGACCTGTAGATAGGATCCCACGTTGAACTTAGGTCCCTACTGAGATGAATGTCAGACGGTCGGAATCAATGATAAAAGACGTTGCAAAACCATTCAAATTCTATTCAAATACGCCGAGCAAACAACAAAGTCTCTAATATCCAATGGCTGCATTCTCTCAGCATAATCAAAGCTTTTTTTTACTCATTTTCTTGCGTAATTCTTTAAATACATCTATGAACAAATTAAGAAGCTATAACGACTTCACCCTTGTGTCATACCAGTGTGTATAACTAAGCCACTTACTCAATTCTACATCCACTTTTACCAACTCCATATTTGGAAAATTATAACAGATGGTTCGGTAAGTATATAGCACCCAATGATACCGCCTGCTTCTTTCAGCTTTCTGGGGAAAGCCCTAGTTACCACCAGAGAAGATCAAATTTCAGTTAGCCATTTCTAGTCACCCCCAATAAAGCTGATTCAAAATAGCATCTTTATACTTGAGATCTCTCTCTTTTTGGAAGAAAACGTGTAATTAATCATAATTTCTTGGGTATCTATGGTAAACACTATGAAAAAATATGGAAAATTAAACATGGTGCGGTAAATGTTTAATTCCCCGTTTTCTCCTCAAAAAAGCAAGAGATCTCAAGTATAAGGTTGCTATTTCGAATCAGCTTTTTTAGGATGACTAGAAATGGTTAACTGAAACTTGATCTTCCCTGGTGGTAACTAGGGAGTTCCCCAGTGGGCCGAAAGAAGCCGGTGGCATCATTTTGTGCTATAAACTCAATATTGCCTACATAACATTTCTTTCCTCTTTTCAGCAGAATATTATCATCACCATTCATCTTAAATACACCCTCATAGCGTAAAACCCTTAACCCTATCATATACATTTCATTCCACTTTTGTACCCCAAGGTCCTACTCCAATCTATAGTCTTCTCAGTCGCACTGAATGGGGTTCTTGCCCGCTTTAATACTTTCGGGTCGTCGTTGTTGTTGGCATTCTGCCTTGGAAACCATTACTTACAAACATTTTCCCTACTCTCAAGTTCACACTGATCTTCCAAGCCCTGCACCTTTCTGCAAGTTTACGACCTCCTTCCTGTCTCTTTATGATTCTCAGGGCATCGTTCCTCGTTGTTTCGAGGCCCCTTAGGATATTCCCCTCATGCCTAATGATGCTGGAATCTCTTTGCAGGATCTAGTTTGGATTGGTGCCAAGAATCCAGGACTTTCAAATCCAATTATCCATAATTATAAAGGCCGAGAATTTTAGTGGTTGTCTTTATAATTTGATTGGGTATGTAAGTAAGGCGGCTTGGAAGTAAGTCTATTGTCTTATTCTTTTTGTTATTTGGGTTTGGCTACATACGAGTATACAAGCTTTAGGCATTAAAACGGGAGGAACCTTTAAAAAGGTCAAACATAAACTAAAAGGGGAGCTTGATTGGAAGAACTGGTATTTGTCGAGTTCCAATAAATTTAATCTTAAATTTGCTCGTGAGATTAGTGGTAACAATATATACTGAGGCTAGACAAAATAATAGAAACACTACTGGGATTTGTGCAGTGAAGTTTCTTGGAATTTAATGTTTACTTTTATATTTTTATGCGTTTAAATATTCAATGGAAAATCACCCGACCTGATGGAATAGACAAAAGCTGGTCGGCGACTAGCCTGCGAAATTACTTGCCTTTAGGAAAATATATGTGGAGAGGCAGTAAGGAAAGCAGCGAAAATGGTAAATGCAGGGAGGTGGTAAGTAAGAGATCGTGTACACGTATTTTCCCTCATCTCCCACAACTTTCAAAATGGTTTCGCACTGTCTGATCCATAACTCAGTGCGCGTAAAATCAACCTTTATTTCTAAACAACTGTCAAAGAAAAGAGTGAGCACTAAGAGCTCTCCGCTTGTGCAAGCTCTAGTTTCGCTTTCCCTACCCAACTCTCTCCAAAACCTTTTGATCGACTATCCCTCTCTGGCTTTCTATTTTTTTTAAATAAATGTAATCGCACGTTCCACACTTTTATTTTCCATCATTTCACTTCTACCTTTAAAATCCCCGTTGTTCCTTAATTTTATTTTCTAAGCGAATTTCTAAATGAGTGAGAATTCCTCTCCAGAATTACATTCAAGATCCCGTCCCCATCGTGTATCAGTGCGGAGATGTTGTGAATATCCAGATAGTTAATCATTATTTACACAATGTTTAATTAATTCAACAGAAGATTGAACAACGAATTTATAAGGGGTTTCAAAGTATATGAATATTGAAAGGAGGAATGTTAATTAATGAACTTGTCCAGAGCTTAATAATTGTTTACAAGTTACCGGTTGGTGATAACCGGAATTCATTCACACCATTGGAGAATGAACGGATTAAATGGAAAGAAATGTTAAAGCGCTTCTGGAGATATTAATGTTCTCGAGATTAGATCACCCTTGTTGGAATGTAAGAATCGTGTCATTTTGAGCCGCACGAAGTGTAATTTTAGTTAAATTTCTCATTATTTGCCTAATTAATACGAAAAAATTTCAGTTATTACAAAAATGGTGGTACTATTTATACAGAGGCGTGCAGTCAATGGAAGAAATGCTTCCCCTATTTAAGAAAAAAAAATTACACCCCAACAATTAATATCACAACATAATCAATTTTATTCTCATATTTATGCTTGCCTATACTTCTATATGTCATACGGTACCGTTCACTTTCAATTAAATTGGCGTTAGACTGTGATAGAACGGGTTGAGGCCGCTTAATTTTAACCACTATCACATGTTATTTAAAACCACGATGCTACCCACGTGCATCTTCGCTTTGAAGCCTGGGGCCTTATCGCAGCCACCTGAGTCAATGTTTAAACAAGGAGGTTTATCTTCCCCCGTTTTTCCCCATGCACCAGCCTCGCCAGATTGAGTTAGGCTTATGGGCAGATAAGGTATTGTTCTCAGGCTCGGCTGTGCATTCCCTCGAAGCCCCCACTCCCTTGTCCCCTACGCCAAGGGGATGTCCCGACTATTTATTTGGAAACTTTACCACGAGATCAGAATAGAGATCCAGATTTTCTTCACGAGACATCACTACGGTCCAGTCTCACCTTGTGCACCAAAGGGCCCTCGACCTCGAGATCCACCATCACTTGTCCAGAAGAAGGACAATATCCCTTGAGTGCCAAGGTTCGAGCCTTCGTGACGCCAAGTCCACTAGGCCTCCCCTGTGGTTCAAAAAGAGAACAACGTTAGAACAGCCATTGTTCTTTTGAGCCCGTTGACAAGAAACGGTTCTCACCCCCTGCCCCCTTGTTGTTCCGAAGAGAACAAAGTAGAACAACCATTGTTCTTCCAGCCCGTTCGCCAAGAAACGGTTCTCCCCCTTTCCCCTTGTTGTTCAGAAGAGAACAACATTAGAACATCCATTGTTTTCGAGTCCGTAGACAAGAGACGGTCCTCACCCCCCCCCCTGTTGTTCAGAAGAGAACAACGTAGGGCCCGCTATTGTTCTTCAAGCCCGTTCGTCAAGAAACGGTTCTCATTCCCAAGACGCCACGTCAGGATCATTTAATTCCCCCCCTTCGGCTGGAACTCGCCAGCGGACCAAAAATTACTTCACGTCGCCTTCCTCTGCACAACAAGTGCATTTACGTAAGCTGAACGTTACCTTTGAGTATTTACCCCTTTTGTCAACCTTATCCTGTGCTTTGAATGGTTTAGCGAACCATACCATTTCTTTAACTTTATATTTGTTTTACCTTTTTAAATCTCTCTGAATCCTCGGATTAGCTAGATTCTCCACGACCCTTTCCATTCTCTGTTTATGTCAATATTTTCCGTTTTGTGTGTTGTTGATAGTTTTTATTAATAAAACTCTATTTTATTAATGATAGCAATATTATTATCCTTGAGCTCAGTTCCACTTCTTAAGCATATCGAAGATACATAATATCGGTCAACCCAGACATCCACGCACTCTAAAGATAATTAAATAAGTTCCCTCAACGAATAGTTATATATGGTATATCATTGAGAGTCCATTCTATGACATATATATATATATATATATATATATATATATATATATATATATATATATATATACTATTTAAATTTGGTATCAAGTGTGTAAGGTTTAACGCTATAATTTTGCAAACACTGGTCTCAGTTGAGTAAAGCATAATGTTATTCGTTATAATAATTGAGTATAGTAGTTCTCTTTCGTTTTAACGATTAATATCCCCTTTTTTTAAACTTAAGAAGCTGGAGTAGCTCAAGCAACTGTTATAATAATTTGTTTGTGTTTTTTTTGGTGTGATTTTAGTCAGTGGTTATTTAGATCCAGAAACCAAGTACGAATAGGTCAGTGCCCATATTTAGGTAGGCTAATTTCTCTAGAAGGAAAAATTCTTGTTGCAAGGAATTTTAGTTGGTTGACTATTGCGCCCCCAAGTGCAAAAATGACTCAGTTCGAAATCTTTAAAGCGCAAGGAGAATCCTTGGGACTTTCCAGAAAAGAACTAATTGAGTACGTTCAAGAGGAGCAAAGAAAAGAGCGAGAAGAAAAAGAAAAAGAAAAAGAAAGAGAAATCCAACGAGAAGAAAGAGAAATCCAACGAAAAGAAAGAGAAAGAGAAATCCAACGAGAAGAAAGAGAAAGAGAGGAACTGAAAAGACAAGCTGAGCTTCACCATCAGATTAAATTAGCTCGTGTTGAAGCAGAAATACAGTCAGCCAGTTCACGTTCAGAAGCGCCCCGTCAATCTCCCACTAAAGCTCCCTAATTTCAGGGATGGAAAGGATTTCAGAGCATTTTTAGCCCACTTCGAAAAGATCCTCGAAATCAATAACATGGATCTGGAGGCTGAAGGTGTAGTCAGATTACATCCCTTGTAAAATTGTAAATTGCGCGAAATTTTTATATGTTTACCATCTGAATGTACAATTAACTACAGCACCTTTAAAGCTGAGTTATTAGCCGCTCATAATATGACTCCCGATTTCTACCGCCAAGAATTTCGAGGAGGTCGTATTAAACCCGGACAGACGTTCCGTCAATTCGGATACATTCTTCAGAGGAATTTTAAATTCTGGTTAGAATCCTCAAAGGTAGATCCTAACTACGAGTCCTTAACAGACTTCGTGTTGCGGGATCAATTTTTGGCGTCTCTTCCGACGGAGATCCACGCGTTCGTCAAGGATCGTCGGTGCCAGACCTTTAAAGAATGTACCGAAGAAGCGGATGTCTATGCCGAAAGCCATAATTTATACACAAAGGAGAATCGAACTTCTCACAAACCCCCCAACCAGGAAAGAAGGAAGGATTCGCGCCCCTTCCCAGGAAAGCTGACAAAGTTTCCGGGCCCCGTAAAACCCCAAAACTTCATTCCCCCAAACCAACGACTGGACTCCAAACCTCCCGTTAAGATTTCTCATCCATCTCTCTTCCCGAAGCGACCAATCATATGCTTGACCTGTGGTGTAGAAATCCACATGAGCTGGAATTGCCCCCAAAATTGTAGGCTTAAGAGCGGACTAGCCCACCAAGTTCACCAGATTAATGCCACCCCGGCTTCCCCGGTGGTGCAGACCCAATCAGCAACTTCTCCCCCTCCGCCAGGCTACCAGGTAAATTTTATTTTTGATAAAAGTTCATCGGGAACTTTGAAATTTGAGGAGGGCAGCGTGAACGGGTGCCGAGTATCGAATCTCGTCAGGGACGCAGGATGTTCGTGTTTCATCGTGTCCGACGAGCTCCTCTGCCCAGTGGACCCTAAACACGAAAAATTTGCGGGGGTACATGACTACCTTGGGCGGGCGAACCAATTCCCCGTCGTTAGATGTTACCTGCAGTGTCAATATTATGATCGCTGGGCTGAAGTCATTTCAGTACCCATACAATTCTGTTCCGTACTTATAGGACAGAGCCCCCAATTAAGTTCCGACCCTGTGTCTCAGGCCGCCCTTCCTTGAGGCCGAGCTAAGAAAGAAGCCCAGGAGCCCGTCCCCATCAGAACCCCGATACCGTCTGATTTCTCGGAGACCCTTAACCAGGACTTTAGGACGGCACAAAAGGAGTGTGAATTACTAACACCCTTATGTGATAAGGCCCAAGACAAGGACACGGAGACTGTCCGAGGACCCCAAGAAAAAAAGTACCCCCAACGCGCCCATGGAGATACCTTCGTAGCACTGGACGAAACATCGGCGCTTGAAGAGGATTGCCCCGCGGAGTCCCTTAATCTAATCCAGACAGTGTGCATCCAACCTGATGCCGATTACCCTATTCCTTCCCTACCAGGCGAGCCTTTTGAACCCTCTGACCTGGATATCGACGCGCAGCTGACACCACATCAAAAGAGTCAGCTACAAGAACTATTATGTCAGTTCGACGACGTTATTTCAGAGAAGCCTGGATGCGCTACTAGTTTCGAGCATGATATCAAATTAACAACCTTAGAACCCGTCCGTTCAAAACCCTATCCCATGCCGATTCATTTACGCCAAGCCTTTAACTCCAAAGTTGATAATTTAATTAGTTTAGATATAATAGAACCTTCCACCTCTAGTTATTGTTCCCCAATCGTCATGTTCAAGAAACCTGATGGCTCTTATCGGATGTGCATCGACTTCCTGAAGTTAAATTCGATAACTGTGTTCGACGCCGAGCCCATCCCGTTGGTAGACCAAAACCTCCACCTTTTTGAAAACGCTAAGTTCATCTTAGAACTAGATTTGTGCAAGGCGTATTATCAAATTATCCTCCGGCCCAAGGAGAAAGCATATACCGCCTTTGCAACGGAGAAAGGCCTTATGCAATTCAAGCGCCCTCCTTTTGGCCTCGTCACTGCTTGTAGCAACTATAACCGCCTCATGAGAAGGTTGTTAGATGGACTTCCGAATGTATCCTTTTACTTCAATAATGTCTACGTCGCTACTCGCGAATAGAGTCACCATTTAACCACTCTATTACCTCTCTTCGAGCGACTGCGCGAAAATGGCCTAGCCATTGGCCCCAGCAAATGCCATTTTGCCCACGAAACCATAAAATACTTGGCTTTCAAAATAGGACAAAGCCAGTTGGGTCCCCTAGAGGACAAGATTAAGGCAATCGCCGACATGCCCTTCCCGATTACAAAGAAGCAATTAAGATCGTTCCTAGGATCAGCTTCTTACTATCGGCGATTTGTTCTAAATTTCGCTGCAATTTCGGCGCCCCTCAGCTCCCTTCTTAAAAAGACTTCCCCCGATCGTCTACGTTCGAATGATGTCGCTGTTTCCCATTTTAATCAGCTCAAGAGTAAGCTCATTTCTGCCCCCATGTTAAAGTTGCCCAACCCGGAAAAATCCTTTGGGATTAAGACCGACGCGAGCAACGAAGGCATTGGAGGTGTTCTCCTTCAATACGAGGATGACGGAACAAGTCATTCAGTTGCATATGCTAGCCGCCAATTATTACCACGCGAAAAGAAAAATGCCACTATAGAGAAGGAAGCTCTATCAATTATCTGGGTTGTAGACAAATTCAAAATGTACCTGATAAGAAAAGAATTTCAGATAGGAACCAACCACTGTCCGTTAGCATATATTCGGAATGTACGACACTCCAACGACCGAATTATGCGCTGGAGTTTACTCTTGCAAGAGTATCAATTTTAAAATAAATTATATAAAAGTTTCCGATAACCAGGTCACTGACGCACTCAGTAGGAATGCGTTACCGAATAGCGTAGAGTAATTGTATTCATAGGATTAGGATCTCCATGTATATATATACCGTCTTGTACGACTTAAATTAGATTCTCTTGTAATATAATTAGTTAATGTATATGTCTGAATTTTGTAACGCTCAATGTCTATTTTTTTTGTATGTATATATATGTTTGTCCCCTTTAAATTACGTATAAATTATTTTGTTCCATATGTACTAATTTTATATCATTTCAGTGTTCAGTGCCCCTTTTTTTTATTAAGTTTGTATTAAAGGTTATTTTCCCCTATAATCAAAAGATCAAAATAATCATATGTATTGAGGTAATACTAGTTAGGTGCATGAAGGTACGGTTGGTACAAGAAAACGAGTTCCCCACAACGGAGCTCTATCGTTGTCTCTTCTCTCTATTTTTTTCGAAGGGACAACTTTCCCCGGAATGGAGGGGTGTAATAGAACGGGTTGAGGCCGCTTAATTTCAACCACTAATCACATGTTATTTAAAACCACGATGCTACCCACGTGCATCTTCGCTTTGAAGCCTGGGGCTTTATCGCAG
Source organism: Ceratothoa steindachneri (assembly GCA_963969495.1). Classification (NCBI taxonomy): domain Eukaryota; kingdom Metazoa; phylum Arthropoda; class Malacostraca; order Isopoda; family Cymothoidae; genus Ceratothoa; species Ceratothoa steindachneri. The sequence continues at coordinate 30,268,818 of OZ018324.1, forward strand.
CCCTCTGAGTCAATGTTTAAACAAGGAGGTTTATCTTCCCCCGTTTTGCCCCATGCACCGGCCTCGCCAGATTGAGTTAGGCTTATGGGCAGATAAGGTATTGTTCTCAAGCTCGGCTGTGCATTCCCTCGAAGCCCCCACTCCATTGTCCCCTACGCCAAGGGGATGTCCCGACTATTTATTTGGAAACTTTACCACTAAGATCAGATTAGAGATCCAGATTTTCTCCACGAGACATCACTACGGTCCAGTCTCACTTTGTGCACCAAAGGGCCCTCGACCTCGAGATCCACCATCACTTGTCCAAAAGAAGGACAATATCCCTTGAGTGCCAAGGTTCGAGCCTTCGTGACGCCAAGTCCACTAGGCTTCCCCTGTTGTTCAGGAAGAGAACAACGTTAGAACAGCCATTGTTCTTTTGAGCCCGTTGACGAGAAACGGTTCTCACCACCCCCCTGTTGTTCAGAAGAGAACAACGTAGAACAGCCATTGTTCTTCAAGCCCGTTCACCAAGAAACGGTTCTCCCCCTTTCCCCTTGTTGTTCAGAAGAGAACAACATTAGAACAGTTATTGTTCTCGAGCCCGTAGACAAGAGACGGTTCTCAACCCCCCTGTTGTTCAGAAGAGAACAACGTAGGAACAGCCATTGTTCTTTAAGCCCGTTCGTCAAGAAACGGTTCTCATTCCCAAGACACCCCGTCAAGATCATTTAATTCCCCCCCTTCGGCTGGAACTCGCCAGCAGGCTGAAAATTCCTTCACGTCGCCTTCCTCTGCACAACAAGTGTATTTACGTAAGCTGAACGTTACCTTTGAGTATTTAACCCTTTTGTCAACCTTATCCTGTGCTTTGAATGGTTTAGCGAACCATCCCATCTCTTCAACTTTATATTTGTTTTACCTTTTTAAATCTCTCTGAATCCTCGGATTAGCTAGATTCCCCACGACCCTTTCCATTCTCTGTTTATGTCAATATTTTCCGCCTTGTGTGTTGTTGATAGTTTTTATTAATAAAACTCTATTTTATTAATGATAGCAATATTATTATCCTTGAGCTCAGTTCCACTTCTTAAGCATATCGAAGATACATAATATCGGTCAACCCAGACATCCACGCACTCTAAAGATAATTAAATAAGTTCCCTCAACGAATAGTTATATATGGTATATCGTCGAGAGTCCATTCTACGACATAGACCTTGATAGGCCCAACTGCAATTGAAGGAAATGCATCCTTTTCGTCGAGATTTCAACTCTTTTTTTTTCTCTCTCTCCCTCTTAATTTCAATAATAGTTCTGCTTTTTGGTGCTTTGGAATGAATAGTTTAAAAGATGTTTTGCTTTTTTTAGCAATAATATACAGTCATTAGAGTTTTAAGATTTTTATCTTTATATTTCAACGTCGCGTTAGAATTAAGAAAAAACCTATTTGGATTCGGAAAAGGAAGCAAATTTGGATCTGTAGTCATTAGCTTGAATCTGGCAATCCTGTTGAGTAGCCAGAATCTAGGAAAAAGCAACAAATTATCTAAGACACATTGACATAACTATTATTATGCTCTGAAGCTTAAGCAATTTTATTTAAATACTGGGGCTTGGAAAGAAAGGAGCTAAATAGCAAAAACTCTAGCATTTTGTTAATATTTATGGGGTTCTGCCAGGCCTACCATAATCATTAGTCACGCTTCGTATCTTTGAGATCAGTAGCCCTGAGACAGTACTTAGATAAGGGTGGCGTATTTTTTATTCATTTTTTAAGTGATACCCCCCCCCCTTTTAAACAAAATGGATGCAAATGAAGTTGGGAAAAATGCGATTGCATTATTGAAAAATTATTAAAAAGGAAGTTCAATGTGATGACTTATAATGAAAGAGAAACTATTATTAAAACAGGTAGGCCTAAGCACTCGCAAATACAATGTAGGCCAATATGATAAAACATCTTGGCTAGATCGGCAGCGCGAACAATGGGACGGAAACTATTTGGTCCGTGTTCCAATATGTTTCACGTTTTTGGAGTAAATTAAAAAAGACTGCTCGTGGGGGATTTAAACACTGCGAGGGAACCTCCTACGATGATCTTGAGTTTCAATCAATTGGGAGGGAGGGGGGTCTGGGGGTCAGAGGCTCCCAGTATATAAGCATAATTGTATATAGAATAATGTTCTGACGTTTATAGAAGTGAATGATTTAACTAAATCATTTCTGCGACTTTAATCGTTTTGCGAATTATAATGGAGTTGGGGGGAGAGAGGGGGTTCTGACGTCAGAAATGAATGAAGTGAATTTTTATTTTGTTTTTCACTTAATATCTTTTTATTATCCTCATTTGTCGTCATTTTTATTTGTCAATATAAATTTTCCCATTTTACTATTTTTATTATCTTTTTTTATACATTTAAATATACTTAGCTAGATCGTTTAAAGGAGCTAGTTTTTGCGGAGCCTTTTAGGTGGAGGAAAAACGATTTCTAGGCGGTAAATTCAGTTTGAATATGGCTTTCGTATTTACAATTTGCCTTCGTGTATTGTCTAACTTTGTGCTTTATTTTCAGATCAAGATAAATTGTTAACTTTTTTGGACGATCATAATTTACTTAAGATTAAAATCGATTGCGAGGTTTGTGGCCAGGCATTAGAGATTAACGATAATTTTGAATTTAGATGTTCTAAAACTAAACGTGACTCAAGTGATCGCCATTATTTAAAGAAATCGGCATTGAATGGCACCTTTTCTTCCATAGATTTTCTTTTACCAAAACGTGATTAAAGAAAGATTCCACGCTTTCCTCACGTTATTTCAGAAGTATAGCCACCATAATAAAGTAAGTAAACAGCGTTTTCGTTTGGTTATTTTTGGGCATTTTGGTACAAAAATGGCGCCGGGTAAATTTGAACTAGGACTCAAACGCGCATGAATATTCATGTACGGGGGACCGAAATATAAACGCACAAAAATCCACTTTTTCTGGCGCGCCGCCGATCTACATGTTTACCTAATATTTAAATAAAGTGGGTAGCTTACAATTTTATAGTTATTTTTAATGAACAACATATTTACTTTAATTAACATATTTATTTTTGTAAAACTTGAATTGCTTCCTCATCTCAAAGGTCACCGCACGCCACTGGCATTTAAGTAGTTACTATTCACATATTAATTAGAAAAAAGTATAATAACATGGATTTTAGAACTCCTCTCGTTTCTTAGGAGCGTGAAATGAAATAGTTTATAGAACTGGGAGAATAGCCAAATTGTCTTGTGGTAATGCTGTGAAAGGAGACAAAATCCAGATAAGGTGCGTTCACTGGGAATACGCACACCTGGAATCTTTGTACTGCGGGCGCAATATGAAGGGACGAACGGTGATTTCATTTGTTTAGTCTGGTTAATCTACATCAACGTATGAATCAATTTGGTGTATGGGTACGGTGGTTATATGTGAAGAGAAAAAGAGTGGGTAGATAGTGAATGTGATTCAAACAGCAAAATTGTAAATGGTTGCGTTGTGTACTACGAACTTGAAGGAGAAGGAAAAATTTATATGAGGTCGATACATTACTTTAACAGACACACCACTCCTCTGAAATAAAACATCTATAGTGATTGGTGTCATACTAGATACAGGAGTAAACTTCAGACAACACTCGACAAACACCAAGCAAAGTTAGCCGCAAAATCAACATACTTCTAACTCACACACCAACCACATTTGGGATATCCAAGGAATCATCTCCCATTCATGCAAGAAATACATGTCTCTCACTTGCCGATGCTTCTAGTACAGAGGCGGGCAACTTTTTCAGACTGAGGGCCAGATGAGACTTTTAGGAGCAGGCTACGGGCCGGAATGATAAACAAAATCCACAAAGTGACCATATATGTATATATATATATAAGCTCACCGAGCAAAAAATAGTAACTTGTGACCATAGTAAGGGCCTCTTGCACCCCGCTTTGCTCCATATGTTCATGCCATGGAATTCCTGTGTAATGTTTGTTCTGAAATGGGTGGTGAAGGACTAGAATTGACGTTTTGTAGCAATTCCTGCCTGGAAGCAAATAGATTTGCAATTACAAGCCTGTAGATTCTACGACGGTCTTTGTCTCTCAACACCTTCCGTCCGCAATTCTGGCGAGAATTTTTTGTATTTTGGGAGTTTTGCCATTGCTTGTAAATTCGGATGACCGTACTCGTTAAAACACTGACAAATTCTGCCACCTCTTCACATGATGACCTTTGGCGCGGCCCACTGCAATCTTACCTTTTTGACATTCCATGACGTCGCTTTTTAGCCCATTTCAAGTAGAGCTGATTTGCTATCTACAGATCTTCACGCCGTCTGCAAAACAAATAAAGCCTCACTGAGGTTTCGATGTAAACTAAGCTACGCCTCTCGGCTGCCTAAGGTTCCTACACGCTTCAGATGTTAAATTATGTTATTTCTCCCTAGGTGACTAATTATTTGTCCAGTGAGCTTATGTATAATGTATATATATATATATATATATATATATATATATATATATATATATATATATATATATATATATATATATATATATATATATAGAATACATTATGCAAGAATTTTATTGAAAAACACAAATCAGTGAGACGGCTGGTGCTGGTTGCCATGAAGAAGTGTTTCAATGTCTGGCTCAATGGATGTGGTAGACAACAGAAGAATGTCATTGAGGTGGCGGTCCGAGAGTTGGGAGCGGAGGTGAGACTTCGTGTACTTCATTTTGGAGAAGAGCTGTTCGCAACAGTTAGTGCCGCCAAACATGACCACGATGCGTTGAACATGCGCAATGTATTTTGGAAAATTGCTAGAAGGGAGGACGAGGTCGCGGAAGAAAGACAGCGGAGAAGAGGTGTGGAACTTTGCCTTTAGTTCATTATTCCATTGCAGCTCCACTAACTCCATCTGCAGGGCGCCATCCACGGGCAAGTAAAAGGGGGCGGTGAAAAGCTTGGAGTCTGCAGCCAGCGGCCTGATTCTTGCGAAACGAGAGGGAAATTTCTACCGCAGAGAGGTGGCGACACTAACGGAAGTGACCAGGCCCACGTCGTCAGGGGCACAAGCAGCAAGGCGAGGAAACTGCGCAGACTGAGCAATAGCCAACTGAGCCTTCTACAAGCACAGCTTAACCTCGAAGGCGGTGTTGTGCACGTACATGTCTGTCACGAGAGGGCGTTCAGGTGCGTAGTGATGTCCGTGAGTAGGCCCAGGCGAGCGAGCCATCGCGGGTCGGAGAATGGTCTGCTCGCACCCATATCTCAGTAAGGATTCATCGCAGCGAAAAAAAGTCATGACTATTTTTTGTTTGGAATGGCCTCCTTAACAACTTTAGTTTTTCTCAAACTTTTCGTATCTGTAATGGAAATACATTTTTTACTCATTTTCACTGCCATACGTAAGACGCATTCCCTTCTCCTTCTGTGACTCTACTGAGACAGATGCTGTTTGGTAGATTTTTTTGGGGGGAGGGGGGGATTCGCGGGCCGGATTGCAATATTAATGCTGAGCAAAGTGACGGGCCGGAGGTTGCCCGCCCCTGTTAGAAGTGGCTGGACAATAAAACTCCCACCCACTCACCTCAGCACATTGCAAAAGACACAACAGAAAGAAAGAACCTCACCTGGAAGCAGGTTAGACCCGTAGTACCACCTGCAGCAAAGGTCTGGCCGACAAAATACATCTCAACTTCTGGGGTCCAGAATTTCTCGGTGCTCTTCCAAATGCATGTTAAAACCAAAAAAATAAGAACACAGTAAAATAATTTAACATTTAACGGAAGACAACTTTAACATCATTCATAAAATCAGAGCACCTAACCTAACCTAACTGAGTTTAGTTTAGTTTTAACATGGTAGATTAAAGAAGGTTGGTAGATCAAGTATTGGAAGAGCACCATTTTTTTCCATTTTACTAGAAACCCCAAGCCACCTATGCCAGTATATGCAAGGCCCATACACCTATCATGCGAAAAACTGAAACAACATACTACACAGAGACACTCCAGGAAATCCCTTCACCCTGAAACCATGCATCCATCAGCCACAAAACTATCCGCACACACATAAAACAGCAAGGTATATGATCTTTGGGCTCAACCATCTCATTAACATCATTCCACTGAACATCACCCCAAATTTAATACAACAAAATACCTCACCGGCCTGACCAGCACATACCTACTTCCCCTGCCAGCAGTAACCAGACACAGTTCAACCTTTCTTCACAACGCGCACAACAGAAGAACACCGGAAACAACACCTTCAGATGCACGGGAAACGGAATCTCCGTAAGAATCCCGTTCGGAGTTCATTGAGTCTGTGGGAATAGGGAAGAGAGCTTAGCCAGGGTGCAACGGACTCTAACCGGGGATAACATTAGTAAATAAGTAAACTGGATGAGTTGTAAATAATGATGACCTGTGATGGTCGGAATAAAGAAAAATGGTCTGTTATCATCCGCGGAGTGGCGTGGAGCAATGTGAACTCGCGAATTATGTGGGTAAAGCTGAAATATGTGTAGGTAAAAGTAAACGTGATTTAATGTATGGACATGGTAAAGGCTGTAAAGGAGCGTATTGGAATGTTTTGGGACGAGTCGTAAATAGGCCTGAGAATAGGTACTGTTTGATGGTTGTAAGAGATGAGAATGGGCGTATAGTCGACAGGATGAAGTGAGTGATAGGGATGTGGCAGATTGTGCTACCAAAGTTTGAGCTGGTAGAAAAGCTTTAGGGGAGACTAGATCTTTATAAACGCAAAGGGTTTGAGTATGAAATGTGCGAAATAAAATTGAATGATAATATGTTGGTACCAGCACGTGTACGCAAGTGAGACTGGTATGAAAAGAGGAAGGAAGATTAAAATGTCGCCGCGAATTGTTTCCATTTCAATTTCAATTAACTATCACAAATGCACAAAATGCTCTTTGGCATTATGAATGCATTTCTGAATGCATCGAATGTCTTTCCGATATTGATTTGTGATAGTGCTGCAGTTATCTCCAATTGTATCCTTAAGGTCGCCGAGTATTGTTGGCTTTCTACAATAAATGACATCATTCTGGAAGCCTTGCAACCAAATATCAAATGGGGCCGTCAGGAGAACGTGGAGGATACTCAATGCTTCCTCTATGCGGGCACCTGTTATGGGGTGCTCGAAGTTAATATGTGTCCGAGCGTTCTTGAGTTTTCGTGGTAGAGGATTCAATGACCTTTAATTTAGGCGGCAGAGAACTTGGTAAGCTTTGGAGTAGAGAGGAATTCGCTTGACCGAGCCTTGAGATTAGGCAGGCTGGTTAAAAGGATCAATATGGAAATCTTAAGCAAAGGAATCTCGGACTTTTTATTAAGGAGTAGAACTTGGGTATCTTCGGCGTAAGAAGAATTCTAAACTGGCGTGTAGTGTGTTCAAGCGGACCTATTACTCTATGGACGTCTCTCTGATCTCCTGACTCTTTCTGGCTTCTTCTGTTTCTGGCTCCTAATCTTCCTGTTTTTTTTATCTCTTTCTCCCCCTTCTGATCCTTGAGTGTCTGAGTGTGGCGATATATATTTGTGTTGCAAACAGTGAGCGTGGCCTATTATTATCCAATGAAGTTTTTTGGGTGGAGCCTATTCCACTCCGTTTTGATTCGTGACGATGGAAATAATTCGTTTTGCCTCAAATACCAAAGATTCAACTTTCGTTTCGCAGTTCTTCCTTAGAAAATACAGTTTGCTACTATCGTTTTTGACTCTGCACCTGCTGCTAAGCTTGTTTGAACAGCTGACCTTTTATCATGGCTATGGGAAACACTTTTGTTTAGCTTTAATGTGTATTTGTGTGTAATGTGCATATATTTACTGCCGTGTGAACGTATCGATTTCATTCTTCTTTCCTCAAGCAAAATATATATTATTATTTACATATTCGAAAGCTATACAATATTAGTTTACAAAGATGTTATATATTATTTACACAAAGAGTTATTATTATTATTTATGTAAACTGCTATAAATATTTTAGATTATCTGTATGTGCATACATATTTGCATACCTGTTACAAGCCTTTATAGGATTCACATGATATACATTTGAGAGGCTTCATTGCTGAACCCATTCCTTTTTGAATTGCACTTTTGTCTTACTATTTACATGGACGAAAGCTATACATTATTATTTTTCAAAGATGTTATATATTATTTACACAAAGAGTTATTCTTATTTATGAAAACTGCTATAAATATTTTAGATTATTCTTATTTGCATAATTAAATTGCACAAAAATGAAGAAAATGGAAATGGGAATAACCTTTTCTAGGGGTATTGTTCGACCCTCTAGTTTTTCGTTAATTACCAACTTACTTACATTAAATACATAGATGGTTCCGTAGGGATTGAATTCAAACAAGAGTGAGCTGAAACTGACAACTCTAAAAGTTATAAACGGATTTTGATATGATTTTAATGGGGTGTTTCTAAATTATTTGTCAACCTAACCTATGCAATTTATGAAAGTATACTCAATATTCTTTTAGTTATATGGGTTGAAATCTGTGTTAACTCTTACTTAACGCTTAATAATTTTGTAACTTACTATAAATGCTTCCAATTTTTACTTTTATTTAATATTTGTTGCTGTTACTATTTAAATTAGTTTTCACATACTACAATGCTTTTCTTTACAGGAGACAGAGCTAAAATGTCTAGAGAATGAAAGAATTTTTGAGACAGTTTATGTAATATATGTGGATCATTTACATTAAGACAATACAAGAGACAGTTGACTAAACATGTGATGAAACTCTATGAACTGTACTTTGGATGTAAAGTGGGTGATCAGGACGAACGCTGGGTACCTTACATATGTTGTTTCAAGTGTATAAGTTTCCTTTCTGCCTGGGTGAAAGGCAAAGGGCCTGGCCTCACGTTTGGCGTACCAATGGTCTGGAGGGAGCCAAAGGACCATTCAACGAATTGCTACTTTTGCTTAACAGATATTAAAGGTGGGTATTCAATGTTTTCCTTCCTGATCTTTAATATATGTTAAAATGATGTATCATTTAAAAACGTCAAAAAACATATTATGTTGTATTTCCCTATTTCTGTAAGTGATAGCAGCCAGTAACATCCATTTTACTCCGATTATATTTTATTTCACTGCAGGATGCAACAGAAAAGGCAAGAAATCTATCATGTATCCAGATCTTCAGTCTTCTATTCCCTCAGTTCAACATTCAAGTGCTATTTCTGTATCACAACCGCCCTCTGAACTACCAAGCGATGACACGAGCAAGTCAGACGATTCAGAATCTCAAGATACACTATATGTGGTAGAGCTTGAATCTGGCAAGAACCAGACCTCATAAACAAACCGGAACTCAATGATTTAGTTCGTGATTTAATACTTACTAAGCAACAGGGTGAACACGGCCTCACGTCTACAATAATGAAACCTGTTGGATGAATATGCTCAAATTACAGTATTTAGGAAGCGTTCTGCAGATCTACAGCAATTCTTCACTTTTGAAAACAACTTGACTTATTGTAATGATATCAGAGGCCTACTCAATGCCCTTGAGCTGACCTATCAATAAATTAGTGGAGGTTATTCATAGATGCATTACTTTACAGCATAAAAGCGCTTCTGTTGCACATTGGTAACACCATGACTTCAGTTCCAGTTGCTCACTCAGTCATTTTAAGCGAGACACCGCATAATTTACAAAGAGCATGAATTGCTAATTTGTGCTGACTTGAAAATAGTAGCCCTACTTAATAGGCTACATACTGGATACACCAGGTTTATGTACTTCCTTTGTAAGTTGGACAGTAGGACCAGATCAAAACATTATCTACGTTCAGAATGGTCACCTCGGAAAACTATGACGCCTGGATGCCATAATGTAATTCATGAGCCACTAGTTAAGAAGGAGAAAATTATTTTGATACCACTGCATATAAAAAATAGGCCTAATGAAGCAATTCACCAAAGCACTGAAACATAGCAAGCCATTTTTTATAGTATCTCAAAAAGATCTTCCCTAAAATAAGTAATGCCAAGATTAAAGAAGGCATATGCCATCAAATTAGTCAACTTATAACTGATAAGGACTTCGAGGCGTCAATGGATGAAACTGAGCTAGCAGCCTAGCATGCATTCAAAGATGTATGCAAAAAACTTCTGGGAAAGCACTAAGAGGCCTTAGCGAGAGCGAATGGGGATAGCCTAATCAAGTGCTACCAAGATGTCAGATGCAAAATGTCACTGAAGATAGACTTTCTTCATTCTCATTTGTCCTTCTTCCCAGAGAATGCAGGAAATGTGAGTGATGAACATGGAGAGAGGTTCCATCAAAATATAGCGTTAATGATAAATAGGTATAAGGGAAAATGGAGCCCTGTTATGCTGGCTGACCTCTGCTGGAACCTGAAGCGTGACACAACTAGGACGTCTTACAAACGTAGAAGTAAATACTAAAATGTAGGTTAATACATTTTTTAATGCTAACAAACATGCTAATTCATTATATATTCATGAATTAATTACAATGAACACATTTGGTCAGACTTTGGGAGCGAGATAAATTTATGGTATCTTGGAAATCGGTATCAATTAGATAATTATTAAATCGACAATTTATAAGAAAATGTTACGTGATGGGAAATATTTGTTATCAAATTTAAATTCAGCACCTTCAACTTCATAATGAAATACAAATGGGATCTATGTTTTTTTCTTGACACTGAAATTTGTTGTACGGTGTTTTTTACGTGCCTGTTACAAGCCTTTATAGGATTCACATGTTACTCATTTGTGAGGTTTTAGTGTTGTACCTATTTAGCCTTGCAATTCACTTTTGTCTATCTTTATAAATATACCGCCTTTATCATATTCTTTAATACAGTGTAGTGCACTTTGCATGTGCATGATTATTTTCGTGCCCATCTCAAGACTTCATTGGATTTATATGACACTCATTTGTGAAACTTCATTGTTGATCCTAATCCACCTTTTAATGGGCGCTACACCTCTTCCTCCAAATCAACAGCTAGGTAATTTTTTATAAACATAAAAAGGGGAGATCGATCTTGTTAAATGTAAAAGGTAGTTGTTTCTAAATTGATTTCAAACTGTCGGCATTAGTTTGACCCCCAGCATATTGAAATAGGCGTTGCCGGTAATAATCACATTAATGGAATGTGATTCAACCAAACTCCTGGTTGATAAATCATATACAGGGTGGAAACATGAAGTGTAGATTGATATTTATTCAATTATGTTCAAAACACAATGCAATATTATATAATGCTTAGAATAAAACAAAAGAAAAACATACGGTACAAAATGATGCAAATAATATTGAAATAGATATTCTTTTGCATCGATGACAGTAGGAAGTTTAGGTGTGACCTGAGTGCAAGTGGCACACAGGTTTTTAGCTGATACAATATTTCTTCCCAGCACTATTTCTCTTAACGCTTCAGAACTTCGACCCTTTATGAGAAGTGTTACAGGCCTTCTGCTTAATCACCTACCACACTTCAAAGTACTTGGGGTTCAAATATGGCGAACAGGGAGGTCAAAGTTCCTTTGACCAAAATGTTTTATACTTTGCCTGGCACCAGTCTTAAAACTTTTTTGCTGCATGTAAGGTTGCTTCATTTTGTTGAAGGGTTACACGGGTATTTCTTATGGAGACAACCACTAAAGGATGACTTTATCCTTCAGCATTTTCAAATAGCCATGTTGCTTGATCTTTACTATCACTTCTTATAAAGATGAGAGGTGTTTTTTGGCCCATTGATGTTACTAAAGCACATACCAAAACCGAAGCTGGCATCTGTTTCATGAAATTTGTATGCTGTTTAACCAGAATCGCATTTTTATTTGGGGGCCTGGATAGTGAACAACTTCCTATCCGTTCCCAGAACTAGAGGATACGACTCATCAAGGAGCCGTTGGAGTAGCAGCTTTGCTCTTTTGACTCTCTCATTTTAGATGTGGTTGGGAAGCAGCTGTCCTTTAGATATCTTGAATGGACAAAGTTTTAGATCATCTTTCAACAATTTTTGTATGCTTAAATGGCTCATTTGAGCCTCAACTCAAATTGTCTGACTCTCCTCATTGTATTTCGTCTGATCTTGTTCATCGTGTTCTTGATGAGATCGGAATTCTTACTGATCGAGGTAGAGGGTTCCTGCCTCTTGGGAGACTAATGCCATCTCTTTAAGTAAGCCGTTTTATATTTTTTAAACCACTAGATCTGCACAGAGTTGGGTTCAACATTTTGAAAATATTGCACGCTGAATTCCCGCTTTTATACAGATATAGTAGTGCTTCATATTTTCTAGTCATATTTTTCAAACAGGTGTTGTCTTTTTATGAATTTACACTAATTCACAAATTCAATAAATCTTGAAAGAAATTTCAAGAAAGTATGTATGTCTACATATTTAAAATTATCTGTAAAAAGCAGTCTACAGTTTGTGTCTTCACCTTTATACAGTTAATCCCTGTAAATTAACATGCTTATAAACATAGATTTAAAGATTATTGGGTGAACAGTACATTAAGTTGCGTCAACTTTCTTCGTTAATAGGATCAGAAAAATCCTCTTGGCAATTCAAGGTATTCGGTTTCCATTGACTGAAACATTCACAAAATTCTTGTTTGTGAACAGGGTCAACTTCACTCTTGGTGTGCATTAGACTTTGGATGTAGCTTGTATCCATTTTTCGGATTTCAAAACTCGCTGAAAACTTCATATACTGATGCCTGTTTTACTGGCGCAATGCCTAAATGAATTATGTTATGGTAGATTAGGCTTTTGACCCTACATTTACTTTAGAGTTTGGGGAGAGGGAAGATATACTAAGATTGTAGCCTCTTGCACCATCTTACACATGTGTCCGTCTGAGCTTGAACGCATGTCCGTCGATGGACGACAGTTTGGACTGGTTTCCTTCTGTAGCATGGTTAATGAGGGAAAAGAGGGTGTTTACACGTCTTTTGCGCGTCGGGGTGCTTATCACTTTGGCTCTTTTCCCAGCATTATAGTCCCCCAATTTTCCCCTCCCGGTTCCTTGAAAATCCATTTGATAAACGGACTAGGCCTAAGAACCGTTCAAAGTTTTGATAAGAAAGAAGAATCAAGCTCAAATCTCAAAACTCTCCTCAGACTATATAACTCTTGTTGAAGAAGAGGGAACTCATGGCTCATCCTACCAGCGGCACCTGTAAACGACTCCTTCCAAAGCATAAGTTCCTCGTCCGTTATTCTCAGATCAAGGTAAGCTTATACCCATTTTCTCGAGTTGGTTTTGCAAGTTCCCTCGAATTCCCATCATACTCTCAAATTCTTTTGTGTTCTCTCCCTGGCCTAAGTTCATTCTAACCTTTGATCCTTCAAATTCATACATAACTTTCTATCTATTTCGTACCCATAAACTAAACTCTAACTAACGAGAACATTTGGATCGAAACATTGTTTCGGATAATTACTGGAAAGGCAAAATTATCTTTCTAAATCAATCGGAGACAAGCGCCTCTCATCTAAGTGCCACTTGCTTAGCCATGCCCTGCTTTAGGGGTAATACATTTAACAACATTGGAAATATAATTTACATTTCTATTAGTTATTCTAAATGAAATTCCGATTGATTTGGAGAAGTCTGTTCTTCCAGAAATACTCTCGATTACCCTTTTCAGTAAATTGAGCTTCCCGTTTTCCTTTCAAACCCCAGATGGGCGAAAATCCTCATATTTCTATTTCTGATGGAATCGAATCCCATCAAATCTGCTTCGGTCAAAAATAGGGCCTTGTAAAATAGAATTACCGTGATATTTAATAGAATTAATTCTGATTTAGCAGAAGCGGAGGTCATTGCTCCTGATATATTGCAAGCAAAGACTCCGTAAGAGGCGCGGCGATTTGTCTTCCTAGCCGCCATGCTGACGGGACTCAGTATCCAGTCCGGCCCCAACAAAGCCTCTTCTTCTTCCTACTGACACCATGTCTTCATACCCAACCTCCTCACTTTCCCTACCACCTCTTCCGCAAATTTCTCTGGTTGGCCATTAGTTTCACAGGGTAGACGCTGACCAGCTTCCTCTCAGCCAACTATCCAGGATCGGGGCTGAGGGGGGAGCAGACATCGTTCCCTCAACCCTAAGCTTTGGTTTGGAATGGTTGGTTTTTAAGAACCTGCTTCACATCCATCTCTACCTTATTCACACGCCCTTTCTTTCTCCTTTCACTATGTATCATTTTTGACGCCATGCCTAAGGTGGAGCCGCCATGCCGATAGGCTTCCAGGTAACTAGGCCGTAGGAGTGGCCTCAAATGGCGGCAGCTAGTTCTGCCGGCCCCGTATTCACCCCTTGAAGAGAGAGCCACTGCGTGTGGTGATAAGCGTGTGCATCCGGTGAATTCCAAAGGGTCACCACCGGAGGCGCCTTTGGGCATCTCCGCTGTAAAATTGGAGGTTCCGCCTCTCTGTGCTCTCTAAGGGGACCCCTCGAATTCTCTTCTAACGGAGAGGATGCTTACTCCTCTCTTTTCTTACGCGCGAAGTGGACTCCCCTCGCCCCTTTTCTGTCACTTTTTCCAGCAGCAGTCCTCCCTTTACTTTCCAAGGGGACTGGCCTGGATGGGGCGACTCAATAGGCACAACCCTTTTAGGGGAGCAAAGGGTGGCAGGGCCCATCGGCCCGTGCCCCTTAATGTCCTATAGGCGTGCGCGATAGGTTTGCAGGAGGTCAGTGTAACTGCCCCCTCTCTTCCTCGCGGGATACCGGTTCGCCGGCATTAGAAGATAAAAAAAGAGCATCGAATGGGATCTGCAATGTCTTATGGGGGATGGCTACATAGAGGCACCCCTTGACATAGACTTGGTCCCTCAGGTGATCCAGTCTCAGATGGTAGGACCTTCCATGGGGTCGAACCTGGGCTTGGTGCCAAGCTCTGGCCCCTGAGGCCTTAGAGAGGGAGGAGGGACCTCTTCACCCAGCTAGTGCCCCTATGACAGCCAAGACCTTCTCCATTTCAAAGAAGGATCTCACTGAGGACGGTCCATCTGGCCTGGGGGCTCCTGCCGCTGGAGGCGAGAAGTGTGTTCATTCCTCCACTCTACTATCCTAAAAGAAAAAAGAAGAAGAGAAAGACAAAGAAGACTCGGGGCTCCTCTCCCTCCGCGGGTGCCACGGGGACGGACAGATCTGTTGCCGTTTCGGTAAGCGACCGAGCCAAGATCAGCACGTCTGGCCCCGTTGCTTAATCGAGTGGGGAGTCCCAGACGAAAAACAGAACTGCGCAGATTGGAGCCCGATTACGTCGGGGCCCTGCATTCAGAGGATACCTGACGTTTTCGAACCCGCTGGCTTCAAACTCTTTGTTGGTATTCGCTCTACTTATGATAGCATTTTGGCTAAGGGCAATATGGTCCCTCAGAGGAGAGCTTTAGCTAGTGTGATTAGTAGAGAGCCAAAGGTAACACGTTTCTCGGACGGGAGCCTTTGAGCGAATGCGTCGAATCCATCCGAGGCGGCCATGATTATTTCCCTTCGGACACTTAGCTTATGCGATGGAACTTGTGGAGTACTCTATAGATACCATCACCGTAGAGCTGGCCAACTATGGGGCGTGTAATGAAAAAACAAGGAAGAGCCTCGATACCCATCCCTACACTTTTCGTCACGTTCGACAAGCACTCTGAGTCGGTTCGTGCCGGTTGGTATCGCTACCGCGTGATGGCATTCGTGCCACTGCCGCGGAGGCGCTACTACTGTAATCTCTTCTGTCATGTTAATCGCTCGTGTAGGCGTGCACATCATGATTACCCAAAGTGTGTGTAAGTTGCTCCAAGGCCGCACATGCTAAGTCCAAATCGTTTGGGGCCAAGTGTGTCAATTGAGGAAAGTCGCACTCCTCTTCTTCGAATCAATGTGGTGCGTATCTCCTTTGGAAGGAAATCTTGGCAGTTTAGGCCTAGGATCGTCTTTCATTTAGCAAGCCTAAGGAATTAGTTCTAGTGCGCCCGCCGCTGCCTGGTACATTCTATGCCTTAATATTAAGAAGACACCCTCTGCTCCTTGCCTCTCCAGACCTACGAGCACGGTCGTTTCCGCGGTCATTCGGAACCTTCTGCGGGTTATTGCCACCCCGGGCGCTCTCTTGGTTAAGCTGGTGGCACAAAGGGTTCAAACCCAGTCCTGGCTAAAACCAGCACTCCCCTCCCTCCCCCCAGCGTGATCGTTTCTTGTAAGGCGAAATGGCTGCGGGTCTCGATCGAGTCGCTAGACTCACAGGAGGCAACACTGCTGAAGTTGCTCTTGGTGCCATCTTCCGTGGTTCCCAAAACTGCTCCCTGAAAGGAGGACAACACTATGGGGGGCTAACTGGCTCGGATTTGTGGGTCCTCCAAAAGAGGGACCCCCGACTCCGAAGCCGCCCCGCTAACCTAACGTTTCGAGGCGGAAGGAGAAAAAGACTCGCATATCGAGCCAAACCTCTTCCAATATGTCATAGAACGCGACAGAGCCCTCAGCGCTTTGTCCGGCCAACAGCGCCCGGATTTATTCCTTTGGAAAGCGTACGGCCATGTCCGTGAGGGTCTTCTCTTCCAAGAGGGCCCCCGCATCTCCTCCGAGCTAGGCCTGGAGTGAAAACTACCTGAATAAAATTGCGGCAGATTCTAGGCCAACTGTGAGTAGTTGCAAAGGCTCGTCTCGTCCCGTCCCCTGTTACCTATCATTTTGTAGGAGTCTATGCTCGGTGCCTGCCCACTGCCCAACCTACCGCGGTACAGGGGTTTTGCGATCCTATCTCCACAGGATGGGGGCTGGGCAGAACGATTGTTGATTTACACCTGGAATGATGTCTCCGTTCTTCCCTTTGCTTTAGATATCTCCTTTCAGGCAGTAACTGTGCAGCTCGACCTGGATAGGAAGTATACTGTTATTTTCGCGTAGATTCCACTGTCACCCTACTTCACCCTCGAAACTTCTGCCGCGTCATGGCACGGTTGCCGAGGCCATTTCTCTTGCTCGGAGATCTGAACGGTAGACACTCACCCTGGAGTTACCACTCGATTAATCCCCGGGGTCAAGTTCTTGCCTACCTGATCGCCAAGCTGGAGATAAGTATCCTAAATGTGGCTAAGTTTAAGCATCGCTGCCAGAGAACCGCCTAATTTTCCTGCCTCGATCTATCTTTGTGCTCTCCGAATGAACAGCCTGATTTGAGGGGGGGGGGGGGCGATCGATGGCCTCCATGGAATTGTGATCAATTCCCATTCAAATATTATTTCCTCGGTCGCTATCGCCCGAGAGCCCACCCCGGTGGTGCTCCTCATTTCAGGAAATGACTGATTTCCCTATCTCATTCGAGGAGTTTAGGACGGTTGATGAGGCCGTTGAGTTCATCTATAGCAACCTCATCGCCGTGGGCCTAACTACTATTCCTAGAACGTCTGGACGTTTTGCACGCCGATGACGCTTCTGGTGGTCAACGGAGTGTGAGAAGTCCCTCAAGCAAAAGCGTTATGCCTACATGCGCTATAAGCACCGCCCGAAAGTTTTCTCTCCTGCTGAACTTCGTTGGGCTAGGCCTAGGTTCTTGTGTATTTCGAAGCACGCCCACCGATTTTTTTGGTGTCCATAGGTGTATTAACTTAACAGTAATACCCCATTTGCAGAGGTGTGAAGGCAAGTCAAAAGGATTCGGGGCAAGTTATCGCAGGACTCCCCTCCTGTTCTCCAGGAGAATGGGACGGCAATCTCGGACGGAGCGTCCGTGGCGGAATTTTTCGCGACTGCTTTCTCCACATTCTCTAGCCGGGATGCTACTCGCAGAAGACTCTACCGACTGGAATTTACCTCCAGAGGCGGAGAACCCTTCAACGACAAGATTATTCTGAGTGAGTTGCGTTCCGCTCTCGCTTTGCTCGCGGACACCGCCCCTGGTCCGTGGTATATCCCGTACGCTATGCTTCGACATCCTGGTGAATGAGACTTGCTTTCTGTTAGATTTGTTCAACAAGATATGGGTAGAGGGTATCCTCCCCTGTGCTCGCTTTTCGAAAACCGGGTACAGATCACTCTACCCCGACTGGTTTCAGCCCAATCTCTATAACCTCCTGTGTGTGAAATTTGATGGAGGAATTGGTAAATGTTAGATTAGTCTTTTTTTCTGGACAGCGGAGGCCATCTCTCTTCTGCTCAGTGCAGCTTCCGCAATTTCTACTCCTCGTCGGATGCCCTGCTACGACTGGAAAATCACGTCTGTGAGGCCTTTCTTCGTATACAGCACTACCTGTGTTTTCTCGATCTGGAGAAGGCCTATGATACCGCATAGGGATACGGTATCACGCCAGACGAGCTTCTAAAATAAAAAAAAATAAAAAACAAACGATACGGTATCATGGAGACTCTCCACACGATGAGGGCTAGGGGAAGCCTCCCAATCTTCATATCTATGTTTTTGCGAGATCGTAGATTCCGCGTACAGGTGGGGGTGGCCCTTTCCGGCCCAATGTAGCAGGAAGAGGGTGTCCCGCGGGGAACTGTCCTCAGTGTCACTTACTTTGCCCTGCGCATCAACGGCAATAACACGGTGCTGTCGGAGGATGTTCTTGCTATGCTCTACGTGGACGACCTTTCGATCTCTGTTGGCGCGGCCCAGATGCCAACTCTGGAACGTTGACTCCAACAAGCATTGAACCACGTATCTTGATATGCAAAAGCGTTCAGGCTTCGGTTTTCCTTGGCCATCCACTGCTCGACCATGATCCAGACTTGTTTCCAAATGGGGTGCGCTCGAAATGGTGAACACGAACCTTTTCTTTGGTCTTGTATTTGACCGACACCTCACCCGGGAGGCTCATATTTGCAGCCTTAAGGTCTCCTGTGTGCGCAACGTGGATATTATTGGCTCGATGACGTGAAGCGCTGGAGCGCTGATTGAGCTACTGTCTTACTTTTTCATCGATTCTTTTGTTCGTTTGAAGCTCGAATACAGATGCGAGTTTTATGCATCCGCAGTCGAGCGTGTATTGCGGAACGTGGATTCGATCACCCACACTGGCCTTCGCTTGGCGACCGGTACCTTCCGTACTTACCCCCATTGAGAGCCTACTTAGCAATGAACAGAGTATTATTCGCCTGTACGCGCGAGCCCTCCGCCTACCTCAGCCGCCAACAGCTCTCACTGCATTTGCAGCTGATTTTGACGTTGCCTATGCTGCTGAGAAACGACAGTCATACCCTAACCCCTTCAGGTTTAGGACCAGTAAACTCCTTCAATAGATAGGTATAGCTCTCGGGCCGGAGGCACTCGCCCCTGCTTCTACCCAGAACTCTATCCTGGTGGTACTACCTTTGACCATTTGTCGCCATGCCTCTGCTCCCAAAGCTTCTACCACGCCCAAAGTATTGCCTTCGGCCTTTTTAAAGCAGACTTCGTGTCACGCTACAACTGTGCCAGTGTATACGGATGGATTCAAGTCCCAAAAGGTGGTCGGTTTCCACGCCGTCTCCACTCTGTTTGAAGTCAGCGGGTCTTTGTCAGGCACTGCCTCTGTCTTCACGGCCGAGCTGGTTGCAATACACCCCTCGGTACGGGAAATTACGCACCGTGCCCGGTTTGGAGACCGGATCGTGATTTATAGCAACGGTTTTGGCGAGGCGGTCGGATGTCGAGATTATCTTTTGCTGGGTTCATAGACATGTATGGATTGCCTGGAATCTGCGCACTGATGAGGGCACCAAATATTCCGCAAGCACTGGGCGACCAGACCAGCGTTTCTCTCTTCCTCACACAATTACTTGGCAGAAATAAGGGCAGCTCTTCGGGATACTTGTCAAAGAAGATGGGAGACGGTCGAGTATAACCTAAAGTTGCGTGCTATTGGGCCGCGACTGCTCCCATGGACCTACCCCCCAATGCCGCTACGGCTTCAGGTTGCTTTCTGTCGTCTCACAATTGGACAAATTCGTGGAACGTAGCGTCATTCGATCGAGCGCTCGCCTGCACCATATTGTAATGACTGCGTTGTACCCCAGAGTGTTTGGCATATTCTTGTTGGATGTCCTAGCTTGGGTGATCGCCGTAACGGGATAAGCGGGGTCACTACTGCTTGTCCCTTGTACACGGAACAAATCCGTGTCACCGACTTGTAGACCTTATGACTTTTTGGAGGAGGTTGGCCTCATCCACTTTATCTAACTGTTTTGTTGTTGATGTTGTTTTTTGCAGGTTGCACGTTCCAGCGCCCGACCCCGGAGCGTGCTTCATGCTTGTTGCCCTTATTTTATTGTTATGGTTGTTGTTGATTTTTCTATTTGTTACATAGTGTCATTTTAATGTAGTCTAGTACTTGGCTTTCGTGAGGATGGCGACTTATGCCCAAGTAGGCAGTCACTAGATGGGCTCCTAAATAAATAAAATAAAATTGTAAACAAAGCTAGGTACATGAAGATCCACTTTACTTTGCTTCCGTGAATGATTTAGGCAGTCAGATTCTTGAGGCTTGCGAATTCCTGTGCGCGGAGGGAGGGGACAACGCAATGGTAGATAGAGAGTTTTCTGCCCGTAGTACGAGAACTCTCCTCGCCTGCATTACCCTGTATGATCCAGAGCTGTAGCATCCACCCTCGCCCCCCCTGTGGAGGGGGGGCATTGTGGCCCCCCCAAATAATTTTATTGATGGAAATATAAAATTTTAGAATAGACATTTTCTGTAAGTATTCCACAGCATTGGGACTGCTGAGAATAGTATTTGTCGTGCCTGGCACTACTTATAAATGTAGGATGTATTGTTGAGGGCCCCCAATCTGAATTTGGGGGTAGTGGCACTAGACCATGATACGGCTCTGCCTGTATCGCTTTTCACGGCACGACCGATAAAATTAATTATCCCTCCTTTTTGTCATAATTTGAAAACGTTGTGGGTTCGAGGGATAAAAGCTTTCTTCTGCCTTTAAACTCGCTTATTTGAAGGAGTATCTTAAAGATTACGCATAATCATTTATCAAGCATCTGGAAAGTACCTACATATGCAAATTTTGCGGAGGCTTTAGAAATACTCGAAAGGTAATTTCTCGAGAAAAACGCGGTTATCGATTCGTATTTGTCTAAGATCCTAAACTAGGAGACTATCTCCGACTCGAGTCTTCAGAAACTCTCAGTGTCCCTCAATGAAATCCGGGCAATCTTGTACGATTTGAAAGGATTTGGGATTGTTGTTTTTCAAAGAAGACAGCACCGGAAATATTATAGTATCTCACGTAATTTATAGTAAATTACCTTCAAACTTTAAAAGGGAGTTAAGGTTGACGACTAAAATTGAATGTCCTTCCTTGGCCTAATTCTTAGACAACTATAGCAATATAATTAGAGGCTTCGACAAATTGATGTGCACTTCAGACTCAGCAAGGAGAGTTACCTTCGAGGAAATTCTAAACATAACTCTACTTGCCCTCCTGTTTCAAAACAGTATATAATTCTCATGCCCCTTCTCTAAGCCTCCACTATCTGTCAAAATTTTCAAAACCAACATTTCGACCACTCTCGGGGACATGGGTGGTGGGAGTCGTCCCTTTCAACGAGTAAATTTAAACCTCATCATAATTTCAAAATTCATACTTCAAACTCACTGCTTCGTTCAAACCTAAACTCAAATTCCCTCTTTTATAACTGTAATTGTGCACTAGATGTCACAACATGGTGAACTATAACATATATGAAACCTCTGATAGTAGAATTCAACGTTGCTTAGAACTGAGCCCGTAGTTTTCCACTCGAAATCCCCCCAAATCGTGCCTCACGCTCAAACGCTCTCTGTATCACCGATGTAAGTTCTACCAGAAAAAAACTAATATAAATGCTCTATGTCCCATCCCAGTCAAATGCCAAGTAAATTTGCAACTAAACCTTGGGCAGATTATGACTCTAGAGTCAGATGTGGAAGTAGCCAAAGTTTCCGGTAATTCAAAACTATTCAGATTTCCTATTTCCAACTCTGACTGGATAGCTTGGGTTGGGGAGTACATTCTTGCCTTTGCGTTGCTTACTCGATCTAGCGAGCCTAAGGTCGTACATCTCTGAATCCGCAGCTTACCAATTGGGTGCCGCTCTGGAAGAACTATCTTCTTATTCTTGTACGATCAAAACATTCAACAGGTCAAAAATCACACGCATAGGGAAATTGGAGGGGGTCTTCGCTTCGGATCTCTCCAAATGTCGATCAACTTCTTGGTAGATTCCAATTAAAAACTGGGTTTTACTGTAAAAGGAGTTAAAAGTGCAATTCTGGTTCTGAGGAAGAAGGACATCCTACTGGCAGATGAGGTCTTTTCCCAAACCTTTTTTCAATAGATAGAATAGCAAGAATAGGTCTCTGTTGGACATTGATGTCATACAAATCTGAAGTTCTCAAACAGGAATTGCATGGGGGCACCTCTCTGGAGAGAGAGAAGGGCCTGATACCTTATGAAAGTATCAAACGAATTAACGATACTCCAGTATTAGAGGGTCATTCGCGGTATCCCATGCCCTAGGCTGCGACGCTTAAGAAAACAGGAATTGATCCCCGGTTGGTTGCAATTACTAATGTACTGATGGGCTGGCCCAGCAAATGGCTCTCACGAGAGGCTTTGCGGGCTCAGCTAGACCAGGGTCGATCGAGATTGGAAGTAAACTCCCCCCCCCCCTTGCAACTCAAGAAAGTGGTTTCCCTTGAGAAGCACTTGACCTCAAATAGCCACAAACACCCTTCACAACACTCAAAGAACTCGTACACGGATTATGATAGTTTTCTTCTAGATGGTAATCCCATGGGATCCGATTCTTCCGAGTCTGAAATAGAGGTGGAGAACGAAGTGGGAAATGAGATTAATATACCCCAAGGACCTTATTTAAAACCGGAGTCTGACGAAAATTTAGAATATGTAGTCATCTTTTCCCTTATTCCATCGCCTCCTTATTTCCAACCTTTCAATTTCACAAAATCAGAACTTGATTTAGATTTGGGCTAAGAGTATATATTTCCATCATAATCTCTTGCGTTAAAGGACATCGATGCGAGGCAGATCGAAAATGTAAGTTCCATGTTCGTTATTCTCAATTCATGGTAAACTTATATCCATTTTCTCTAATTGGTTGTGCGAGTTCCCTCGAATTCCCATCATACTCTCAAACTCTTTTGTGCTCTCTCTCTCGCCTAAATTCATTCTAACATTGTGTCCTTCAAATTCACACACAACTTTTTATCTATTTCGTACCCTTAAACAAAATTTTAACTAACAAGAGTATTCAGAACTAAATATCGTTTGGGATAATCTCTGGAGAGACAAAATTATCTTTCCAAATTGATCGGAGACGACGCGCCTCTCATCTAAGCGCCACAACTTGCTTAGTTCTGTCTTTCTTTCGGGGGTAATAAATTTAACAGATATTGTCGTAGAATGACCCTGACATATACATCACTTTTACCCAATATTGTGGTCGCTCAAGGTCAAACGGGTGACCTTGACTCAAATCTGGTCACGACAGAGATAGGGATAGAAGTGTGTTGGGGGGGGGGGCAAGTGCAAAGAATTTAAATTCAAAAGAGTAAATGTAGTTGGCCGATATTAACTAATGAAGGCTCTGGCTATGAGGCTTAAGAAAAAGTAGGTACAAAAATAAACTTTAATATATACACAGTTATACACAATAAATAGATTAAGTGAAATGAAATAATAGCAATAGATACTTTATGTATACAAGAACCGAACGTATCAGAGCTACTCAAAGCAGGCTCTACGGAGAGGAGAGGGTCGAGAAGCGATGCGAGCCTCTGTATAAACACACAAAGGGATGGCTGGCCGGATAGTCACAGATGATTCGTCTTAGCCTGGCTTGGGTTCGAGGCTTTGAGAGATGAAACGGGGGATCAGATGGTTATTTAAGGGACTTTAATCACGCGCTTCTGGATACAGAAGCGCGCGTTTGAGATTCCAATCCCTCGCTTATCGCGGAAAGCAGTTTCGACGGGTCACATGGCAGAAAGGAGCCTTTATTCTCGACAGATATTAAAAAGGTAAATAGACAAGGACTAATAGAGTGGAGGCCTAAAAATGAGGACAGAGAGTGTGAAGCCAATTGTTGTTTCCTATGCTGGTTCGTTCTATGCAAGCGGTGAAAAGTACAAAATAATAACGAGCGCCTAAAGATACTGGCAGTCCGCTTAAAGAAATGAGAAGAGCTTGTGCTGGATCTAGGGAGTGATATGTTCAGGGCTAACACCACTGCTCTCCTGAAATTCAAAGTTCGGCACAAAAAAGAATTATTAAACTTTATAACAATAAATATCGTCATCCATAATGATTAATATACTCCCTAACGTATATTTTCCTAGTTACTGTCATTCTTGTATGCACTTCTTTATTGTGCCAATAACGATATAATTTTTTTCTTTTCGATAACTCGAGGAACTTTAGTACCATTTTAGAAAGAAACAATATACAGGAATATAATATTTTAAGTTGAATAATTATAAAATATATGTGTGAACGTGCGTAGATAATAATTAAAAGGCAAAGGCTTCTAAATATTTAGTTTTAAATCAAATAAATAGAGGATTTGAAAGAGAATTTGTGCTTTTAGCACTAAAATGAGAGTATTGGCGGCATTTAGCAACTATTGAAGAGATGTTTCCAAGGCGCCAAGGCAGCTAATTAAATATAGAAAATGATTCCTTAAAATAATCTAAATCTCAAAGAAAACAATTAAAATAATGCCGTTGTTTAATAACTACTAAAATTAATATATTTGAATTAAAAAAAAACCCATATACAATAAATAAAACCAACACACCTCAATTTAAATCTATTAAACGTTCTAATTATAAATCCATTTTATCAAAGAACTACTAAGGAAAACTAGCTTATTAATACCTCGTGTATAATTAAATAAAAATTGAAAGATTCTATAATAATGAAAAACATTGTGAAATAAATTAATTTATGTAAAATGTAAAATTTTATTGTTATTTGAAAACTCATATCGAATGTACAAAATTGAATTGATTTGCGGCTAATTTATATAAAATGGAAATTACAAAGTATCTCAAGATGAAGATATCTGAAGACTATCCCGCCGAATAAAGAATACTGAATCAAGCACCGAAGATTTCTTTACCCTTAAAGAATACCTGATCACCTTTTCCCGGCCAGTGATCAAATAAGCCACTCCTGGCTACCCAGGGGTGGTACTAAAAGTCGGAGGCAATTCGCGCTTGGTAACCAAACGACTCGCAAAAGGGCAACAACACCTATAAGAGAGAATGAAAATAATGAAGGTTTCTTGAGGTTTAGTTGAAGTTGTGCTAATTAATGCTTCGAATTTTGGCTTTCCTATCAGTTAATCACGAGTGTTTGTTGTTTATTTTATATGTTTGCTCATATTTTCTTTTTTAAATCTCTTCTCTTTCTCACTATTCTGTATTTTCTCAACGATTAACCACTATAATTAAATTGAAAATCTGTCTTTTATAGTTAGTTCTCTAGAGCATTTGTGTTAGTAGTACTACCAACTATTAGTTTTGGCCTCTTTAAAGGATAGTTGCATTCATGCGCTCCATTGTGTAAACCCACTAAGTAAACTCATTCTTTATAAAAACTCCATTCCGGTTTCAAACCGAAATTAAAAATTGATTTTCATTAATGCAACGAACCGTTTTGGCGATAGTCCAATTGCATCGTTCCCTTAAATGTTCTCTTTCTAAATCCTGGTGTCAAAAATGAGGCAGATAAGGTCGTCAGAAAAGCCACGCGTCGCATATTAAAAGGCTGTAGAGAACGAAGTTGGTCCAAGAATTCCTGCTATCTTCACGTATTATTTGGGGAAAGTGTTTTCCTATGATGTAAATTGATTTGATATTGAGGAAAAATTTGCACGGGTTCATTGAATCACTTTAAATGGGTTTGAGGGAATGGGTGTGTTGGGAGACTGGGTAAGCTTCATGCCCCCAAAGGGGGACTCTTCTTCGCAGCTTCGATCTGGAGGTTTATAATGCACCAACGTAGCAATATCTTAGGTTGGAAGGGTTTTATACTCCAGTCTTATCTTTAAACCTTTTAACTATTCTTTTTTTCTGATTAGCTACTTTATTCTTTACTCCGCTTATTTACGCTTTCGTCACGCATTTTTAATTGACTAAGTGAAAAAAAACCCTCGTTGTCTCATTCATTTTATTTCCCTATCTTGATAAAATATAAACCCCTAAAAAGATTCTGCAAATAATTACCAAACAATATCATCACCAACTGATGGATTTTATAGATTTTTAAGGTTTTATTCTACAATACCGTTCTAAAAGAGCAGAACGCCTGTATTTATATGAAAAAATATTTCTTCAATATCTTTTGCTAGAGAAAATCTAAGGTTTCCAAAATTGGTTTAAGATAATTTGCTTTTATAAACAACGTATGAGTAAAGGTTATTCAAGTTTGGATAAATAAAACGAAAGTTTTCGGCAGATAAACTAAGTACTGTAAAAATTCAAGTTTCCAAAAATGATCCGTACGACAACGAAAACAAATTTCATTGAAATATAACGATACATTTTCAGTGGAAAAAGATCGTACAGGTTATATGTAATTAGTATTTAGTGTGAATGCCTTTATTCTTGATGATGTTTTGACATCTGCCACAAGAACGAACTAACTGTTGATACTTTTGAGCAGTAATCTTGTTCCCTTCATCTTAAGGAAGTTCCCAAAGTTCTCAAACTGTTTTTGGATTTCCCTCTTTAGACTTACTTCCGAGTGTCTTCCCAACATCTTCAATGGAATTCAGATCAAGACTATGTGTAAACCAGTTTATAACTATGCTGTGATCATCGTCCAGGAAAGTCTTTACCTACTTGATCGTGTTGCGGGGGAGTGTTATCCTGAATAAAAAAATCCGGTTGGGTTTATCAGATTCGTGAAGCTGGCAAAGCATGCTCTCGCTACATTTAATTGTATACTTGTGATTTCACTGTGTCCCGTGAACGAGAAGTGACTCAGTGCCTTCAGCCGAAAACAGCCGCTAGATAATGACACTAAGGTTGCCAAATTTCTCTCTTTTTGGTGCAAATGACAGATATTATTTCGTCTGATATGTGACGAAAGAACCCCTTACCGTCGTATCCAAACAAATTGAACTTTGATTCACTCCTGAAGTGGCTCCATTGGATATCCGTCCGTGTAACGTGCTCAGTAGCTGATGTAAGAAGATTCGTGTGGCTAAAGCTTTGGCAGTTGTAGCATGAAGCCTTGCCGCGGTAGCGATAGCAAATAGCAGGCATCGATTAACTGACTCTGTCACGATCGAATGTTACGAAGAGTGTAAGCGTAAGGATCGAAGCCCCTCCTATTTTCTCATCATATGCTCTACCTTGCCAGATCCTCGTAGAAACTCTTTGATGATATCTTTTAAGGAGTAGTCCACAACTTCCCCTGCATAAACCATTCCTTTCACCTACTTCATGGCCAAGTGCGGTGTTATCTGCACTATTGAGCCATTGAGAGTCCGAAAAGCATTAATAATAGTCCCCCCAGAATGGTCCATCGGATTCGCGTGAAGACTCCCGTTCAAGAGACGGATGATTTTAGACTCCCTACCAGTTAACTTATCTAATGATCTTCTCCCCCGGAACGTGTGACATTTGGCAAAGATGCTACCATCAGTAAAGTGAATCACTAAAAAGTATTTGAAAGAGAGGAAGGGCCGCAGGGTTGACTTTTCTTACTAGGTCGTACTTATCGTCAATAGGATGACTAGGAACCGGATCTGTTGTGGCAGACCCAGAGACGGGACTCGAGATTTTCGTTGTCATGGAGGCCAACAAGAAAGTTAAGCCCGCTCACTAACATCAGTACAACATTCAACACTCGAGAACGGCCGCAGAAAGGTTATCAGGCCATTAGGCACAGGAAATGTGCAAAAACGATAAGGTAAACATGTAGATTATCGGCTCGGCCTGAAATTTTTTTTTTGTGTAAATATTATCGTTCACCCGTGTTTGAATCTTCGTGCGCGTTATCGTTCACCCGTGTTTGAATATTCATGCGCGTTTGAGTTTTGTTCGAATGCTAGGTGCCGCCATTTATTTTTTTGAAATTTCGAAATTAAACCCACCGAAAATGGTGTTAACGTAGGCCATATGATGTCGAACAAAACATAGAGAGTTTTATCAAGGAATAAATCTGTAAAAGATATGTTTGAAAATCCATTCGATATAAAATTTTGTATTTAGTAAAACTGCTTAGACAAAAACAGATTGTTTTCATCCAATAAACCGTATAAGACGGTACTTTAACTCAGCCAAAGATCCTTGATGAACCGAAGTAGATCAATGGATACCGAATGAAGTTTATTCAAGAGATTTTGAAAATGAAATAACATCACTGCTTACATATTATAGTTAGCAGTAAAAAATGAATCACCAACTTGTTTGTAATCAGCTTTACAAATCCGCCTCTAATCATATTATTGATTTCGGCAGCCAACTAAATGGTGGGATGACATTACCTGCACAGACTTTCTATCTTGACTCTTAAAGTAGTTTTAAAGTTTCAATTTAGGCGATTTTTGTTTCCTCTGTTGCAGTATTTTCCGTCACGTCTCTGATCTTTTCTTACCCATAACGTTTATGTAAAGGAAGAGCTTCAATGTTCCTAAATTCATCGGTAAACTTAAAGTAATAGAACCAGTTGCTGTTCTGCAATATAGTTAGGTCTCCTTCATTCACAAGCTGATATTTTGTTTTGTCTTGACAATTTATGGATAGTTTTATCTTAAAATTTCTATTTTCGATTCAGTAATTTTTTTCTTCGTTCCACGTCTCTATTTTCCTATTTAGACATTTAATGCCGGGGTAATGAGCTTTTAAGAGTTGACATTTATATTTTGAGCTTTAGCTAAAGTGTGCAGTTTAAATATTATAGTGTCTATTTGGGAAATAGGCTATATTATGTAAAGTTGACTGTCACTGTTGTATTATGTAATTTTCATTTGTCTTTTTTGAGTTGTGGACCAATCTGTCTTAAGAGATAGGACCGATTAAAATGGAAAGATGCACCATTTGCGAATTATTTTAAAGAAGTCTTTCGCCAATTTATGGCATCCCGGAGATAAATATTACAGAGATTTGGAATGAGTCATACTGCAAGAAACTAAAGAACAACTGAATAATTGTTTCCTTAGAATTTTTTCAATTACGAATAAATCCGTGCTAAGGGCGAAAATCGAATCAAGCATACTGAGACAGCGGGCGCTGCTTTGATCTCTGTTAAGGCAACGCCATATACCACTCAGCTTTAGCATAAGAAAACTAATAACTTTCTTTAACATATCAAATCCAAGGTTGGTTCGATTCTCACCTATAGCAGAGATTTTTCGTAATTAAAATTTTTTTTTCGAACAAAGAAATTACTGACTCATTCCATTTCATTATTGCCTCGCGTTCGTTATATATACGAGGGACGATCAATAAGTTTTGCAAATCGGTAGGGAAAAACAGAGGGAATATACTGAAATACAAACGAAAACAAAGGCTTGAACGCTAATAAAAAATTTTCAACGTAAGAATCAAAATAAATACTTAAAAATACTGAGTTTGCCAGCCGACCTGGCACATATCACTCTCTCTCTTAATTACACATACTTTTGTCTTTTTCTCTAACTATCACCACACCAATTTCTCTCTTTAAACATCATTGATCATTGATCAGATCGTCAGTCACAAATATTTCAACAATGGAGAAGGTTCAGCACCGCGCAGTGATCAAATTTTTGACCAAGGAAGGCAAGAATGCAAAAGAGATCCATGAACGCATGGTTGCAATGTACACCGACACCGACCCTTCCTATGTAACCATTAATCGCTGGAATAGGGAGTTCCGCCTGGTCGTGAGTTCCTTGAAGTTGACCCCAGTCCAGGACGCCCGTCAGATGTGACCAACGAGGATAATGTGGCCCATGTGGAGAGGATGATCCTCGAAAATCGAGGGGTGAAGGTCGAAGAAATCGAGCGAGAACTTGGAATATCACATGGAAGTGTTATCAACATCATCCACGACAATTTGGCCATGACCAAGGTCTCCGCCCATAGGGTTCTTAGAAACCCCACGCCTCATGATCGACTTCAACGTCGTGAAAGTCCACAAGGCCAAAGTTGCACAAGCTGCCCTGCGCGAGTGCGGATTCGAGGAGCTCAACCACATCCCCTACAGTCTAGATCTGGACCTTAGCGACTACTTTTTATTCCACCATCTTAAGGCTGCACTGCGTGGACGCAGGTTTGGGAACGAAGGTCCTCCTCACCCCCGCAGGGTGAGGAGGACCTTCCTTTTATTTTAAAGAACAAAAGTGAAACTTTGGAAAGTTTCGCAGACAAAGAAAACAAAAGAATAAATATTGTATAAAAAATGTTACAAAAAAGGACCTCAGAACAAGCCCATTAATAAAGAGCAAGGCTGGATATCAGCGCAAGAGTTAATCACGCAAAGATATCAGCCAGGATAAAAAAGAGAAGGAATGAAGAGCCGAAGATGATGAAGAAAACACTGGAGGAGCCAGGGGCGGAAGGCGGGAGCAGGTCACACCGGTAGCAAGGCTGATAAACGTCCGTCCCGTCTCGGGGAGTGTGGGACCCTATATAGTCCGAAGGAGGAGCGGGCCCACACATGCCTAGGAACTTCTTGAAAAGTGCCGAGACGGGACGTCAGCCGGATTGTGCCTGCTAGGGATGTAAGCGAGATTCCGTGATGAGATTCTGAAGGCAGCAGAGTAGTTGAGGAGCGACGTAGTAGAAAGAGAGAGGAGGATGGATTCTGGAAGCTTTCCTCGTTTCGCATTCCAGAGTGAACCGATGTTATCCCCGTAGGTGAGGGCGCGGGGGGCGAAGAGGGTAGAGAGGATAAGACCTAAGGATTCCAATTCGAAAATCCTCAAGTCCCACTGGCGGCAGTCGAGGGCCATAGAAGCGCCCTGTGACCACCAGCCAATCCCCCAGGGAGAAGCGTCGACGTAAAGCGCCGGAGCGACTCCTTTTGGTGGGCGAAAACGAGTCCACCGACTGTGGATAAGGCGGCACAGATGAAGAAAGGGGGCCGGGTCCGGGTGGGCATCTTGCAGGTAGCAGAGCTGTACCCAGCAGAAAGGAAGGCGGAGTGCCGGCAAGATGAAGTTAAGAAGGCCCGCGAGGCGCGACCATGCCTTGCGGGAAACAGGTCGCGAGGACATGATGCGGAGGGCCGAGCGGGTCTTGTCCCGCATAGAGGTGGTGAGCTGGATTCGCTTGAGTTTCAGGTCAATGCGAAAGCCGAGGTACGAGATGTGCTTGACGGGTGTAGTTAATGATTTGCGCCAGTTTGCGTTAATTGAACTTCGTTCAATTGTCTTCATGAACGCCCGTAGGCCGCGCTTACGACCAATGCAGAGTACGTCATCCAGGTACGTGTAAACCCGAATGCCGTGATCAGAAGCGAGCTGATTCATCGTTGTGGAGGTAAGTTTCTGCATCAGGAAGGGGGCGCCGTTAAAGCCCATAGGAAGGCGGGTAAAGCGGAAGGATCGATTGTCGCATCGGATTCCGAACCACGGGCGGGCTTTGGGGTGGAGGTGGACGTGGTAAAATCCGTCCTTCAGGTCCAGTTTCATGGCCCAAAGGTGTTCAGTGGCCGAGCTCATGATCTTCTTGATGCTCGGCAAGCTGAACTTCGGAGGATGATAGGCCTCCGCGGCGGGAGACATATCATAGATGAGGCGGGCCGAGCCATTGGGTTTGGCCACTCCGAAGATGCGATGGGCACAACGAATGTTGGCCTCCTCCTGAACTCCCCGTTCCACGAGGGCGGTGATCCAGGGAAGGGTGCGGTTGTCCGATGGGGCCCAATTTCGATAGGACTTATTTAGGAAGACCTTAACGCCGTCCTTGGCGTTGGTCTTCTGCAAATGGGAGATGGGGGTCACGGAGTCGTAGGACCCGGGAGCTTCAACATCCAAGGGCGTATCAAAGTCGACACGAGGGGTTTCGGGCTCGAGAGGATCGAGTCCCGGACTTTCCCCATTGGTTTCCTTGGTCGTCGTCGTTACCCTGGCCATTGCGGGCACCGTTGCCCTCTTGCTGTTGTCCATTGCCGTCGTCGTTGTTACCGTTGCGTCCTCTCATGATGTCCGGAGGGCCGCTATTGGGATCATCGAGAACGTCACCCATCTCAGAGGGGTGGGTGTCGGATGAAGCCACCGAGGCAGGGGGGGGGGGGTTGGCGGTAGGGCCTTGGAGCACGGTAGGGACTGCCAAACCGGGAAGGGGGATACACACGGTGTAGCACGGGGCAGGGGCATGAGGTGGCTCGACAAGAGCGAGAGCGCCGAGCTCCTGGGCGGCGGCCTCAAAGAAGGCAGTAATCTCAGGCACAGGCAAGGGTGGGAACACAGTGATGGTGGGGTCGACTAGTTCGAAAACACGAGGCACATGAGGGGGCGCATTATCACACACAAAATCAGAGACGGGGTCAAACTCCCGTGGTCCAGAGGGGACATCACATAGCTCCACGACACTGCAAGCAGGGCTTGCCACAAGGGGGGGCCTCAAAACATCGTATACGATGGGGGGATGGGCACAGGGGACACAGGGCGTGGAGGGGTTCCAAACAGATTGCCGTCTTCGCAGTCGATCCAGGCCGGCGTGGATGAGGCGTCGGAGATGGTGAAGCCTGTAGCGGAGGAGTCCAAAGTGGGGTCAGGGCTTGGGAAGTAAGGCGGAGATCCGGGGCTCAGGGAGCGGAATTCTTCAGATGTGTCGGAGCGGGAGCGGACGTCAAAACCCATGTGGCGGCGGTGGCGGGAGATGCGAAGCTCTGTACGCCAGTCCACGTTGAGCCTAACGTCTTGGAGGAACCTGCGGGCCCGCTCGAGTCCGAGCTGCAGGGCGTCGCCGACCAACTCGTCGGGGCGCCGGGGTCCTGTACCATGACCCATACGCAGGGGGCGGTCTAACCGCTGCGGATCTATTGAGGATCCTGGCATCGTACTCGATGCCTGACTCGTTGGAGGCTTGAAGTCTTGTGTCGATTGTGGCTGCGGACCACCCGTGTATCGACACGGTATAGTAGAGACGCACGCGCTGATGAACGGTGTGGTACGTCGAAGCGGAGATGCTCAGTCTGAAGAGAAAGAGAGCAAGCAAGAGCTCAATTTCCACTCGGTCCCGTGGTCTAAAGCAGGAGGCCGTGAGGTTACGGCGAAGATGTGCGATGATCACTTCCCACCGAATGTGGGCGTAACATTCGATGTCGACTGGTTGAGCCCGTGTTGTATCTTCAGTGGCGGGTTCGTACGCTGGCGGCGGACGACTGGGCGACCTAGGGGTTTCAGGATCAATAACATAAGAGAGGGGCTCTAGGTGAAAGTCACGAAGAGCCTGCACCGGAGGGGGCGACGGACCCCTGACGTGGCGGACCTCCGGCCTCTCACTCGCCGGAGAGGGGGCGAGGCTGCGGGACGCGTCGGGGAGGAGATAGCGCGTGCTGCTTTCTTGCGAGCCAGCGCCGAAGCCGCCTTCCCCTGTACAGGTCCCGGAGTCTTGAGTATCAGGTACGGACGCAGTTGTAGGTTCTGGAAGATCTGGAGTCGGCGGGACAAGCCGAAGCCTGCTGCTGGTCGACCTCAAAAGGCTCATCCCCGGAAGCCGCAAGGCGCCGGGAGAGATGAATCAAAAAAGGAAGAAGATGAGCACTGGAGAGCAGGTCACACCGGTAGCAAGGCTGATAAACGTGGATTGAACAGCAGTCGAGAGATTTCTGGTTGTCGGGAATTTGAAGCCTCAGGGACAAGTGGCGCAAGTGCATTGAAGTCGAGGGTAGTTATATTAAAAAATAATGTAACACTTTTCCTCATATTTCGTTTCCTTATATCCAAATTGCAAGACCTTTTGATCTCCCTCGTATATATGCAGTTAAGAAAGCAATTTTATGTCTAACTAGCTCTTCATAGAAGCCCTCTGAAGGAGCTCTTCTCACATGCACAAGAAAAGTTGGATTATGCGTTATCTTCTCGTGTATGTGAGAAGAGCTCCTTCCAACGGCTTCGATGAAGAGCTAATTAGCCATAAAATTGCCTTCTTAACCGCATAATTATGATTGCACTATTGCAAATAATTCTCGATATATATATATATATTATATATAAGTATATATATATATATATAAGTATAGTTGAGCATCTTCGTAACATATTTTATAGAAGGCGGCTGCGAATATTCCGTTAATTATTTTCATTTCAAGTCTCTAGATTTGTCTTATATTCTGTTTCTGGTCGTGAGTTAACCCGTAAATAAGTTCGCCAAAATTCCTTAGAAAAATAGTAACAAACGAGGGCAGGAAGCTAGCTTACTGCGCAAAACAAAATATTTATTGGCCTGACGCG
Organism: Ceratothoa steindachneri; assembly: GCA_963969495.1. NCBI lineage: Eukaryota > Metazoa > Arthropoda > Malacostraca > Isopoda > Cymothoidae > Ceratothoa > Ceratothoa steindachneri. The sequence goes on from OZ018324.1 coordinate 30,303,283, forward strand.
TTTCGATACACACCTGTATCATTATCAAAGGTTGATGTTTGCAACTTTAGGAATTAAAGGTAGATCTTTATATACATCGTTATTTAGATGTAAACAAATATATGAACATACTTATAGGGAATGGAAATTATTAGAAAAAAAGGTATATTGAAATGAGGTGTGAGACTGCTTAAAATAGTTAATCTATATGGACACAGGATTAAGATGGGCAGGGATTATTATTGGGGGCGCAGGGACGTGAAGAAGGCAGAATGAATGGTATGTTTGTTTGCATATTTAATTTGGGCTGTTTTTCTTTTATATATAAGGCTCCTAATATAAGTAGCTGCCGGCGTTTAGGGCATGTGCTAGGATTTCGGTTTATCTTCGAGTGACTTCCGGTCCAGTTATCTTCCATCTTTTTCCATCGTGTGTGTTTTAGGGGCACCATTGTTTAAATGTTGCTCTGCGTGAGAACAACAAGAAGATATACAAAGTCATTTAAAAATCTACACTGCTCTACTAGTTTTCCGCCCTTTCTTGTTTCTCGAGGACACAAAAAAGAAAACTACAAGTGGTGCAGAACAAATGTGTGTACCTAATCACAGGTACACGCAGGCGAGTTAGAAGACGCCAAGAAGAGCTGCACCGGGAGGCCGAGTTAAGTCCCATTAACATTGTCATCGAAGACGGTCAAGGAATATTTAGGAGCTGGTTAATTGAGATTTAAATGAAGAAATCATTCAAATGCTTAACTAGAACAGAAGAGCTAGAAGTCGTGCCAGATTACCAAGTTCCGCTATCGTATTGGCTGGCGGAGATGAAGTGCCTCTCTACGCCTGAAAAGGATTGCATTTTACCAAAGATATTGACAAAACCGATTAAGAGAACAATTAGCCGAACAATGGAAAATCACTAACTATTGACTGCAAATTTACCGATAGAGACTTATATACACGGATCAAGACTTCAAGAAAGAAGAAACAAACGACACAAAAAGTACACTCACTACAAAATAAATAAATATAAAGAAACTAAGCCCAAAACTGAAAGTAAATTAATACAACAACAGCAAATGCGCATTACATACCCAAGAATATTAATTTTATTAAATTACAAATGGCTTGAACGCCATAATAATAAAAAAAACTATAACGAAAAAACAAAAAAAAGAAACGACAAAAAAATATTGAAAGCGATTTGTCTAATCACCCGGCTCTAAGCATCTCTTTGCAAATCTCCCACACTACTTTCTCTCTTCCCCACTTTTCTATTTTAGTATTTCTACCCACACATCCTTTTGTCCCCTACCCACACGCATACAAATTTACATCAATTCGCAATTCGCTAAATTCATTCTTTGCTGCTCACCAAACAATTACCTCGCCGTTAAAGGAGGCAAAGAGAATAGATACTTTCCATCAATGCCGCCTCAAAAATAACCAAGACCTCCGTCTGAAGATGCCTGATGAAAGGCGAAAGCTCACGGCCAAGATCTGTAAACGATTGGAATATTTCACATAAGACCAGATAAAATGGATCTTCCTCAGTTGATTTTTAATCTTCAACCTCAAAGAAAAAACTGAATTCGACAGTTAGAACGCGCTAAAATAAAATAGGTAAAGTCGAAATACGACCTCGTCTTTAACAAAAAATGTATAAAAGAGAAGCTAACCCTATCATACACCGATATATAAATATATATATATATATATATATATATATATAATTAGGTAAAAGGCCGTGTTGTATGCAGGTTCTATTGAAGTTAAAATTAATAACGCTGCCACAGCTGTGGACTTCAATAGAACCTATATATATATATATATATATATATATTATGGCGGAAATATCGGGCATACGTACATACAATATCTGCTGGACGTAACCATCAGAAGTTGGTCAATAATGACTCATTTCATGTACCGTAAGCCTTTTTGACTGATACAAATGTCTGCGTCATCCTTATCAGTGCCGGTCTCTATTATTAATATCAGTGCCTTTGGTTCCGTTTCCTTCATCGATTCGTTTTCCTTATCCATATTTCTGCCACTTATTGGCAACGTTCGCTTTCTCCTCCTCTTATCATAAGTCAAGTTTGCTTATGGAAATCAATATATTCATCTCTGAAAGGGAAAGAGTGAGCTTTTGCCGAATCCAATATCCGGTGCCACAGTGCCAGTTTGATGACGCGCTGCCACTCCACACTGAAGTTGCTCGAATTGAAGAATTAAATTGAAAATGCGTGTGAGAAATATAGCGTTTGGGGCAATATAACCCCGGGGAGTACGATAATCTCCTGAGCTTTTCCTGGTTCTACTCGTACAATAAGGGGAAATTTACTAGCGGTGTTGGAGGTTTTGTTGTTGGTTTATGTTTTAAAATTCTTCTTTTCATGCCTCATGAATTTGAGGTTGATGAGGTTAGCTTTAATAACCACCGTTCGCTTGCCTTCTCCGTTAATGCCTTCCAACCTCATTTCTTTTCCTCTCTCCTCATTCTTTCTTTCTTTATCCATTAAAATATTTTGGTAAGAATTTTGTCACCGAGAGCCACTAATTTACGAGGCCTTTAAATTTGCAGTGGGGACCAACTGATTAACGTGGGTTCCGAACAAGATGCGGTGAAGGCGACCCGAATCGGGACTCCATTCGCCTAATTACCACACCCAATGTGGCTTAACGCCGCCGTTATGAGCTCTGGTCAGCATGAATTATGAGGTCTGCTCACAATGATTTATGAGACTTGTCAACATAGTTTAAGAGGTCTGGTCGACATGCTTTATTTCTTTCAACATAATTTATGAGACTTGTCAACATAATTTATGAGGGATGGTCAACATGATTTCTGAGGTATTTCAATGTAATTTATGAGGTCTGGTCAATATAATTTATGTCTTTTAACATAATTAATTTATGAGGAATTAGCAACATAATTTATGAGGGCTGGTGAACATGATTTATGACATCTTTCAACATAATTTATGAAAACTTTTCGACATAATTTATGAAGTCTGGTCAACATAATTTCAGAAGACCTTTCAACATAATTTATGAGGTCCGGTCAATATAATTTTTGAAGACTTGTCAACTAAATTTATGTGGATATGTCAATCGGAGGCAATGAGAGGGTTGAAGAGGGAAATTAAGGGAGGAGAGGAAGGGAGAGGAAATTGGTGTGCCCAAAGGGCGGAAGTAGGCATGTTCACTTCATGGGGATAGAAACACCTTATTGTTGAAACATCTTATAAATCATGTTGACCATCCCTCATAAATTATGTTGACCAGTCACATAAATTATGTGTAAATGTGCCCGAAAGAGCAAGGGACATCCAGTGATGAGGAGCAATATAGCAAATCTCGTGAGCCACAATTAGCGGGATGTTAGAGCGTCTTTTAATTCCTCGGGAATGGATTAAAAGATTGAGCAGAAGTGGTGGCGGTCCCGGTTTATAAGGGTCCTGGGCGAAACCCTCTTTCAACGCCTCTCCCCCTTCGAAATGAGACCCGCCCTTCAAAATATAGAGCTAAAAAAATATAAATAAACATTCTACTAATTATTTATTTAGACAAACAATACAGTTTGAAAATGAGGCGACCTAGGGCTGGAAAATGATGTTACTGTGAGCTTTGACGTCCTCTCCACGAACGAACCGTGCATATATACACGCATAGTTGGTTTGGATGATGTCCTATTCCAGCAAACACATGGGGGGGGGGAGGGGTCAGTATAGCGGCCGCCCTTGGTTCCAGACAGCTCCTGGCAAGATACCGCCATGGTTGTCTCTCAATATCTAAAGCCGCGCCTGAACCAAAGCATTCGAAAATGGGAACTTGAAATCTATTGCGAGGAGGCCGGAAGAGACAGGGCAAATGCTCAGAGCAGGCCTTCAGACTGACGAGTAGGGTAGTTTTCAAAGAGAAATTGGAGAGAATAAGTCAATTCAACGCATCTCTCTTTTTTTTCCCTCAAAGCGGGGAAATTACCCCACAACTTCTTTCTTTAGGGGTATTTTTTACTTCTCTGCTTAAACGGGTTCCCGTTCCAAGTATTTAGAATTAATGAGTAGAAACCACTACGATTCTTGTCACGTTCGATGATTGTTTCCCCTCTCTTTCTCTTTTCTATTAATTGGTTTGTTGTTCTTATATGCTACCTATTTTTTATTTTTCGAGCTTTCTCTGCTGGATTACAAACGTTTTTTTTACCTTATACCCAGCAGAGAAACCTTGAATTGTTGCCAAATTATGCAAATCCATGACAGTTGTGAGTTATTTGTTGAATATGCAAATATTAACATAAGATACATTTTCTACGTCACATTCTACCAAAAATCTCCCATTTTAAGGAAACAGGTTACTAACGGCCCCCATCCGGCTCAGATAAAACAATGTTAACTGTACTAACTAAAACCGTCTGATAAAGAAACAGCTGAATTCTAGGCAATCAAAGTGATTACCTAATAAGTTAGTTGTTGTTAGATACTTGGAAATAAGAAAATAAAACCAACGAGTGCATCTGAGCCAGATAGAAAGAGGTGGAGATGGAGAAAGTGAAAATGAGTCGAAGATATATGCATGTATATATTATAAGTCAACAAAACAGAACAATACTTCGGTCACTTCTCCACCCCACTCAAGTGCCAGCTTAATAACCAAAAGCTAAAAGAAATAGTAGTTAAGGAATTCTATTCGGCTTCTGCAAGATTCACTTAAGTCAAAACCCAATGCAATCACGTTGTAGCGGACCACGAATCTACGCTCTTATCCCAATCGATCCAACCCGCTTCCTACATTAATTCGGATATGAGAAATTGAGGAAGAAATGGAACGGATTGTATGTACAGTCCTGTATTCACAAATAAATTACAATAATATTTACAAGAGACAATTAAATTTTCATATAAGAATTCAATTAAAAGGAAAATGTGTGCACACAACAAAACAAGGCCAAAATTCCCCAATCCCCAAAAACAAGATACAAAAAAAACCTACGACGGGCGAAGAGAAAAAATTTGTACAATATCACACGCTCGCACAGAGGGAGGGAGAGGGTATTGCAAAAGGGCTGTGGGAATGGCCCTACAAACACTCCCACATTCGCTCCACCACACCGTCCTCATCGGCTTACTGACATAAGTCTAAACTTGGTTGCGAATGCATACTTATGACCTCTACCCAGGTACCCGAATCTAAGCCTGCCTCCTAGCAACTCGCTCTGTATGATTAGCGCTGTACAATAAGGTGTAGTGCCGCAACCAATTTTAAGGCCTATTTTGGGTTTTGTAGAGCAGACTGTGAAAGAATAGAGTAAAGGAAACCCCACGTGGACCCTAAAAACTAACGTGGCTATCAGAAACGAGGTCAAAGGACGAAAGAACGGGCCTTAAAACCACGCGAAGAGGCTTCGGAACGCAGATGTATTTACTTATGGAGGTTTCCTCCCCAAGCCTTGAGGCAATCTTGCCTCCCGCCTACCATCAGGAAGCATGCGAGAGTGAGAGAAGACATCCGCTATCACAAATTCCTGGCTGGAAGACGTCCACCCATCAGCTCTGTGTTTACCTTTAGAGTATTCCCTATATGGTTGGAGGTAATTTTGCTCCAGTGTCAGCCGGTATTTAACGTCAGGCTCATCCGGGTCAAAGCAGTACAGGCTCGCAATCTAGTACGAGACAGATCTCGTCTCGATTCGTCTCTGCTTTCGTCTCCACGAGAGAAAAAGCAAGAAGCTCTCCCGTCGGAATTCGGCCCCAGTCAATTGGCGATTTCCCAGTAACGGCCGTTTTCGTTCACCAGCGCAAGTACTCTCTCGTCAAGGTATTCCGAGGTAAATCTCAACCTTCTGCAAGTCTTCTCCTTCAATTTCCCCCCTTTCCTTCGTCATCCAAGCATTAACTTCTGCAAGACATCGACGCGTGCGGATTCCCTTAATCCAGTCATCTTCTAAATATTCATTTGTATTTTGGCTCAGCCAGCCTTTGAAGACTCAATCCAAGTTTGGTAATTTACTTGCCTTAAGCTCATTAGTTTGTCCCTTTGGCCCGACTATCGAGCCCCAAATCCCAGGATAGTCCAATTTCATTTTGTTTGTGTAAATATTTATTTATTACTTGTTGTGTTATTAAATATTATTTTTCTACTTCTCTTTTAAATAACCCAGAACAGCATTCAATCATAGATAGTAATTAACGAACAATCGGTAGTCGCTTTTTGTTATTTGCCTGCGTACTCAAGGAAGAGTTTCCCTCCATTTATTCCCCCTCATTATCTTACCAAGTCATTTGGTAACGGAACCGAGGTCAGGTCTCTTTCTGGTCCTTTCGCTCTCTTTCTCACCACTTGACTAATCTAATCCCCCTTCTTATATAGATATATATCGGCTATACCTCGCCACAACCATCCAAAGTTTGAAATGAAGATGAAACAAATCTGATAAAATCGTAACCCCCTCTGTTGGGGGGCCAAATTTGGCTTAAAAATTGTATTTTCCGTATGGTGAAGCTGGTTGTATTCAATTATTATGGTTCTCGTCTCTGAAGCTAGAAATGGGTAATTTTTCGTACAGGAAGAAAATTTGCACTTTAACTCCTTATGTATCCAAGGTTTAGAGACAATTTTAGATTAAGGAATTCATTGTTAGTAAACTACTCGGAGGGCTATAAATTAATCGATGTATGCCGAACTTACGAGATATTTACACAGTATCTCCTATGGAGGGATATGGCTTCACCTTTTCGAATGCATGTTATAGATTCACTCATCACATTTATTATTTCTGTTTTATACTAACGGGTCTTTCAATTATTAATTTTTAGGACTAAGATGGGTAAAAGAACTAGAACATCAAGTCACAGTGTCTTTGGCTCCTCACTGCCAGAACCTTCTCATTATGAGCTGTCAAAAAAACAACAGGTTGGAAGATATATTCAGTATGTAAAAGACAATAAATACAAAAGGAATAAGGATGTTATTCCTGAAGTATCCGAGGCCCATACTGAGATTTAGAAAAAAAACAGTATTCCAGTTCAGCCGATCAAGAATGCTAAAATAAAAAAATTGCTCGGATTGGTGAAAGGAACGTCTGTGGCATAAAAACAAGGAATGAATGAGACTAAGAGTAAGAAGTTTATCTCGTCATTGGGTCAACTTTTTGATATAGTAGCCTGCCAGTGTGCTGATCTCTTGGATTGTAAGTTTGAAAAGAACATGAAATTGCCACGTTGAGAACATGAATTTCTTATTAACTAAAGAACTGGGCGTCACATAAAAGCTGGGGGAGTGAATGTCAAAACAAATCAAATGATTAAAAAAAGGAAAATAAGAGAAGATCTAATTTAGAAAAGAAGAGAAGAAGAAGAATCACAAAAAGCGAAGAGGGAAGAGAAAACTATAATTTCAGACGAAGCCTCGGATGAAGAAGCCTCATTTTCTGAAATTTCTGATAATGAATGGAAAAAGGCTTTGCGAGAACAGAAGACAACATCATACCAATAAAAAAAATTGCCATGGAAGCAAATCGGTATTCTGTGTCAAATAGAGCTTTTGCTGCTAATTGTAGTGCAGCTCTATTCGACTATGCTATTATAAATTCAGAAAACCACTCCCATGTAATTGACCATCAAAAAGTCTGGATGGCACCACAGAAGTTAAAGAGAAAATTCACCGAATCTGAATGTTAGGGAGATAATAAAATTACTGCTTTGTTTTTTGATGGGGGAAGAGACACAACACTAACTAAAAAAAGAAAGGGAACAAATGTTATGGAGCAAAGGAAATTCAAGATCACTATGTGCTTTTAGGAGAACTTGGTATTTCTATTTAGATATCTACCTATTGAACGAAGAACAGATATTGCAGACAGACTAATGAAATGGCTCGATAAAAATGATATTAAAGATGAGATAAAGGCAGTGGGAACTGACAGCACGGCAACTAGAATGGACTCATAGTAGGGGTGGAATGTCAATTACATCGCCCTTTACAGTGGATCATCTGCATCTTGCATATAAATGAGCTTCCTTTGAGGCAACTTGCAGGAAGTTTATTGGTTCAACAGAAAGGTAGAACTAAATTGAAAAGACTATTTGATAAAGCTTTAACCACCTGTGAAACTGTGCCATTATCACCAAATGGCTTTGAATGTATTGTAAAGGAGCTCTTCTTCCAGATGTAGATGTGAATGAGCTTAGTTGGGACCAAGCTTACTTGTACACAATTATCAGTGCTATTAGAAGTGGTACATTTGACGATGATCTCCTAAATCTAATATCTTATGCAAGATGGCTCACCACTGCCAGCTAAATAGGTCAACTTTATGTGGCAACAGAAAAAACTAATAATGACTTGTATGTCCTCACAGAGTTTGTCGTGTGTCATTACAGGATCATCTAATCTCACATCAAATTCTCTTCGAAATGTAAAGAGGGATCTAAATATCTGATGGAACAGATCAATCTTCCGAAAATACTCCAAGTAATAACATGGCAAACAATCCAAAAGATTTTCCTACTGGGCCCATCCTGAGAACGTCCTTTTTGCAATGCTATCAGACGTTGATCAGAAGAACAGGAATCTAGCTATTGAAGAGATATGTAATTTCAGGCCACCAAAAAGAAGATAAGATTGCTAAGAACCTAACAGATCTACTTAACAGATCTATCTAATGCGGACTTGCAAATTATTGTCGACGAGCCACTCTCTATTGACATTCCATGACATTCTCAAGGTGTGGAGCGGTTTGTGCAAATGGTGACACAAGTTTCTGGCAAATTTTATGGAAAAGAGGTAAGAGATGGCTTCATTCGGGCAGTACTAAAATCCTGTAACTTCATGCCATCGTTTGAGACAAAGCATGATTTTAATGTATCAGTTGACAAATAGAATATATCAGTTAGATAATAAAAGTTGAACTTATCACTTGTTTGTCTTATCCTTCAGTTTAAACTCAACTCTAATGTATTTAAAAGCATTTATAACAACAAACCAACAACTTTGATGGTGTATACATATCTTTCTCTCTCTAAAATTAAAAGAAAATGAAATTTGGAGCTCAAAAAGGGGGTGTTCCAAATATTTGTCAAAAAAACTTGTTCCACCTTTGAAATATGTGTACTCAAGTGTACAAAACCTGAAATGTGCGTGGTGATTTGCTAAAATCTGCTTATCAATACTAGGGCATAATGTACAAAAAGGTTCTAACTCGAATTTATTCCATGCCTCTATTCTAGTTTATTATTGTTGATAGCATTTCCAACTGTTAGGTTTTCATTATCTTTAATCTTTTCATTTTATTTAATCTTTTTTACTTTAATCTATTTGATTTAGGTATTTATATTGAAACTAACAATCCCTAAAGATTGTTCTTCATTATCGTTCCTTCATCTAATTCAATCAGGTATTTATATTGTGTAATTACTATTCTTTTAAGTTTTTGCATTGGAGTATTTATTTTGTTGCTAGCAATCCTCGCTGATTGGTTTTAATTATCGTTCCTATAATATCTCTTTTTCAGGCGTTTTTATTTTGATTGGTTTTCAATATCGTTCCTCTAATATTTTTCTTTCAGTTATTTATATTATGTCTAGCAATCTACGTGAATGGTTGTCATTATTGATCCTCTACTCTTTTCCTTCAGGCATTTATATTGCAGCTAGAAATCCTACTTATTCCTTATCATTGACGTTCATTTAATCATTTGTTTTCGGTTATTTAAATTGTATCTAGCAATACCTAACGATTAGTTTTTCTTATCGTTCCTTTAATTTTTTACTTTAGGTATTTATAGTGTGCCTAGAAACTCCAATAATTCATTTTGATTATTATTCCTTTAATCTTTTGCCTTCCGGCAATATATTGTGACTTGCAATCCCCATTTATTAGTTTTATTATTGGTACTTCAATCTTTTTCCTTCTGGCATTTACGTATTTGATAAAAATCCCCATTGATTAGTTTTCATTATGGTTACTCTAAAATTTTCTTTCGGTTATTTGGATTGTGACTAAAACTCTCCACTTCTTAGTTTTAATTATTGTTTCTTCAATATTTTTTCTTCACTTATTTACATTGTTACTAGCAATCACAACTGATTGTTTCGATTATCGTTCCTTTAATCATTTTACATTCAGATATTTATATTTGCTAGCAATCCCAATTAATTGTTTTCCATTATCGTTCCTTTAATCGTTTTCCTTCAAATATTTCTATTGTTGTGATCAATCTCCACTGCTTAGTTTCTGGGTGCGGCAGAAATACCTCCCACATTTGAAAGGTTGAAAAAAGGGAGAAGAAACAACATTTACGAAAAATTAATTTTAATATTGTTTAAATAAAGGGTTGCAGTTTATGTTCATTTGGTTTTAAAAATTACATCCTCTAAATGGTGACCTCTATTCGCTATACACTGTTGGAGACGGTTTCTGAAGTTTTCCATCACTCGAAGAGTCATTGCAGACGATATTTCTGCAATCTTTTGACGAATAGCATCCTTTAATTCTTCAATGGTACCAGGTAGATCTTTGTAGACCTCAGCTTTCAAGTAAGCCAAGAGAAAAAAATCACAGGGGTTGAGATTGGGCGAGCGTGCTGGCCAATGAATGTCACCGCGAAGGAAACCAAACAAACGTCCTGGAAACATTTCTCTCAGAGCTTCCATTGATCTTCTTGCTGTGTGTGCGCTGGCTCTATCCTGCTGAAAACACAAATTCTAATTATGAAGCTCGTTTATTTTTGGTTCCAGAAATGTCTGCAGATCTCTACATATCAGCTAGATGTTACTGTAACACAATGGTTTCTCTCCTAAAAAAATAAGGACCCTATACACCTAATTTCGAAACTGCGCACCATACAGTCACTCGTTCACTGTGTAGAGGTCTTTCATGAAGCTGTCTAGGGTTACTTTCCGCCTAATAACGAAAATTTTGCTTATTTACGCAGCCTGAGAGATGAAAGTGAGCTTCATTACTCATGAGAAGAACAGCATTTACAGGAACATTTTGAAGGACATCGTCACAACATGGCATGCGAGTTTCCCAGATCAGTGTGTAGAATTCTTATGACTGTTCGATCAGACAATTGCAAGGCAGAAGCATGTTTGCGAGCTGAACGTGTAGGAGACTGAGTAACAGAAAGTCTTACAGCTTGAACACTGTCTGGAGTTCGAGCGCTTCGAGGTCTTCCAGGTGGCTTTCTTTTAAGTGCTGAACCGGTGGCTCTGAAATTTGCAACCCATATCAGTATTGATTTTCTATCCGCACCAGCATCATTCCGACCTAACATGTACTGAGCTCGAAAAGCTCTCTGTGTTGCAATTACAGATTCACCATTCTTAATAAACGTTTCTACAGCAAAAAGCACGATGTGCACCAGTCCAAACCATATTGCTTGATGAGTGTATCTGAAAAAAAGGGTAAGTCATTAGCTAAAGGAAAATATCATTGGCACTTGCATAAGTTCATTAGCAACACATAGGTAAAAGTTTAAAATGTCGGAGGTATTTCTGCCGCACCCTGTATAAATATTGTGAATTGCAGTCACCACTTATTGTATTTCATTTCCCTTCCTCTAATCTAGTTTCTTTCAGGTATTTATATTGTTGCTAGCAATCCCCACTGATTAGTTTTTATAATCGTTCCTCTAATCTTTCTCCTTCAGGTATTTTTTATTGTAGCTAGGAATCACCAATAAATTTTAGTCAGTATCGTTCCTTTAATTTTTTTTAGGTATTTATATTGCGACTAGCATCCTCCACTGATTGGTTTTTATTATTGTTACTTTAATCTTTTTCCATCGGGTATTCATATTGTGACAAACAATCCCTACTGATTGGTTTTCATTATTGTTCTATATCGCACAGTCCATCTGATGGACCGCTTACCGGCACTCTACTGAGACGACTGGGTGCCCCCCCAGACGAGCTGGCACATTCTTGTTGAGTGTCCCATTCTTGGGTTCTTTGGGCACATTACATTTCCCAGTACTGGGTCGAGTGAGGTTGCTACCTATTGTCCTTTATTCGGCATTGACTTGTGTACACAGACCGTCGACTGATTGACTTTTTGTGGGCTTTATCTGCGGAGGTGGGGAACCCTTCAACGACCTATTTATACTGACCGACATGCGTTACACCCTCGCTTCATATCCAGTAATACCCATGGTTCGAACGATCACCCATCAATCATGTTTTAACACGGATGAGCAACGCATTCTCTTTTATTAGTTCTTTTCCACAGGATTCGGGCAGATGTTATCTTCCAAGATTCCTGTAAATTGCTAACGTACTTGTTTTTCGAAAGTTGGGAGAGACGACTCTACTCCCTAATAGTTTTCCTCTAATTTAATTAAATCTGCGTGTTTAAATTGAGATAGAAATTGGGTAGGATTTGGTTAGATTATTTTCCACAGTTCCAGTCCACATCGGAGGTTCTGTTTATTTTGGAAAATGCTTTTTGCGAAGTATACATCCGTGAATATGACCTCGCTACGATGTTGTTTATTCTGGATGCCGTATGATACCACATAGCAATACGGTATCATGAAGATCTTTCATACTATAGGAGTGAGGGGACACCTCTCTATCTTCCTGGTTATGTTTCTACAAGATCGTTGATTCCACATATGGGTGGTGTGGATCTGTCTTCAGTCCAATAGGGAAAAAAGTTGGTGCCTGGCAGGGAAGTGTGCTCACTGTTATTCTCTTTGCACTTAGTATCAACGGTAATTCTTGGTGCTATCTGAAATATATTTTTTCTACGCTCTGCGTAGACAACATTTCAGTGCATTTCCGCCATCAGCCCCATCCTTATCCCGATCCGAAAACGGTCCTTAATGTGTCTCGCCTGAATGTGGTAGAGTCCCACTTTTCTTAAACTTGTTTTTGACCGACACCTCACTTCGGCGCCCTATAATCCCAGTTGCATGCTCAGCTGAGAGTTGCTGCATTTGTGGAGCGAGCGTCCACTAACTACCTCTGGTCTGTGTGTGACACTGCTCAGGCGCAAATATCAACTACTTTTTAACGACCTTAAGATTGTATCCTTGAAAAGTGTGAGAGCTCGAGACGGGATAGGCTGGAGCAGATGGACATTTAATCTTTTTATGGTCACAAGCTTCTGGAATTTTCATTTGTTGGCTAAATATTTAAAATAATTCAGGCAACATCCCAATGAGCAAAACCTCGCCTAACCTTGGTATCAAGGTGGGCGAGGAATTTGACAGCATGCATCTGACTGGTGGAAGGCCTCCCCTCTCACTACTCCTCATTGATAAAGGAGTTTCACAGTTACCAATTTTGAATTCGCCCTCGGACGACTGCACTTCTAGAAAAGTGAACCACTCCTATTTCTCTTTCACAAATTAGCCACAGCCATTAGGAATTACTCGATGGGACAAACACACTTATACGCAAAAGGTGGAATCGTTGACCGCCCCCCTCACAATTTGCCACACGTGTCTGGTGACACTTTTAGGAGTCGTTATGCTCATCCTCCGCACCGTTGCCAAATATATGTATCTCCCTACCAGGCCATGGGTTTAATGAGTCCATGGACTGGATACTCTACGAAACGGGAGAAATTGCCGAAAAAATGATTCCTCTAGAGGAGAGCATGAACCTCATTGATCCTAGTTGCATACGGTGGGCCTTCCTCAAGAGAGAACCTACTCGGTGAGACGACTGAGCCAGATATTTAGAAGACTCTACTTGGTTTGATGCGGGCTGGTTGGTATTGCTACCGCATTAAGTTATTATGAGCGTGTGCATTGCGGCGAGTCAAATTTTTGGTAAGAGGTGGTTTATGACCTTCATTGTAGCGATCACTTTCCTCTTAGAATATCTCTTTCTGGCATGCTGAGCCTGAATACCATTCTCAGAGCGTGTGGCTGTTTAGTACACCGTCAATTTCCTTGATGGTCGGTATAATGTGAGACACGCCCTTTAGAGAGAAACGATATGCCCATATGCACTACAAGTGGCTCCAGAACGATTTCACAAAGGGTGGTTTTTGCTCAGTGAAAGCTAGGTTTCAATATAATTCGAAACATGCCTATCGCTCCTCTATCCGAGTATACCTTTCTTCACTTAAATGGAAGAAAACTCTTACAGATGTGAAAAGCGTCTGAAAAGGATTTGGGGCAAGTGTTTGCAGGACTCCCCTCCTTTCCTTTAGGAGTACATGAGCGTATTCTTGGACCCCGCATTTTTGGCTGATTCATTCCCAAACATTTTCTTCGCCTTTACTAGCAGAAATCCTGCTCCGCCAGCATTTATGGAACGTCGTGAACTTTGTAAAGGCCACCAACTGGATATTTCTAAAAGCAGGACACACTTTGAAGACCCGTATAAACTAATTGATTTGCACTCTGTAATCGCTTTGTGTGAAAATAGTGCCAATGGTACGAAAGATGTGCCGGTACGTCATAATTGGACTATAAGATGAGCAAGGGGCCTTTCTGTTACCTCTGTTCGACAGGATTTGAACAGAGGCTATCTTCTCAGATTCCTAGCGAGTGAGTACCGTGGTGCTATTCGCAAGCTGAGGAGAGATCACTCTACGTATGAAAGCTGAAGAAGATATATGATAATGTTAGGTTAGCTTGCCTTTGAAATAGCAGAGGCCTCCTGTGCTCTACGGTTTTGATAAGTTCAATTACATGTCGAATAGACTGCTCGGATGGAAAGTGCATTCCTTTCTATACAGAACTTCGCCACAATTCATTTTGATCCAGAGAAGGTCTATGATACCGCATGACGATCGGTATTATGGAGAACTTCTCCATTATAGGGGTAGGTAAAGCTTTCCGAGTTTCTTTTCTAAATTTCTACTAGCTCTTGTGTCTGAGTACAGGTGGGAGGGAGTTCTTTCCGCTTCAATAGGGCAAGAATAGGGCGTCCCATAGGAAAGTGTCCTCAGTGTCACTTTCTTTAACTTAGGCATCAAGCTTATCAGATTAATACTGTTGGAAGATGTTATTGCTAATCTCTATGTGGACGACCTTTAGATCTCCTGTGATGTGTCTCAGATGTTTTCTCTGGACCGTCAACTCTAACATGCACTGAACCGCATATATCGCTATAACAAAGCGAACAGATTTTGGTTTTCTTTGGTCTAGACCAAAGTTTTTCAACATTTTTATATCACGGCACATCAAGCCAGGGAGTAATATGGTCGAGGCACACTATCAATATTTCAGAATATATTTAATCATATAATAATAAATGGTAATAGATGTTCATAAGTTAGGAATGCTAATCATTTATTAATTTAGTGGCCAAACGTATTATAGTACGAACATGAGTAAAAATTAAAAGCCTTATCATACATACCCAAAAATATCAATGAGAAATTTGTCCTTGGCGTTGCTTCATAATTTCCATTATCAGAGGCCAAATGGTGGATAAGCATACCCTCAAGTCCTTCTCGAGGTTGGGAAGCCGCGACCTGTTCTTATTTTTTACTTACTGAGTTCATTGCAGAGAATCCAGCCTTAAACAGATATAAAGTTGAGAAAGGCAGAAGAGATTCAATTGCTCTCTTTGGAATTGAAGGGTATTCGTCTTGAATGGACAACCCCAAAGCAGTCATATTTCTGGATTCGTGCTTCTGATTTAGTCCTCTGTCGTTCCTGATTTCCGTCTGCTCATCCTCTTCGTTAACAGTTGCGAGCACTTGCCACAAACAGATTTCTCAGCCGCCTCTCCAAGGAAGATGTTTCAAATGATGTTTCAAAGCTTTGTAGAAGTAAAGTAAAAAGGTTTTGTCCAATCTACAAACAATTCATACTGCATTCCTTCCCAAAATACAGTAAAGATTTTAAGACAAAAACAGCAAAAAAAGTGAAGAAAAGAAAAACATTCAGTGTACAAGAAAAAATAAAGCACTTAATTTCTAAATCCAAATATGATAAACAGAAATAGTATTTGCCAAACACAAGAATTTAAGGATTAAACTTCCTCAATTTCTCATTTATTAAGCAATTATATAATAATTGTAAGCATCAGCTTTAATAACATACTTTCCTTAAATCTCCCGTAGCACACTTGCAGTCGCTTTAAGAATTAATCTTCTTGAATTTGTCAAACTTAATAAGAAATTATATATCAAATATAAATACAAAACTTATAAATCTTAGTATGCCTAAAGAAAAAATAAAATAAAATATGGGATTGACATATTGAAAAATAGAAAACGAATTTATTGATATTAGTAAAAATCTGGCAACTATAGCTGTGGTACGACACTCTGTTACGGCAGGACACTTCGTTGTGTCACAAGTACGAAAATTTTATCATATGTACATTCGTATAGTACCAAAATTTGTTCATTGCTCTCTCTTGTTTGAAGGAGAATCAACTTCCTCGCAGCACACCTGCAGTTGCTTCGCGGCACAATGTTTGAGAATCGCTGGTCTAGACTATGGTGGTGGGGTTTTGATGTCATTCACGGCTTCACCCATAACCCTACATGTTTCTAAATGGGGCTCGCCTGAATGTGGTAGAGACGAAATGTTTCATTGTTGCTGTCTCTTACCATTGTCTCACCTTAGAGGCATATATTTGGAGACTTAGATACTTTTGTACCCGCACAATTGACATTCCCCACTCCGTGTCGTTCAACGTTTGAAGTACTGATATTGCTACCACTTTGCTCTTTTGCCGTTCCTTTGTTCTATCGAATCTTGACTGTTAATGTGTTATATATGCTTCTCCAGCTTGATCTTGATTTGCGGAAGTTGGATTAGATCCAACACACTGGTCTCCATTTGGCGAACGGTATCTTAGGCACATCCCCTGGAGAGAGAATTATTGTCGATGTTGAAAAGAGGCCGCTCGCGTTAAAACGTAAATAGTTCATTATGAGCTTGTATGCGCTAGACAATTCTCCAGTCGCCAACGCCTCTCATTTCATTCGCGGCCGACAATTACGGTGCATATGCTGACGTGAGAGACCGATCATACATTAGCTCTCGGAACGGTAGCCTCCGAATCGGACACGACTCTGTGTCATCTGATGGAGCGCTCCTCTGAATATTCCTGAGATGGCTGCTTGATTTGCACACCGTCTCCAAATTCTTGTCGAATGTTTCAGTCTGGGGGATACACACGCACGTTACCTGTCTTGGTACCGGGACTACGAGTTCGCTACCGCATGTCACTTGTACTGCGGACTGTTTCGTACATTCCCAGTTGTGGAATAAGTGAGTTTATGGAAAAGGCGAACTTCCTCCATAGCATCTAGTGGTTAGGTTTTTGTGCACACTCGGGGCCCTTGAGAGAGCGTCCTTACCTCTCTTCGGCCCTTGAGACTGTATTTTCCTCTGAATTTTTAGACTTGCTTGGTTTTTGCCTTGTTTTTGTTGGTTTGAGTTGGCAATGGTTTTGTTGTTTAACAAGATATGTAGTCTATATTTAAGCTATAAGATAAATTAATGTAAAATTGAGGCGTGTTTGCTCTTCTTGAATCTTGTTCATTGATTTAGGCTAACATGCTTGTAAAATTATCGAATCTGATGAAGTCCATTGATTTTTGCGCAACATTTTTCACAAATTTCCGTTTTAATCAGGTAAATTATTTGCTTATGTGATTGTAAAACTTTTGTCTCTCTTTATCTCCCCCCAAAAAATAATGGTAAATTTGTTTAACATTACAATTTTATTCGTTTAAAAATAGCTAATCTATTATTATTGTTTTTAATATGAATTGTTAATGCTTAAAAGTATGGATTAATTCAATTTCTGAATTTCACTACTTAATCCATTCAAGACGACTCTGTTGACGAGATAATGTTAATGGTAAAATTGTTTAAAACCTTGCATTATGATGCATTTTATAATGGAATAAGATTAGATCTCTTATTTTATGTTTTAAATACTCTGGGTCGCAAACAACCCAGGAAAACAGAAAGGGTTAAAATGAAATTCTCATTTCACCTGAAAGTTGAAGTGAAACAAATTAGACTTTTTCCTTGTTTTGCACTTTATGCATACATCTATATAGGAAGTTCGGATGAAAGCGAATCCAAAAACAAAGCAATATTCCGTCACCCATTATTTCTGCTTCACTATCTTTTATTATTTTGGGTAGTTCTATTTTTTCAGTTTTATTTGCCCTATTTTTGCCTTCTCTTTATTCCGAAATTAAAAGTGTTTAATCACTTTCAATTTCATTAGTTTATATATCCTATTCTAATCCCTTCTGCGATTTTAACTCTGTTTTATGTGCGATTTCTTTAAGGAAAAACTGAAACTCGATATTTTATGGATGCGAAATTGCATCTTTTAAGTCGTTCTTCTGGAAAGCCTTATTTAGGATACTAGTCTCCCGAGTGATGGGCTTCCAACTTCCTAGAACAATGATAACAAAAGCAAAAGGTTTGGTCTTCTGTCCCTCTTTCGGCGTGCCTTAGGTCACCAATGATCCCAAAGTACGTAAAGTGTAGGAAAGGACCGAGACT
The DNA here is from genome assembly GCA_963969495.1 of Ceratothoa steindachneri. Classification (NCBI taxonomy): domain Eukaryota; kingdom Metazoa; phylum Arthropoda; class Malacostraca; order Isopoda; family Cymothoidae; genus Ceratothoa; species Ceratothoa steindachneri. Next base: position 30,321,712 of record OZ018324.1, read on the forward strand.
AAAAACCTACATCAACGCAATACTGGGGGTAGTAGTAATACGCAAACATTATATCACTGGGTAACACTAGTTTTGTTTCTTTAAATGTTTTTAGTGTTTTTCTAAAATAGTTTTACCTCCTGATTCCAAAATTAACATTGAAAATTGCATAGCATCGATATTTTTGGAGATAATTGGAATTTCGTATATAAAAATAACTATAAATAGCTGCGATAGTTCACTTTATTTAGCATATTCACATTGTCCATGAATAATATCTGATAATATTTTGTCCTGGTTTTCCTTTTTAAACTAAAGAGAAAATGTGATTAAAAGAGATAACCTACTAAAAGTGCCCTGAAGAACGCGCTTTCTTACTGTGAGCTCCTTGATCTTTACGCGCCAGTGACCATATATAGTCTCCCATCATAGCAGTGTCTCATCTTCCTTGGTATCTTTTCTCAATAATAGCAATATCCTGATGGAACCGCTCGCCATGCTCCTCACTCACTTCTCCCAAATTTTCACGAAAAAACTCCAAATGTGAATGCAGAAAGTTTTTCTACCAGCTGCTTGTAGTTTGGGTCTTTATTTTTACCAAGGAATCCATTAACTATATTTCGAAATGAACACCACTCCTGACTTTTGACATCACACATTGCATTCTCAAATTGTACTGACTTTAACATTTTCCTTACTTGCGGTCCAATAAATATACCACCCTTAACTTTGGCCTCTGATAGCTTTGGAAAGAGTAGACGAATCTCTTGGAATGCTTGTTCACCATAATTTAACGACTTTACACATTGTTTGACTAAACCAAGCTTTATATGAAGTGAAGGTAGCAAAACTTTGGCAGGCTCTACAAGAAGCTGTGTAATAACATTTAGTTTTGCTAGCTGCAAGTCATCTCGAGGATGCCACTCAACTTTCTGGTAATGTTCATGATCAGCCCTACTGCTCCATAGGCAAACAAAACAAGAATACTTGGTGTACCCACCCTACAACCCGAATAAGAAGGCAAGCATTTTGAAATCACGACAAACATACCATTTAAACTTAGTATAGTTTACCTTCTCGAGAAGCTTCTTAACATTTTCATATTCTTCCTTCATCTGCTCCGAGTATGCTATAGTCATGGATGGATACTGATTCCCATTCTGTAGTAAAACAGCTTTGAGGCTTTTTCTCGAACTATCTATGAAAAGTCAACATTCTTGAGGATTGTGATCAATTCCAATAGCTGTAAACAAGCCATTTATTTCTTTGCAGAAGCTGAGATCCTCACTTATATCAAATTATAGTTCGAATTCCTCATGGCCCTTCATATATACTGTTGATCTGCAGTCCTCCCCAAACAGATTCCACTCATTAAGTCTGGATGCCTAAAGCTCAGCTTCTAATTTAGTGAGCCCCAAGTTCCTGGTGAGATCATGCAGTTCACGTTGATTTGGAAAGTGTGGTGGGGTACTCATTCTTGGCTCAGACGTTTCATCCATTTCTTCAATGTCACAACCTTCCGACTCTCCTGATGAGAGGTTCATCATACCCTATACCTGATAAAATAAAAATGAATTTAATAGCTGGAGCATAAATATGGATTGCATGTGTAATCACATAATTAGAAACCCTAGCTAGATGTTTTGGAAATTTCAGTATTGATTCTGTTACAAAGAATATAGCTTACAATTTGATAGGATTTACTTACATTTTCTGGCGGCTCTGGAACTAATAAGGTATCATCATGTGGCAAGGTGTAATATAGGATGAAATGTTGGGATATGGAAGGGATTTTCTTCCCTTAAATTTTCTGTACTGTGATATGTCAATCATGCAAAAATAGCAATTATCGTGATTTTTTGGGCTCTCGCCAAACTTTCGGCACAGCAAATGGCATTACTTTTCTTGCACCCCTCAGCCATGTTTTAAAATTTGATCGACAACTTACACACATTATATGAGGGGGCCTATGTTTTTTTTTGATCACCTATAATAATTCCAAAGTACAGTCTATAATCAATCCAGTACTTTGCACCTTTCACAATTTTATCTAATACATGCTTTGGTCCAAGATAGAAACCACTCACGAAACAGAACGAATATAGTGAATTTCTACATCCTGTTGTAGCCATAATCAAGAAAGTCAATATTTATCACATAAACCTGAAAAAGAAAATAATAAATTAGCGACAAATATAAGTGTGCTTTACCCGTATCCCATACATTTCTTTACATTTGCATAATTTGATATATCTTTCAAACGGTAGATGGTAGAGAAAAGGTAAGGACATATTTGGAATCAACGCAAAGTTTAGTATTAGAAACACTAGAAGAAATAATAGAAACCAAACTTTGTGAACATTTGTTACCCAGTGAATTATCATCAGTTATAACCATAAAAAATTACAACAAGCAAACCAGCAAGGAAGAACACTAAATCACAAAGAGATCTTTGGAGGATGCCTTGTCTTGGCTTACCAACATGACTTGCACCAACATACAAGGTTCTTCTCATCCGAACAAAGGATAGTTATGACCTTCCTTCCAGCACCTGCTCAAGAAGGCGATAGAGGAAAAAGACCTTTTTTGCGGCTCATCAGATAAAGGTGTTCATAATTTCCTGTCGCTTTGCACCGGAAGTAAAATTGCTTGAGAAAGAAACTCTCCAAATAGGGGACATGCTAGACTTCCCCAAATTGGAGAGAAGTAAAATCAGCTTGTCGATAGATTCATTAAATTTAGATCACTTCAGAGCAGTTCAGAAGTCAGAGTTCGTTTATGCTCTACTCACAGAGAAAAACTCCTGCTAAAGAGACCTCTCTTCTCACACTGGTATCTATGATAACGATCGGCTGCATTTCAAGGTTTAACACCGTAGGTGATCGTTACCCTCCTTGATTTATCGTTTAGTGACTCTCCTGGCCTCATCAAAGCTTACATTATACTTGTCAAGCAAGTTTCCCTACTCGCAACTTATCCGAACTTAAAGACCATCTAATTCACTTCGCACCTTCACAAACTTTAACATATAGTGAAATCATAAATATCAATTTACATATAATTACAGTTTTACGGTTTTTAAAGAGAAGCTATTCATTTCATTCTATGCAAAGTGATTTAATTATCAGCAGCAATTATCACTAAAATGAAGCTCACCGTTGAGTTACTATATTCTCGCATATTTAATTAATATCGTTAAATTAATTATTTTTGTAATAATGCATATAATCCAATCTCTTTCTTTGCTCTTTCCAGAGTAAAAAAGTATCCATTAAAGGTCTTCAAAAGGTCACTCGACACAGTAGGAGAATCAAAGCAAGCAAATAGTTTCATAGAGTTTAGTACTATCACTGTCAGTGTTGTTTACGAATTTCATATCTTAAAAAAGGCAAATATGTTGTCAAGATATAGCCTACAGATCCAAGGCTGTAAGCCTTAAAATGAGAAAGACCCTATATAGGTGGCGAGAATCGACCAAACTACCAGAGAAGGGATTCGAAAAGCAGTATTCAACTGAAAGATTAAGATCACTCTTGAAAAATTCCACATTAACCAACGCTAGGATACGATCGCTAGCAGGCCGTCCAACGGCAAAACTAGGTCGAAAGATATCTAAGTAACAAAATAAATTCTGGAAAAAAAGGAAAGGCAGGACCAGATCGCCATCTCGCCGTTCACCTACAAAAATAGGCCGCAAGCAGGTCATCTAAATAACACACCCAGATCCTCACAAGAAATAAAAAAATATAAGGCACAACGTTGTAGGATCATCCTTATAAAAGACATACACTCTATAATATAAAAATGACAGAAAATTCAGCCATAATACTAATAAGCCAACAAATAGTGAAAACTGGCACAATCAGATCAATATTACATAGCTAAAAAGTTCTAAAAGAGATCACAAGATATAGCGTACGTCCTGTCTCATTTGGCGACCAGCACCTTCCATATGTCATCTATTGAAAGCCTATTTGTTGATCCTGGTAGATGCAACTCGCTTTAAATATTGGTAAGTGCATTATTCGATTTCACTCGGTGTCTTTGCTTCTCCATCAGGCAAAAAGGTTCTCATTGCATCTACGGCCGATCTTGATGGTGTCTATTGTGCGAAACCACGCCAATCATACCTTAAGACCATTCGGTTTAGGGCAAGACAAGTCTTTTAGAGCTCTATGTAGCTCTAGCTAGCGAACCTGTAGGCTACTATGCCTAAACATGTCACCATGCCTCAGCTTCAAAGTCTTTTAGTATCGGTAGTATCGCTTACAAATATATTATAGCACACATTCTATCACCATGCAGCCGTGCCAGTGTACTCTAATGACTCAAACTCAAATAAGAGGGCGGCTTTCATGTTTTTTACTCCTTAGTTGAAGTTGGCGGGGTCATATCGAGCTATTATTATGTCTTTACTGCCGAACGAGTTTCAATCCACTGGAATAGGTTTTGTACCCGGTACAAATTTCAGTAACTCAGAGGGCCCTGAGTGCTTTCGACACCTAGGTATCTCTGCTTCCCTAGTTCTCAATATCTGTGACACCCAGGGCCCTGCAAGTCGGGATGCTGTCATGATTTTCTTCTGCAAACACTTTGCGACCTCATCAGCGTTTTGTTTTCCCACTTAGACTGAATGAAATGAATTAATTTAGCCCTTAGTGATGCCTCGCAAACAAAATGTGAGACACCAACGTGAACTTAAATATGCATGCCATCGCGCCGCAACTTTCCCCCAAAACCTAACCCCCAAATCATCGAGGGTCTTAGGTCGTTTTCTTTTGCCTCAAAATCAGACACACTTGCGATACGCAGCGCCAATTAAAGGGGCGCTTTAGAACACTACCGGGAGGACTGTTTGATGCCCCAGACTGCTTTTCACACTTTTTACCGAATGCAGTAGTCTGGGGTATCTTCAAGTAAACGGGCTTCCATCCAGGACCTGATCATCCTTTTTTGTGTTTCGTGGTGCTTTCTCTGTGGTTTTAAGTTAGTTGTTTCTTTTTCGTTTTTAAGATAATTAGTCTTTTTTTTGCTAAAAGTTAAAAATATTTCTTAAATTCGACGAGTTTACCATTGTAGGTAGTCTCCAAATGAGTACCTTTAAATAATAATAAAAATAAGGGAAACTTGATCGTCCCTAACATCCATGCCTGAACTGGAAGACGTAAGGTAGAGAGAAATCTAGAGTCGTATAGCTGTCTTATCTGTCTCTATTAATGGTTGTTAGGAGATTAGAGTTTCTTTATCGCTTTTGCAGTCTAGAATCTTACAAATCTTCAAATAATTTTTTTCATTAATAATTTGTATACACTATCCGTTATACGCCCAATCTAAACAATGCAATATTTTTTACTCAATCAGAGTCATTCTGGTATTAACTTTGTGTTTATGTCTTCATCTGCCTCTATAATAGGCGCAGCTATATACCTTGGTTATCATTGTAGAGGAATTATAACATAACGCCACCAAGAGGGCCAAGCGGAGATATATATGAAAATCCCTCTTCGGGGAGAGCGAGAGAAACAAACCAGAAAATTATGGGCGTGAGAACATTAGTCGTCTGACTAACATTCCAACAGCCGAAGGGCTCTGATCTCATCACCGAGTGGGTATTCGAACGGGCTACAGGACCAAGGTAGCCACGAAAGGTCATTAAGAAGCTCTCCAAAGATCTGATTACCTACGAAGTCAGGAGGCTCGCGGTCAGAGAACCAAAAAGCGGTGTCAGATAAAAAAAACAACGGGGAGAAATAATGTGACGGTTGTCGGTGCCTCTCATTAAGAAGCAGACCTGGGCTTCGCGGTGGCCCCCTTCTTACCTCTCGTGCTCCCCTCAGTGGCATTACCTCATCTCTCTTAGGTGGGGTGGTCTCCGGTCTATAAATAAGCCCCTTAAGGGAAGAAAGCAGATTATTATTATTCTGGCAGAGACGATAGAGGACTAGATTATTGTGATCAGTCTCTCACCCAGTTCCAAACTCGACTTTTAAGACTTCGAAGTTCGTCTCGTTTTCTTATCGGTGCCATACCGATTTATTCTTCGCAGACTTAGCAAGAGGTCTGGCTGGATCACAATTTCTAAGTGCCAAACAGGAATTTCGGGAGCAAGACAAAATAAGATCCGCTCACCCTCGAGGGACACTCAAATTGCAATAACAGTAATTTTCAGAGAAGAAGAATTAATCCCCAAGGAAGTTCCTTTTAAGTACTTTCGGAATCACCTCGTAAACCAAAACCCATTTGCGAAACCTTGCGAAGAAGACGAGGATACTAGAAGAACTTAAGAGCTACCAAGAAGAGTATTCCTAGAGCCAGATAGTACAACTCCTCTCTCCTTCTTTTAGACGTATACCTGGATAGATAAAGTTATAAGAAGAATTAGACATCATTTTCTGCCGTCTTCGGGACAACCACCATCCACACTCTGCAACACGAAGAATCGTGAAAACTCCAATATAGCGACATCCGTCAACCCTTGTTCCTTTCAAGGTCATGTTTGTCCCAATGACTTTATATATTTGTTTGATTAAGTAGGATTTTAATTCTGTACCCAAGCTAACTAAAGGAGAGATAATATTTAGTGACTCTTGTGATATTTTTTATTTGGATTAGTAGGACGTAAATTGTGGCTTAATGCTGTACTAAAAGGTATCCATAAATTAACTAAATGGCAAATGGTTTGCTTACGTGGGCCCTACTTTGCTTCGATCAAGATTCGCGTCAAGAATAGGCCCTTATTCAATTCTTGCGAGCCATGTTAAACTTATAGAATTTAGTGTAAATATTTGAGTTAATTGATAAATTAAAAAGATATATATTTTTGGTTACTTTTTGGTGTTTCACTGGATCCTTACGTGTTAACCGGCTCTTTCCTTAAAACTTATTAGACGCTGTGGTACTCTCATAATAGAGTAATTAAAGAGTCCACTCAGCCAATAGAGGAATTGTTTTCCTTTCCCAGTAGTAGTGTCAGACTGGCGCGCTAAAGTCATTAAATATATAATTCTATGACAAAAAGAGGGAGCCACAATTCCTCAACAACCATGAGAGGTGCACAATGAATACTCTTCAAAAGAATTACATACGGACCTTAATGAATCATGAAGAGCGTATTTGATTGACTAAAGGAATACCATTGACTATCCAGCATGAAAAAGTGGAAGCCATAGTCAAAATGCCCCGGCCCAAACAAAGAAACAACTCCGTTCGTTCATGGGAGCTGCTTCTTTTTATCGGCGTTTCGTAACGCACTTCGCTTCCATCGCGGCCCCATTGAATGATTTATTAAAAAAGACAGCGTCAAACCCTCTCACGTGTAACGCCTATGCAGTAACTCAGTTGGAGATTCTTAAAGAAAAACTCATAGCTACGCCTATTTTCCGTTCATCGAATCTCAACAAAACCTTCAGAATTCGCACCGACGCAAGCAAAAACGGTATCGGTGCAGTATTGCTTTAATACGAAGATGACCAAACTGCCTATCCCATACTGTATGTCAGTAGGAAGCATTTGAATATAGAAACAGCCTACGCCACCGTCGAAATCGAGGCTTTGGTCATAATATAGTAAATAGGTAAATTCAAATATTATCTAATAGGGAGCGAGTTTAATTTTGAATGTGATCATAAACCTTTGTCATATTTAAGTAAAAATAAGAGTAAGAATGGAAGCTCCTAAGATTGAGTTTACTCTTGCTGAAGTATCAGTATTACATTTACTACATAAAAGGGTCCAACAATTGTATGACTCACTTGTTAAGTCGGAATCCTGTCGAAGACTAAGGTGTATTCCGACTAAGGTATTATAATAATTGTGACGGACCTAAGGTTTGGTAAGGTTAGGTATATAATTGTAATGTAAATTATTAATTGGTAGAGTTGTAATTAAGAAGAGGCTGGTGACCCCCTAATTGTAAATAAGAATCGCCTAAGCTGGGGCAGTCATGTATGTATTAATGTATAGTCAGGTGCAGGCGTTATCGAGACATTCCATGGTGAACTCGAAGTTTATTGTATAAAATATTGTTAGGTAATTTCCCTTTTTGAAATATTGTAAGTATCAGACTTGAATACCCCCCTCCCCCGTTAATTTCTTTAGAAGGGAGGTAAATGTAGAGGAATTATAACATAACTGCCACCCAGACGGCCAGGCAGACATATATATTAAAATCCCTCTTAGGGGAGAGGGAGAGAAACGTACCAGAAGATGAAGGGCGTAAGAACGTTAGTCGTCTGACTAACAGTCCAACTGCCAAAGGGCTCTGATCTTCCCGCCGAATGGGTAGTCGAATCGGGCCTCAGGACCAAGGTAGCCGCAAAAGGCCATTAATGAGCTTTTAAAGGATCTGATTACCTACGAAGTTAGGAGGCCCGCGGTCAGAGCGCGAAAAAGTGGTGTCAGATAAAAAAAAACACCGAGGTGAAATAATGTGACGGTTGTCGGTGCCTCTCATTAAGAAGCAGACCTGGGCTCCGCGGTGCCCCCTTCCTCACTCCTCGCGCTCCCCTCATTGGCATTACCCCGTCTGTCTCAGTTGGGGTGGTCTCCGGTCTATAAATAAACCCTGTAAGGAAAGAAAGCAGATTATTATTATTCTGGCAGAGACGATAGAGGACTAGATTATTGTGATCAGTCCCTCGCCCAGTTCCAAACTCGACTTCTAAGACTTCGAAGTTCGTCTCGTTTTCTTATCGATGCCATACTGATTTATCCTTTGCAGACTTAGCAAGAGGTCTGGCTGGATTACAATTTCTAAGTGCCAAACAGGAATTTCGGGAGCAAGACAAAATAAGATCCGCTCACCCTCGAAAGACACTCAAATTGCAATCTCAGTAATTGTGAGAGAAGAAGAATTAATCCCCAAGGAAGTTCCATTTAAGTACTTTCGGAATCACCTCGTAAACTAAAACCCATTTTTGAAATCCTGCGAAGAAGACGAAGATAGAAGAAGAACTCAAGAGCTACCAAAAGGAGTATTCCTTGAGCCAGAGAGTATAACTCCTCTTTTCTTCTTTTAGACGTATAACTGGATAGATAAAGTTATAAGACGGGTGCACAATGACTACTCTTCAAAAGAATTACATATGGACTTTAGATGAATCATGAAGAACGTGTTTGATTAACTGAAGGAATGATGTTGACCTAATGCGCTCTCCATTTTCCCTTTCTCCACTTAGTGCGCCTTAGAAAGGGAAGCTTAAGCCTCCTTTAAAACCCTTATTAGCAAGTCATAACTGAAGCTTGCGGATTACCCCGGGCAGTCTAGAGCTTATAAAGGGTTGGTTAAAACCATATGATGGAGGGCCGTATAACGGTGACACAAATACTGCTAGGGCTAGCTGTTAGGTAGGCCTCTGACACGCTACTAACGGAATGAGCCAGCACCTATCATAAGTTTGATATAAACCTTCTACTTTTTCTATTTTTAAACCTTATGCGCAAACATTGTAAATACGTTTTGGCTAGGTTATATTTTAGCGAAACTTCATCCAATCTTAGTGTTAGAGGAATTTGACAGCACAACTTTGACAATTTTTATTCAGCAAAATGGCTTCTCCTTTGCCCTTTCTAACAGCCGACTCATTCATATATTTAATTATTTTGTAATTATTTATTATATTTATTATTTTATGTAGCCTTACTTTCATTTAAACATTAATTTGGGTTGCTAGTTTATTAGTATTATAATTTTCCAAGCCCAGCGTCGTTAATTATAGTAGAAATTTAATTCGTATGTTTTAGCTTAGTATTTATAATGTATTGTATTATAAAAGTTAATTATGTCATTTTATTGATTTAAATAAGAATATAATAAAGGAATTTAATAGCATTTCATAAGCCGAGTACCACTGATGAATAGCAATATTTTAAAAATTTCGTAAACGAATATCTTCAAAAAGATTTCAAAGAGTTAATTTTAAAGAAATAAAAAAATATATTGAGAAAAAATTTATATTTACAAATAATCTTAGTATAATATAAGTTAACATAACATATCAATTCAATCGAAGATAGTGGTTTGAAACCGATTAAAATATAGCTTTATATTTGATACTGATATTATTTTCCCTAATGTTGTGTTGAAATTAAGCTAGGCAGATTAATGTGTTTTAAAATATTATTCATTTGTTTAAAAGCAAAATAATATTATTTTTTTATTACAATATTTATATGTGCAGGCAGTAAATCCCACATGAAAATGAAAGGCGGATTCCAAGTACTTTCGAACTTGTTCAGTTCATTCTCAAGGAATTACGAAATACTTAACAGAGATGCTATATATAAGAGACAACAGGGTGGTGCCCCGCCCATTAGGGCGGGGCATACTCTAGAATTTTATCAATAAATTCTGATTGATCTAACCTACTTCAATTTGAAGTTGAAATATTGTTAGTTCTGGGTCATTTACTATTATTTTAGTTACCTATAAAAGAACAAATTTATTGTTTTCTATCATCAATACATTTATGTAGTCTGAAAGATATTTGTCTAAAAGAATGTAAAAATGTATTAGAGAGACATGAGAAGTAGGAAACCTGTTAAAAATGACCCTTAATTTAGTTTGGTCTAACTCAAAAATTGCAAGTAGCCAGTACTCATTGCTCAGTGGAAGGCAATATTCCAGTAGTATTGCTAGTTATGGTAACTATTGTAACTGGTAACTGTTTATAGAGCATTTACATTTTATTTGAATGCTAGTAAAGGCTGTAGATCATTTTAGAATAACATATAATCATTTGGTAGAGATCATTTCTTAATCTAAGTGCCATCTTTTCATTTAATGATATATCTGCAGTTATTGTGACAATGGCGAAAATCAAGACAAGGTCCAAATCAAGTTCTCATCTGTCTAATTTTGTTGGGAGTGGGAAAGAGCTAATGGTGTCTGAGTTACCAACAATAAGAGATATTTTGAGGTACGGCATCTACCTGAGGGAGCAAAGTGAAGCAGACCGGAGAAATTATGAAGTGGACCAGCTGGTAAAAGACATTTATCAGGGCTTGATTAATCAGTGAACCAAAGCTAATGCTCTCTTCAAACCATCTGTTGTAAATCAAAAGGTCACAATAATATCAAAGCATAAGGAGGTGTGGAAGTAGGCAGTAAAGGTTTCCACTGGTAAAGAAAAAAATGAAGTAAAAGAGAGGTTCATTGCAAAACTAGATAAGTTATTTGATATATTAACATGTGTGGGGGAATTCCACGTGGAATTTCTTTTCCAGCACGGAAGTGATGTCCATGTGCTAGGGAAGATTCTAGAAGTTGGTTAGGCTTAAATTGGTAAGCCTCCCCACACCTTCCACAAGCGGTAGCCTCGAACCGCGTCCACCACGAACCACCTTTACGCGGGTAAGAATCGCCTTGGCGTGAAGATTCGAGGCCATTCGAGAGTAGCGCTGTTTTCCCCACCGCCGCGGGGGGAGCCTCTGATATATATAAGGCTCATTCTGCATGTGGGAGACACAGAGTTGTGGAGTCTCGCCCGGACCCAAGAAGATTCCCCTAGTTCCAAGTCAGGTGCTAACGACAAAGCAAAGTGACCGATGAACTTTTTGTGTGTTTGAGTTAGCCCCAGCAAGTGAGGTAATTCCTTCCGACGATCGCCACCGAGCGATTTTTCCGACTCCACTCATCAACTCTTGTCGAAGCCCTCCTCGTTCGCCCCTCGTTTTCAGGTGGCCAAAATACTCTACCCCGGACCGGACATTACCGCCCCCCACCCCTTTTAGAGAACCGTCATCACGTTAACTTCCCGCTCAGAAGCTCCGAGCGCCTTCGTCCCCACGTTTATTGCCTGCAGAAGACATCCGTGAAGCCTTACCCTGACGTCTCACCCGGAATTCTCCGTAAGCCAACCCCTCTCCCCCTTTAGCAACCCATTTGAATAGTCTCCTGTAATATATTAATTTCTAACTTTAGATTCTGACGCATAACTCTCCAATTTTCCCCCTCATTTACCAATTTAATTTTGCCCATTTATTCTCTTATTCTATGTAAATAATTTTTTTTTTTGTAAATGCCTCTTTGAATAACCTTAAGTTTTGCCATTGCTCAAATTTAATCTGACCTCGTTGCACTCTTTCTCGCTGTTCCGCGCGTTGAAACTCGTGGCGTTCCGTCCCTTGTCGGTCCACCTTTAAGTTATTGTTCCCTCCCCCATAGATATAATATGGTATTGATATAATGTAATCTCATACCACGACATTATGCTAATTTCAAATTTCCAGTTGTGGGGAAGTAGGTTGTAATGGCTGTGACACTGAGGCCCACATTAACTGCTGTTGTAGTAAAGAGAAAAAATACCTACTAGGAAACTCGCCTTTTTTAAAGGACAAAAGGAGAAGGTTATAAGTAAAGGTGCCTTTCAATTTGGATGTCCTTATAAAAGCTTCAGAAAGGAAAGAAAAAGAAAGGATAGCAGAAAAAAGAGAAAAAGTAAGGAGGATAGCACTGTTTTAGCAGGAAAAGCAGCAAGAAAAGAAATCGAGCATTTTTTGGCAGAAGGTGAAGATCTGGAAGCATAAAATTGTGATGGTGACAACAGTTTGGGTGATGAAGTAACTTTTGAAGCTGTCCAAGTGCCGGAATCTTCTACCAGGAATAAAAAGAATTATGATGAAATTCCAAATATTTCTCTTGCTAGTATATAAGGTATGGTGTGTGATTGAGACCAACCGCAGCTATAGAAACAGCATCTTTAACAGATGCTGGATTCATTACTGAGTAAGATACAAATAAAGTAATTGATAAGAATAAAGTTAAGAGAGCACATGAAAAGCTAATGACATTTAATGAACATGAGTTTGAGAAAAACTTAAGGAAGGAGGGGGGAATTTCTTGTGTTCTCTTTGATGGACGAATTGATATGACAAATTTTATGATGGAAGCAGAGGTTAGTGGAAAACTTTTTCAGCAAAAACAAAAGAGGAGCATTACATTGTCATCAGTGAGCCTGGGAGCAATTACCTCTTCCCCTTTGTCCCAGAAAAGGCTACAAAAGAAGAATCACATGCAAAGCGATCGCTAAGGCTATGTTTGGATGGCTGAGGGAAAGGGGTTTGAATAAAAGCTTAATGGCCATTGGAGGAGACTCCACGAATGTAGACACAGGTGTAAATGCTGGAGTAATGCGAAAAATGGAGCTCCATTTGGGCAGAAAGCTTGTTTTGTTGGTCTAAAACCTGCATACTGGCGAACTTCCTCTCCGTCATCTAATTATCAACCTGGATGGCCCAACACTATCTGAAAACAGATATTCTTAACCCATAGGAAAGCTCCTTGACTCTGTTACACCTTGGATATCAACTCAAATTTCACTCAAATATCTTTATGTTATCCTCTTACCACGATACCTCAGGAAGTGGTGCAAGAACTTTCCACTGATCAACACTACGGCTATAGAATTTTATTGGCAATCAAAGATGGAGTGCTTCCTACAGGGCTTTCTCTATTGGAAATAGGACCAGTAAACCACAGTTGCTGGCTGACCACAGCTAACAGAATTCTTCTGCTGTGGGTGTCAAAGCATGAGCTCAAAGGAAAAGCCTTTAAGGTTCTAGGACTGATTGTTGAGTTCATCAATGGTGTATATTACCCATGCTGGTTTAACGTTAAGATTAAGCACACTTGGACCGAGAGACCTAGGCACATTCTTTATCAACTTCACTGCATTAAGTCTCAGAGGAAGGAGGGGTTGCATATTGTTTTGCAAACTATTAAGAGATCAGCTTGCTATGCATACAGTGAAGCCATCCTCCAAACCTTCCGATGCTTTGAAGATCAGGCGGAGAGAACTGAAGGGGTGAAAATAATCCAGACCACCAGGGAAAAGGGGACCCAGATACTCAAATTGAAGACGCCTTTCTAAAGATTAGAAGGACACTAGACATCAATTGTGAAACTACAGGATTGGAGATCTGATCAATTGTTCAGAGGATGTCTCTGAGCCACCTCTCACTTGCTCTTTAGGAATTTATGAATTGAAAAACTTCATTGAGAGGGTTATAAGAATGGTGACTGAGGCTTTTTCTAGTATTTTTCACCTAAAAAGAGGGATGGAGGAATCAGGGCACAATAGACAAGTAGACGTGTGATGTCCAGGAATGAGTCATGCAAGATTTGTGTGCTCTAGTGAAGTTTAACTTTTGAATATGACCCAAAGTGACTCATGCAGCTATATGTGGAGCTTTGCATACACTTTTCTAACTCAATAAACATGTAACTTTGAGGTTACTTTGTGTTTGTGTGTACTTGGATTAAATAAAAATAGGTTACATAAGCTGGTGACGAAAGGGAAAAAATTACTTTTATATAAATGAAAATTGATGTAGGTAGGAACATTTCTATAACAAAATAAAGTTCTTTTTCAAAATCTACACTGGATAATCTATCATTTAAGCACCCCTCATTAAAGGATTTAATGAATGTATATGGTTGCCCCAAAGTATGACCTACCCTATCCGCCAATGCACAGCAGAAGGACACAGATTAGAAAAATATTATCAAAGACGGGATTAAATACCGGATGTTAAGGGTAAAAGCATATAGATAAGATCTATTTCCGGAAGTTCCAACTATGAAAAAAAAGTGTAGACATTTAGGTCACAAAGCTATGAGTACATATATACACATGTAATTATAAATACATTGAAATAAACAAAAAATACTTAACTAATTTAGTAAATGAACAATTTCGTTATAACTAAGCCTTTTAATTACAGGGTCTAGTTTAAAGAGACTGGGGCATATATTAAAATTAGGCAAAGAATGAATGAATGAGCATTCGACACTATTTCTTTTAACATAGTCATTAGATTTGTAAATAAATTTAGCCAAATTCCACTTGATAAGGTGACTATTTTCAGATAAATGGACAAAGAAAGCATTATTACTTTCACCTCTTCTAATATTGTATTTGTTGTTGGGTAAAGCGTACACTTAATGATTTACCGGTTTGCCCAAAGTATTGCTTAGGGCAAACAGCACAATCTACAGAATAACCCCCATCCCCCCATACTATTACTATTATTATGAATCAGTATTTTGTAAATGGTAGACTCATACCTGAATATGACTGAAACATTTAAACTTTTCAAGAAGCGGGAAAGTAAGGAGAAGGACTCAGAAAACATTCGAGCAAGGGAATTATTAACGATCTTTGCTACCCTCAAAACTTTCTTGCAGGGTGCATAGATTTAGCTAAAATTCGTTTTACAGAACTCAAATCTCTCCCGCATACAATTTTAAAGACTCCCTTGTTTTACCAATTACTGGCTCCTTTACTAAATTAGTTGTTTCTTTGGTTTATTTCAATGTATTTATAATTACATGTGTATGTATGTACTCATAGTTTTGTGACCTCAATGTCTACATTTTTTTCATAGTTGGAACTTACGGAAATAGAGCTTATCTATATGCCTTTACCCTTAACATTCGGTATTTAATCCCGTCTTTGATAATATATCTCTAATTTGTCTGCTTCCGCTGTGCATGGCAGGGGCGCCGCCCTGTTGTCTCTTATATATACCACCTCTGTTAAGTATTTCGTTATTCTTTGAGAATGAACTGAACAAGTTCGAAAGTACTTGGAATCGGCCTTTCATTTTCTTTTAAGGTTTTTTGCATTTATTTTTCTACTCACGCGCTACTTTGTGAGTTTCTCATATTTATATGTGTATGTGAATACTAATCGGTATGTATATATGTGCTATAGAAGTTAGAATAGGAGATAGCTGGTTCTCAACATTCTCTTATCTCTTTTTAACTACATGGTCTCACTAAAAGTTTAGGATCTAATATGACAAAACTTAATAATTACTATTCTTATAAAGGATTAGGTACAGATATTTCGAGGAATCTTGGATGAAGTTGAAGGACTAGTAAAGACAAGGCAGCAAGCGTACTCGAATAACAGATGGAACCGCATTGACTTAATTCAGTCTACTTTTTTCCTTCCTCACTTCTGCCGTGGAAAGTAGGCACGCTAAGTCTTCCTAGACACTCTCTTGCGCAGAAGCCATAGCTAAACCTTGCGGATTATCTCCCGCATCTAAGAGCTGAGCAAGGGATGAGTTGGACCCACATGAGCATTGGAGTGTGGGAGCGAACACCGTCTAGGTTAGCCATCAGGTTAAGTAGGTAGAGCACTACCATGCAACGAGCAGAATATGTCATAGTCTTTCATAAGCTGGATAAATGATGCTAAGGAGTTAAGAAAAAGACTGAATTAGTTCCGTGACATCGAGATCATTTAAAGAGAATTTAACATGCCGAATGGAGTCGTTTAAAAGGGTCCCACTGCTCTTCCTCAGAGGCGCGGTGAAACAGAAGAAAGATGTCTTGAGAGCCATCTTCGGAGAGGTGAACATTGCCTTAGTACGCATTGTACCTGGAGGGGCTTAACATGCTCTCAGCCCGAGTCTCCGCAGCGATAGACTGGGTTACTGAGTATAAATCCACTCTTGCTCTAGGCCTAGAGAAGCTGGCGCGTTTTCCTGTCCTATATGAATCATTTCATTAAGATTGTCCTTTTTCTTCGCCTCTTCTTCTACTGCCTATGGACATCTCTGGGAAAGACTCTGTTCTCTTTGCGGATAAAGGATTAGACCTATTCTACCTCCTGGAGGTGGTTTTGGTGTAGGTGGTGTTGGTGAAGGTGGTGTTGGTGGTGGTGTAGGCGGCGGTGGTACTGGGGTGGGGGAGTGTGTAGGTGGTGGTAATATATGTGGGGGTATTGTAGGTGGCGGTGGTGGTGGTGGTGTAGTTGTTGTTGGTGTAGTTGTTGGTGGTGTAGCCGTGGTGGTGTAAGTGGTAGTGGTGTAGGTGGTATTGGTTCAGGTTGTAGTAGTATAGGTTTTGTTGTTCGTGGTTGTAAGGATGGTGGTATTGGTTCAGGTTGTAGTGGTGTAGGTGGCGTAGTGGTTGTTGTTCGTGGATGTGAGGATGGTAGTGATGGTGAAGTGGTGGCGGTGTAGGGGGTGATGGTGTAGGTAGTGTTATGTAGGTGCTGTATGTGGCATAGGGGTTGTAATAATGTAGGCCGTGTCGGTGGTGTAGGAGGCGTAGGTGGTGTAAGTGATATCAGTGTAAAAGATGGGGGTGTAATTGCTGGTGATGTAGGTGGTGTAGGTGTAGGTGGTTGTGGTGTAGAAGTATGTGGTGGTGCAGGTGTAGGTGGCGGGGTTTGGGTGGAGCCGGTTTAGGTGGTGGTGGTGCATGTGTAGGTGGCGGGGTTTAGGTGGAGCCGGTTTAGGTGGTGGTGTAAGTGGCGGATGTGTAGGTGGTGGTGGTTGTGTTGGCCATATAGGCGGTAGTGGTGTAGGTGAAAGGGGTGTAGATGGTGTAGGTCTTGGTGGTCTAGCTGCTGGTGGTGAAGGTGGTTTTGCTGGTGGTAGTAGCGTAGGTGATGTAGCTGATGCTGGGTTAAGTGATGACCGTGATGGTGATGGTGGTGTAAGTGCTAGTCTTATAGTTGATAGTAGTTTAGGTGGTGTAGTTGGTGTAGTGGTGGTTTATGTGGCGAGGGTGTAGGTGGAGGTGGTTTCCGTGGGGGTGGGGTAGTTGGTTGTGGTGTAGGTGGTATTGGTGTAAGTGGTATAGGTGATGCAGGTGGTGGTGGTGTGAGTGTTACGGGCAGTGCTGGTGTAGGTGGCGGTGGAGTAGTCGTAGGAGGTGTAAGTGGTACAGGCGGTTCTGGTGCTATCTGTCAACCGTTCCGAGACACGGAAAGCACACGGAGGTGAGAAGATCTAACCTGACCTACGACAACCCATGTATTGTACAGAGAAGTTCAAGCGGGTGGTTTAAAAGCTTCTCTTGAATGAGTTTTTTTGAGACTCAGGATGGCGCAGTGGATTAGCCGCTCTCTAACTGGGTTTAGCGAAGTAAGAAGCTGTTTGAAAATCGCCTACCCTACTTTCATTCTTCATTTTTTTTTACCCATTTATTACTCTGCTCTATCTACACCCCTCTACAGAGAATGTGCAGGCTATGAAATAGCTGACCTAAATGCTAGTCCCTTTTCAAAATGTTTTAAGAGGACCACGATTCCAATGGTACAGTTCAATACTTTCAGTATACGGAGACAGAAAAAAAACTACAGGCCATTCAGTCTTTTATTTGCAACATAGAAATTATTTGTAAAAGTCATTAACATCAGACTAACACAAAATTTAGACTGCAATAACCCAGCGAAACAGCAGTTTCAAAGGTAACTATAGTACTTATTATTACCCATAAAGTATTCAACAAATATTTTAGAGAACAAATGATACGCACTACCTCACTACAAAGCATTTGCAAATCATTAAAAAGCAGTCAACCAACTAAACTCCTTATTGAACATCGTCATTTAATCTCTAGGGGTTATTCCCGTTATGAGTGTTTTGGTTACCAAGGGTGATATGTCGCCGACCTTTTTGGTGGCACTCTTGTATTTATTTTCGACAGGACTTTGTATCCCGGGCAACGCCGGTATATATATATATATATATATATATATATATATATATATATATATATATATATATATATATATATATATATATATATATATATATATATATATATATATATATATATATATATATATATATATATATATATATATATATATATATATATATATATATATATATATATATATATATATGAAAAACTCACAAAGTATCACGTGAGGGTAGCAAATGAATGCAATATCCCGCAGGAAAAAATAAAAAGGTGTTTCCAAGTACTTTCGAACTTTATTAAGTTCCTTATCGAGGATAACTACCTAGATGATAAGGAACTTAATAAATTTCGAAAGTACTTGGAAACACCTTTTCATTTTTTTCCTGCGGGACATTGCATGCATATATATATTATATATATATATATATATATATATATATATATATATATATATATATATATATATATATTTTATATATATATATATATCTATATATATATATATATATATATATATATATATATATATATATATATATATATATATATATATATATATGTATATATATATATATATATACCAGGGTAGTCCAGAAAATAATGGCGTTTTTAATGTGCAAGTTTTAGAATAAATAAAGAATAAATAATAAATTTATTTTTAATCAAATTAAGTTCCATGTAATTAAAAGATTTGACGCCGCGAGTCAGGAAAATAATCGCGTTATTCTCACAATGCCATATACAATATACATACATATATGCTAAACCAACCAACTAAACAAAATTGTATAAAAGATTAATGGACAATTTTAGGGAGTAAACAAGTTGAACACAAACTTTATGTTGTCCAAATCTCAAATCTGGTTATTTTTAATCTATTGCCCCAAGGGGTAGCACGAATACAAATGACTTTTGCATAATTTATCTTGGTAAAAAAGCTTCTGAAACTGCTCAAAACAAAAACGAAGCATTTGGCCAAAGATCTGTTCCTGCTTATACAGTACAGAGCTAGTTTCACAGGTTTCGAATATGAGATGAGAGTCTGGCAGATATTCGACGTCTAGAGAAGAATGATCCTTTGAAGATGACGCATTAAGGGAAGCAGTCGAGGCAGACTCTCTTACATCAGTAAGTAAACTTCCTGCAAAAATGAAAGCAATCAAATCATGCATTTCCCCACACATTTTTAAAATTGAAAAAAGAAAAATGTTGGATAAATTTGTACTGCATGAACTGACAGATGACCAACTAAATTGCCGCTACCAGATTTGTTCAACAACTTGGTAAGAAATCGGAATGATTCATTTCTTGAAGTATAGTTACTTGTAGTGAATAATGGTTACTTTTCAACAATACGAAAAGGTCTTCACCGTGACTTGACTGACAAGAGCAACCGAAACATAGCCCAAACCCCGCGTTCCCTAAAAAAGTGCATAGTGACAGTATCGCGGACTGCATCTGGGATTATCCAGTATAACTTAAGAAACCAAGGAAAAACAATCACTGCAGTGAAATACTATCAGGAATTCGATGTAAAGCGTAAAAGCTGCGCGAAAAAAGGCAAACTTTAGTCAATAGTACAGGCACTATTCTCCTTCAGGACAATGCTCGTCTAGATGTGGCAAAGGTGACGCTTCAGAAATTAAACGACGAAAATTGACGTCTTGCCTCATCCACTTTACTTTCCTGACCTCGCTCTTACAGATATTCATATTTTAAACATCTGGAAGCCTTTATAAAGAATAAACGGTTTCAAACCAAAGCAGGTGCGGAAACTTTTAAGACCTTTTTTGACTCGAGGCGTGAAAACTTCGATAGTAAATGTCTAAATGGCACTTTACTACGTTGTAAAAGGGGCATTTAATCAATCAGAAACTACTTTGATTAAAGATAATTTTATTATTTCATTTTTTGTTTATTTTAAACTTTGCATCTAAAAAACCCCCCATTATTTTCTGGACTACCTATATATATATATATATATATATATATATATATATATATATATATATATAAATATACACCTACTCTAGATGACCAATAGTAAAAAACAAAGTGAAGATATAATAAAGCCCGTTGTTGCATTTTAAAATAAATAAAATACTTATGGAGAAATATCTAGGCAAATAAACATCTCACTGACATCAGTTCATAGAATCATACCCAAGGGTAGGGGAACTGCAACGATCAAATCTGGGCCAAGAAGTGGAAAGAAGTCCATTTTATCGCCGGGCGATATTCATTATGTATATTATACTGAAAGTTAGTTGAACTATGCACAACTAAAAAGCAATTATGTCAAGGTTTGGATGCAGATGGAGTTACATAATGTTTCCGAGAAAAAAGGAAGAGGTTTTGTGAGGGTATGGAACGTACATACTCGCATGCCACCAGACAATCGTGGGAACGAAAGAAATTTGTCGTTTGAGTTGACCTTCGTCTCTTCTTTCTCCCCCCCCCACCCTTCCCCCAACTGGGGACAGGAAGTCTATCAAAAGAAGGCCTATCTCACAGATAAACCTAAATTCTATTTGCCTTCTTTATGATACCATGGAGATTGTCCAGAAGGCGCTGCAATAAGCGAATTGTCGTGAATGGAATCTCTCTCGATTTCACACAATCCGCGGTATAAATAACAATGCCGTTCATCCCTCTAGAGCAGTGTCCCAAACCTACTCGCGTAGCCCTCACGTTGAACGAGAGTCGTTCCTGTAACGTATAGACTTCCAACGCGCCGCTGAGTTAACTTGGTCGCTGTCTCAAAGTGTTCCTGAGGAAAATCCCGCTCTGCAGAGTCTGTGACTAGAAGAATACGTTCTGTTGCGCAACGTAACTTGAGAAAGAAAAAGGAACATCCAAATAGTTACTGGAAGTTACTATTTGTTAGTGTCACATCCAGTTAGGAGTGAACTAACCGGAACTGCAGTAAACAGCCCCGAACCCGTCGTCTTATCCCCCCTCTCCCCGAGAACTCGTATTAACGCCACCCGAACCACCCCGTCTGGACCTAAGTAGTCGTCTCTCCAATCCATCACAATTAATGGTAATCTGTAAACCCAGTGTCCCTCTATTCTTAAATTACCTATTTAATTAACAGTGATTGATACTCCCATTGAGTCATAATAAATCTAGACGCTTAACGTCAGTGTTTACTATTTAATCCTTATTTACCTCTTGCCCGTTTAACTATTCCTAATTATTATTTTTGTGTAACGTAAAGTTTATTTTTGTACGTGTATTTATTTGTGGCTCCTCCCTTTGACGTACCCTTGGCAAGACTTTAATTAAGAATCCCTTCGGCTAATTTATTAAACCTGTATTATGCACTCTTAGAATTCAACAATCACAAACCTCTCCCGAGTAACAAGTGGGACTTTTATAGTGAAAATCCTGGCTACGACACAACCCGCCTCTAACCAGCTTTCGCACGTTCAGTAGGAATTGAAGCCTATATAGATATATATATATATATATATATATATAATATATATATATATATATATATATATATATATATATATATATATATATATATATATATATATATATTATATATATATATATATATATATATATATGATCGTAGATTGAGTCATAGGGTCAATACCATCGACTTAAACAAAAGCGGTGAGTCTAGATCAAGGACTAGAATAATTATTGGCCCAGACTATGAGCAATTCTACGACAGGCTTCCTACAACAAAATAACTTACACAGCTGTAGCAATAGAAATTAGTCATATTTTCCTAAAACCCACGTTGCCGCAAGACATAAGAGCACCTTCTCCGCGATAACAAATTTTGTTGAATGTATTATGAACCGACGAAACGAAAATAAAACTATTTTTCCCCAAATTACAAAGACATGTGTGGCGGAAGCTGGTGAAGCGCCTTTTCCGAAAAACACATTTGAACCGAAAAGCACGGCAGAGGAAACATAATGTTATGGGTTTGCTCTGCTGCTAATGGACTAGCAACGATGTAAAAATTAATGAAGTAAGGAGGACATAGGATTATTTGACTATTTTAGAAGAATACTTTTACCTTGAGCAAGGAAACCGACGTTAGGTTTGTTTAATTTTTATCAGGCAAATGATCCAAAATGGGTAATCTCTCAGTTAATATTAGATTGGTAAGTCAGTCAAAGGGCGCAATTGTAAATATAGCAAAAACCCCTAAGCAAAATAGAGAAATAGTTGGTTCTGAAAATAGGTCTTCTTTTGTTATACAAATGCTTTTTATTCACTGTTTTTGACAAAACAAAATTCTATTTCCCTGCAATTACTATATTTACCCCACCGACGACAAACAGCCTAGGTAATTTTTTGTGCTTATTTAATTTTTTAATATTTATTTTCAATGTGATATCTATGCGAAATTTATTTTTGCCGATCATGTAGTGTTGTAGACATAATTAAAATCTACAAAGTGCTCATCCCTCTGCTCTTTTAGGTTTTGTAGAATTAATCAAATAAACAAACGGAGGTGAAATTTTCAAATTTTCTGCTTTTAGGTCATTGGTTCGAGCATTCAGGAGTGAGGTCAAATTTGAAATTGCCTTTCATCAATGGATCAAGGGTTGAATTCGGACCCCAGCTAACCCAAATGTAGAATCCAGACACCAACGTCATCCTAATGTACAATCACATCTATTGTAAAGTCTGATTAATTTTAAAATTTAAAAAAAGTGAAGGTTATTATAAAGTGTAATTTTATTATCGTAAGTTTAATTGAAGGCATATTGTGAAAAATGTTATCACAAAATTAGAAAGCAAAGTATATTTAATATGTCTTTTATACGACCTAAATTCGTCTAAGTTTGGATCTCAATGCGATTCCTACATCCAATCATTGATTTTCTAAAACCTTTCTTACAGATTCCAATAACTTTTAATATTTTGTGTGTGTAGTGGAGTATTTGCTCAACAAAACAGTCCTGTGAGTGAATACCAAAGCTTTTTGAATGCACCTGTTAGCCTTTCATTTATCATTGTGAAATGTAGTTCCATGTTTTGCTACTTTTTAAATAATTGGTAGTATCTAATTTATATTTCTCTTCTCTACAATTTATTTATATCTTACATCAGGTTTAGTCTTTGTGTCAGCCAGACCAAAAACTCATAGTGGCGTACTTGGAGCTATCCCGCGATAGTGCTTGAGCTTAAAATTTCTCTTTTCAAAATAACAAAGACAATGTTTAATTTAAAAAAATACTAAAATCAATCTTCCTCTGTTTAAATTAAAGTTTGTATGTATTTTTTTGGTGAAAAACTCAAATATTTAAAGAATATCTTAAATAAGCCAAATGAAGAATACAGACAACGACCTTTCCGAATTCTACGCATGATTTTCATCAATAAAGATTACGGAATTGTATCTAGGGCTTTAATAGTTAAGTAATATTAATCATATATTATGGCCTAGGTAAGGTTGGTTAGGTTATTTAATTAAAAAGGATAATTTTGAGACGAAAATTTATTTGTTAGGCTAAATTGAAGATGCTATTAGACAATTTGTACTTGATTTTTCTGTGCAAATGAGTATTTCGTGAGATAGGCTTATCTTAAGGAATGCCCATTTTTGCAGGAAAATGGTGTTTAGGAAATTCAAAGGATTGAAATACTTAAAAAGATCAAGAAGAAGAAGAAGATGAATATATAAATGAAGATATAGATGAAGATATAGATGAAGATGAAGATGAAGAAGATGAAGAAGAAGATGAAGAAAATGAAGATGAAGAAGATTATGATGAAGATGATGGTGAAGAAGATGAAGATGAAGAAGATGAATAAGAAGATGAAGATGACCAAGAAGATGAAGATGACGATGAAGATGAAGATGAAGAAGATGAAGAAGAAGATGAAGAAGATGAAGAAGAAGATGAAGATGAAGAAAAAAATGAAGATGAAAAAGATGAAGATGAAGAAGAAGAAGATGAAGATGAAGATGAAGATGAAGAAAAGGGTGTTCAGGGTGTTAAAATAAAGTCTATAAAGGGGATTAAAAAAAGCGGTTAAGATTAGCCTGACATGTTTTTTTATCAAAGTTATTTCTAATAATTCTTTTATATATAATTTAAAAAAACAAAATGGTGAAGTTCAGAAATAAATATAAATATCGAAATTTTGTGAATTTTTTCAAACCCAAAGAATTACAAATGGTGATGTACAGAAAATTTATATTTATATATCTTCTTCTTCTATAACTATATTCTAGCAACGTGATATTTTGAAAAGGGGGAAATTTAGTTTAGAGTTCCTTTTTAAAATTATTATAATTGGCGCCATTGCCTGGTAGAGCGTATAAATAATTTTATCATAATTAACATACTTTCGTCCGAAATATTTTGAAAAATGTGACATGAGTAATTTGGGTAATTGTGCGTACTGTAAAGAGGAATAGTGACGACTAGCAGGTTAATCGAAAAGTATAAAAATAACATACTTTGGCAGCTGTGATCCCTAACCATGGACGTGGGGATAAAATATTAATTATTACTTATACAATTTGTATAAACACTTTTGTTCCGTGTTCATTTTTCTAATATTGGTAAAATTTATTCCTTGTAATGTGGGTGAAATTTATTCTTTGTAATCTAGAGGAAATTGTACCCATGTGGTGATATTTATTACTTGTAATGTTGATAAAATTTATTCCTTGTAATATAGATAAAATTTATGGCTTGTAATTTTAGTATAATTCATTACTTGTAATCCATGTAACAAATTCTACCGCATTCAATTTTATTTAGTATTGCAAAATAACCAATATTTCGTAAGCAGTTGACATCAGAGCAACGAAAAATTGTTCTGAAATGGTATTTGAAATTTGATAATTTACCCGAAGTCCAAAGACAATGGACCTTGGAATTTGGTATAAAGTCACCAACATGTCTCGCCATTACAAGCATCCTTGACAAGCTTGAAATAGATGATACTGCTCAAGATATACGCATACAAAGATCTGGACGACACAAATCTAGTGCGAGCGACGAAAAATCCATTTTAGCTTTGTCGAGATTTACTCGATGACCACAGAAATCATTTAGGCCATGTGCCCTTTAGATCGGGATCAGCGAATCAGGTGTTCGCCGGATCTTGAAGTTGTTGCATTGAACAAGCTATGGAAAAGCTACATTCCATGGCTGTCACAAGCCTAGTCTAAAAATTACCATAAGATAGACTGCTTCCGTGATTGCAAAAGTTATGTTGAGGATACCTTTACTTTATATTCTTCTAGTACGTGGTCAAAAGGTTTTTTCCGTTTCATCAACAATTTACACGCTAATATTAATTTCACCCAGCAACATGATGTTAAAAAATACATTGCCATTTCTAGATATTAATGTCTCTCGTACCCCTTCCGGCATTCTAGCTAGTGTCCTTAGGGAACCAACTTTCAAGGGAAAGGATTTAAACTTTTTTAGTTTCTATAATATAACATACAAATTTGGCACCATTGAAACACGCCTCTCCAGAAGCTTTAACATGTGTTCCACCTACCTTACTATGCAATTTGAATTTAATTTTTTAAAGAATTATCTGCAAAAAATGACTACCCCTTATCCTTGGTCAAAAGCTGTATTAGGAAATTTCTGTTGAGGCTGTTAACCCCTTCCCTTCTTTTAATGTTCCTTAGGAAATTAGCTTCACCATGTGGCAAGATATTAACCCTTTTAATGACCTTCTCTGGAAAGTTTAACTGCAATTTTAAGGATATTCTATTGTCAAATTAATTTTAAACTTATATTCATAAATTACCTAAATATTGTAAATTTCTTTAGGGTGAAAGCTAGTATTCTCACGCCGTTGAGTTGGTCCATTTTAAGTATATTTACTTGCCCCAGCTGTAAAAGGGGGACCTATATAAGAAGCAGAGTACGTTCACTTCCGTCACGATTCAATGACGCCAATTTTCTAAGGTAGTTAGTTAGTTAGTCGACGCCAATCCTTTCTTGATCCAGGAGGATCCCCGACTGGATAATGAATGGAAATCTACATAAAGGTCACTATGACAATCGCTGGTCGGCCCGAGGGCACCAGGAGCCAGTCCTCTTTAGGGCGATGTGCCAGGAGGTTTTGTGTTTTGTCACCAAACAGCGTTCAAGTGGAACTTTTGTCGCCCCGGGGCAGAGAGATCTGTTCCTCGTCAGAGGTATGTGGATATAAATACCCATCGTTAGGATTCCTTGCATCAGAGGGAGAGTGTTTGTGTGTGTTTGTGTGTGTTGTGCTATGAAGACGGGAGACGAAAGAAAGTAGTGTTGTAATTGGCTATGTGTGTGGTGATAAGTGTAAGATCTACCCACCCGAATACAGGGGTTGAGCACAGCACGTCCACCAGTCGGTAGCCAGATCTCGAAGTGCGCTGACGTTTGTGTCCGCTCATACCGGGATCGAACCAACCCGGTACCGCGACGTTAGGAGAACAACGCCGTATCCACTCAGCTAGCATAAGCTCTTATTTTGTAAGTTATAACACAGAAACTAAAGAAATTTAAACCCTGCCTTTTTGAAAGTTGGTTTCCGAATGACACTAGTTTGAAGGGATACGAAAGACATTAATATCTAGAAATGGCAAACTATTTTTAACATCATGTTGTTGGGTGAAATTAATATTAGCGTGTAAATTGTTGATAAAGTGGAAAAACTCTTTAAAACACGTACTAGAAGAAAAAAAACAACGAAAGGTATCCACAGCATATCCTTTGCAATGAAGTGGATGGAATTGAGCAAGGCAATCACGAACCTATTGGGCACCTCTGGGGTACGCTTCTCATCCACGCTAGGCAAGTGACTGTATCTAATGTATTAATTGGATAGTTTAATCTTCACTTTTGCTATCGCAATACCCGGGATCGTTTTTCACCCATCACCGCTCTATCCATTGTAAAACTATCGAACATTCTTTTCCTCTCTGAACAGCTTATTTTGACTGCAATTATGAGTCTCGCTTGGGATACTTCTGCTATCTTTGACTGTATTTTTCCCGATTTAAAGCAAATAATTCAACGTCATCAACATAGCAACGTGCCTTAAATATCTCTTTTTGATTTTGATTCCCATTTGTTCCTCCACCCCCACCCATTCAAAGTCTTGATAATCTCCCGAAGAATTGGTGTAGAATGTTTGAGTGATGTGGAATCTCGTGTCTTACTAGATTTTATATTTGTATTTATTGCTCTCCTAATACAGCCTCAATGAAGGCGTTGCCTGACAGTATTTTAAGAGTATATTAATGTAGGTTTTGTTAATTTCTTGTTATGATGTGCTCATGGAATTGAATCGTTATTTATTAATCAAAGACTTTTATAGTCTAAGAATGCAATGTTAGTGGGGTATTTAATATTCATTTGTTTCTTACATACAAGAATTATTGAACCTACGGCAGACCCTCATAAAAAAACTATTAGTTTCTTACCACTATTCGATTGTTCCAGTAGTTGATAGCAGTCCAGTGTTTGGGTTAGACGGTTGATTATGAATTTGGGAAGTAATTCACATGTTGGTCATAAGAGACAATGTCATTAGAATCCAACTTTCTTTTAAGCATATTGCGAACTAACGAGATTATAGGACAACCAGATGTTCAGTCACAGCCTTTACAAGTTCGATTGTTACCCCATTGCCCCCAGGCGCTTTAGCATTTTTCGTGCTCGTAAAAGCATAATATTTTTCTTATTTATTTGTGGTCACAGGTCACTATTGGTCTCTTCTTCAGGTCTGTAATTAATATTTTGACTACTTGTGATTATCTTGCCCAGTTTATCCTTTAAATTTAATCATTTGCTGTTCGGCAATTTTGACATAGTGTTTCATCACCTTTTGGTGTACCATCATTGGCGGCGACCTCCAGATATGCTCTCAAAAATGAAACATAAAAATTCCAATGTTTTATGATTTGTTTTCAATATGTTTTTTCTCTCGTTCTTTTTCTCACCCTAGACAGGAAGTTTGGGCTAAATTTGATATTTTGCATAAAAATAAACACTCCCTCAATTCTTAAGAGTGCAACTTCTTGCACCGTCCCACACATGTGTCCGTGTGAGCGTGAACCCATGTTTATTGAGGGCGGATAGCGTTGATTGAGTTTCTTCCATTGTGGCTTAACCCCCTCTCCCACCCTCTCTTTATCTTTCTGGCCACGCTATTTCCTGACTATCGAACATGGACCGGAGCGGCTTATGGTTATATAAGGGAGGGGGGAGAGAGGGTGTTTTCGCATCATTTGGGCGAGTCAGAATCCCTACCGCCCCCGATCTCCTCCAACCTTTATCATCTCCTTCTGCTCCTCGGTTCCTTAAAAACCATTTGCAGGAGGTATCTGGCCTCAAAGAACAGTTCCGAAGCTGGAAGATAAAAGAACTCAAAGCTTAGCTTTCCTATAGTACCTAGGACCGCCTCCATCTTTATTATGAGTTTGCGTTTCAGTTGTTCTTTCCGACCAAGGTAAGGTTACGCTTTTTTCTCGAATTGGTTTTGCTGGTTACCTCGAATTTATATCAAACTCTCAAACTCACCTAAATTCTTTCGAACCCTTAAATCATACATACATTTTAATATACTTCGAACCCTTAACTAAACTCCATCTAACGAGAGCATTCGGGACTGAGCATCGTTTCGGATTATCTCTGGAGAGGCAAAGTATCTTTCCAAATCAATCAGAGCCGACCGATTCTCATCAAGTGCCATCTACTTGCTTAGCTCATATTTCGGGATAATAAAGTTAATACAATATCTCAACCAAAAGTAAATGGATTTTTCAAAAAATTACAAATATCACCTAGATTATAGCTGAAATAACAGTTTACCTAAATTAGCTGCCCTAAGCTTCCACCACAGCCTCAAGATTGCTCTGGAAGCTGGCGCATGCGTTCCTCACTGTTTCACTGAGAAGATCTTGGAACACCTCCTTAATCTTCGCCACCAGCTCGGCCTTAGCGATGCAGGTAGAGCGGTTGATGTCTTTCTCAACCGGGCCCCTACATAATAATATATGATACTATAATCTGGTGATCTAGGAGGCCAAAAAGGGTTTCCCTTAAAATCATAAAAATTCTCCGAAAACCACTTCTGACTCTTTCCGGAGGTATGGCCCTCCAGCAGCAACCCTCTCCAGTTAGGGTATGACCACAATATCCAGCAGCCTCACATAACCGTCTAAATTGAGCCTAAGACCCTGCTGAAACATATGGGGTGACATGGCGTCACACTCACCGTCACACTTTGGGGGAACTTAGTCTTCATGATACGTGGAACGTCGCATGGATTATAGGCAAGCCACCTAGTGTTCTTGGTGTTGTAAAAATTCCCAGGCAGAAGGTTCTTGCTATTCTATATCCTCCTGCTACTATATAAATATATATATATATATATATATATATATATATATATATATATATATATATATATATATATATATATAATATATATATATATATAAAGGATATACTTAAGTAAGGAAAACTGCATTGCACGCGGTGAAGGTATACGGTTAGTATAGCAAGTGCAGCTATCCTTACTACTGTAAAATAGAGCGTGCTCCCAGGCAGAAGAACTAGATCGTCCCGACTTCTTTGCCTTTGTCAAGCGGGTTTTCATAGACTTGGGTGACAGAATTTGTCCCTTGTGACTCAAACACCCATCTCTCTCGACAAAGCCCTGATTTCCTTGCTTGGATCTTCTATCACCTGCATAGCCCTGTAGTATTTGGATGAATTTCAGTGTACGGATGTAGCCAGAACACCTGTTGGGTTTCTATTGCTGGCCACCGCTTCCTAGTTTTCGTCGCAACTACCTATGTCAGGTTTTATAGCCTTTACATTGCATTGAGCACAGTCATGATGTCGGCATTGTGATAACCGGCGTGATGCAGGTAACTCTGTTCCAATATTCAGATACTTCCAGTTCACCATGTCAGCTAACTTTTTTTTTAAACTAAAAGTTCACTCTGTATGCTATTTGACTGTTCACCGATACATCAACATGTTCCTGAAAAAAAGAAAAATTATAAATCGTCAAATTTAGGGCGAACACCATATATATGCATGGAACACGAAAGTTATATTTGACTGTGAATGAGTGAGTTATATATTCAAAAGATTTACATGAGAGAGGAAAGATTAGAAGCAAACTTTAACGAAACGGGATAACAAACTGAAGTGGAAAATTGAGAACATTCCTAATCAAAACCCATTAGAGAAACTCCATTAGAGACTTGGATTAAATCGATCTTCTTGAAAGAAAATATACTAAGTCGTTTACAATGATCTTCAATTTTAGCTTACGATGGATGAAACATAAATCGACCGGACCGCTACCAAAAAAATAGTTCCGAGATGAACTTTTAAGTTGGTTCATTTATGACTATTCGGTGAGAAGAAATCTCTCAAATTTTAATTTCTTTCTCAAGATAAGGAAAAAGATGGACAAACTTTCTCTCCCGCGGTGAATGATCGTTTTGAGGAAACTTTATGAAAATAGAACCAGTTTTGAGGTGGTAGAAATTAAACAGGACAAAGGGCATGTTAATATTAGTTTTCGACTGATAAGTTTGGTCGAAATTGAATGATATAAACTCTTTTTCAAATTTTTTCTCGATTGATCGCTAAATTCGCTTTCACTCGATGAGTAGCCGCCTTCACACTGTATTGGGAATTCCACAGGGACGCTCTCTATCCAATACACCAGTCTAACAACCCTAAAAAAGAACTGTATCAATTAGATATTTTAACCTTCTTTGCCTTCTCAGTGCACGGGGTCGTCTACACCAACCCGTGGGAGCACGCTCTATTTTACAGTAGTAAGGAAAGCTGCACTTGCTATACTAACCGTATACCATCACCGCGTGCAATGCAGTTTTCCTTACTAAAGTATATCCTTCATATATATATATATATATATATATATATATATATATATATATATATATAGTAGCAGGAGGATATAGAATAGCAAGAACCTTGTCAGTAATTAATGCCAGGGACAAAAGTATCGTATTTTTACCGCTATATTTAATCTCGTAGACAATTTATTACGGTTTTACTCTTTTACACGTCTTCTGATTCAAACCCACTTTGTTCGCTACTACTCGTTCTCATCCACGGGAGAGCATTACTTGTTTCGAGGTGCTCCGTTTCTTCTCATAAGCCTCGTCCTCTGCCAACTGGAGACGTGGGATGAATCCAGTGGGCAAATTTGCATTCTTTTAAATACTACCCAACATGGAGGGGAAGAGTAAAAGAGTTTTGGAGTGATCAGTCATTTCCAAGTGGATATGACATGACCACCCCACCTGGATGTAATTCTAGAGTGAGAACACCCCCACTTAGGTGAATTCCGCCTGAGGTAAGTTGCAAAAGAACTTCCTAGCTGTTGCATAGACCGCTAGCACAGGAAAGTGCTATAAAATTCCCACAGCGTGCAACACCTTCTCTTTACCTATAACCTGTCACTCAGGACAGCCTAGAAAAAGCGGGAGACCACTTAAATGCGCTAACGTTGGCGGGGCCTCCAGCAGCACAGGCTGGAGGATCAGAGCTTTCGCCCAAGTGGTCGGAAGTAGCAGATATGCCATCTCATCCCGGAGAGCCATAAACAACAACAACATGAGATGAATCAGTGAAGCAAATTTACGCATATTGAGCTGCATTAACTCCCCTCCCCCTCACGCCCAAAGCTTTATTAAAGTTCCAGTAAGCATCTCAAGAAACATAATCGAAAGATATATAAACGATTTGATTAGATTTTAAAAATAATCTACAGCTAGCGAGAGTGTCTATTAATTTTTTGAAGGGTTGAAGTAAGGGTAATTGTAAATGTTAGACGGTACATATCAGTGGTGCAGGCTTAATACAGCGAGAACGAGTAACTCTCCTAAATCTGCCCGCCTCCTACAATGAGGGCCGATGACCTTGCGTCTCCTTTTATTGGTCAGAAAATTAAATAGACACTTAGTGACACAAATAGGAGCCAAATAATACTTTATAATCTTCCCATTTTCAAATTAAGATAAAGAGATTGCATTGAATTATTCTAAAATTATCCTATTGACTCAATCCAATTTTCCTATTTCGTCTGTCCTTATCTCCTTCTGCCTCACTTAAGGCATAAATTTGGCGCTATTCCCACTTCCCCCTATTTCACTTAAAATTAATTATCATCCATTTTCTCTTGTCCATTATACATTAGCGACCATAATGATTCAGACACTCAGGTTTCCATTACAAAACTTAGTGGAGCTTCAAGCCAAATTATGGTAAGTAGTGAATGATAAATTACAGATACAAAAATAATAATGGGTATAATTTGCACATGTACAATGTACATGTTTGGATGGATAAAAATGCAAGTTACGTGCAAAAGATAATTTTTATTCCAAAAATATGTTGCTCTAAATGATTCAGAGAAATAACACAACATACGTAGATAAGAAGCTACAATGATATAAGTTACACAACAAATAACTTTAGGTTGTTACAATATATTAGTACTTGGTATGAAGACCTCTACTATAAATTACACACTGGCATCTTTTGCTACAGAAGTGCACTATCCGAAGACATTCTTATGTGTTATTTTTCTCCAATACTCTTGTAATATTTCCCAAAGTTTTTCGACGGCGCTTGGGTTTCTTAGCGTCTTCCACACATTCTCAATCGAATTGAGGTCCTGGCTCTGAGCAGACCTCTCCCTCATACTTACTTCCTCCTGATCCAGGAAAATCTTCACCAACTTTGCCGTGTGGCATGGTGCATTATCTTTCATAAACATAGCAGGTTGGGCAGAAGTGGCTCTCAAATGGGGCATAGTATGTCTTTGCAGAAGGTTTTATACAATTGAACATTCATTCTGCCCTGCAAGAGGACAAGTGGGCCAGTACATTCCGCCGAAATTATGCCCCACACCATAACAATTCCTCTACTAAACTTGACGCTGCTCTTTACATGGTATACGGATAATCTTTGGCCGGGTCTTCGACGGACGAATCTTCTGCCTCCAGAACCAAACAAATTGTACTTCAATTCATCGCTGAAGTATACTTTCTCTCAAGCGGCGTGATATGTAGTCTTCTTGGAATTATGCCCATATTTCCTTTTACTTCTTGGGAAATCCTGGTTGGTGTCTTGTATTGGTCCTTTTTTGAGATACAGACGATTGCTTCGTCATATTTAAGGTTTTCCTAGGCTTACCAGTTCAAATTCCACTGATACATTAGCCTGTGGTATCGTAACGTGATATACGAGGGGTGGTCAATAAGTTTCGCGAATCGGTAGGGCAAAACAGAGGAAGGGGGATGGCTGTTTGTGGGGGTGTTAGGACAAGTTATGACAAATCAGGACCTGCAGCCGCACACTCCTGCCTCGTCTATTTAAGAAGCAGTAGCTGATCGCAGATCGTCAGTCACAAATCTTTCAACAATGGAAAAGGTTGAGCACCGCGCAGTGATCAAATCTTTGACCAAGGAAGGCAAGAATGTAAAAGAGATCCATAAACGCATGGTTGCAGTGTACACTGACACCGCCCCTTCCTATGCAACCATTGCTCGCTGGAATAGGGACTTCCGCCATGGTCGTGAGTTCCTTGAAGATGACCCCCGTCCAGGACGCCCGTCAGACGTGACCAACGAGGACAATGTGGCCCGCGTGGAGAGGATAATCCTCGAAAATCGACGGGTGAAGGTCGAAGAAATCGAGCGAGAACTTGGAATATCACATGGAAGTGTTATAACATCATCCACGACAATTTGGCCATGACCAAAGGCCTCTGCAAGTTGGGTCCCTAGAAACCTCACGAAACCTCACGCTCCATGATCGCCTTTAACGTCGTCCAAGTTAGGAGGAGCTGCTGCTCCTGTACAACCAAGACCCGGGGATATTCGAGGCACGCATAGTGACAGATGATGAAACGTGGGTCCATCACTGCGATCCCGAGACCAAGCTCGAAAGCATGGCCTGGAAGCACAGGGGCTATGCGATGCCCATCAAGTTCCGGACCCAACCCTCAGCCGGGAAGATCATGGCCACCATCTTCTGGGATTCTGAGGAAGTGTTGATGGTTGACTATGCGCCTCGTAGGAGGATCATCACAGGCCAATATTACGCCGAAGAACTGACTGGGTTGAAGAAGTACATCCGTCAGAAGCGGCGTGGCAATTTAAAACGCGGTGTCCTGCTCCTCCACGAAAATGCCCCTGTCCACAAGGCCAGAGTTGCACAAGCTGCCCTGCGCGAGTGCGGATTCGAGGAGCTCAACCTTCTCCCCTACAGTCCAAATCTGGCCCCTATTGATTACTTTTTATTCGGCCAGCTCAAGGCTGCACTGCGTGGACGCCGCTTTGGGGACGATGAAGATGTCCAGCTCGCCGTCCAGGAGTGAATTGAACAGCAGTCGTAGGATTTCTGGTTGTCGGGAATTCGAAGCCTCAGGGACAAGTAGCACAAGTGCATTAAAGTCGAGGGTGGTTATATTGAAAAATAAAAACACTTTTCCTCATATCTCGTTTCCTTATATTCGAATTGCAATACTTATTGACCGCCCCTCGTAATATTATGTAAGACACCTTTGGGGGTTTAACCTTTTAAACTATTGCTCTGATGTTCAGATGATCCTCTTGAAGTCGCTTAACAATTAGGTCCTGGATATAGGCAGGCGAAGTGGGTCCCCTAGGCATGCTTGCTGCTCGGAACTTGACAAGGTAATGACTAAAAGTGCTAGGAATTCATGAAACGAAGTTACTACTCTAAATTAGTTAGTTGTCTTAAAGAAAGAAGTAATAGAATTACGCTGTTCGGATCATTTTGACCACCATATTTTAGGAATAAAAATGCTCTTTTGCACTTAACCCGGAGTTTCATCTATCTTAACATATACATCGTACATGTACAACTTATAACTATGCTTATTTTATATTTGTAATTTATCATGCATTACTTGCCATTATTTCGTTTGAAGCTACAATACCCCCATAAGGGGCACGGCGATTTGCCTTCCTGGCCGCCGTACTGACGGGACTCCGAGCCCAGCTTAGTCTCTTCTCCTTCCTTCACACACTTGTGTTTTCCCCCTGTTACCTCGCTTTTCATACAACCTCTCCCACAACTTTCTCTGGTCAGCCTCTAATTTCACATGGTAGATGCTGTCCTTCTTCTTAGCCAACTATTCCGGATTGGGGCTGAGGGGGGAGGGGACAATGATCCCTCACTCCTGAGCTCCATTTTGGGATGGTAGGTTCCTAAATAACCTGCTTTATCCCCACCCACATCTTCCTCACCTCCTCTTCCTTTCTATTTTCAAACACACTACATTTTACGCCGTGTCAAAGGTGGAGCCGCCATGCTGAGGGACTGACAGTCTGGGAGGGTTTCCTTGAATGGCAGCACCTGGTTCTGTCAGCCCCGTACGCACCTCCTGCAGGGCAGTCTACTGCGAGGGGGTGATGAGCAATTGCTTTCCGTAAAAAAATAGGGTCACGCTGCCCAATGATGATACCATAAAAAATCTTCCCTCAATTACCCCTTTTACATCGTCGGAGCCGCCCTTAGGTAGCTCCACAGAAAAAAATGGAGGTACGCCCCCTGTGCTCTTGCCTACGGGTGTAGGGGACTCCCCCTCACTCCCTTATCTGAAGGTGTTTTTGGGCACCTCTCTATTCCCAGCGGCAGTCTCCCGTTTACTTTCCAAGGGGACTACCAAGAAAGCCAGCAGGCAGCCCATAGCCGACTGCTCCCCAATGAAGCGGCTCGGTAGGGCAAACCCCTTTAGGGGCAAAAAGGAAGCCAATCCCCATCGGTCGCTTCCCTCAAAAGACCTGCTGGTGAGAATATTTAACCGTGCTGGGATCAAGGCCTGTGCCTCCCTAGACTCGACTTGCGACAGCACTGCCAATGGGACCTGTGATGTCATGGGGGAGGTATGGGCAACTGGAGGCTCGCCTTGGGATAGAAATGGTCCTTGAGGCAACCCAGCCTCAGATGGTAGGGCCTTCCATGGGAGCGATTCCGTACTGAGCGCCAAGCACCGAACTCGAGCCCGCCCCTATGCAAGGTCCTTCTCAAACGGCTAGGGTTTCTAAGACAGTTAAAGAAGGGAGGGATCTCCTCTGACTGGTGCCCCTGCGACTGCCAGGACCTTCTCCATCTCGAAGAAGGACCTTGTTGAGGCCGGTATATCTGGCCTGGGGGCTCCTGCTGGTGAAGGTGAGAAGCGGGTTAATTCGCCGCCCTCCTCTCCTAAAAAGAAAAAAAACAAAAAAAGAATAAAAAGACTCGGTGCTCCTCTGCATCCGCGGGGGCTGCGGGTACGGATGGGTCTGCTGCCACTTCGGTAAGCGACCAGGCCAAGATCGGCACATCCAGCCCCTCTGCCCCCCAGGTGCGGAACCCCTGACTAAGGCCAAAAGGGCTAGTGCGCAGAGCGGAGCTTCGATTACATCGGGACCCCTCATTCAGAGATTACCGGGCGTTTTCGAGCCCACTGGCTTCAAACGCTTCCTCGTTATTCACTCCACAGATGTTACCATGTTGGATAAGGGCAACATGATCCATCAGAAAAGAGCTTTAGCTAGTGTGATTGATAGAGAGCCAGAGGTGACCCGTTTCTCAGACGGAAATCTTTTGGCGAATACGTTGAATCCCTCCGAGGCGGCCATGCTTAGTGCCCTTCGGACACTTGATGGCACGCCTGTGAGTGTGACGCTGCAATCTACCATGAACTTTGTGCAAGAAGTAGTTTATGCGAGGGAACTCATGGACTGCTACATAAGGACATCACTTGAGAGCTGGCCGACCATGGGGCGGTCAAGGTCAAACGTGTGATGAGAAAACAGGGAGAGGCCTCGAGACCCAACCCTACACTCTTCGTCACGTTCGACTGTCACGTTCGGTGCGTGCCAGTTGGTATCGCTACCGCGTGAAGGCATTCGTGCCACTATCGCGGAGGTGCTATTATTGTCACCGCTTCGGCCATATGAATCGCTCATGTAGACGAGCAAAGTCGGGGTCACCCGAATTCTGTGAAAATTGCCCCAAGGACGCACACAATAAGCCCAAATCGTGTGTGGCCCAAGTGTGTCAATTGTGGAGAGCCACACCTCGCTTCTTTGAATCAATATGGTGCATATCTCCTTGAGAAAGAAATCCTGGGCCCTCAGGCCCAGGATCGTCTCTCACTTCGCGAGGCTAAGGATTTAGTCCTGGTGCGCCCGGCTCTGCCTGGGACGTCTCACGCCTCAATGCTAAGAAAGATAGACTCTGCTCCTGGCATATCCAAGCCAACGAGTACGATTGTTTTCGCGCCCATTCAGAGCCCTTCTCTGTGTTCTACTTAACCCGGGCGCTCCCTTGGTAAAGCAAGCGGCACCAAGGATTCGCACCCATCTCATGCTAAAACTAGGGTTCCCCCCCTTTCCCCAGCGTGACCGTTCCTCGTAAGGCGAAACGACCACGCGCATCCACCGAATCATTAGACTCACAGGAGGCAAAACCCCTGAAGTTGGACGCCAGGCCATCTTCCGAGCTTC
This sequence comes from Ceratothoa steindachneri, assembly GCA_963969495.1. Lineage (NCBI taxonomy): Eukaryota > Metazoa > Arthropoda > Malacostraca > Isopoda > Cymothoidae > Ceratothoa > Ceratothoa steindachneri. The sequence continues at coordinate 30,359,655 of OZ018324.1, forward strand.
GAAACCTTCGCCCACGCCTACTGGTGGCTGAGTGGCTCGGAGAAGGTGGATCCTTGAAAAGAGGGCCCCCAGCCACCGAAGCCGCAACGCCAGCCTAAAGTTTCGAGGCGGAGGGAGGAAAAGACTCGCATGGCGAGCCCAACCTCCCCCAATAATTCTTCGAAGGCGACAGCGCTTTTAGTGCATTGTCTGGCCAACAGCGCCCGGAGTCCTGTCTCCGGGAAGCGTACGGCCATTCCCGTGAGGGTTTTCTCTTTGAAGAGGGCCCCTGTGTCTCCTCCGAGCTAGGCCTAGAGGGCATATTCCTTTAATGGAATTGCCTCGGACTCCGGGAAAACTGGGAGGCTCCTCTCGTCCTGTTCGATGTTATCTATTTTTCTGCAGGAGCCCATGCTGGGCGCGTGTCCCCTGCCCATTCTCCCGGAGTATAAGGCTTTTTTCGAGGAGTTTAGGTTGGTAGATGATGCCGTTAATTTCTTCTTCGCCAACGTCATCGCCACGGGCCTGACTACTATTCCAAGAACGTCTGGCTGTTTTGCACGCCGACCACTCCTGTGGTGGTCGGCTGTGTGTGAGACGGCCCTCAAACAGAAACGTTATGTCTATATGCGCTATAAGCGCCACCCAAACGATTTCACTGTCGGTGAATTTCGTTGGGCTAGGGCTAAGTTCCGGTATATTTAGAAGCACGCCTTGCGCTCTTCTTGGCGGGCATACGTGTCTTCACTTAACGGGAAGACCCCTTTAGCAAAGTTGTGGGGGCGAGTCAAAAGGATTCGGGGCAAGTTCTCGCAGAAACCCCCCTCCCGTCCTCCAGGAGAATGGGACCGCAATCTCGGACCCAGCGTCCGTGGAAAAATCCTTCGCGACCGCTTTCCTCACATTCTCTAGCCGAGATGCTGCTCCGCTTGCATTCAATGCACGTGGTAATGTCGTAGGAGGACGCCGACTGGATTTTACCTCCAGAGGCGGAGAACCTTTCAACGGCAGGTTCACTGTGAGTGAGTTTCGTTCCGCTCTTGCTTCGTTCGCGGACCTTGCCCATGGTCCGGAAAATGTTTCGTACACCATGCTTCGACACCTGGGTGAGCAAGGCATGGCCTTTCTGTTAGATTTGTTCAACAGGATTTGGATAAAGGGTCTCCTCCCAGAATCCTGGCGAATCGCTACTGTGCTCGCTTTTCGCAAACCCGGGAGAGATCACTATACTCTGGCCGGTTTCCGCCCAATCTCTCTAACCTTTTGCATGTACAAGTTGATGGAGAAATTGGTATATGTTAGATTAGACTTTTACCTGGGCAGCGGAGGCCATCCCTCTTCAGCACTGTGCGGCTTTTGCAAGTTCCACTCCACGTCGGATGCTCTGCTCCGACTGGAAGATGACGTCTACGAGGCCTTTCCTTGTAGACAGCCCTACGCCACGGTGTTTTTCGATCTGGAGAAGGCCTATGATACCGCATAGGGATACAGTATCATGGAAACTCTCCACACGATGAGGACGAGGGGACGCCTCCCAATGTTTATGTCTGAATTTTGGCGAGATCGTCGATTCCGCGTACGGGTGGGGCGGGAGCCCTCTCCGGCCCAATGGAGGAGGAAGAGGGTGTCCCGCAGGGAAGTGTCCTCAGTGTAACACTATTTGCCTTGAGCATCAACGGCATCACCTCGGTACTGCCGCAAGATGTCAACGCTGCGCTTCTACGTGGACGATCTTTCGATCTCTTCGGGGGCGGCCCAGATGCCAACTCTGGAGCATTGACTCCAACAGGCATTGAACCGCGTCTCTTGCTATGCCAAAGCGCACAGGTTTCGGTTTTCCTTGGCCAAGACTAAGGTGGTGCTTTTCTGACGCCATCCACGTCTCCACCCTGACTTAGACTTGTTTCTTAATGGGGTACACCTGGAAGTGGCTAAATCGCATAGTTTCCTTTGTCTTCTATTTGACTGAATCCTCACCTTGGAGGCTCATATTAGCAACCTGGGGTCTCTTTAACCCACGCCATGGATTTTCCCCGTTTTGTGACGTTTAGTGCTTGGGTCATTAATAAGGCTACAGCCTTACTTTTTGATCGATTCTTTGTTCATTCGAACCTCGACTACGGATGCGAGTTTTATGCATCCGCAGCCGAGCGTGTATTGCAGAAGGTGGAATCGATCCACCACACCGGCCTTCGCCTAATGATTAGTGCCTTCCGCACTGCCCACATTAAGAGCTTACTCGTCGATCCTGGGGAGATGCCACTCGCTCTACTCCGTGTACAGTGCATTATTTACCTGTACGAGCGACCCTGGCGCCTCCCTCAATCGCCAACAGCTCTAACTGCATCTGCATCTGATTTAGACGGTGCTTATGCTGCCAAGAGACGCCAGTCATACCCTAAGCCCTTTGTGTTTAGGGCCAGGAAACTCATTCAAAAGCCGGTGGTGCCCCTGGTTCTGCCCAAAACGCCACCCTGGTGTACTACATTTGTCTATTTTTTGCCACGCCTCTGCTCCCAAAGCTTCTACAGCGCCGAGAGTATTGCGTTTGATCTTTTTGGAGCACACCTTGTGTCACGCTGGAACCGTGCTAGTGTATACAAATGGCTCCAAGTCCCAAGAGGGGGTAAGCTTCCACGCCGTAGCCTCTTTGTTTGAAGTCAGCGGGGCTCTTCCTGGCGCTGCGTCTGTCTTCACGGCCGAGCTGGTTTCAATACACCACTTGGTACTGGAGATTCCTCGATGTGCCCGGTTCGGAGACCGGATTGTGATCTATAGCAACTCACAAAGTACCCTAAGTGCCCTAAGAGGCCGGCCTTCTCCCCTTTATTTAAATAGTTGTTTTTTCTTATTTTAGTAGGTCGCATGTTCCTGCGCCGGGGGAGGCGGACCTCCCCCCGATGCCAGAGCTTGCTTGCTTCCTGCTTATTTCCTTCTTTCGTTGTTTTATTTTTATTGATGTTTTTTTATTTCTTTTTAGCATCCTCTTTTAAAGATGCCTAATTTTAGACAATGTTGAATACGGTGACTAATCCCCAAGTAGGCAGTTGTCAGATGAGCTCTTAAAAAATAAATTGAAGCTTTAGTAAGTTTTGGTCTTCCTTACATCGTCTAAATATAGAACACCCTAACTCTATTTATCAAGAATACATTATGTGTTTGGTGTTCCAAATATCAATATTTTCTATTCATATTCGCCATCATATCTTTTGACTTCACTCTTTGGAGATAAAACAAAAAAGAAACAATTTTGACACAAGGTTTCGGATAGGTGATATATTCCATTCGCCCGAAGATATGAAAAGTGTAATTTTTGAATCATAAAATATCGAATTTCAGTTCCCCTTTTAAAGAAATCGTTCATAAAACGGGATGAAATAGCAGGAGATCATTGGAATTCGATATAAAATAAAGGGAAATGTTGGGAGGTGAATTAAAATTGGAAAAAAGCCAAGGTGAACTATTACAAATAAACGAAATAAAAGGCCAAATATAGATGTATAACAGAATAAAAAAGAAAATAACATAAGGGAGACAAAATATTATATTTTAGGAGTCATCTGAATTTAATTCGCAGAAGACCCAACATTTAGATAAAAGATCCAAAATCTTTTATAATTTCGACCATTGTTTCTGACTTTACTCCAACCCAATCATTTTAGAACAAAGTAATAACCAGCGAAGGAACATCCCACAATGTTTTGGAAGAAAGATGCGTGTAGAGAGAAGCAGAAATAGATGTAAATGTGTGAAAGGTACTCGTACTGAATAAAAAAGACGAGGCTCTACGGGTCAAATGGGTACCCAACTCTCTTCAATCTGTTTGACTAAGGTAGGGTTACTCTGCTTCTCATTTCCAATGTCACTGTTAAAAACTAAGACCAGAAAACCAACGTGGGCATCAAACCACGAGAAAGTTTTTTTAAGCAGGTTCTTAAAAAAGTGGTGAGTTAGTGGAAGGGAAAATGTGCGGGGGATACAAAGAAAAAAAGGCAAGAAGGGAATCGACTTGATTTGGACGCGCAACTCTCCTGAAACTGCCCTAAGCTACTATAAACAAACTATACTTCCCACAAAGCGACAGTTTCACCACCTGCCACACACTTTGAGCCACACCAACAAGGAAATAATGAGGGGAAGAGAACTGCAAGAGTGACTGGAAATAAGGATGCTCACCATGATAAACAAGGATGACTAACCTAGGAAACGGTAACCAAGAAGGAAAGCTGTCAATCACTGCTACAAAAGCTAGAGGGAAGTATATAATCCAATTTGAAATCCTTCCTCCCCTCTTCCTTACCCCTCTCTCTCCGAAGAGTCACCTCTTTTGTCTATTTGGGAGATACATTTCCCACAAATTATTCAATTTCCCTAACTTCACCACTCTCATGAAAAACTTATAAGTTTGCTAAGTGAGATGCCATCGTTGGTGCTGCCTTTTTTAAATAAAGAAGTCATAAAGAATAATTCCAAGGAATCATACAAACGCACCGATAGATAATTATTAGATATGTAATTGAAATGTTTGAAATCAACGAAGTCAGCTGGGGGAAACTGTGCTTAACCTACGTATTCATTCGATAAGGGACTCTATTATAGAGAGCGCACGCAATTCTCCCGAACTTGTTCATGCTCTATAACGAAACCAGGTTCCCTAGGAAGTGAGTGCACTGCATGCAGTCATCATTTTCAAACCAGCAGTTGTTATTACAGCTTCGATTGTAATGGAAAATCTCAGATCCAGGATATAAATAATCCCTAAGATCAGTAAGAGGGCCCTTGGGCCCACCTTCTCTCAAAGCTTCCTTCCACACTCTCCACACCTAAAGAATAAAAAATGCTAAAAAACTAATCACAAGTAGTATCACTAGTACAGACCAAAGCACCTACACTCTAACACCAAACTTCTCAAGGTAAAGGAATACTGCGATAGGTGAGGCACTCAAAAATGTACAAGGCGAACCCCCTTTAAGTCAAGAGGACGGCACACTGCATGGCAGAATCATGCCTAAAATCCCTTCATTGACTGTTCTCTCTAGTCGCTTTCGCACAAGACCCTGCTGCATGCACCGCCCCAATGCATCAGTAGCATTGTAGGTGAAGAGTCGAGTGCACACAAAATCGGCCTCCTATGAGCGTATCTGGATACGTACACACATACATGCAAACAAACTATCTCTCTCTTAAAACTCCCAAAACTGGTAGATTTTCTTGATCTTATACATTTTTCGAGTGCAAATTTCATTTCAGGGGCTGTGTACACCTCGGAAATCATACCTTGCTTTTCAGAGTGATCGCATTCGTGTGAGTTTTGCTGAGCACATGTGGTGCAAAGTATGAAAGTAACTTTACCATCTACGGATTGAGGGAAACCTCGAATATACAGATCATTAGGAAGGAGAACATAAACTTTCACGATACCGAAATATGCCTCATTCACACCCTGAGTGAATTCTTGAATATATTCCGAATTTCTCGCACAGATAGGCTACGTCTAGGTGATCCTACGAGATAGGGATTGTTTTTCATACAGAACGGATATAAGGAGCAAAAATCGGCATAATGGATTTTCCCCCCTTCGGTTGGTGGGTAGTATAATCTAAATAGGTTACATCTGCCACCAAATAGTGCACTCTTCACATGCAATACAGCATTGCTTACATCGGCAGATATTCTATTAACTGTCTCACGTCGCCTTGGAATGGTCTGCATCATGGTTTCAAATTCACACTCCCAGAGAATGATACCCTTGTATTTACTACTTAGAATTTAGAATTAAATCACTCTCTACTGTCTGATAATATCGGTTGAACGACCCACTTCTAACAATGGAAACATCCTGTTATAGATCAGATTTTTTTCTGGCACCCATACCAATAACATCCATGGAAGAGAAACACAGTTTCTCCTTCTGATGTTGAAAACCCGTCAGGAAAAAAATACTCTTCCACCAACAGAATAGCTTCGCTCACCACGGTTTCTTACATGGAAAATCGCAATTCTCCTAATATCTTCTTCAAACATAAGCCAACGTATAGTCTTATAAGAAAAAGCTTTTGATTTCTTCCTGTCGATGACTGCAATACAATTTTCTGGTAAGAAGACATATTTAGAAACCTTGTAACACAATGATGCTATTGTGATGCAAGACTGCATAGGATCAATGTTAAATCTTCTTATGAACGAACATCTAAACTTCTCAAAAGATAGGCAAAGGATAGAAACATCTTTAATGCAATACTTAATATATTATGTACGAATATTGTATACTTCTTTTTGTAAATTCGAATAAAAATTACTGTCAAAGTGTTATTTTTCCTCGCTGTTCATTTTTTCATAGTTTTATATATCCTTTATCAGGAACCAGTAGAATATAATTCAAAGTTTCCTTTAGTAGAAATCGTAAGGAAAATAAGCTTTTTCCATTTCGGGGATTCTCATTGTTTTGGGCAGGTTTGTTAGTGAAGAAGGCATTAATAGGTTTGAGTGTGTCCTTAAAAATTATGTCCTGAACGAGCTCTATCTTAAAAATCTTTCGTCCCTGCTTCATTGGATGTGAAGTAAAGAGATTAGGATTAAAATGTTAAAACAGTTCGTCATAGATGAATTGGGCATCGAATTTGGCCTTGTTATGTGTCATCACATATGTTTTCACATTTTCTCTCGATCCTCTTATTCATATTTACTCTTTTATAACGGGTTTACAAGGGGAGTTTTCACCATCTCTGTCCTCAGGGATCTTAACGACTATGTCACCATTAAGCGTAAAGAAAATTTAATAGAATATCTATTTATCAACCAGTCTCGTCATGAAAGTCAGAGGGTGGAGTGTCCCTAGCCTGCGTCATCAAGACTTGCAAGAAGAAAGTTCAAGTTTACCCAATTCTTTAACAATATGTTTATTCAAATACTGGATCATATAAAAAAAACCTTCTGATATAAATTTAAAAAAATATAAGGTTGGATTAAAAATAAACATTGATCATTTTTACCCGTTACATATCGAATACCGATTTCCCGATTCGATTAATCCAACTCTTTTGATTCAGAGAATCAGTAAATGTGTAAAAGGTAATAAGGTTGCGAACATCGAAGAAATTCTAATTAAAATTATATATTTTAATCTAGATGTAAAATAAAATTGGATTTTAAGATAAGATGTATTTTCAGTGAATAGTTATAAAAGAGTGTAAGCTAGTCAGATATTCAGTTAGAAATGAACCATCGATTGTTACGCTTATATACATCCCAGAGTCTACCAACATCTTTTGGTGGGGTAAATTGACTATATTAATCTGTAAAAAATCGCTAAATGATCTGATCTGGAAAGCTTTATCTTAGGTTTGGATAGCTATACATGACACAAACCCGTTTGAAAAAGATTCAAGACCAAACACATGAAAGTGCAAGGCTCTAATGAGATTTAGCAACTAGATTTAACTGTGATGTCTAAATATGAAAGTTTTAATTATGGTGCACGCTACATACTATTTGTAATTGACGTATATTCTAGATATCTCTGGTTAATTCCTTTAAAGCAGAAGACGGACCAGGTAGTGTCAAATGCTGTAAGAAATCTCATGGAAGAATTCGGATGGATTCCAGGTTATATATGTTATGATGATGGAGAAGAGTTTAAAAGAAATAAGATGAAACGTTTATTAAGCGAATTTAATATCGGCATTTATCATGTTCACTCTATAAACAAAGCTAGTCTTGTACAGCGTGTACAAAGAACAATAAAAGAAAGACTTTTCAAATACTTTACTTTTAATAATACCTGGAAATACATTGACGTATTAAATGATTTTGCAAAGGCTTATAATACTTCTAGACATAGAATGATCGGAAACACACCGTTCAAAGTTATACACGATGTTGCTATACCGAAACAGAGAACTGAAGGTTAAAATTTGTGATTATGTTCGAATCTCACGCGTTTCCAATAAATTTAAAAAGGGTACTAAATAGGCTGGAGTGAGGAAATCTACAAGGTATATAAAAGTTCAAACGTATTAACCCTGTATTATATTGAAGATTTAAATGGAAAACATATTGTAGGTGTAGTTTATGAAGAAGAACTACAGAAAGTAAAATTTGTCTCCTGTAAGACATATGTAGTGGAGAGGATAGTTAAAGCGAAAGGGCATGAGAACCAAGCTATATTTAGTAAAGTGGTGAGGGTACCCAGAATCGTTTAACTCATATATCAAGGCATGTGATAATACACCAAACCTTGACCAAATACATTCATAAAATTATATAAAGGTAGGAGATGTGGAAGGTTTTATATCAGTTGTGAAGATGGAGCCAGAGAGTTTTTATGTCGCCCTTCCTTCCTCATCCTCCCTGGATGTTTACCCTCAAAATAGTAAATACCATGTCTGATTATAGAATCGATTTGCACAAATCCCTAATAACCAACCACGGGGAGTATGAAGTAGGTCTTTGTTAGTTTCAATTTGCAGGGAATATCTATAATGTTACTACGTCTACACACGCATTCACAGTCTATCGGAAAATGGAGGAAGTAAAGGACTATGCATCAAATACTATATTGGCAAGAGGAAAGGTAACAAAAATAAAAGAAATTGACTATGCTTATGATGAGATATGGATAGACGCTGGATATTACAAAAATGAAAAAGCACTCATAGAGAAAATAAATCTGAAAATGAAACAGAAATTATCATCTCAAGATTTAATGTTTCAATCTGACAGAAAGCAACGGAAAATGTCTACTGATTATATATTAATGCTCACTTCATGTTCATTGCTCAATGTGAAAAGGAAATAAAATCTATTATCTGTCAAAAGAATTTTCCAATATAATGAAAAGATCTATCAGAGATGATATCCCCAAATTAAATCATTGTATAGCGTTCAATATAGATTTTATTGCTCTTATATCTCATCCGAGATCATGTTAACTTACTTTAACCTTGTAGACTATCAGTTAGTAGGCGGGACACAGTTGAGGCTAATGAGAATTATTCATCTTCCTTTCAATGATGGTTCATTCAGTATAGCTTTTGATAATCCACACTGTCTGAATCTAAGCTCTGGGAAATTGAGATCAATTTATATTTATATAAGAACGGTTGACGGGGAAAAATTTCCATTCTTTGTTGGTCATTTGATGATAAAACTACAGATTAGGAGTAAACATTAGACAATAATTAAAAATGTTAAATGGACCATGAGTGCTTAAAGGGTTAAGATCCTAGAGGGGATATGGTCTTGGATTCCTCTTCTCTTGCCAATTAAGAAATGCAGCACCATATCTAGAGAGTGGTGCTCGTTATCTAGGAAAGAAGGCTATTTCAACCGGTTTTAATACTGTTCAGGATATTGTACATGGAAAGAGTGCGAAGAAAGCTCTGAGAGACCAGCTGGGAAGGGAAAAAATATTATCACTAAATATACTAGACAGTATATTACAAGAAATTTAAAAGCTGAGAGGGATAATGAGAGGAAATCAGAAAAAATAGGTGTAATAAATAAGCGAAAATGAATGAATAAGAAGTTGAAGAATAGAAGAAAGTTGAAAATAGATGATGAAGAGGATGGGGATGATTTTTTTCTCATAATATAAACCATCTGACATTTCATAGATGTTTTCAATAAGATATCAACGGCTGTAAATCTTACACGGGTAAAATGAATGCTCTTCATCCCACGACTGATATCTGTTCGAAGTCAGAACACGATTTGTTTACTGTTCTACCAACCCAAACTTCCATCGTTGAAAGCAATTATCAGTCTTACTCTCCGCTTAGTAATATCTCTTCCGACATCACACCGGTTGAATATTATGTATCTGGTAACGTACAGTATTATGTAGACCCTAGTGAGGTTTATCTTTATATTCAAGCAAGAATTGTGAAGTTAAACGGAAGCCAACTTCTAGATGGGGAGAATGTTTTTTCTGAAAATAATATTCTTCACACTTTGTTCGGCAATGTTGATATTTATTTAAATGAAATATCTGTGAATTCGATTGAAAATAATTACCCCTAACGTGCATATTTTCTTTCCACTACAGATATTACTCTAGTAAAGAAAGTATAGAAAAGAAATATAGCAGATCTCAGAAAAAACTAATTAATATATATGGAAAACTACACGCCGATTTCTTATCGCAACATAAGCTGTTAATTAATGGAGTCTTAATAAAGATAAAGTTATTCAGAGCACCACATTTATTTACACTATTTAGAAGCCATACCAGTTTAGAAGCTAATACATAATTATTAGAGAGTTTTCTTTAAATTAGAAAAGTCCGCCTTTCAGCATCAGCTTATCTAGAGATAGAAAATAGGTTGCTTACATCAAAGGCTAAGTACCGTATCAAATAAGTTCGTATGCGAAATTTTACAATTGTGAGTTGAATATCAATGAGGAGTGTGGATAATATCTCCATGGGGCGAAGAGCTACACGTATGGTATGGTGAATCGCATCACTATCTATATAACGGAGAATGAAGTTGTAAAACCATTTGAATTAGACTATTCGGACGATACAGATCCAGTTGTGTCAAAGGCTTTTTACTCTGTATTGGAGGTGGGCAGAGTATTGGACTTACGTATGAACAATTTCTAAAAAGTAAAAATGTTTATTGTATTAACCTAAATCAGGACAAGAGTACTACTTGTCTTGGAGAATGCTCCAATTCTATACAAGAGGGTACATAATCAATACAATTACAGTTTAGATCTCAATTAATAGACCCCGTTTCCTTTGTTATATATGCAGACTTTCAGTCTGTTATTGAGATAGAAAACTCTAGAAACGTATTAGTTTATTCTTAATAAAATGAATGCAATAGAAATAGAAGAACTATTGAATCGAAAGGAAACTATAAAGTGAGTTTTTCATAGCTGTTTTGCGAGAGACACTCAATTATGTCAACCTTTAAAACTGCCAGCAGTTTATATAATTAATCTGGACAGCAGACTTGGACCTGGTTCTCATTGGATCGCTTTGTTTGTTGAAAAAAAGTATTATTTTGACAGCCTATGTCTAGGGTTGCAGAATGATGTTTATATTCGTAAAAACTTAGTAAAAATTAATAACATTATTATCGTTAATCCATTCAGAGTTCGAAGTTACTTTTTAAACTCATGTGGCTTGTTTTGTGTCTATTTCATTTAGCAGATGACAAACGGTAAATCATATCGATCTTTTATTGAGCTTTTTTATTTATATAATGATCAAAGAAACGAAGAAATCGTTGTAAAGAATACATTTAATAAAATGTAAAGAAAAAAATTGATACTGTATACTCAATAATATTAATTGTTGGAAAATATGTAAATGTGTAGCCTATCAACTCCTCTGTATTTATTATGTACCATTATATAATATGGTTAGCATCAATTAAATTTTTTTCGATTTATTATTCTGTAGAAAATGTATGCATATTTGAATTACAATGTAAAGTAAAACATAATAACAATCTAACTTTTTTTTAAAACAAGTTACAAAAGGAAAATGAACAGGTATGATTTGCTCTAATGTATGTGCGTGTGCGTACCTGTTTAGACCGAGCTTTGCTCTAAAACGCTTTCCTGGATTCATTTCAATGTCGTCTGTTTTTATATTTATCCCTTCAGACTGATTCACCCTCTTCACATATTCCATTTTTTCCAGTATTTTTTAGATTAATACTCCGATATCTAGCATTTGCATCATTATTTACAAAATGAAACGAGAAAATACCTGTATGTGACCAAGCCTAGTAGAAACCAATACTAGGGGTGGGGGGTGGGGTGGGCGTTTTACTCCGAACCTAACCCAATGTATTTGGGTGTGTGTTTAGACTCTAATTCCTTCGAAAAAATGCCAATGACCAAAGTATTGGGAGGGGGGCACCTGCATGTGACCAAGGCTGGTAGTGACCAATGCTCGGGGTGGAGTGGAGGAGCGCAATTTTACTCTTAACCTAACCCAATGTATGTGTGTGTGTAGTCTCTAATTCCTTTGAAAAAAGGTCACTGACCAAAGTATTGTGAGCGACTGGGGGGGAAAAGGAGACTTGAGTGAAAGTCCATGTGCGTGTGTACGTTTTGGGATACGCTCATAGAAGGCCGAGTTTCTGTGCACTCGAACCTTCACCTACAATACTACTACCAGGGTGACGTGAGACAGTTAATAAAATATCTATGATGTAATCAATGGTGCATTGGATGTATGGAGTGCACTTTTTGGTGGCAGATGTAACCCATTTATATTATACTACCCACCAACCGAAGGTGGGAAAATCCATTATGTCGATTTTCCCTCCTTATATCCATACTGTATGAAAAACAATCCCTATCACGTAGGATCACCTAGACGTTGCCTATCTGTGCGAGAAATTCCTTCTATTCAAGAGTTCACTCAGGGTGTGAATGAGGCATATTTTGGTATCGTGCAAGTTGATGTTCTCTTTTCTACTGATCTGTATATTCGAGTTCTCCCTCAATCTGTAGATGGTAAACTTACTTTCACACTCTGCACCACATGCGCTCAGCAAAACTCACACGAATACGATCACTCTGAAAAGCAACGTATGATTTCCGGAGTGTACACAACCCCTGAACTGAAACTTGCACTCGAAAAATGTATAAGATCAAGAAAATCTACGAGTTTTGGGAGTTTGAAAAGAGAAATGGTTTGTTTGCAAAGTATATAAAACTTTTTGTGAAGAAGAAATACAAGCTTCTGGCTTCCCACGAGGAGTAATTGGTGATAATGAAAAAATAGAATACGTGAAGAGGGTGAATCATGTTTAAGGGATAAACATCCAAATTAAAGACATCGAAAGGAATCCTGGAAAGTGTTTTAGAGTGAAGCTCTGCCTAAACAGGTAAGGATTTCTTACTGCGATTAGAATTTTTTTCTGTGTTGATATATTACTTTCAAGATGTGATTTATAAATGTTAGGACATTGTACAGCAAATATAAAGTCAATAATTTCTTAACCTTAAAGTCGATAATACTACTATAATAATAAATCAAAAATCCTCCCATTAATCCTATTCATATTTATTTCTTTTACAGTCTCTGGGAAAAATTCGCTCAGAGGATTCGCGGAATGAAAACGGTGATCTGTAGTTCGGACCATGATGTAATCGACCCGATCAAAAACGACGATTATATTGTGAACTCGTTGGATGTAGTTGGCCATGCATACATTGCAAAAGTGGAGAATGCTGAACATGTAGAAGTTGACTCCACGTAACGAATCTTCCAATTCCAGCATTTACAACCGCCTATGTTCGAATCAAGCTCTATGGCATCTTAGACTCGTTGGGTGAAAGGGTATTGTACTATGACACATACAGTACCATCTTCATTGTTAGGAAAGATTATCCAAAACCTCAACTCGGAGAATTCCTATGTGATCTCACCGATGTGATCAAGGATGTGTACGGTACTGATATGATTTTTTAGATTCATTTTGCTATACGGGTCCCAAATCCTATTCAGTACGCATCCAAACCTTGACCTTGTGAGAAGGATAATTCTTTCATCCTTGCCTCTTCAATATTGGTTTTCATCGTATCGATGAGCTGTTGGGAATACCATCGAGAGAAATCGAAATAACAAGGGTTTTGTGTCAAATATAGCGATGTTCCCAACTTTCTTTCCATCAGTACAATGTTAGAATGCAATATGCAGTAAAATCTATCCACCCATGTATTGTGACGATCGGATAGACCTCTTACAAAGAAAAACTGATCTATAAGCTCGTTTTTTAATTTTTCACCGATGATAAGATCTTCTAAATCCATAAACTGGAGATTTTCAATCACTTCTTTTCCGTTATTATTGTGACGATCGGATAGACCTCTTACAAAGAAAAACTGATCTATAAGCTCGTTTTTTAATTTTTCACCGATGATAAGATCTTCTAAATCCATAAACTGGAGATTTTCAATCACTTCTTTTCCGTTATTATAGTGGAAAGGTGGTTGGACTGTCCCATTATAGAGAAATTCAATCCGATTAATTGGTAGTTCAGGAATAAGTCGCCGAAGATGATCAAAGAAATCAACCGTAGATAAATAGTCTGGGCTAAGTTTATAATCCGATCCACACACATCTTCTGTTGCAAAATATTTACTAAGTCTAGGTATGGTACGGTGTGGATGGAGGATCCTCTTAGAACGTGTGAGACACGAAGAGGTTTAACGACAAATGATTTAAACAGATGGCAACTAGACAGACCAATCAAAGAATTGTAAAAGGTTAAATGGCAACTCTACGGTTATGTTAATTACGAGAAAAACCTGATAATTCAAAACGTTTGCAAGTATGTGTGTGTGTGTGTGTGTGTGTGTGTGTGCAGATTCTCAATCTTTAGAAAAGGGGAGTTGGAGAGTAGGAGATAGACGGGGGTGGGGTAAGAAGACTTGAGTGCGAGTCCATGTGCGTGTGCACGTATCTGGATACGCTCATAGGAGGCCGAGTTTCTGTGCACTCAACCCTTCACCTAAAATACTACTCACATCGACCCTTCTGAATCCTCTCGTCCTCGTGAGTACAACCTCTACCTGCATTTCATACAAGTCCTTATGAGCTACAATTGAAGGCTAGATGTGACCCTCGAGAATGACTGTCTAGAATACACCCAGGTACTACACACAATAACACACATGATATACCACTGCACCCCACACGATGAAACACATGATTCACTAATTCACTCTCACACAATCAAACACATGCCTCATCACTGTCCCCGCACACAAATAAACCCATAGTGCACCACTGCACCCCTACACAACCATCACATTATGCAACACTTCACCCTACACAATCAAAGACATAATAAAACACTACACCAGACACAACAAAAAAACAATGCACCCCGCACAATTAAAACATAATGGAAGATGGCACTACACACAATAAACATAATACACCACTGCACCCTCAAATAATCAAATACATGATGCCACATGGCACTCCACACAATCAAAGCCATAATGCTACGCTTCACCCCACACAATAAAATACATAATAGAAGACTGAAATAGACACAATTAAACTCACGATGCAAGACTGTCTTACACATCAAACATAATGAAATAATGCACCCCACTCAATCAAACATATAATGAAACACTTCATTCTACACAAATAAACACAATGTAACAATGCGCCCCCAAAATTTAAACACATAATTCAACACTGCACCCTACACAATCAACCAGATAATTGAACACTCTACCCACACAAACAAACACACAATGAAACACTGCACGCACCCACAATCAAACACATAACGCAACACTGCATTCCACACAAATAAACACACAATGCAACAGTGCGCTCCCAAAATTAAAACACATATTTCAACCCTCCACCCAACACAATCAAACACACAATGCAACACTGTACTCTACACAATCAAACCCATAGTGGAAGACTACACTGTAGTCAATCATACACGCTAGCAACACAATAAACACTGATTGGTCGCTTTGAGGGAAAATCATATCCAGGCCTTTCTCAGGATTTGAACCTCTTAATAGTGTACTGGTGTCAATGAACGGAGGATTCGTCCATTCGGCTATCAATTGAGTCTCGCTAAAGTTCAGTTCAGAAATCATCATAAGCCATTCCAAGATGGCTTTTAAAATGTCTTTTTAATCTCTCAGACCTACTATACAATTTCCTTGTGGAACTTGAAGACTTTGGGGAGAATTGCGCTCCTCTTTCAGACCCTACTTTTAAAAGATTCTTCCCTTTTAGTCATACATGGTCTGTACCCTTGGAACGCATTTTACTTTAGCCAACTTAAACACATTTTGTAGTATGTTCCACATAAAGGTATACCCAAATTCGAATTTTCTTATCTGTTCCAGAATTTGAGACATGTTTCAGCTGTTTATTTGGTTTAATAGATAAAAATTCTTTGTTAACCTTTAAATTTATTCCTGTTTAAACGATTTCTTTTTGAAACATTTTGCTTTTAACTAAAGGGTACTAAATATGGATTGCGTGGCATGGTCTTTCCTCCCGAGGCAGTTAGGGCTACATGTTGCTTTACCTATTGGGCTTCTTTTTAATTCGAAGATTTAAAAATATTTGATTTTAAATACGAAGGTTTGGAATTTATGATACGAGCCATATATACAAATGAAGTAGCTTAGAATTTGAATGACCAAATTGATAAGTTCTTTGAAACCCTTATGATGCAGTCAAGATGCGGGCAGCGAGTTTTCAGACTCAGCTTGTCCGAAGACTTAAAGCTTAAAAAAGGGTCAGACTCGCTTCAAACAGCAATTTCTTGATAAAGGTTCTGCAAAAAAACGTAAAATTGGCTCATTCCGCGTAATAGAGTTTTAGTACTTTCACTTAAAAGCATTTGAGTATATTTTCTTGTGGGACACAAAATCGTTCACTTACGATCTCTCTGTTATTTTCACCTTCCTTAAATAATGCCAAACAAATTGCTCTAATTACTTTCGCACTACGCTCGTTTTGCCATTCATTAGTTCGCAGAATTTTACCTTTTACACCACTGCACTCAGAGGCAGACTGACACCCCAAAGTGTACGGGTCCAATAACTTGGCTAGCGGCACAACATTAAGTGGATTTATTGTTAAATTAGCTTTTTTACAAATCACACTGCGATTAAGTTTCTTCACAATTTACTGTTTTTTGAAATATTGTTAGTAATATTGTTAATAAAGAGATCAGAATATCGCTCTCTATCTTCAATAACATGTGTTGCCAAGGAAAAGTAAAACCTTTTTTTATGTGTAAACTGTGCAACAGAAATTATCATCTGGTACTTATATGCTTTACTAATCTCTTCTTAATCATTTGATCACATTTGTACTGTCAAAAGATTGGTAAACTAACTATTGGCAGTTGCTACACCTCTCGTGTAATTACATTACTATTGCTTACTTTATCAGGTGTGCATTTTTCTACGTGTCTAACGACCTTGTATTGTCATAGGATGCCCCTGCTTCGTTACTTAATTCCTCATGGGTGAGGACTAAACTCGGGGAAGGTCTTCTTCAAGGGTGAGGATCGAGGAGGGGAGTATTTCTGACGAGAATAAGTTGAACTTGAAGGTCGGTTTGGTAACCAGGAACTAGCTCGAGGATGAGCTTCTTCTTAGTTTCAGTCTTCCTAAAGCGAGAGTATAACGGAGGGGAGTTTCTCTGACGAGAATAAGTTGAACTTGGTTCCTCAACTAATTTAACTTATGAGATTGGTGTGGCCACCGAGTAACGGGCTTGAGGGGGAGCCTTTTTCTTCTTCTTTTCTTAATTCCTCAAGGATGAGGAATACCCCTGGTGTTTAAGATGCACCAGGATATGAGGAGTCTGTGACAAGAGTAAGTTGAACTTAACAAAGTTAACTTAGCGTTCGGTTTGATAACCAGGGACTACCTCGAGGATGAGCTGCTTCTTAGCCCCTTAAGGTAGTTAGCCTTGCCTCTCTTGTAGGATAATTCTTGATCTGGCGAGCCAAGTAATCTACCAATCCAGTCTAGGTAGCCCGGGGTCTTGATCCGAGGACTTCGTCACCTGGAGACTGACGTATTCTACCAATCCAGTCTAGGTACCCTGGGGTCTTAATCCGAGGACTTCGTTACCTGGAGACTGACGTATTCTACCAATCCAATCTGGGTAGCCCGGGGTCTTAATCTGGGGACTTCGTCACCTGGAGACTGACGTATTCTACCAATCCAGTCTAGGTAGCCCGGGGTCTGAATCCGGAGACTTCGTCACCTGGAGACTGACGTATTCTACCAATCCAGTCTGGGTAGCCAGGGTCTTAATCTGAGGACTTCGTCGCCTGGAGACTGACGTATTCAACCACGATTTTCCTCAGTGTTTCTTATTTATACCTCGTAACCCCACTGAGGGATTGGTAAGAGGGGGGGGAGGCTTGAGGACGGGCCCAGGAGGGTTCTTATGCCAAACGGGTTTTCTCACCAAGTCTTACATCGGCTCCTCGTTAGCCTGCGAGCTTGGGAGAAACACGTCTTCAATTTCTTACTTGACGTGAAATTGAATCTTACTCTCCTGGGAAGAGATCTTGCATTTTACAACCTTTCGGTTTTTCATCGCGACGAGTGGTGCGGCGCTGCGGTTACGCACTTAACCCGACGGTGCCGGGGCCGGATGTCTTTGCGGTAATCGCCTCTTGACTCCACTCGAGAGAACGGGGGAGTGACGATTCCCTTAGATGTATAATTTAAGCCTGCTCTTTTTGAAGGTATTCCATCGTTATGACAATTCTTTCAACCAAGATGGTATTAATACATAAGGGGTAAGAACCGGCAACTAAGCAGTATCGCCGATCAAATTTCAATTTCCGGAAGAGACAGAGAAAGACAAATTGTGCTTAGAAGATGAAAAGGAAGAGTTTAGGAATCTCATAGAACAACAACAAGGAACGATATGGAAAATTCTAATCAGAAAAAATCACATATAAAAAAGTCCCTAAGAAGTCTGGAGGCTAATAAGCGAAATGTAAGTAAGAACTATAAGAAGAAAAATAGCGCCTCAAAATAACAAAGAAAAGTAAGAGATGGCGTAACTATTATGTATAATTTCAGACTACGAGAAGTCAAATGTTTTCTATAACACCGTAAAAAAATGCAGAGATGGTTAAAAAATTCTCCGAAACGACCAAAAAAAGCTCTTTCTCAAACCAGTCGTAACACAACAAAAACAAGAGAATCAAGTACCAGGGACCACCGTTACACATCAAAGAACTAAAGAGCGATATAGGTTAATTCAAACAAAAAGCACCAGGCCCTTTGGAAATCACCAGATTCACACTCACCAAGGGACTGGACATCATCATTGAATCAACCAAGAACATATTCAATGCATGTATCAACAACGTATATTTCCAAGATGACTTTAACTCAGCTAAACTGATCTCAATCCAAAAACTGGCAAACCACCAGATCTTCTTACCAGCTACAGACCTATATAAGTTCTGAATTTTAGAGGAAACGTCTTTGAAAAACTCCTCAACAAAAGAGTTCTTGAATATGTCACCGAAAACAATCACTCCAATGAATACCAATTCGAATCCGAAAAGGAAGAGACACCACAATAGCACTTTGCATTATCAAAGAGAAGATTACCAAGGCCAAAAAAGAGGAAAAATATATCGATGTGGTCCTCATAGATGTAGAAAAAAGCTTCTGACAAAGTCTGGGTCACGGGCATGCATCATTAGACAAGATCTTCAACCTCCAGATGAACAGCTAGAAAGGCGTACGTAGTGATCAATGACTGCAAAGGATCCAAGTTTAATTGTAAGCCGAACTTCCGCAGGGGGCTGTACTCAGTCCCACGCTATACTCTATTTACACAGTGGACCTAGCAATGCCTTTAATGCTCGAATAGCTAAGAGTTCAGGCACACACAATAGTTGGAGAGATTGAAAACATTAATAAGTTCAAGAGGGACTGGAAAATAAGAAAGGATAGAGAAAAATCACCTGAGTCCACTATCTAAAGAAAAGAAAAGTGAACTCCCAAATTCTCAAAACGAAGCCCTTTCACTAATTACAAATACCAGAAGATTGAACTGCTTAACATCGTTATATAAAACAAAGCGGAACAATCTCGAGGAAAATTGACAACAATCCTCCACTTTTTGCAGAAAACACCATCACCAATGTCAACAGACGTTTCAATTCACATTCCTTATTGAAAGAACCCAACATGGAATAGTAGAAGCACCATTACACACATAACTATGGAACTCACCGGTTTAAGAAACCATCCGCTGCGGAGCTTACCTGAACGAAACAAACCAAAACCGAACAAGATAATATAATTACCTAGTAAGACCCCCAGGATAAGTGACTCCGAAAGGTTCCAACCAAATCGACACCCAAAGTGACTTGATAACCTAAGTGTAAAATTACAGTAAAAATCAGTGAATTAAAACTAAAGTGTAATAAAAGAAATTGCTTAAATATAATGGATTGAGACAAAAGTGCTCAATTATAGTGAAGTAAGAGAATTAAGTGACCAAGAAGAAAAAGATAGGAAAGAAAAAACAAGTGCTTAAGTGAACTCCAAAATTCTCGAAACGACCCCCTCTCATTAATTACGAATACCAGAAGATTGAACCGCTTAACATCTTTATATAAAACAGAGCGGAACAATCTCGAGGAAAATTGACAACAATCCTCCACTTTTTGCAGAAATGACCATCACCAATGTCAACATTGGTGATGAATATACATAACAGTGTAGTAAAACTACACGTACACTCAACGGCATGAATGCTACCTTACAAACTAGAATAAAATAGTGAAGAAAGGAAAATAGATATTAGTCGGCTCACCCAACAACTTTACAGAAGTTGCAATTGCTTACCAGCAGAGCAAGAAGTAAAGGATAGAACATAAAAAGTAAAGCAGGTCGTGACTCGGATTCCACGTTAATCACTAGGGGCAAACAATATGGATTTAATACATTATATCCTTATATCCGTAGTTATCAGTAGTCGGTCACCTGAGATCTAATTCTGCTACCCTACTAAACTTTCCTTTTCATCTTCTCCTCCTATACACCTTCCACGTCCCCCCCCCCCAGTTCCCTCTCCCTCTGGCGCACCAAATGTGGTGAGACAGAGGGAAGGAGAAGACCCGGGAACCTGGAAGATTCGATCGAGGGTCCTCGCCACTCCGTCTCTACAGGGGCGGGTAGGAGATAGATCTTCGGTCAATACACCTATCATCATCTACAAAAAACCCCCAAAACATGAGTTGTGAGAATAATTTCGCACCTCATCAAATAATTGTCGATGTACTCTTTTGTTATTGCTCGGAATATGAGTTTTATTTTTGTATCATTTGCGATAGATGATAGAACAGTGAAATAATTTTCTGGGTTGCTTAATTGCCGATGGACTCACTCTATAGCCGCGTTCTTAGTCAACTAACGCGTTCTGCCAAAGACTAATAACCTCCTTTCGATCTTGATTTGTCGTAACTAGTTTGGTTTTCTTGAAGAATTCTCTCCTAAAGTTGGAAACCATTCAGCAGAGAAAACAACAATGTACACTGGAAAACCTCTTCAACAGTCTTGACCAATTCATCTTTAAAAGTGAAGAAAAGCCCTGAAAGATACCTGAAATATTGGCCACACAATCTGTTGAGTCAATAATTCATTGATTAATACCGATGCTGGCTGGCTTTGTCAAGGGAGTTTATCAATAAGTAATCATATTACTGACCAGTTAACAATTCACTACTACTTATGGCAAATAGGCGCTCACTACAGTATTAGAATTGTAAACACAGCGAATGACGACTGAATTGAGATCCTTAGTATGAATTTTATAGGTAAGCCGATTGGTCATGCAAACATCGAAACAGCTTTTAATTTTACAGCAATTTTAGAGTCGATAATACCGAAGATATGATTGCCTTGAATTGTGTATAAGAATATAACAAAGTTTTACCTTCTTTTCTGCACTGCGGATTTATCCGGCCTTCCGACAGCGAATGGGCGGCTTTTCTGGATATTTCCAAATCTTCGGACAAGTGGAGACTGCGGCAATGTTAGGAGCCTCAATGCACAATCAATAGGTTTTCGCCTACGCCTCTCTTATAACTGTCTAATTTAAAGAACATTTAATTCACTACCAGCGTTATCAGGAATTTTAAAATATAGTCAAAGCCATAGTTATTGATTCCTTTTAATTAAATCGACTTTACTGTAAATAAATTGATACATTCATTGCAATAATAGCAAATTAATTCTGATTAATAATTTTCCTTAAACTGAATAATTTTTTTCTATTTTGTAACATATTTTTTCAAATATTCAATTAATCATCATCATCACTAACTAAATAATTTAAGGTGATGTTTTTGAGTATTTGAATAATAATTTTATCTTAGTTTGGTTATGACATTTTTTTTATAAAAGTTACATTTAATAATTCTTTTATAATATCAAAAACAAAATAATGAAGTTCAGTATCGAAATTTTGTGATTTTTTAAAACCACAAAAATTACAAATGGTGAAGTTCAGAAAATTTATTTTCATATATCTTCTTCTATAACTATATTTTAGCAACGTGATATTTTGAAAGGGGGGGAATGTAGTTTAGAGTTCCTCTTTAGAATTATTATAATTGGCGAAGTTCAGAAAATTTATAAAAAGTTAACCATGGCTGAATTTTTTTAGATTTTAAATTTTGATCTTTGCCACTCATCCCCCGTAGAAGAGAGTGGCGAAGCCATTGCCGGGTAACGTTAAATCTTTACTGTGTAAGTTTATTAAGCATTCTTCCATAGTAAAGAGTATATATTTAACATCTTCCAAATTTACCCTGAAGAGTCAATGCCTTGGTTTCAGAGGTGAGACAATATAAATGAAAATCGGTGCTACCATTCAGAGTCCCAACCTACAAAATATGTACAGCCGTTACAGTGGTCCCTACAATGATTTGAAACTAGCACATAAGAAAATCTAATTCAAATTACATGCCTTCTTTTACATTTAATTTCTACCTGATTACCTTTTCTTTCTGATGCAATGTTTCTCTCGCGCTAGATGAACCCATATTAACATATTGACAAACATCGAAACAGCTTTTAATTTTACAGCAATTTTAGAGTCGATAATACCGAAGATATGATTGCCTTGGCTTTTGGATAAGAATATAACAAAATTTCACCTTCTTTTCTGGTCTCTTCGGCCTGTAAAGGCAGTGGCGGCATTCTTTAGAAAGTCTGACGAGAATGAGAAAAAAACAAAAAAACTATTTATTTGGGCGCCCTCTACAAGAGGGACGCCAGCGTTCTCACTTCTCACATGGAGAGGATGAAACCAAATTAATAAGGCGGGTGAGGGGGGGGGGAGTTTACCACTGGGCCTAGCCCTCAGGTTAATTAGAGGGTTAAAAGTCAATTACAACACAAATTACTTATAAATAAAGCTCATTTTGTCATAATATTGTATAATATATGACAGGCCAAAAGTCTCACATACATGTTATTTAGCTTATTTCACTAAGAAAATGTTATATAAAAAAATGAGAAAAACGAGATGACGGCTAGTTGAAGTTTCGGGAAATGACGATAATGTTTCTTCTTACATTTTGATACTTCTGTTCGCCTTTATATTTATTGCTTTTTAATGGGGGAAATAGTGAAGTTATTGGCTATTCCTATCCAAAGCATTCCATTGAGTTGTTGATCGTGTGTTGACCTCCATATGACAAATAAACGAATATGAATCTGAACAATTATGTTTGTGCATTGTGGGAGGGTACGCTGTGGAGGCGGGTGGGGTGCGCCAGGTTGGTGGTTCGCCCAGGGCGTCATTTAACCCAGGACTACCACTGCGCAAAAGAGTGGATGATGTAATGGGAGTAAAGTTCCTGCTAACTCCAACACCAAGAGTAATGTCACTGCTTCTCAGCCCCGGTATGTAAGCCACTGTCAGATATCCATCATGACAAAGTTATCATCTGGAAGATTCCAAACTCTCTCGGAGGATCTACAGCGATATCTTCGACACATTTTCTCTTCATCGACCATCACCATTTTCTTAGCAGATCCATCTTTACAAACCTTTTGCGTTGGGTTTCGCATTAAAATTAATGTTTAAAAATCTACCCTCTGCTCTTCTTTACGTTGGTGTGGATAGTATTTTTTAAGATACAGTCGTATTTGGCAAGATGTAAACTTATTTCTAAGAAGTTAATACAACTCTCATGCAAGTTGAAAAGGCGCTGCGCTGCTTGGGATTACATTAGAAGAACACTTTCTCATTATTTCTTCATTAGGACAGAAGTATTTGTATCTGCCAAAATTTAGTTGTGACCACGACAACACTAGATCTAGAATATACAAAAGTTCAAAAAACTGTAGCAAAACTGGCAAGGAGGCTAACTAGTCATGTCAATATTATTAATCATATCTGGTATGTTTTTAAAAATATTCCTCTGCTATGCTGGTTGTCAACGGTTCTTAATAAGCGTACAACGTACCTAAATCATTAATAAACTAGTTTTTCTAGTCAATTACATGTAGTGACTCAGAGTGAGAAGCTACTGGCCCTTCCTTGTGCGCCAAGAGCAATGATGATTCATACAACTAAAACAAGTCTTGTGGTTCCATCAACCACTAAGAAGGCTGACTATCCTCAGTGGCTCGAAAAAGCTGTCTGTTACGTGCAGGAGAGATAATTGATTGCTGCAACCTGACTTGAAACCAGATAGGAAGTTCTCATCAACGTTGGAGGAAGACATTTGAGCTATAATCAAGATTGACACCAGTCTTTTCAGGACTTTGTAACGGACTCAGAAATTGATAGATTTGCCGATAGCTTGCTGAGTAGTTGGGATTCATGTTAGCTTTCATAAAGATTGGTCAAGCAGCTGCGTGTTTGAAATCAGACCCTACCACATAAGACGTTAAGGTGTTAAAAATACCTAAATCACGTAAAGGAGAAGAACAGTGAAAAGTGGAGAAAATGAGAAAGAAAAATAAAGAAACGAGCCAAGTGTAGAACAAGCTTTAATGGAGAGAGAAGGTTAGCTCTTTAGGTGACAGTGGGCCGTGAAAAATATTTTACAGTTGCGTAAATTGGGGAATTATGTACCTACTGGTAGGAAACAGGCAGAGGGAATTTCAGAATTAATATTTAACTTTGGTCAGGGAATAAAGTAAGGATTCGAGGAAGAGAATGAGGCATCATGGAGGCAGAGAGACGAGGAAGAAGCTTGAAAATTTTATATATTGTTTTTGCTGTCAGTATCAACAAGGCGATTGTTAGATTTGTGGGAAAATATTAGAAGGACATTGAAGGATCAAATTGCATTTACACACTAATATTGATTTTCTTTTAATCTTAGGTTCAGATTTCCCACTATTATTCGGGTTTACAAAGTGAAGCGAATGGTTAGATTCTCAGACAGAGACTCTATAGTTCTCATGTATGGTTAGATTATTTCCTTACCTAATCTGTCGATCCTCTAGACATATTTGGTCCAGTTTATATCCTGTGGGCATCCACATGTAGGAACTAGTTTTAAATACACAATAAAGAACCTGCTCCTAATAATGTAAAAGCAGGACAATAAATGTGTACCTTGCTATGCGTAACTGCAGTTTTAGCATAATTGGGTAAAAACAATACTACCACAGAAAATAACAACAATATATCACTAAGACCTGCGAGGACATAAAAGTCAGCAACCTACTGATGGAAAAAACGTCACAGACCAGCAATCTAAATTAAAGGCTCTTATCGTCTTATAAAAATTTCAATGATCCAAGAGGACTAAAAATCTCATCTCAGTTAAGACTTCATGCATATGACCACGACTTCCACCAGCAGATGTTTAATATTGGACTTATAAGAAGACAGAATCAAATCACACTTTATTCAACAATACTACTAACAAATAACAAAAATATTACTGGTGTAAAACACCATTAATCTCATAAAAAACTCAGACTTTCACCAGCTAACATTCTTCGAGCCCTTGCTAATTAAAGAAATGGGCTCAATTCTTAATCTTACAGCTTATCAGCTGTTTAACTAAAAGTGAAGATTATTTCGGAGTTAGACATATAAAAGTATTAAAGAATGACACCAAACTTCATTCTTCACGGATCACAATCGCTAATCGACATCCACACCGGTAGAGGAAGCAACCTGGAAGAAAGATGCCTAAAAGAAAAGGAAATCTCACGGCCAAAATGTATATTAGTTTAAAATAAATTGGATTTCCATAAGCTGAGTTTCATCTCCAGCCGGATACTAAAACATGCATTCGCTAATAAGAAAGTTTCAAAATAAAACTATCAAAAGCAAAGTATAATCTGGTCTTTTAATATATATATATATATATATATATATATATATATATATATATATATATATATATATATATATATATATATATATATGGTTCACTACCAACTTCGAGTACCAAAGTCTAGGAGAGCTTCTTACGCAGGTAACTTGCCGAGATGAGTCCTACCGGCCTGCTTGTGATTCCTTGAACGTCTCTATCAATGATGAGCTCAACCGTGAGCTCTGTTTGCTGCCTTTTCTACCCATGAAGCAGCAATTGTTGACTACTATACCCTCCAACACCCAAGTTTCAAAACTGGCTGATACTTTCCTCGAATTGTACTCCCTTGGGGTAGCTCCAGCAAACTCTTCCCATTGCCAGGTAAGATCGACATTTTAAGTGAGTTAAATGTCTTCTGGGAGAAATTTAACAAATTCCTTACATCCACATCCGAGTCAGCCGGACGCACCCCATAATCACACCTTCGTCCCAGCTCTTCCACGGGTTTCAATAATCCTGCCTTCACAGGGGGCGTGAAGACCACTGCTAGTACCCACCAGTAATTTAAAGAAAAGGCCGCAAGTGCGTTTCGCTTTGTTTCTTTGGGGGAAAATAAGCAGGTTCCCTCACTTAGTAGCCAGCGTCGTGAGCAAATGCAGTGAAGGCCAACTTTTACTGGCTGATAGTCACAAAACTATAATAAATATTAAATTCTGGTGCAGTTTTCAACTTGATTTCTTTAATTTCAGGCTGAAAGTGGTACCTCAATCTCAAACCTAAAGCGATAAACGTTAATCACTCAGTCTCTCCCTCCCTAAAATTTCGTTGGAGTAAATGTCTTGTATGCGATCCTCTTAACCGATTTTCTAACCCATTTTGGTCTAATAGTTAACTTTAAGCGCCGTACCCTAATCGATGTGCAGACGGAATTTTCCTTTACTAGAAAGCAGGTTGCCTACCTCCTCTACAGCACATCTCCATTGTAGTTAATCCCCTGTACTCAAAACGCATGTCAATTTTACCAACATATCCCACCCTACTTCAAGAGGAGCCCGTGAACCATCCAGTGATTCAAATAATTAAAACATAAGGTCATCCCGCCCATTACTGTACATGAAGAAGTTTAGGAAATGATGCACTGCGGATTTATCCGGCCTTCCAAGAGCGAATGGGCGGCTTTTCTGGATATTTCCAAATCTTCGGACAAGTGGAGACTGCGGCAATGTTAGGAGCCTCAATGCACAATCAATAGGTTTCCGCCCACACCTCTCTTATAACTGTCTAATTTAAAGAACATTTAATTCACTACCAGCGTTATCAGGAATTTTAAAATATAGTCAAAGCCATAGTTATTGATTCCTTTTAATTAAATCGACTTTACTGTAAATAAATAGATACATTCATTGCAATAATAGCTAATTAATTCTGATTAATAATTTTCCTTAAACTGGATAATTTTTTCTATTTTGTAACATATTTTTTCAAATATTCAATTAATCATCATCATCACTAACTAAATAATTTAAGGTGATGTTTTTGAGTATTTGAATAATAATTTTATCTTAGTTTGGTTATCACATTTTTTTATCAAAGTTACATTTAATAATTATTTTGTAATATCAAAAACAAAATGGTGAAGTTCAGAAATAAATATAAGTATCGAAATTTTGTGATTTTTTTTAAAACCACAAAAATTACAAATGGTGAAGTTCAGAAAATTTATTTTTATATATCTTCTTCTATAACTATATTTTAGCAACGGGATATTTTGAAAGGGCGGAAATTTAGTTTAAAGTTCCTTTTTAAAATGATTATAATTGGCCAAGTTAAGAAAATTTATAATAAGTTATCCATGGCTGCCTTTTTTTAGATTTTAACTTTGATTTTTGCCACTCCTCCCCCGTAGTGGAGAGTGGCGAAGCCATTGCCTGGTAACGTTAAATCTTTACTGTGTAAGTTTATTAAGCATTCTTCCATAGTAAAGAGTATATATTTAACATCTTCCAAATTTACCCTGAAGAGTCAATGCCTTGGTTTCAGAGGTGAGACAATATAAATGAAAATCGGTGCTACCATTCAGAGTCTAAACCTACAAAATATGTGACAGCAGTTACAGTGGTCCCTACAATGATTTGAAACTAGCACATAAGAAAATCTAATTCAAATTACATGCCTTCTTTTACATTTAATTTCTACCTGATTACCTTTTCTTTCTGATACAATGTTTCTCTAGCGCTAGATGAACCCATATTAACATATTGACTCACATAATATACACTTTGAACCCTCACGGTTGAACCATAAAAAGCCGAACCTGATTCAGGAGAGTTCGCCCATCATAAGTTCTCCCTAAAATAGTTTGTAGAAGTTTAATACATGAACAGATCGTCCACTACCAGAATTAGATCTGGAGACCTCTAATAAAAGAAGCGAATTGAAGTTGAGACAAAGCCACGATGGCCTTAACATAAGATCCCTTGGACTTAAATTTGAGCCAAGACTCGAGCGTGGACGAATCTTTTTTTTACTCTTTTCTGACGGCCACCAGCGAGAACATATCCACCAAAACTAAAAAATAAGCTATCTTTAGGCCAGCCACTTGAAACGAAATACGAACGGAATAATTCATTGTATACGGCGGAAATCGTGAACCTCTTTATATGTTACGTGCTGAATGCAGCGGTCATCTATTGGGGACCGGTATTGTTAATTGGATCTACTTTATACAGCAGACGTTCGAATGCGGATGAAGAAATCTCCCATCCTTAGTTGAACTTTGAGTAAACAAATGAACCAATGTGTTGAACTCACAGGGGGAAGAATCTTTAAATGGCGGAAGAGAGATGTTAAGGCTGACAAAATGAGGATTCGAGGTGTGGCGTCGGTCAAATACAAAACCAATGACAGCACCGAGTCATCATCACTTTTTATCGGGTAAAATATTTTTCTTTATTACCAATAATGCTCTTTTAGGGCTAAAATACTTTAAAAAAACAGCAGACATTTTGTTATTGTTTCAAGAAGCTTTGTGCCAAATCTTTTACCTCATTTTATTGTTCTCAATTATAAGTAACTTCCCTCTCCTTCTAAGCTTTCTTTGTCTCTTTCTCTCCACCATTCCATTTAAAAGACTAAACTTCCTTTGTCGAGGCCCAGGATATAAATAAGCGGCTCAGCTTTGGGAGGAGGATTTGATCATTTGAATCTCCCCTAAATGGAGTGGGCCTCGCGGGAACCGAGTAAACCCTCCGAATCCTAATATTTTGTTTGGGTTAATTTAGTCATTTGCCAAGAAAAGGGAAAAGGGGAGAAAATGGAAAGAATATTTGTAAAATAGGTTAAAAGGAAAGAGAGCAGTATTCTTTTCTTTTTCATGTAGGTGGTTTGATTGGTATCGCAGAATCTTTTTATTTCATTTTATTGAATTGTTGAGAGTGAGAATGACAGCGAGTACGAATTTGTGTTATATTATTATTATTTTTATTTTCGAAAATTCTGAAAACTAACGAGGGCACTTGATCATAAGGAAATGGGCGAAAAAATGGAGAAGTTAGGGAAAGGAAAAGGTGTGAAAGATACAAGGTGAGCATTTGTAAATAAATTAGGGAGGGGGGAGGGGGGCGCATCACACAGTCAACAAGTTAAAAATTCAAGGGTCAAGAAAGGACCATCGAAGACCAAATCCACAGCACCAGGGAAAAGGGGTACCGACCCTCCCCATCATGGTACCAGGAGGAGGCGCGCGCAGATCTCCCCATGAAACGGACATGCAACCAAAGAGTGGCGACGGGTCTGAGGTGCCCATAAGGCTTCCAAGAAAGGTCTAGTGGAGCCATGCCATCAACATATCCCAGGCAGTCAAAAGAAGATACTACTAGGAGCACTATGCGGATTAGCGCTTCCAGACGCTTCTCTCTAGAGGGATGAATAGTGAGTAGAATGTCTCTCCAAATGGATTATTTACCACCACTCTTTTTTCGTGTTAGATTGGGCAAGAGGTCCCTTCTCCTCTTCCAGTTTCATTACACAAAGCCGCCATTGACCTTTAAAATCAACCCCGGATCATTAGATCAAGAAACCCCAGTTGCAAATCCCACAGAAGACACCAAATATTTTCCTTTGTCAGATGGGGAAGGAGACATGTCTGCCTCACTGGAGAACTTCCCTTAATATCCTTCACACAAACCTTTAAATTTTCTTACCTATTCAAATCCCAATGGTTAGATAAAAATGCTACTAAAGTTAATTAGTACCACCTTTAAATTGCATAAGTCTTATCTACGTTGGTCCAAAATTAGTTAGGTTACGAGTAAATAACAAGTGTAAGTGATATGTGAGACACGCAATATTATCTTTCTTTAGTTCCTAAATTTGTATTCACAAATAGATACAAGAGGATTCAATATTATAAACTAATTACATTTTCATGTCAATAATTATCTATTGATTATATATACAGTTGTAAATCAAGAGATTCATCTTACATTGGACTGAGAGTAAAATCAATCTAGTGTTCTAAAAGCAGTGGAGTGGAATTTCTTTTAGTATTGTTTCTGTTTAGCTGCAGTAAGAATGGATGTTGGCCTTGTTGGTTAAAACGTTGACTCGACGACAGCACCGAGTCATCATCACTTTTTATCGGGTAAAATATTTTTCTTTATTACCAATAATGCTTATTTAGGGCTTAAATACTTTAAAAAAACAGCAGACATTTTGTTATTGTTTCAAGAAGCTTTGTGCCAAATCTTTTACCTCATTTTATTGTTCTCAATTATAAGTAACTTCCCTCTCCTTCTAAGCTTTCTTTGTCTCTTTCTCTCCACCATTCCATTTAAAAGACTAAACTTCCTTTGTCGAGGCCCAGGATATAAATAAGCGGCTCAGCTTTGGGAGGAGGATTTGATCATTTGAATCTCCCCTAAATGGAGTGGGCCTCGCGGGAACCGAGTAAACCCTCCGAATCCTAATATTTTGTTTGGGTTAATTTAGTCATTTGCCACGAAAAGGGAAAAGGGGAGAAAATGGAAAGAATATTTGTAAAATAGGTTAAAAGGAAAGAGAGCAGTATTCTTTTCTTTTTCATGTAGGTGTTTTGATTTGTATCGCCGAATCTTTTTATTTCATTTTATTGAATTGTTGAGAGTGAGAATGACAGCGAGTACAAATTTGTGTTATATTATTATTATTTTTATTTTTGACAATTCTGAAAACTAACGAGGGCACTTGATCATAAGGAAATGGGCGAAAAAATGGAGAAGTTAGGGAAAGGAAAAGGTGTGAAAGATACAAGGTGAGCATTTGTAAATAAATTAGGGGGGGGAGGGGGGCGCATCACACAGTCAACAAGTTAAAAATTCAAGGGTCAAGAAAGGACCATCGAAGACCAAATCCACAGCACCAGGGGAAAGGGGTACCGACCCTCCCCATCATGGTACCAGGAGGAGGCGCGCGCAGATCTCCCCATGAAACGGACATGCAACCAAAGAGTGGCAACGGGTCTGAGGTGCCCATAAGGCTTCCAAGAAAGGTCTAGTGGAGCCATGCCATCAACATATCCCAGGCAGTCAAAAGAACATACTACTAGGAGCACTATGCGGATTAGCGCTTCCAGACGCTTCTCTCTAGAGGGATGAATAGTGAGTAGAATGTCTCTCCAAATGGATTATTTACCACCACTCTTTTTTCGTGTTAGATTGGGCAAGAGGTCCCTTCTCCTCTTCCAGTTTCATTACACAAAGCCGCCATTGACCTTTAAAATCAACCCCGGATCATTAGATCAAGAAACCCCAGTTGCAAATCCCACAGAAGACACCAAATATTTTCCTTTGTCAGATGGGGAAGGAGACATGTCTGCCTCACTGGAGAACTTCCCTTAATATCCTTCACACAAACCTTTAAATTTTCTTACCTATTCAAATCCCAATGGTTAGATAAAAATGCTACTAAAGTTAATTAGTACCACCTTTAAATTGCATAAGTCTTATCTACGTTGGTCCAAAATTAGTTAGGTTACGAGTAAATAACAAGTGTAAGTGATATGTGAGACACGCAATATTATCTTTCTTTAGTTCCTAAATTTGTATTCACAAATAGATACAAGAGGATTCAATATTATAAACTAATTACATTTTCATGTCAATAATTATCTATTGATTATATATACAGTTGTAAATCAAGAGATTCATCTTACATTGGACTGAGAGTAAAATCAATCTAGTGTTCTAAAAGC
The DNA here is from genome assembly GCA_963969495.1 of Ceratothoa steindachneri. Lineage (NCBI taxonomy): Eukaryota > Metazoa > Arthropoda > Malacostraca > Isopoda > Cymothoidae > Ceratothoa > Ceratothoa steindachneri. The sequence goes on from OZ018324.1 coordinate 30,391,674, forward strand.
AGTGGAGTGGAATTTCTTTTAGTATTGTTTCTGTTTAGCTGCAGTAAGAATGGATGTTGGCCTTGTTGGTTAAAACGTTGACTCGACGACAGCACCGAGTCATCATCACTTTTTATCGGGTAAAATATTTTTCTTTATTACCAATAATGCTTATTTAGGGCTTAAATACTTTAAAAAAACAGCAGACATTTTGTTATTGTTTCAAGAAGCTTTGTGCCAAATCTTTTACCTCATTTTATTGTTCTCAATTATAAGTAACTTCCCTCTCCTTCTAAGCTTTCTTTGTCTCTTTCTCTCCACCATTCCATTTAAAAGACTAAACTTCCTTTGTCGAGGCCCAGGATATAAATAAGCGGCTCAGCTTTGGGAGGAGGATTTGATCATTTGAATCTCCCCTAAATGGAGTGGGCCTCGCGGGAACCGAGTAAACCCTCCGAATCCTAATATTTTGTTTGGGTTAATTTAGTCATTTGCCACGAAAAGGGAAAAGGGGAGAAAATGGAAAGAATATTTGTAAAATAGGTTAAAAGGAAAGAGAGCAGTATTCTTTTCTTTTTCATGTAGGTGTTTTGATTTGTATCGCCGAATCTTTTTATTTCATTTTATTGAATTGTTGAGAGTGAGAATGACAGCGAGTACAAATTTGTGTTATATTATTATTATTTTTATTTTTGACAATTCTGAAAACTAACGAGGGCACTTGATCATAAGGAAATGGGCGAAAAAATGGAGAAGTTAGGGAAAGGAAAAGGTGTGAAAGATACAAGGTGAGCATTTGTAAATAAATTAGGGGGGGGGGGAGGGGGGCGCATCACACAGTCAACAAGTTAAAAATTCAAGGGTCAAGAAAGGACCATCGAAGACCAAATCCACAGCACCAGGGGAAAGGGGTACCGACCCTCCCCATCATGGTACCAGGAGGAGGCGCGCGCAGATCTCCCCATGAAACGGACATGCAACCAAAGAGTGGCAACGGGTCTGAGGTGCCCATAAGGCTTCCAAGAAAGGTCTAGTGGAGCCATGCCATCAACATATCCCAGGCAGTCAAAAGAACATACTACTAGGAGCACTATGCGGATTAGCGCTTCCAGACGCTTCTCTCTAGAGGGATGAATAGTGAGTAGAATGTCTCTCCAAATGGATTATTTACCACCACTCTTTTTTCGTGTTAGATTGGGCAAGAGGTCCCTTCTCCTCTTCCAGTTTCATTACACAAAGCCGCCATTGACCTTTAAAATCAACCCCGGATCATTAGATCAAGAAACCCCAGTTGCAAATCCCACAGAAGACACCAAATATTTTCCTTTGTCAGATGGGGAAGGAGACATGTCTGCCTCACTGGAGAACTTCCCTTAATATCCTTCACACAAACCTTTAAATTTTCTTACCTATTCAAATCCCAATGGTTAGATAAAAATGCTACTAAAGTTAATTAGTACCACCTTTAAATTGCATAAGTCTTATCTACGTTGGTCCAAAATTAGTTAGGTTACGAGTAAATAACAAGTGTAAGTGATATGTGAGACACGCAATATTATCTTTCTTTAGTTCCTAAATTTGTATTCACAAATAGATACAAGAGGATTCAATATTATAAACTAATTACATTTTCATGTCAATAATTATCTATTGATTATATATACAGTTGTAAATCAAGAGATTCATCTTACATTGGACTGAGAGTAAAATCAATCTAGTGTTCTAAAAGCAGTGGAGTGGAATTTCTTTTAGTATTGTTTCTGTTTAGCTGCAGTAAGAATGGATGTTGGCCTTGTTGGTTAAAACGTTGACTCGACGACAGCACCGAGTCATCATCACTTTTTATCGGGTAAAATATTTTTCTTTATTACCAATAATGCTTATTTAGGGCTTAAATACTTTAAAAAAACAGCAGACATTTTGTTATTGTTTCAAGAAGCTTTGTGCCAAATCTTTTACCTCATTTTATTGTTCTCAATTATAAGTAACTTCCCTCTCCTTCTAAGCTTTCTTTGTCTCTTTCTCTCCACCATTCCATTTAAAAGACTAAACTTCCTTTGTCGAGGCCCAGGATATAAATAAGCGGCTCAGCTTTGGGAGGAGGATTTGATCATTTGAATCTCCCCTAAATGGAGTGGGCCTCGCGGGAACCGAGTAAACCCTCCGAATCCTAATATTTTGTTTGGGTTAATTTAGTCATTTGCCACGAAAAGGGAAAAGGGGAGAAAATGGAAAGAATATTTGTAAAATAGGTTAAAAGGAAAGAGAGCAGTATTCTTTTCTTTTTCATGTAGGTGTTTTGATTTGTATCGCCGAATCTTTTTATTTCATTTTATTGAATTGTTGAGAGTGAGAATGACAGCGAGTACAAATTTGTGTTATATTATTATTATTTTTATTTTTGACAATTCTGAAAACTAACGAGGGCACTTGATCATAAGGAAATGGGCGAAAAAATGGAGAAGTTAGGGAAAGGAAAAGGTGTGAAAGATACAAGGTGAGCATTTGTAAATAAATTAGGGGGGGGAGGGGGGCGCATCACACAGTCAACAAGTTAAAAATTCAAGGGTCAAGAAAGGACCATCGAAGACCAAATCCACAGCACCAGGGGAAAGGGGTACCGACCCTCCCCATCATGGTACCAGGAGGAGGCGCGCGCAGATCTCCCCATGAAGCGGACATGCAACCAAAGAGTGGCAACGGGTCTGAGGTGCCCATAAGGCTTCCAAGAAAGGTCTAGTGGAGCCATGCCATCAACATATCCCAGGCAGTCAAAAGAACATACTACTAGGAGCACTATGCGGATTAGCGCTTCCAGACGCTTCTCTCTAGAGGGATGAATAGTGAGTAGAATGTCTCTCCAAATGGATTATTTACCACCACTCTTTTTTCGTGTTAGATTGGGCAAGAGGTCCCTTCTCCTCTTCCAGTTTCATTACACAAAGCCGCCATTGACCTTTAAAATCAACCCCGGATCATTAGATCAAGAAACCCCAGTTGCAAATCCCACAGAAGACACCAAATATTTTCCTTTGTCAGATGGGGAAGGAGACATGTCTGCCTCACTGGAGAACTTCCCTTAATATCCTTCACACAAACCTTTAAATTTTCTTACCTATTCAAATCCCAATGGTTAGATAAAAATGCTACTAAAGTTAATTAGTACCACCTTTAAATTGCATAAGTCTTATCTACGTTGGTCCAAAATTAGTTAGGTTACGAGTAAATAACAAGTGTAAGTGATATGTGAGACACGCAATATTATCTTTCTTTAGTTCCTAAATTTGTATTCACAAATAGATACAAGAGGATTCAATATTATAAACTAATTACATTTTCATGTCAATAATTATCTATTGATTATATATACAGTTGTAAATCAAGAGATTCATCTTACATTGGACTGAGAGTAAAATCAATCTAGTGTTCTAAAAGCAGTGGAGTGGAATTTCTTTTAGTATTGTTTCTGTTTAGCTGCAGTAAGAATGGATGTTGGCCTTGTTGGTTAAAACGTTGACTCGACGACAGCACCGAGTCATCATCACTTTTTATCGGGTAAAATATTTTTCTTTATTACCAATAATGCTTATTTAGGGCTTAAATACTTTAAAAAAACAGCAGACATTTTGTTATTGTTTCAAGAAGCTTTGTGCCAAATCTTTTACCTCATTTTATTGTTCTCAATTATAAGTAACTTCCCTCTCCTTCTAAGCTTTCTTTGTCTCTTTCTCTCCACCATTCCATTTAAAAGACTAAACTTCCTTTGTCGAGGCCCAGGATATAAATAAGCGGCTCAGCTTTGGGAGGAGGATTTGATCATTTGAATCTCCCCTAAATGGAGTGGGCCTCGCGGGAACCGAGTAAACCCTCCGAATCCTAATATTTTGTTTGGGTTAATTTAGTCATTTGCCACGAAAAGGGAAAAGGGGAGAAAATGGAAAGAATATTTGTAAAATAGGTTAAAAGGAAAGAGAGCAGTATTCTTTTCTTTTTCATGTAGGTGTTTTGATTTGTATCGCCGAATCTTTTTATTTCATTTTATTGAATTGTTGAGAGTGAGAATGACAGCGAGTACAAATTTGTGTTATATTATTATTATTTTTATTTTTGACAATTCTGAAAACTAACGAGGGCACTTGATCATAAGGAAATGGGCGAAAAAATGGAGAAGTTAGGGAAAGGAAAAGGTGTGAAAGATACAAGGTGAGCATTTGTAAATAAATTAGGGGGGGGAGGGGGGCGCATCACACAGTCAACAAGTTAAAAATTCATGGGTCAAGAAAGGACCATCGAAGACCAAATCCACAGAACCAGGGAAAAGGGGTACCGACCCTCCCCATCATGGTACCAGGAGGAGGCGCGCGCAGATCTCCCCATGAAACGGACATGCAACCAAAGAGTGGCGACGGGTCTGAGGTGCCCATAAGTCTTCCAAGAAAGGTCTAGTGGAGCCATGCCATCAACATATCCCAGGCAGTTCAAAAGAAGATACTACTAGGAGCACTATGCGGATTAGCGCTTCCAGACGCTTCTCTCTAGAGGGATGAATAGTGAGTAGAATGTCTCTCTAAATGGATTATTTACCACCACTCTTTTTTCGTGTTAGATTGGGCAAGAGGTCCCTTCTCCTCTTCCAGTTTCATTACACAAAGCCGCCATTGACCTTTAAAATCAACCCCGGATCATTAGATCAAGAAACCCCAGTTGCAAATCCCACAGAAGACACCAAATATTTTCCTTTGTCAGATGGGGAAGGAGACATGTCTGCCTCACTGGAGATCTTCCCTTAATATCCTTCACACAAACCTTTAAATTTTCTTACCTATTCAAATCCCAATGGTTAGATAAAAGCTTTCAAAAGTAATATCAATTAATATATTTCATCTTTATCTCAATTTTCCGCACATCAGGGTAAAAAGACCAACAGACAAACAGAATAAGTACTATCAATATTCTACTAGAAATCCTTTCAAAACAAAAGTTATGGCAACCTTTCAAAAATACGCTCTACGCAACCGGAACATTTTTAGAAATTCGGTAATTATTCCTGCAGAGAGATTGCTGAGGGCACACGGGAGACGAGCCTCCAAAACTTCCAGGAGTTGTTCCAGAGTCGGCAGCAATACCTTTGATGTACTATGTCATGGATGCCATGCTCGGCTGAGATACTGGGCCCCTTTTCGATGAGAATACCCTCGTGGGAATGGTCCTAGCCTTCCAGGAATTAGAACTCCCGGCGCTGTTGGGCAAAAAATGAGCTAAAAACGCTGTCTCCTTCAATGGCCTCCACCAAGAAACCGTTGGTGGGCTGGGGAGCTTAGGAGGCTGAGGTCTCTCTTTTGGAGCGTGGGCGCAGCTCTGGTTTCAGCCGAAGCTGGCTCTGAATTTAGTGCTACCAGCTCTGCTACAGGTGCGCCCTTGGGGAGCAGAAGAATTTTAAATGTGAGCGGGAGCACCAAGCTCGTAGGCTTCGGAGATTGGAAGGAGTATGATGAGAGATTGTTAAATCGCGTAGAATAAGGACAGTTGCAGAGAGGTTTGAGAATGCAATGTTTTTAAATACACCCAATTCATCAAAGAATGTATCAGAGTGACACACATGCAAAGTATAGATGATGAGATTTTAAGTTTAGGCTGAAGCTAATATGTAGACAAAAATTGCTTCAACACGCCTTGTGATTCAACGGTTTTTGGGCGGCTATTATGCCTTTACGCAACATTGCCATGTGGTTTGCGTTCATCAGAGGAAAGTCTAGCCAGCAAAAGGGCAGCCTTCGTGGAAAAGCATTCGCAATTTATTTGTACATTTTCTTTAAACAACAAAAAGTCCAGATTATCGGATGTAATTTTATGACAAATACAATTTTTTGGAGTCAACGAGAGAGACTTCTCCCAACGGAGAGTAGAAGTGGACTAGTAGAGTGGAGTATGATTAGTTGGAGATACAAAGGCTACTTTTGAGTGAGGTGCGAAGAGAGATTCGGAAGAGGAATCTTAAAGAGGAAGCGAGGGAGAATCCTTGGTGAGATCAAGCAGAATCTTTTGATATAAAAGATACTTTATGTGTCAATATATAGATTGTGGAAGCCTATTTATAAGTTGTCGATGGAAGATGTAAAGCTTTTGTGGTAATGGAAGCATAGTTTACTTGGGATTGGGAGAGAGATGATGCAGTCATTGTAGGGCGGAGGGCAGGAAATAGTGGGCGGAGAAAGTTAAAGACGTGTAGAAATTGAAACCATGAAGGCCTTATTCTTGGATTTTTCCCAGGCATTTATTCTAATCTATTCACTTGTAACGCATCCTTGTGGGTAGCTGTTAAAATTAACCGACGAGGAGCAGTTCAATATTCACGCTAAATTGTAGGATTTTCACGGCAATTCTACTAGTAGATTCGAATATGGCATTACCATGTCTGAGTGCAAGCAAGAAGAGGTTATTTTTTCGTATTATGTATATAATTTCCGTACATTCACGTAATTCTTCTTCTCCACATGGAAACAGATTATTCTAAAATCTTTTCCTTTATTTTCTCATTTATCAAACATGGAAATTTGCTCTTAGTTAGTTCCTTAGTTAATTCACTATTCACTTATCACACTCAATAAATGTAAATGAAAGTTTATAAACATCTAATTATTCTTTTTCCTAATAATAATTACAGGATATGAAGAGGAAAGGCATTTTGGGATAAATAGCAAATGATTAGAATGAAAATTTAACGCAACTGAGGCCGGAAAATTACATCGCACCACACAAAGCTTCTTATGTATGTATAAGTGAGACATGAAATGGGTATTGTAAACATGAAATGCATGCCTGTTCAGTGACTGCAACCTCACTTTTTTTTCGTAACATAAGCGAAAGGGGCACCTCAAGCAATTCAAACACGTACCGTTAAGATGCGAGCTGCTGAAATATGTCGCAATAAAGCACAGATCAAGCCTTTTATGTATCTGGTTTGGAGATTAATTGCCCTGAAAACGGTTTCGTTTCCCGTTGAACTTTTGTGGCCCAATGGCAAATCTAGAACACATGCTGCTGAGGTTAGTTTATCTAGCATTTGCATCGCCATTTTATGCCTTATACAAGGAGCTAGGAAGGCTTCGATATGGTTCACCACCATTTTTGACCTAGCCAAGCAAACTCATGGTCATTAAATAGGTCATCTTGAGCGCAGTATCTAGGTTTAAGAGCCATTATGCGAAAAATATATATGTATTTTTCTGTTAATTTTAAGGAATGACCTGATATAGAGTCACATAGTAAATGTTGTGATGGCAAAGCCAAAATTAAAGCAAAATAGATGAATAAAATGGAACTAGAAGAGAGAATGCTAAAACATATAATAAAATTTTAAAATCTCTTGAATATCGAGAGATGTCCAAATTCTTCGCAATTAGAGATTTCAAGAGAGCCATTAAATAGTGAAACCTGCCTTTAATCAGATTTGAACGAATTTTAAGCCTTCTCAGGGAATTATAGAAGTGCCTTAGTGTTGTTTTTATCACCAAATCACACTGTTTAATAAATGTCTTTGTGGTTTAACTACGACAAAAATGTAACTTAGAACCGTTTGCAACAGAAGAGAATCTTCAGGTGGCTTGATTAACCAATAAAATTACCACTCCTACCCCATAGCCAAACAATTCTACGAAGCCCCTAAGCGATAGTTCATTTGCAGCTTAAGATCAGAACGATTTTCTATAGCGAAGAAGTCTTATAGAATTTATAAAAGACAACTTTCCTTATCAAAGCGTTGATGAGCAGACAAAAGAATATGAATTTTATAGTTAATAATTATGCCCAATGAGAGGTTGGCCGAAAACTTACCAACTTTGGCAAAACGTGGAAAACAGCGATAATCACATAATACTTTTTAATATTAATATTCCTAAGCCTATAGATTATAACTATTAAACAATTCCTAACTTTAAAAGTTGTAATTTTAATCTTTCTCCTGGTAACGCCCAAAAATTACATATGTATTTTCTTTCGCCATTTATATGGCCATTATGAATGAGCTCATGTAGTGAAAAAAACAAAGAAGTTTTTTCTATATGTATATGGCCATTATGAATGAGCTCATGTAGTGAAAAAAACAAAGAAGTTTTTTCTATATGTATATGGCCATTATGAATGAGCTCATGTAGTGAAAAAAACAAAGAAGTTTTTTCTATATGTAGACTGGTGTCATGACTAAAGAGTGAAACTAAGGTATATCCGTGAACCTTATGTTATAAAATTAAAAAAGTAGCAATACTGGTGACAATCAGGACAGTTATGATGATTATCCTAAACTTAAGATACGTAATAGAGAGTATGGAGATCTAATAAGAAATGGAAAAAAATAATTAGCAAGATTACCTGATACGCATTTAATCGCAATTAATCAGGGAATGAATCGGTTCCGTTAAGATTGTGATGGTTGGCTTAGTAAACACCCGGCTTACAGAGTTTGGGCATTAAATAAAAAGTTTTAAATATCTTTCCGTTAAAGATAAAATAAAGTTACTTGCTATTTTCAGTACGTAACTAACTTTAATCATGGAATGATTTTTTTGAATCATAGTGAGTGAAATAAGCCAACATTCTCTCTCTCTCGCTCTGTCTCTGTCTCTGTCTATCTGTTTCTCTCTTTCTCTCTCTCTCTCTCTCTCTCTCTCTCTCTCTCTCTATATATATATATATATATATATAGCGTGTGGACAAAATAATTGGAACACGTGCTAAATTCAATATTTATTTAATACGGAGTTGGTCCTCTTTTTGCTTTCTGAACAGCATTGATGCCACTTGGAATTGATCATACAGCTGCCTGACTTCATTGAGAGGAATCTTGAGCCATTCTTCTTGCAATAATTGCTCTAGCTGTTTTAGGAACGACGGTGGGGGGGGGGGGGGTAAGGACTTATCACTTGTCGCTCCAAGATGCACCACAAATGCTCAACAATATTTAGATCTGGAGATTGTGGGGGACACCCCGTTTGTTGTAGCTCACATCATACCAATTCTTAACCACATAAACCGTGTGTATTTGGCTACCCAAACCATCACTGACCCTCCTCTGTGCATCACTGTAGGAAGAAGGCAGTCACGATGTAAAAGCTCCCCGGGCTGCCTCCACACGTAAACGCACCCTGCAGTGAGGAAAAGAGAAAAACTGGACTCTTCGGATAATATTACTTGCTTCCAGCCCTTGTGATCTCTACACCAGTTCAGCCTTTTCTGAATGTTTTAATGAGAAAGCAGAGGTTTCTCGATGTCGGCTCTTCCATGATATCCGGTTTTATTGAGCTCAAGGCGAACAGTTTTGGTCGAAACTATGTTAGTGAAATGTTGATTCAACTGTGCAGTCACTTTAGGGGAAGTTATCCGGGGAGTTTTCATCACAATGCGTTTCAACACTTGTCGAAGTCCTGCAGGAATTACTCCTCCTGCTGGACGTTTAGCCCTACTTCTTGAATTCTGTCATAGTCCTTGATATGGTAGCTGTTGCAAAACCAAAAGTTTTAGCTGTTCTAGTGCCGAAAGCTCCTGCAATTCGAGCTCCAACAATTTTCCTCCTTTCCAACTAAATGAGGTCACGCATATTAGCATCTATACCACGATCTGAAAATGAAATACAAATAATCATTAAATTTGATAAATAAACTATGCATTTAGAATAAAAACAAAACACTCACAATGAAATTCAGATGGATATTCGTAATATAATGGTTTATTGAAATATTGATATTAAATTTCTCTGTTCTAATTACTTTGTCCAACCCCTCAATATATATATATATATATATATATATATATATATATATATATATATATATATATATATATATATATATATATATATATATATATATATATATATATAAGCCCAATTCATCCAAAGTAATCTGAAACCGAAATTAAAAAGACCCACTAAAACATTTCTAATCAATCAATTAATAAAGGTATAGTTCCGAGTGAGTAAGTATTACTTCTTTCGAATTGAGCTCAAATGAACTGCCACTAGAGCTAATTAATTTCTTCGCCCATTGGTAACTTTTTGCATTGATGACTGTGGTTGGATTTTTAGTTTTTGTTAATGAAATTGAAAATAATTTAATATTAATCATATTAAAGTTTGTGGATTATAAAAATTGGGAAAGAGCAAAATATCGATGCCATTTCGAAAATATACAAAGCGAATTGCTTAGACTACTGTAATGGGCTGTAAGGTTGCAAAGGAGATTGAACCTAGATAAATGTTAAGCAATGCACTTAGGTCATCAAAGTAACCCACAAATGTACACAACATGAATCTACGCGATCTAAATGCGGTTATTACGGAGAAGGAATTTTGTGGGGGGTTTTATTTTTCGAGCGAATTAAAAACGTCAAAGAATTGCTTTGTAATCATCTTAACTATTAGAAAATAACCTGGAATTTGTACTTTCAAATTATTGTTTGGTCTTATTTTTAAGGCGCTTATTAAACCTTATTTAAAGTAACCCACTCAACTTTAGTCTCCTCATAGTGTACTCAGATTAGAGCGTAAAAAAATCCTCCCTAAGCTTAAAAATAAATCATATGAAGCCATACTAAGTGATGTTAATATGCATTCGCTGGAAAATATTCAATTTAGCAATGGGCGGGCAACCTCCAGCCCGCGAAGCCTTAGCGTTTGGCCCGCTATCTTGCTCGGCATTAATATTGCAATCCGGCCCGCGAAACCCACAGATAGAATAAAAAAATAATAAATTCGGCCAAACATCATCTGTCTCAGTTGACTCTTGGAGAGGGAAATGAGTCTTACGTTTGGCAGTGAAAAGGAGTAAAACTTGAGACAAATATGCATTTTCCTCACAGATAAGAAAGATTTCCTAAAGGGCAAAGTTGTAGAGGAGGCAATTCTGAACAAAAACTCCCTTGGAATCTTTTCGCTGCGATGAATTCCTACTGAGATATGGGTGTGAGAATACCATTGTGTGCGGCTACACCGTCAGTTATTGTTGATCTGCGATCCTGCAAGACGCCAACGGCCAGTGTCCTTTGGACTTTCGCATTGAGACTGGGTATACTTTGTGGTCAGACAGTTTGGAAAATATACTGACACTAGTAAGTGAAAATGTTTAGAAAAAATTATAATCAGTTATTTTGTTATCATGTCATTATGGTTATTTCCTTTCTTTTCAGATCATCCTGTCTGTTAACTAGAAGAAAGTGGACCTCGAGCGTCGGGCCTTCAAGTCTGAGTGGGAGAAGTACTTATTCATCGAGCGCTTAGGACAATCCCAGTGGCTCACATGATTCAAGACTGTGGTTGTCTTGAAAGACTAAAACGTGCGCCGCCACTAGGAGACAGAGCACCGATCATCAAACTTTGCGTCGATGTCTGCCGCCCAGAAGAAGAAGGCCAGCCTACAGAAAACAACTTCGCACTTCCGCCATCAGAATACTGAAGCCAACAAGGTGTCGCACGCCGGTTATGAGGTCTCCCGCCTCCTTGCGTGCAGGGTGAATCCATTCTCAGATGAGGACTTCATCAAGGAGTACCTTGTCACTATGATGGAGTCCGTCTGTCCAGAGCAGTCTTCTGCCTTTGAGAGCATGAGCCTTTTGTCCCGCACCCTTCGTCGTCGCATCGAAGAGATGTTGGACAACGTGCACGACTCACTGAAGTCCAGCAGCTTAACCCTCGTCGCCTTCTCCCTCGCTCTTGATCAGAGCACCGCACGAAATAAACTCTTTTGATTGTTCAATACCTGTGTATGCGCACATCGCTGATTGGCCAGTGGGCAAGCTGAAAGACGGTAAAATAATAGCAAAACTGTAGCAAATATCGTTACAAAAATTGCGCGCCACTAATCTTAACAATTACCGATATCTTGACTGATATTGATCTATTTTTGTTCATAAGCACCCGCAACTGCTCACAATTAGAAGCATTCTGTTTATCACCACCCGTTTAACTATCATCCATAAATTCTCTTTTGGGCTTCTAGCGAATTTACTGGCCAAGTTCTCAAAAGTTCGTAGTTATTTTGAGCCAAGAACTTTGTTATTGCTTTTGCTTTGTGATAAGCTGCATCATGTTGAAAATTCAGTTATCATCAAAAAATTGGTCAATGGCTGTTGGAAAAAGATGCTGACAGATCGTGACAGCGTACTTAAGCAAAGTTATTAGTATGTGGTAATCATGTTATGTAATAGGTAAGCTACTGGCACCAAATTGCAGGATTTAATAGGCCCAGCGAGAAACTCCACAAAATGGAGGTGCGGTGGTCTTATTAAATCCTGACAAATTCCACAGATATAAAATAATATGTCTTATATCGGAATAAGAAGATGAGAATGTATATATTAATTTGCATATATCAATTTGTATAGAAAATAAGGAATGAAAATAAATATGTCAATAGAGAAGAGGCAAGCATCGCTGGAGGTGCGCGCGGGAACACACAAAATACGAACTTGCGAAAAAGATATCAGTTCAAGACATCTGAGTCAATAAGAGGAAACGCATAAACAAACTATTCGCGTCTTGGGATAGATTTATCAGAAGACGGGAGTTTACAAAGCAGATGGGCAAATACAGACTGACCAAAGGAAATTGTAACACAGGTTTATGACAAGCGAATCCTGGGAGCTATTTGGTAGCTCCCGCATAAGGGTAGAAAACTAATGAGCCCAACGATGGAGGGTCGTCCCACGGACGAGTCAAGGCCACGCTCACTAAGAATCTAAACGTATATATAGTCTAGCAATTCAGGAAAACAATTCATTAAGAATAATTAAGACTTTAAGATCTATTCAGTATTAAGACATTAAGATTAATTCGTTCCCATCATAGCGTTACGGAGCAGGTTTAATTCGCCTAAGTCCTGTCGCTGAAGAATTCAATACTTCGCGTTGAATATAAAAACCAACTTGTCGCCCGCAATGTACTTCGTGACGTGCTGCTTGCCCCTTTAATAGGCCCGTATAAGAATAAAAGTATATTTTTTCTACGTTCATTCTCAAAGTTCTTCTTTACCTCGATTACCCCCAAACCTTCGGCAAGCCTAGCCTAAATCAGAGTACCCGTGATGCGTCATTTAGGGAGTTAGAAACTTAATTCACCTTCATTATAAATTGGCTGCCTATTAATTAGATAACACTGGATCCCTTTCCTATAAATACTCAAGTTCACTTAGATGAGAGGTAGCGCCAGATATAGAGAATTTTCGGATGATTCACCTTCGGTAAGACAAAGGATTCGTGACTGCGCTGACCTTTAATCCTCCTTACGAGTGATGATACAGAAGCGCAAAATGAGCGGAAAGGAGATTCATGAGAGAATATACTTCGATGCATTCCAGCCATTCTTGACTTGAGACCTTTGTCGAAAAGTTTCCACCAGACTGTGCGCCTGAAATTTTAACACCTTCTTTTATATCGTGAGCAAGCTTGGCGCTAGAAGCCTCCTGATCCTAGAGCCAAGACATTATCAGGATTAAATCTTAGCGTTCATTTTTAATACTTTTTAGTCGCGGGCAACTCTACATCTCACTATGTCAGTCGGTTCCCGTTTTGCTTCTTTTTTTTTTGTCTTTGTAAGAACACTGTAACAATTTGGCCGAGCCTAATGAAATTTGAAAGCCATATGATTTTTAACATTCTCTTTTGAATGATATAATTGACAAACTCCTCCTAAGGTTAGCATGGGAATTATTTTGTTTTGGCTATAACATTATAGCAACTTGGACGATTGTAACGAAATTTGAAACCCTTATGTTGTTTTAGATTCTCTTTTGTTTTGGCAATAACATTATAGCAGCTTGGATGATTCTAACGAAATTTGAAACCCTTATGTTTTTCAGATTCTCTTTTGAATAATATAATTATTAAAGTACTGCCAAGATTAGCCAGGGATTATTTTGTTTTGGCTATAACATCATAACTATTCTACCAATTCTAACGGAACTTGAAACCCTCTTGTTGTTTTACGTTCTCTTTCGAATGATAAAATTAACAAGGCCCCTTCAAGGCTCACCTGAGAATTATTTTGTTTTGGCAATAACATCATAACTATTCGCCGATTCTAACAAAATCCGAATCCCTGTGTTGTTTACATTCTCTTTCAAATAATATAATTGCAAATGTCCTCCCAAAGATAGCCCCGGAATTATTTTGTTTTGGCAATAAAATCCTAGATATTCTAAGGATTCTAACGAAATTTACATTTTATTTCGAATGATAGAATTGCCAAGTTCCTCCAGAGGTTAGTATAGGAATTGTTGAAAGTTTTGAAGGTCATAATGTCATAAATCAGAATACGTGAGAGCACACGAATTTTTAATCAGCATAACTTGTTTCAAGGAATGTAACTATTGAAGCTAAAGCATTGGTACTTGATACTGAAGATGGAGCTCACCACTTTGAGGGGGTCACTACTTTGAAGGACATACTTTGAAAGAGTATATTTATAATCACCTCTTTATGGGAGGCTTTGGGTTACCACTTTATAGGGGGGACCACTCACCTCTTTGTAAGGCTGATAGTCATCCACTTTATAGCAGTAGGAGGTTAAAGGTAGGAGGCAACCCAGTTTATTGGCGAGGATGAGAAACACCAGGAGAGGAAAGTCGTCACCAGTTTGAAAGGTTAAAAATAACGAGGATATTTTGGAGAGGTCCCTAAAGGCCCACGAATGCGATGAAGGGTGGCGTTAATCTCGTATCTAACTGAAAAAGATACTCAAATAATATCCTGACTTGGCTCGGATCACCGATAGCTTGTGATCGAGAAAGGAATAAGAGGAATCACGTAAAAAAATAAGTGTTTAATTCAAACCAACAAAAACAAACAAGACAAAAGTGAGGCTTGCGTTCACAGTCAGGGAAAATTTCACTACCGTTCAGGAAAGCGAGTGTTGCGAGAACAAGACGAGGGCTTCGCTACCATAAAAAAACGGTAATTAGTTCTTTAGAAAGTGTAAATGAATCTCCTCTCGAATTCTCCATTTATGTTTCTATAAATAGTATAGGAGGTGTGGTCTCTTTCCGTCACTGGGACCATAATGCTTTTAGCTCTGCCCACTGTGAAGGATTTTCTTCTCCAGACGCTAATAAGTTCATAGCACTTCGCGTTTTCACTTCTTTTATATATATTTTTTCATAGCTGAGCAGCCGCCAGCTGTCTCGGCTTAATTCCATTTGCAGACGAGAAATGTTCGTTTTATTACTCTGTCGCCAAATTTTTATTAATATCTGAATTCACGGCTTCTCGTTTTGATTCCTGACCAGTTTACAAATATATATATATATATATATATATATATATATATATATATATATATATATATATATATATATATATATATATATATATATATATATATCATCTGCGAAAAATATTTTGTAATTTTTCTATTCCTGTGAGGCACTTTACTGTTGCAACTTTAGTCCTAGGGCCATGCCTCCACAATGCAATACCCTTAGTAACTATTTTCTTCCATTTCAGGGCACTTTGGTACACATTTTTCTTTGAAAAGAACCATTTCAGGAATTGAAAAAGATTCAAAGATTCATTATTACCAAAAAATATCAAGAAATTCAGTATATTATAATTACACAAGACATCATTTAACCCATATTGTCCAGGATTTTACCTTTTTGATCGAATAGCATTGTGCCAGGGACTGACACTCACCTCGTACAAGAACAAGAGCAGATCGCTATTTTGGATTGAAAGTAGGGAGGCATTTTTCTTATTGTTTTAAATGCTCACTTTTAAATAGCTGCAATAATTTAAATATTAGGATAATTATTCTTATCACTTAAATTTTAAAAACGACTGATAAAATAAAAATATATATTAGTCTCAAAACTTTAGCCTTGAGTGTATTGTTGGACGACCTCCTGATTGGAAGCCTCTTGAACTTGGCAAGTCAGGTCCTTAAATATGCGTGGTAGATTGAACCGTGTGGTGCGGGAGGAAGACGTGCCATAAATAATGGTTTAGGACAGTCAATCCGTCAAAGCACGCCCTTTCAGTTTTAATTTAATGAGAAGTGTTACAGGACGTCGGACTTTACGATGGGATGACCGCCGTTAGCAAGTAAAAAAAGCCAAGATATAAAGTTTCTTAGAGAGATAGATGTCAAATGAAGTTTCTTAGATAGACCTATATATGCTGACCTGAGATAGTTTATAGCGCGGAGACTATCAAAGATCGACGTCTGTTCTTTGCCAAAACTGGAAGTATACAGACCTGAGAGCCCCTGTCAACTAGTAAGTGGAGTCCCTTATCTGGATCCTATTTGAAGAGGCAGGGTTTCGAGACCTTCGCGCCCACAAGGTGAGTGTGGAGGCGACTAATATGGTGCGAGATGATGATGAAGATCGGGTATCGAGAGCAAGAATGACAACTCTTCAGACATATCTGAGGGTGTGCAAATTTCCGTGAAGTATCTTGATGAGGCACAATGGTGAGACTTGTAGCTTATGAAGAGTTTAAGAATTCAGTAGGACGGTATTGGGTGGCTTCTGGCAGCGAAAGAGGGATGATGAATGTAAGCTGCCATTTGGAAGAAGTGGAGAAGAGAGTCATTGGCATTCTTGCACATGAAAAGCATAGAGTGTAAATAACGACGGTGCCTCCGCTACGATTGAAGCTCACTGGCGTACGGATCCCATGAGAGTGAGGGATGGAAACTGACCAATCTGAAGTTTGTGATAGATATTTGACTCTACACTTGTGCATTAGGATACGGCATTTCTGAGTCTCTCTCCCAAAGATCCATGTTTCAGGGAGATGGTAGCATAGACGGAATCCAATATGCTTCAGAGCTGGGAGTATATATTCTATCTAAGTTAGCCTCGCTCCTGAAGGTGAGGTCCGTAGTTGAATTATGGTGCAGCGGGAGAACGACCTATAAGGTAAACGGAGGAAACAACTAATAATAGCGAATTATAAATGAGAACTTTTCTCCTTCTAGGCCAGTTCGAGAGAAAGTCTGGTCTTCGTATTCATTTCGGTGAAGAATTAGGCTGAGACGAGTCGGACAGCCCTCCAAACTATTGGAAAGGCAGAGAGATGAAGTTGAAAATCCTCGCCCACATTCTCACCAAAAAAGAGCTTAGTGGGGAGAGAACAAGAGCTCTCTCATTTTTGTTCAGGTGGAAGCCTTTTTATGTATCGTGGTATGACATTACATTACATCAATACCATATTATATCTATGAGGGAGGGACCAATAACTTGAAAGCAAATCGACAAAAGGGACGGAAAACCACGAGTTTAGACTGGCTGAATAGCGAGAGAGTGCAACGAGGTCAAGGAAATTATGGACAATGGCGAAGCTCAAGGTTATTTAAAAAGGAATGTACAAAAATATAGAATTTTATTTACACAAAAATAATGAGAGAATTGATGGGTAAAATTACTTCAGAGAATTAACGGGCAAAATCACATCAGTAAATGAAAGGTGGGAATTGTAGCTATAAATGAGACTATGAAGTTAGAACTTAAGGTATTATAGGAGGAGACTATTCAAATAGTAGGGGTTGGGGGGAATTAACTCAATTGAGTTACTGAAGGGGGGGGGGGTTGGCTTACGGATGTCTTCTGCACGTGAGGTGTGGCCTTTCGGAACTTCTGAACGGGAGATTGGAGTGATGACGGTTCTTCAAAACCAAGGGGGGGGGGGGAAACTTCCAGTCCAGGGGAGAGTATTTTGGCTATCCGAAATGAAAAGGGCTTCGATAGGAGTTGATAGGAGAAGTCGGGAAAATCACTCGGGGGTGATCGTTCAGTGGAATTACCTCCTGGCTGGGGCTAATTAAAAATACACAAAATAGTCCAGCTGTCACTTTGCTTTGTTGCTAGCACTTGACTTAGAACCATGGGGAATCTTCTGAGGTCTGAGCGAGACTTCTCAACTCTGTGTCTCCTCATGGGAGTCAAACATTATTTATATCCGAGGCTCTCCCCGAGGGGGGGTTAGCGGGAAACAGCTCTACTCTCGAATGGCCTTGAATCTTCTTGGAGAGGCTATTCCACCCGTGTAAACGTGAATCGTGGTGGACACAGTTCGAGGCTACCTCTTGTGGAAGGGGGGGAGGGGGCTTACCAATTTAGGCCTAACCGGGCCTTCTGCAGCGCGTGGAAGTTCCGTCTGCTCAAGAGATTGCACGTGGGCTTCCCTCACACATCTCCCAACCGAAAGCTGATGCTTGACAGAGCATTTGCGTAGGAAAGGATCATCCCAACTCGTCAAAATAGAATTTACAAAGGTCTAGGGAAATTCTGACCTGCTACGACAGGTGTACACACACAAAAAAAACGTAAATCTGAGCTCAGAGGGAAATTTACGGACATAAGCTTTAAACAGGTCGATTATAGAGAATTTAACTAATACAATTTTAAACAAAAGAAAAATCACAGGAGAACAATGGCGATATTTCAGTGGAACCCCCAAAAAAGGATACAATGAGATGAACGCATAAATATGGAACAAATAAAAAAAACAACAATTTATTTGACCCCCCTAAAATCATAATTAGGGACATTAATGAGATAATATATATATATACAATTCTCGTGGAAAACCTTCGCTCCCGCCGGAGTATGGATGAGGTAATTCACGGGTCATCTAGCCTCGAGGAGAGGGTAGGATCCCTTTCACTGGCTAAGGAATTTGTTGCTTCCCGTGGAAAGTAGCACCAGCACATTCGCGCCAGGCTTGAATTTTCGTTCTCGTGGCTTAAGGTAAAATTAGGTCTCAAACCTCTCAATAAGTCCTTCTTCACGGGATACGAGACTCATTTTTTACTTTGGGTGGACTCACGCTCGAGGGCTTTAGTTTTCTCCAAAAGGGGGTGGAGAGTTGCGCAATCCTTCTGGGTGCGGGAAAACCTATCGCTCCGGAGGGCTTAGAAATCCGGGTCGATAGGGGTTTTCAGGGAAACAGGTGCACGGGATTCCAGGGCTGCCTGTGTACGGGTAATCACTGGCTGCTCCACGGGACGGTCGTGAATTACGGGGTTCTGACCGAATAAAACGGAGCAGAACTGGATTGGGGCCGCTACCATTGCGCCCCAACCGGACATATAGTCACACTCGATGTGACAACGAATTACTGGGAAGCAACTAACCCAGCCAAGGTAGTTGTGGACCACCGCAAATTTCTTGTGGTAGGGCCTAACAGGGGGGAGTAGGTCCTCAGACACTATAATACAGGTGCACCCGGTGTCACGGACGAGGGTGGATACTCGGCGACCGTTCACAGTTCCGTTCTCGAACTTCAATCCACCAGGGTTATCTCATTAAAGAGAAAGTTTACCTGATGGACCGGGTCTTTAGCAGGCGAAGGGGGAACGGGAGTCTCTTGAGGCGACGGAGGAGGATTAGGGGCGGCCCAGATTTGGTGCACTTGGTGGGACTGAGAGTTTGCGAATCGGGAGTTTTGAGGACAGTTCGTGGGGTAATGGCCTGGAACTCCGCAGGTGTAGCAGACGATCGGGTTCTTTTGGTACAGCACAACCGGATGAGAAGAAACTAGGGGCTTAACGTCTCGATGTTCCGATGGATGGAAGTTTCTTGGCTTCGAGGGACTAGGAACTTTGGTAAATTTTGGAACCAATTTATGAGGGGTCTTAGGACCATAAAATTTAGTTTTGGGGGGTGATTGGGGAGCCTTTTTAACATCTTTAGGGTATAAATCGTGACTACCCGCGTAGACATCCGCCTATTCAAAACACTCCTTGAAAGTGGCACAACGTTTATCCTTAATGAAGGCGCGAATTTCTGGAGCCATGGCCGCTAAAAGCTGATCCCTAAGGAAGAAGTCCAGAAGGGACTCGTAGACATGGGAAATCTTGCACGCATCCAGCTAACACTGAAGGTGTCTTTGGAGGATGTAGCCGTGTTGTCGAAATGTTTGGCCAGGGCGGATCCTTTCCTGGCGGAATTGGGAGGGGTAGAATTCGCTTTTTATATAAACAGCGGCTAACAATTCGGACTTTAACGTGGAATAGTCCAAAGTTGCTTCCGTGGGAAGGGATACGAAGATATCACTTAACTTGGAATTTAGGAGGGCAAGTAAGCGAGCGACGCCATCATTTTCGAGATCCCATCTATTGATCTGAAAGATTCTCTCAAAATGGGCAAAAAATGACCAAAAGTCCTCTACATCATTGAAAGCGGGAAGGTGGACTGAAGGAGTTTGGGAAATTTCAGCCTGGGAACCGATGGACTGAGAATCCATTTGATTTCGGCTCATTTCCAGCTCATGCTGCCTAATTTGTTCACGTTCTTCCATCTCCATCTTCAGTTTGTTCTCTTCCATCTCCATCTTGTTCTTCTCCATCTCCATCTTGTTCTTCTCCATCTCCATCTTCAGTTTGTTCTCCTCCATCTCCATCTTGTTCTTCTCCATCTCCATTTCCCTTTGCTTTGTCCGTTCGTTCCTCTCTTCTTCCTGTACGTAATTTAGCAGGTCTTTGACCGCAAGACCTAACATTTCACCCTGACTCTTGAATTTTTCGAAGGATGACATTTTTACGCAGTTAACTGAGGGAACACTGATACGCGAACGAGCTAGGATACTACACACGCGAAACGAATACTTGAATATTCGTGAAGGCCTTTATCACAAAAAGGAATTGATACAGCTACCTACCTCTGCTGTTTCTAAGCGTGAAAAAAAATTAAAATGCTCCTACCGGAATTAGGACACCAAAGACCTTAATTCTTTCGGAATAATAACCAGGAGAGTCTCCCAAATTCGAACGCCATAAAAAAATTAATTACCTGGGGTCCAACACAAAATCTAAATAGATTACGTTCCACTGCTCTTCAAATAACTTGAACTTGCCTTCTGCCATTACAATACAAAAATTAAAATATAAGGAATTTACGTAAATAACAAAGGAACTTCTAATGTCAAAATTAAAATGACACGGGTTTGTAAAACCCAAACACACTTTACACCAGATTTATATAATTTGTATATTAATATATATATATATGTCGTGGTATGACATTACATTATATCAATACCATATTATATCTATGAGAGA
This sequence comes from Ceratothoa steindachneri, assembly GCA_963969495.1. Taxonomy (NCBI): domain Eukaryota; kingdom Metazoa; phylum Arthropoda; class Malacostraca; order Isopoda; family Cymothoidae; genus Ceratothoa; species Ceratothoa steindachneri. Next base: position 30,412,699 of record OZ018324.1, read on the forward strand.
GGGACCAATAACTTGAAAGCGAATCGTCAAAAGGGACGGAAAACCACGAGTTTAGACGGGCTGAATAGCGAGAGAGTGCAACGAGGTCAGGTAAATTATGGACAATGGCGAAGCTCAAGGTTATTTAAAGAGGCATGTACAAAAATATAGAATTTTATTTACACAAAAATAATGAGAGAATTGATAGGTAAAGTTACCTCAGAGAATTAACGGGCAAAATCACATCAGTAAATGAAAGGGGAGAATTGTAGTTAGAAATGAGACTATGAAGTTAGAACTTAAGGTATTACGGGAGGAGACTATTCAAATAGTAGGGGTTGGGGGGAAGAACTCAATTGAGTTTCTGAAGGGGGTGAGAGGGGTTGGTTTACGGATGTCTTCTGCACGTGAGGTGTGGCCGTTCGGAACTTCTGAGCTGGAGATTGGAGTGATGACGGTTCTTCAAAACCAAGGGGAGGGGGAAACTTCCAGTCCAGGGGAGAGTATTTTGGCTATCCGAAATGAAAAGGGCTTCGATAGGAGTTGATAGGAGAAGTCGGGAAAATCACATTATGTATTCCCTCACATTATGTATTATGGCCATTAAGAGCAAGAGCATTTATGATTAATTGTCCAAGTCAGGTGGAGCTTTGTGGTCGCTATCTCTCTCTCTACCGGCATGCTAGAGATTGCTGCCATCTCTTCCTTGTTGTTGGAGCGTGTTCTTGGACGCCAGCATGTAGTATAGTTGAGGTTTTTGGCTTCAATTCTATTTCATTTTAAAATTTATGATTGCACTCCAGGCTTCTTCAAAATGTTTTGTTGTTCTTTATCACCTTCAATTATTCTATTTTTAGATTTCCTCTTTTTGACTTTTGTACGCCTTGTGCCCGTTGGCAGCCGCTAGATGTGCGCTCTAATTTAATAACTTATTTTTGAAAACCATCGCGGATAAAAATAAATGACCTCTTGAATTTTTGTTCTGCATAATAATTGTTATGATCTTTGTGATCCTAGATTTTGCTATTATTTAGCCGTTCGAATACCTGATACTCGAGGGTTAACGTCCCCTATTGGACTCTAATCAAAGTAAGAAAGTGGTAGAATCCTGGAAAAATTTAAAATGAAAGAACATCAGTTTTTCTACAGCATTTCACTTTTTTTTTAAGTCATTTTGATTCTAATTTCTCTTGAAAGCTCTCCTGTAAGGATATTATGCGCGATCCACCTCTCTAAACTAATTAACAAGGGAGCATATTGATCAACCGACGATTTGCCAATAAGCAAGTGCAAACATTGAGGAATTTCGTCCACATTTTATTTGCCTATGGAATCGTTAAAAACGCGAGAAGAATTCTTTTCATTTCGTTCTTTCCTCAAAGTCATCAATCACTTTTCTCTTTCATCGTGTTCATATGCATAATTTTATTTTAAATACCTCGAAAGGTGTAGAAAATTAGTCTAAATATTACATTTGCTTCTAATGATATTTTTTGTTGGTTATTTACCTTTCTTTTTTGACTCATTGTGTTATATCACCAACGGCTGCTTGCATGTAGTTATGTTTCTATTGCAAATACTTCTTTTATACATTTCTCCTTGTATATCTGATCACATTAATATGATTCTTCACTCTACTCTGCACATGAACAAACTTATTTGAATGTATCATTACGCTTTTTATAAGAAATAAATAATCTTGCGAGTTTTCTTTATTAGATAGTCATTGATATTTAGGAATACAAACTTTAAAGAAAAGTACAGTCATAATCTCTTTTAAGTATGTTCAAATCATAAATTTCTCTCTACTAATTGAATGAAGAAACTGGATCATCGCATTCATTAAATCGAGAGGACAACGCATTTTTTAAATTATTTTACACGGTAACGTTAGACTGAGCATGAATATTGTTCATTTATTTATTAAAAAAAAGAGACTATTAAATGGAAGAACAGATAAATAATCTGATTTTCGGCACATGGATAAGCGCATGGACACAAAATATCTTAATCTTACAACCAAACATTTGATTGATGGTAACATACAACCTCCTTAAGGGAGATACAATTTTACCTTTATAAGTATTATTTTTTGCATACATGAAGTTAAACCAGCTCCGCTAAAGGAGCCTAACCTTACATCCTGTTGTCAAAACAAAGAGAAACCCGGTAAAAGCTCAACTTTATGTAAAAAGCCCTGTACACTTGCCAAATGTTATAAAGTCTGTGTAGAAGATTAAGTAAGTCTCAAATACATACGCAATCAGTTGGCTAACTTTGAAGGTGAAAAACTATTTTAATTTTTTGTTTAATTCTCCATAAGCACTATGATCTTTTAGGCATAGCCTATCTTGAACATTAGATGGCAAAGAAACAACCTTAACTAATTAGACCGGCGTAGTATGATGCTCATCACAATGAGTTGCTATACTTTAATGTTGGATCCGAGCAACTGGTCGAACCAGAAATCTACATACGGGTGGTCCTAAAGTTCTTGTGTAATTCAGACAATGGCTAAGCATCAGCTGAGTAATGTTGTGGGGCGTTCCATAATCGGAATAATCGCAGAATCACGATTTATGACAGTCATGTTGAGGATTAGAAATTACTCCACACTTGCTAAAAACTTTAAACTTGTTTTTCTAAGTTGCTTCATTTTTTTTATCAGATGAGTAATATTATTTAAAATAAAAGAAAAAATTATGACGATCCTCTTCAAGTAATAAATATTGTTGCAATTACCAAATTTGTGTATGATTTCAGGTTTGGTTCATTCCAAATTATTTAGATACTATCAAGATTTAAGGGAAAATTGAAAAACATTTCTCCCGTAAAATGTTGACCCCGCAATTTCCCGCTGCCTGTACGTATATAAGTGTGATAGCAGCTGTGTCTTATATGCACTGGTCTTAAAAGGGGGGCTGAGAAGTTCATCTCTATAAGCGGTCAGAACCTTATCTTCTTTTCCCTGCGTCTGATTTACCAACTAAATATTTATACGGAGTTTTATTTATAGAGAAAATATGAGGTTCATGATTAAATGGCACCTTTCGAGAAAAGCAGAGGAGAACAAGAAGAAAGAAGAAGCAAAAACGGGTTGAGAGGTAAAGTTAAAGAAACAAATGTCTACATGCTGTGCCTCTAATTCTTGCTCTTGGTGTTTGTATGCACCTCAACTTAACCCACAGCCTGAGTGATGGAGGTGCCTTTCTAACTCGAGATCCTTATCCAAACTATTAGCGAGAGGTCCCTAGTTCATTGTTATTAGTGTAAATTGATTGTGCCGCTAGAGGCCAAATAAAAATCGGACAGAAAACTAAAAGAGATTGATAGACCAATAACAGTACTTTGAACTTTCCCATTCGGTGACTCTAACAATTTTTATGAATCAAGCTTCAAAATATTACCTCGGGTATATTCTCGTTGGATTTACTTTGCTTAACGAGAATGCATAGTAGATGTATTTAGCGACTTCTTATTTTCCGTCACTGAATCTAGACGTTTCGAATGTTTCGATCTAGACGTTTTTGAATAAAGTCTTGCAAGCAGAAGCAAGACTTCAATGAACCTACCATTTTTTGCATTCCTAGGGGCTTAGACAGCGCTTTCAGTCATGTTCGGGTCTCTGTAGTAGAATCCACCATTTTGGTGTCTTTGTAGGGGGCTTAGTGGCCTCGTTCTCTCACAAACACTCCATAATCTCTTGAACTGTTTATCAAATTGTACTAATTTCTTTTAACCTTTTATACTGCTTTTTTGTCTTGCCGAAAAGAATAAGCTAAGCCGATTCTGGTGCAATTGATCTACAAAGTCTCCGCCGATTTTTTCTTCGGAAGATTTTTTGCTAATAGTAATGGCATTTTGCGCAAACTTTAAAAATCTCTTGGAAAGAATAAGTGCGACTTTAGAAGTTACAATGTCTATGGATTCTGCCTAAAATCTCGCTGTTTCATCGTTTCCGTTGCCGAATTCCTCTGAAAGCGACTCTGAGGAGTCAACTTCGGAAAGCTTCATCCTTCTAAACATACTCATTTGTAGGTCTTCATTAATGGTTAGCTGGGATGAGAATGTTCAACCTGGAAAATGATGTGGGGGACATCTGGACCACGGCACACGCTCTCTCCTCTAACCATCTCCCCATCTTAATCACATTAAGCACAAAAAAAACTTCAGGCTTCAGCCAAACCTTAAAACATACACAAATTATCACAAGGCAAACTGGAGAGAATATACAAAAGAAATTGAACAAGCCCTCTCCAATATCCAACTCCTCAAGGATGTAAACACAGCAAGCAAAATACTAACCAACACCATCCGAAAAGCAGACAAACATATCTCACGTGGAAAAATACACAATACACAAAAACTACTCCCTGAACTAATCAGATACCTCATAGCACAACTAATCAACACTAGAAAACAAACGCTATCAGACTCCAACATTATAGAACAAAACCAAACAAATAGATCGCGCCATACCTGAACACAAAAAAGTATTATGGAAACATCACCTAGACTAAGCAATGGGACTACAAAACAAATACACACAAACTCTGGAAAACCATCGCTGGCCTCCCAAACAAAAACTAATACAGCCACAAAATAACACCACAACACCTTGGCCTACGGAAACAAAGAAGTCACATTATTATTATTATTTGAGATAATGAACACAAAATTCTTGTAGGAAAAGCCTAGCGGCCATGAACTTGAAAACAAGCTCCCACAGAACACAGTGTCCATATGTCAAGTAAGCAAGAATGAATGCTAGAAGAAAGAAATTGAAATGTGAAAATAAATAAATAAATAAGTTTAAAATTATTAAAATCAAATCAATATTAAAATTATGAGGCAGTAGCATCCACCATTAATCTAGTATTGCAACCTCGTTTGAAGATATTAAGATCTTCCTGCATAACTTCCGCAGGAAGATCATTCCACTGTTTTACCGTACTTGGCAAAATCAACGCTGAAACTGAGAAGTACGGCAGCGGGGAATGGATAGTTGATGCGGATGTTGTCCATCTGCAAGCCTTGTTGCTCTAGCAAGAGGCAGAGGCTCAGGAATTAGAAAATGATATTTGCAATTCCCTACTGAAGTAGTATTTATGGAACATCGACAAACATGAAATCACCCGTCGATGATCTAAGTCATAGCTAGCCCCATCAGAAAAAAGGAACCTGCTTCCACGAGCAACCCTATCTAAGAGAGACAGATCTCTGGCAGATGCGGATATCCAAAGTAAAGAACAAAACTCAAGAAGAGGTAGAACAAAGGACCTGAAACAAGTGGCATTAATATCTTCATTATTATAGATACATGAGGCCTTACGTACAATACCACGTTTTCGGGCAGCATTAGCAGATACATTTAAAAGATGCTTCTCAAAAGTCAGGTGAGAATCATAGGTAATGCCACGGAGCGTTAGGGATTTCGACTCAGCAAGAACTTTAACTCTAACACAAAGTGGAGGATGAGGCGGTTCATTGGTACGAGATCTACTAACCAAATTGGTCTTAGTTTTATTTGAATTAAGCTTCATACATCAACGATCACACCACTTCCTATTTTTTTTCTAAATCACGATTTAGGCTCATGACAACTTGATTTCTCATTGCTAGAGACCTGACTACTCCAACAAGTGTAGTATCATCTGCATACTGAACAACCTTGTTTTCAAGACCTTGTACCAAATCACTTGTGTATACTAAAAACAACAAATGCCCAAGAACACTGCCTCCTGGAACTCCAGACACAACACGTCTAGGTTGACTAAAAACTCCATCTACGAGAACACGTTGCTGACGATCTATTAAAAAGTCGTTGAGTAGTCTTAGAATGTAGCCACCTATTCCAAAGTTTTGCAATTTAAAACAAGCGCTTTATGGTTAACACGATCAAAAGCAGCACTAAAATCAATCTGAACAATTCTAGATTTCAAAACCCTTGTCAAGATTATCTTGCATACTACAAGTCAAATATAAAAAAGGCATCGCAAGAACCCAACGGCCTCTTATATGCATACTGACTTCTAGCCAGTTAGCCAATCGACTCCAGGTATATACATGGGCCTAGATATCAGCTTTTCAGCAATCTTAGAGAGCACAGGAAGTATTGAAATAGGCCTGTATTGAGTAAAATCGGCCGATAACATGCCCTTAGGGATAGGCACAACATTGCTCAATTTACGATTATCAAGAAAGGTGCTTCGTTTAAATAAAAATCTAGATGCTAAATCAGTAGACATCTCTTTAAAAAATAAATGGAAAAAGTTGTCGGGATTTACTTCGCCCCAGCTGTCAAGACTGTCAAGTATCTTCTTAACATCTCTTGCACGTAAAGCAAACCCAGTCGAACGTGACTTAGGATGGCAAGTGTCAGAGAGAGAAACTTCCTTAACTGACTGATTAGCTTCAAAAGCTCGATGGAGTAAGGCTGCCTTTTCATTTGCACTAGTTGCTAGCTTTACACTTGGCAGAAGTAGTGGTGGAATGGTAGAAGTGTTAGAGTCAAAAATAGCAGATTTTAATTTAGTCCACCACAAATGAGGCTGTCTGATCTCTGCCAAATTACTCTTCAGATTATCATTATATAATCTCTCAGCCCGATGGTAAACTCTGTTGGCAGTACGCCGAGACTGAACAAAGATCTCGAAGTTTTCTCGCGTCCGATTACGCCTCCATACATTAAATTTTGTTTGCTTATCATGGTAGGCTCTTCTATAGCATTCATCAAACCATAGCTGGTCGTTTGTATGAATCCTGATAATTCTACTGGGAACATGCCTGGCCAAAACAGTAGATAAAATATCATTCACCTTAGCCATTGGATGTGGGTCAGATATTGCATCCGAAATATTTAATGTTCGACAACTCACTTCACGACCAACCCAATCAGCTCGAGATTTAAGCCAAATAGCAGAACACTTCAACAAACCATTTACAAACACAACCATACACCAAACAAAAAATGAAAACAGGAAAATAGACTGATTTACAAAAAAACTCCCCAAACCACAATTCACAACCACAACAGAACAGACCATCAGAGCCATAAAACAAGCAAGATACAACAACTATACCGGCCCTAATGACATAAGCATCAAACACCTCAAGCACCTAGGTCAAAACGCCATAAACCACCTGGAGCACACTTGCAACCTCGCTATAAACACAAACAACATACCTAAACAACAGAAAGTAGCAAAACTAATCCCAATATCCAAACCAAACAAAGGCATAAACAAAGGAGACTTACAGACCAATAGCGCTGCTTTCTTCCATAGCCAAAACACTAGAAAAAAGCATATGCCTACCCTACATCACATCCAGCCTCCCAAACACAGGACACCAACATGGGTTCAAACTGATGCACTCAACCACCACTGCATTAGACGCAATAAACAACATAATGACATATGGATTCAACAAGAAAATTCAACCACATAGAACTATAGCAGTCACCCTTGACATGTCCAAAGCATTTCGACACAGTAGAACTACACAACTAATCAACAAGATCCGCAAACTCACCATACCCACCACACCATCAAATACATAGGAAACTTGATCAAGGGATGACTCCAATACACACAAATACAAAACACAAAACCTAAACACAGACATACAAACTCCAGAGTTCCTCAAGGAGGAGTACGTTCCCAACATCTAAACCTCAGATATACCAACTCCCCCACAAACAGTAAAATTGTCACCTACGCAGACGACATCACAATACTCTCCTCACACAACAAACCGGAAACCACTGCGCCACAGATACGACCTTACCTCAACAAAATACACACATGGACAATAGAAAACTCACTAAAGCTAAACGCTACCAAAACAATAACCACTCTCTTCACACCAGACCCTGCAGAATACAATACAACCCAAAACCTAATGTATAAAACATAACACTACCCAGCACAACAGAACCAAAGATCCTGTGGCCTCAATTTCGACCCCAAACTCACATACTCAAAACACATACAAAACGCAATAGTAAAGGCCACAAAAACACTCAAAGTCATCAAGGCCCTCCCAACTACACACAGGGGGGGAAAAAAAGGAAACGCTCATTAACACATACAAGACAATCACAAGACCAGTACTAGAATGCGCCAACACAATCTGTTCCCCAATCATTTTGGAAATCAACACCCCAAAACTGCCACAGGATGCACTCTTGACACAAACACCCAACATCTACACGACGAGACGAACATTCTACCAATCAAAAATCACCTAAAACTACATGCATCACAACTCAGGCAGAAAATGCAACATCCAAATCCCCCCCTCCCCAACACCACATCACTAGACAACTTCCCAATCACCGACAAAAAAACAGACCATTTTCGATAACAACAACTACACAACCAACTTAGACACAGGCCTTAGCAAATCAACGGAAGACACAATCAAGCAGAACATGAAAACAATCCACTCTCAGATCATACAACAATACTTGACACACATAACCCACAACAAAATATTAAGTGCAAAACCTCCAACCACACACAACTCAAAACAAACACTCACCATGCAGATCAGAAGAACACTAGCACATATAAGAACAAGCAAATCACCACTCTTGACATCATACATGCACAAGATATCTCCCACGACCCCTACAACACCAAACTGCCACAAATGCCTAACACAGGTTCACGATACCACACATCTTTTCAATTGTCCATATATACAGACATACCTGAACTCGGTGGATCTCTGGGAGAGACCCAGGGAGGCGGCGGGTCTGCTCCTGCGATGGTCCGGGGAGCTAGTATTAGGCCTGGGATAGGTGTGAGGGTCCTCGACCAACTGTCAGGCCGGGGACGGGGTCGCCACCACAACTACCATTTGCCGAGTCCTTTTGTAGATTCTCCCTATTTTTTTTAATCGTAATTCTATCCTTATCAATTTTCTGACTTAATATATTCATGTACGGGTAATCTTCTCTTAGTTTGACTGAGTCAGAAGCAATGAAAGGAAGAAGTGTGTGAACTGGTTTGAAGAATCAGGGTACTTTCACTACTAGGGCAAAGAATGACAAGAGTGAGCTGAAGGGATGTGGCTGATGAGGAGAAACAAGGAGCAGAATAAATGAGGCGATAAATTCTGCAGCTGCAAAATTCAAGAAGTCTAAATATTTGAGCAAAGACTTCAAGTACCTGAAGGACAAGTTCGAAACTCTTTGATGGTTCAATAAAGGGAGATAAAAGCTCTTCTGAGGAGACAAATTAAAACTTATATATATATATATATATATATATATATATATATATATATATATATATATATATATATATATATATATATATAGAACAGGAAAGAGAAATTTGACGGAATGAGCAATAAGACAAGAAACAGGAGTTTTTTAGAGGTAAGAGAAAGGGACATTAGAAGAAGACTAGAATCATAGAGAGCAGAGGGCGGCACAATGAAGGCAATCCTTTACCGAGAAGACAGATAACGCCAGGGGAAAAAAGTTTGAAATTCCTGGACGGGACTCGAACCCGGGTCTGCTGATTGCCGGTCAGATGTTGTTTATATTGTAATATAGTCTGCAATGCAAGGTTTCTGCACCTTTATTTCTGTCTTCAAAATTGTTTTGAAAGGCAGAAAATAGATATGGCGAAAGCACTGTGGTGGTTGTTATCACCCGCAGAAATTGCATTTGCTCCTTCTTCTTTATATATATATATATATATATATATATATATATATATATATATATATATATATATATATATATATATATATATATACAGTGAGAACAAAAAAAATTCCATGTTTTTAATCGTTTGTACTCGGTCATTATTACAGCTTTACCAGGGAAATAACAAGTATGAGAAAGAGAACGTTTTAAATTTTTATTTTGCACATGTTCAAATTGACGTCCCTGGACATTCTTACATTTCCTACAACGGGGAAAAAAGTTATTTATTAGATTTTCCAAAACGTTGCATTCAATTGACTGTACACTCTACCACTACTTGCTTTATGTCTTCAATAGAGGCTGGCACTTGCCTGAATACTTTGTCCGTGACAAATTCCCAGAGAAAAAAGTCCATAGATGATAATGAATCGGGAGATCTTGCTGTCAGGGAAATTGCAAGCGATGAGAAAAGATTCTTTGTTCAATAAATCTTGTTAAACTTTCTAGTGATTCTCTAATCGTGTAGGCTGTTACTGCGTTTTGCGCAAACCATTTGTTATTGGACCTTTCTTGTAAAAAACAGTGTTCAGCATTTTTACATACCTTTTATAGGTTACTAAAAGCGGTCTCCTTATCTCTGTGTCATCAAAAAAATAAGCACCATAAACGTTACTACTCAGGTCACACCAGGCAGCCTTGTTTTGCTTTGTGACCAACTCCGAAAATTCTGTCTGTTGACGACCCCATTGAGATAAATGTGGCATTCGTCCGTCAATATTATTTCACTTAATCTTAGCTTGTTTTATTTAGTTGTTGTTTCAATGGATTTAAAAACATCAAATGACGCAGGTAGTCTTGTTAATCTAGCTGGTGCAAAAACCTAATTTGTAATGGATTCATTCTCAAATCCAACGTGAGTATTTTCCGAATACTCTTCCGTTTGATTACCGTCACAGCTGATAGTCGTCTCATAGATTTCTTTGTCCGTTTCGAGCTGATATGCGACTGAATCAATATTTTCAGCGGTTCTCACACCTTTGCTGCGCTTAGTCTTACGAAAATTGCGAATTGTTTTTAGATCTATGGTCCTTTGCTGATCATATAAGCGTCAGAAGACCGTTGGTGTCCACTACCAAGCCAAGTTTGAGCGTCACTTCTGCAATGAAAGCATGTTGCAAGGTCGACAAATAACCCATTAGTGTGGTATCAAAGATGAAGGGTATAGGTAAAAGAAAAAGTTATTTTGGTAGAAGCGTATATGTGCCAGTACGTCTGATAATTTATTCACGTGAGCCTTAATTTTTTATGTCAATATTATTACATTTTATTTTGTTTTCTTTGCCACTACGGATCCTTTTCTTTTTCTTGTCCACTTTGGAGCTTTTTGTTTATTTGTTTTTGTTAATTTTAGATTAATTTTCTTATATTGTCTTTATCTATTTTATCCACTACGTATCTTTTTTTCTCTCACAGATCAATTCATGTGTACATATATATAGACATATGCATACAGTTATTTTTGTATATTCTTTTTACTGGTTGTCCTGTTTTTAAAATTATGTTTTGCCGTTGTGTACTTATCTCTATATGGTTCAACATCCTTCTGCACACGCAGTTGGCTGCTTTAAAATCTTCTTCGGTAGTGTCTGTACTGGAGTAAAATCTGGTATTCTAATATCATGCAGTATTCTATCTGGGATGTATGAATAAATTTTCCTCTATATTACTTCTGTTCTCTCGTATAGAGTCACGTTCTTTGGCTTAACCTCTGCGAGATTGTGCAATATTCATGACCGAATACAGTCCAGGCGAGTGCCATTCGAAATACGTCGCAACGCTTGGTTCTGTACCATTTGTGCCTTCTTTAGTTGAGTTTTATTTGCTAGGGTAGAGTAGAATAGACCTTACCAAGTCCATGTACAATTTTCTTTTATTTCTTGAAGAGAGTGCCTTAAATCTGTATAGGTAGCGTAAATTCCTCTTATTAATAGGTAATACGTATCCTCTTCTCGTGATTTTTACTCCAAGGGCACGAACGTCTTGAGACTATGGATAGTATTCTTCCGGTACAGGTACGTCTGCAGTTTTTCTTCGCAAAATGAGTAACTTTGAACTTTTCTGTGTTTATTCGTATTTTGTTTCTCTTTTCATAGTTGTTAAGGTTAGTAATTTAACCAGCCGTCCTGTTTGCTATGTCGATTGGTTTACGGTAAATATTGGTGATCACCTGTGTGATATCATCTGCAGGCTGAACATGTGGGTATAATCGTTGGTATGGGGAGGGAGGTCACCTGTGTAGATTATGTACATAGATGGGCTCTCACAGCCCCATTGCGGTACACCAGCTCTCATAGTAAAGGGTTTCCTTTTGTAATCATTAATCTTTAATATTGCCTCGTGGTCTTCTAGGTAATTACAGAGAAGTTTGGTTATATTTTCCTCCATTCCCAGATTCCTGATTTTCTTTTTTATGTCTTGTGTCTATACCTTGTCGAAAGGTGACTCGACGTCTCTAAGTACGACAGCTACGAGGGGCGGTCAATAAGTTTTGCAATTCGGATATAAGAAAACTAGATATAAGGAAGTGTTTTATTATTTTTCAATATAACTACCCTTGACTTAAATGCACTTGCGCCACTTGTCCCTAAGACTTCAAAGTCCCGACAACGAGAAGTCTCTAAACTGCTGATCAATCCACTACTGGATGGCGAGCTGGACATCTTCATCGTCCCCAAACCGGCGTCCACGAAGTGCAGCCTTGAGCTGGTGGAATAAAAAGTAGTCGCTAGGGGACAGATCTGGACTGTAGGGGAGATGGTTATTTAAGTTCCTCGAATCCGCACTCGCGCAGGGCAGCTTGTGCAATTGTGGCCTTGTGGACTTAGACGACGTTAAAGTTGATCATGGGGAGTCAGGTTTCTAGGGACCCAACGGGCAGAGACCTTGGCCATGGCCAAATTGTCGTAGATGATGTTGATAACAGTTCCATGTGATATTCCATTTCTCGTTAGATTTCTTCGACCTTCACCCGTCGACTTTCGAGGATCCTCCTCTCCACACGGGCCACATTGTTCTCGTTGGTCACGTCTGACGGGCGTCCTGGTCGGAAGTCATCTTAAAAGGACTCACGACCATGGCGGAACTCCTTATTCCAGCGAGCAATGGTTGCATAAGAAGGGGCGGTGTCGGTGTACACTGCAACCATGCGTTCATGGATCTCTTTTGCATTCTTGCCTTCCTTGGTCAAAAGTTTGATCACTGCGTGGTGCTCAACCTTCTCCATTGTTGAAAAATTTGTGACTGACGATCTGCGATCAGGTACTGCTTCTTAAATAGATGTGGCAGGAGCGTGCGGCTGCAGGTCCTGACTTGTCATAACTTGTCCTAACACCCCCACAAACAGCCATCCCCCTTCCTGTGATTTGCCCTACCGATTCGCAAAACTTATTGACCGCCCCTCGTACCTAACATTTTAAGCCTTTCAATTTGTAATATGCTCAGTAATCAAAGCTAGGGCTGTTTATGTACCCAGATTGCGTTTTAATGTTTTTCTGCATCTAGATTGCTCATTAGTCTATCATTAAGCATTTTTCAACAGCTTTTTTATGAATTCTAGTAGGAATATATAAGCCTGTAGCTGCTTATTTCTTCTTTTGGCTTTCCTGGTTTTAGGAAAAAGATCATCTTTGCCTTTTTTAAAGGTCTAGAAAATATCCCACGTTTAAACAGGCATTGAAGAGGGTAAATATTGCTTCGTTAATATTCACTTTTGCGTTTATCAGATATGCTCTAGTGTTGTCTGAAATTCCTGGAGCTTTCTGTTTGAAACTTTTTAAGGCTGCCTCGAACTCCTTGTGTATAAACAGCCTAACTTTTTCTCTTGCTTATGGAGTGCCGTCTACGTAGTGGAAGGATATTAATGCTGGTACGAGTTCCTCTAATCTTGCCAAATCTTCCTCTTCATAATCTGTGTCAAATTCGTCATTTTCTTCCTCTGCGCTCTGTGTTGTTGAATTTCTTTTCCCACTGCTTTCTAAACTGCTGTTCTATTATTCAGGCCTCGGTGATCTTTCTCCCATCGATTGTTATGGTAATGCCTGTCCTGGAGTGGAGAGTTCCATTAAACCTCTTTATTTGGCTCTAGATTTTGGGGGAACGTCTTCCGGTGTCCATTCTTTCTAATATATCGTACCAGACTGTTTTTGCTTTCTGACTAATTAGGTGTTTTTACTACAAACGAAGATTTCGAAGTTCCTGGCATATATCCGCCGTATTTACAAGTGTGTTTATCGGCATGATTAACGCTTCGAGTCTATCTTTTATCTGCATGAAATTATCGTCACACCGTGATGCCAGGAGACTCTTGAATTATACCCTGTGAATGGCTACTCGGTCTGCTTCCGTTATCCTGGAAATTATGTGTTCAAAATGTCCATCGAGATCTTCGAGTGTGGAGCTGTCCAGGTGTCCGACTCGATAGCCCTGGAGAATTCATTTTTAGGCGTCGAAGTTGGCCTTGGCAAGCACCTACGAATTGTAATTTTTATCTATATAGGGGACTTTGATACGGTTGTGACCATACTAATGTGGCCGACGGAGTGCATGGGCCTGGTACTGTTGAGTGGTTCAAAACGTAATTCGGATTTGTGAGGATAATATTTAGGGTCATTGCTGATCTCCCCATCAGGTAAGTGGCTAAGGCAGGGCGAACTCTTTGCACTATAATGCGTTCAATGAGTATGTAGTTCCAGGAAGGCTCCAGCGCCATTGAACGAATCAGTGTATTTTGATTCCTTGCAGGGGGCATCATGGACGCTGATTAAGATGTAGAGGTGGCTCTTATTCTATTTTTTAAATGGATGATTATTTTCTAGGTCCAAATGTGTAAAGAGAAGTTTTATCGTAGGTCTTTTTAAATAATGAAAAATACAATCCTCCGGATTATTTTGTTCTTTGTTTAAATTTGTTCTAATAATTTCATTTTCATTTATTCAACTTAAGGGGGAAAGTCTCTATTTAATAGAAATAAAGATTAAAATTGGAAATCTATTCTACAAATAACATTCCAATAAACGAAAAAAATCAAAATGTTTGATACTCATATTTATTTCTGAACTTAATCATTTTGTTTTTTCAAAATTTAAATGAAGTCTTAGAATAAACTTGAATCAATAAAAAAAATATACCTATGGTCTCAACTGAACTAAGAGGAAAAAAATCTATTATTATTAGAACCCCTCCTTAAAAATCATGTTCCTGGAAAAATTACAGTGGAGGGCTGTTTTTGGCAAATTCAAAGCTTATATTAAAGTTATCTCTAAGAGTTGATTTAAAGTTTGAAACCTCCCCACCCACCCGCCTTGTAAATTTTTTTCGTATATTTGAACCTTCTATTAAAGTGATTTCCAAAAAGCTACCATTTATTCTCACCTTATAATTGGTACTCACTGTTTGTAGGAATGAAAAATATTATAAATCGCGAAGTTCATAAAATAAGTTAAAATTAAGGCACGTCGGGTTTTTAGGGTGGTATTTTTAATATATAAAAGGAAATTTAGAAGGTAAACAAGAGGGGAGGCTTGCTTTTAAGGTGTAAGAGATAGGCCTTATTTCACGACCGAAGGTCTGTCTGCCAAGCGCAAACTTGGCAGACAATTATCACCCCCAAAAGGTTGATTCAAGAAGCCTTTTGAATAACGAAGTGTAGGTTTTTATCCAGTGAGAGGCAAGTGGTTTTCTAGTAAGAAGGGTTACTGTTTGTTTTGTTCATAATAATGGAAAATCACATGACACGTGATATATGTACAATATATATCAAAGTATATCACGTGTCTTGTGATTTTTCATTATAAACAAAAAAGCCCGTAACCATCTTGAATCAGCCATTTTTGGTGTGGAGGATGGGATCTCAGTGGATGAGCGTCGTGGACAAAGAGACCGGTCAGTAGGCCGGTCTCATTACCTTAAACGCACGTGAATACTCTGTTTTGTTACTCCTGTTATTAAAATTAATGACCTCTTTGACTTTCTGTCTGGCCTGAGCCCTTTCGATTTCTTTCTTGATTTCGTCAGCCTTGTGGTTGCCGATCCCAGAATCGATTGGACGACGATAAAGGGCTTTTGGGCATCAATCTGATGAGGTAGTTTAGCTTCACCTCCAATTTCTTCTAGTTGTTCTGATGCTCTTTCCGAGAGCAACTTATCCACGTCCTTGTTGTTTTGGCATATCGCTATATATGAGTTGAAGTTATCTAGTAGGCTTACTAACACAACCCCGAGGTGGCCATAGATAATCCTAAATACGTTTGTCTGATCATGTTTTGTGCGCACTTCCGAAAGCGCATAGGCTCCCGTTAGCTGGAGTCCATTAATTCGCTATCCAATATTCTTCATTGGCTGAAAGGAGAAAAAGAAAAGTAGAGAGAGACTAAATGGAAACAAAGGGCGCTGTTATATCCAATTATCTGGCTTATGCAGCTGTCGAATCGGCAGCCGTAGCTACTTGCCTTAACGCTTAGCTATACCAGCTTTTGCCCCCACTGCACTCAAATCTGGCGTTCACACGGGTCATACCCGTCCCTTGCTAACTTTCGGACTGCGCCGAGTTAGCCATAATGTTTAGATATGGCTCATGTTTGAAGGGTATCGATGGAGAATTTAAGCTTCGCTAAGCAACTCGCCCTAAGAAGGGTGGACATGAAAGAAAAGGTCGTCCTTGTAAGGTGTCTCGTGTAAGTCCTTTCAGAGGGTAATTGTCTCTTCTGGTGATCTTCGAGTAGAGTTGAATCACGCTTCAGAGAGTAGGAAATCTGGATTGCTTGCAAAATCTTGGCTAGTAAGAGTTTAAAAATCTGCCTTCCGTCCTTGATTATTTAAGTTATGAAAAAGATATAAGATATAGTAAGAGTAGAGTAGACAGTTGGCATTTAGGTAGTTGCGAAAGGAAATAAGTTGAGAGTTAGTGTTGGTTACTGGGTGACCAGCCATCGCTTGAAACCTTCTTGCTCTTTCTTATTTTTAAATCTTCTGTCTTCATTAGTTGAAGGCTCTCACGCGTCTATAACTCTTGGTTTGCTTTTGTTTTTATTTTGGTTGCTTAATGCAGATTAACTTGTTTGATTTTTGTGCAATTGCATAGCAATCTCACCTCTTTGAAACAATGGGAGGCGGTTCTTCCCTAGTATCAGGTTTTCTGCTCCTAAAGTTTCCTCGGTTGTTGACCCTGTAGTTTTGTATGATTTCCATAGCTCTTTTTACTTCCTCGCTAAGTATGTTGCTTAGCTTGTCCACACATAACCCGCAATGTTTTGTAGGGACACGTTTATTGCTGGGGGGGTCTATTTAACTGACGCGGGGCTCTTAGTTTTTAGTTCTCCCTTCTTCTTGTGTTTGTGATGATATAAACCACTTCATTTTGGACCTTCTGGAGCTTAGCTGCATTTGTTTTCTGATATCTGTTCATTGGAACTGCTGGGTAGAGCAGAGTGGCCCTGCAGAGACCATTGTAAATCTTTCGCCTATTTTCTCTCTTCAGGCTTCTAAGTTGGAACAATTTAGTTAAGCTCGCCTTAGCTAGACTGATCCTCTCTGTTACGTTCTTCCAGTAAACGTGTCTAGAGATTTGGAGCACGAGCACTCTTCCTTTATTTTTAACGATACCTTTTATCTTCTATTTGCACTTTGGACATCTTGCGTCTCCCTACGGAAATAATGGAGAACTTGTCCGCATTTGCGCTCGTACTAATTGATGTTCGCGATCTCGACCGAGGTGATCCTCACCATTGTTTGGGCATGCCTGTATGCACTATTTACAATTATTGTTATGTCATAAGCTGATTGTATTAATCTCGTGGAGTCATAGACCAGGCTTGGTAAATCCATCATAAAAATACTGTAAAGAGTTGGACTTATGCAGCCCGTCTGAGGGACCCCTTGAGGGACATAGAAACTCGGTCCGTCGTAGCCCTCCTCCGAGTTATAGGTCGACCTATCTGTAACGTAGTCACAAATGCATTTTACTAGGGTTAAAGGTAGCCCCAATCTTCTGATTTTGTACTTAAGGCCGATCCTCCAAACTTTATCAAAAGATTTTTGGACGTCCCTAAGTAAAACGTCGGTGTAGTATTTGTCGCATTTTGCCTTGGTGATTGTTTCAAAAAGAACAGCCAAAGCCGTTTCAGTACTTATACTTTTCCTAAATCCGTGCTAGTTATGCGGTATCTGGGATCTTTCTTATAAATGTCTGATTAATATGTCATTGATTGCTCTTCCTAACAGTTTTGCCAATGTTTCTAGCAAGGTTATTGGCCTAAAATTCTCTGGTCTGTTAGGGGGTTTTCCGGGTTTCGGAAGCAATATAATTTGCCCTCTTTTCATTGCGTCTAGGAAATAGCCGGCAATAAGTGTGGCATTAAAAAGCGGCCCTATATAATTTAGAAAGGAGTATGATGCTCATACCAGTTTCTCCCTCGTTAATCCCCACTCACCGGGCGCCTTCTGCTTGGTAGCCAGAAGTGTTATTTTTAGCTCCTGGAGGGTAACCGGTTCGATACCTTGTTCGTCTAATAGCGTTGGAGATGCAGTGCTGTTAGAGACTATTTCGAGGCAATTTTGTTCTTGTTCTTGTACTACTATTAGTTCATGTTCTCTCTCAAACTCCTAGTTTTCGTCAGGTGAAATATCGAACACCCCTTTCCACTGTTCGTGGAATGCTGCTTCATTCTCTTGGAGCTATTTCATCTCTTTCCCGTTTTGTTCGATCTCGATTCTGGACTTTGATTTTCTCCTGCCTCTCACAATATTGATTTTGTCCAGAGTTTGGTTGGATTCAATTCGCTGCCCAGAGCCCCCACAAATCGATTCCACCTTGCACTTCTTTGTAATGCGGTTGCAGTAATTAACTCATATTTCACCTGCTGCAATCGTGCCCTGTCTCCCCTTCGGAGTCCATTCTGTTAGAAGGCTTCTCTCAAGGCGATGTATTGTTGTTCAAGATTTCTATTTGAGCCGGCCTGACTGGGTGTGGTAGTGTTTTGAATGCACTAATAAGGACGTGCTTCTTGTCAGCCTTGATCAACGATTTCAACAAGTTATCGACTTCCTGATCTATTTCTCTCCAGGGTTGCCTCTGATAAATCTTTTTGCCGGTGTCTGGGCAATTCTTCTGAGTAACCAACCAATTGGGGTTCTTGTATTGTTTCATAAGAGATCATCTATCTTGGATATGATCTAGCGATAGTCTGGAAAATCATCTCATGGTCGCTCGTTGAATGTGACCCCTTCTCTACAAGATAGTTTCATTGAGGGTCCGGAGTCGCTAAAACTTTATCGTGCTTAGTGATCCTGTTTTACCCAAGGTGAGTTAGAAATTCTGCGACCCACTAGTCTTCTTTCTAACAATGTGTCTAGGTTTTTGCCCGCGTTGTTAAAGTTACCAGTGTAACCAGAAGCTCTGCTGTCTGCGTTTATGTCCCCCATGAAGATTACCTGGTCTTTTTGTTCAAAAACTTTCATGAAGTTGTGGAAGGGCGACAAATGCCTCCTTGGGGGTTGATATACTCTCATGACGATAAAGATACTGTGGAAGTCATTAGAATAATCACCAAGTAAGCTTCTTCTAAGTATCTAAGTTTATTAAAACTTAAATCTTTCCTTACTGGTATTGCAACACCGTCGAAATTGACTGCGTTAGTGGTTTTCGTTAAGATGGTATAATTGAATGATTTGATTTCTATTCGTTTCAGTGTCTATATTTGTTTCATTCAGCAGTATAATTTGCGAATCTTCCTTTAAGTAGACGTTGGTTAGAAACTGCCTCTTTTAATTTCATCCAGCAACATTATGACTGACTTTCTATATTTTCTTGCTTTGGCCATTATTTTGATGTTATTTCCTCCTGGCTTTATGAGTTTCCCGTTCAATGGATGATTTAGCCCTTCCACTTCTTTTCTTTTTAAATTCCTTTTTTTACCGTATAGCATAGGTCCTTTTGTTGTTTCTAGTTTGTGTTTGTAATATATGTCTGTTTTGTGTTTTGTTTTTGTTTTTTGTAATTTCTTTGTGGCATTTAAGCTTTGTAGTGTTTTTTGTTTCTCTTGTTGACTGTATTTTGTTTGTAATTCTCGTATTTTTTTTGTTAATTTATTTGTGCTGTAGGTTGTTTTAGTTAGAGCATAGGTGTGGTATTAGGTGAAGATAGGATCTTCTTGCTTTTCAGTCTGTTCTTTACTGCTAGTAAAGTTTCTCTTCCTTCTGTATCTATCCTCTAACGGAATGTCAATGTGTCTTTGTCTGATTTCGTGTGACTTTCTCCCAGATTTTACGGGCCCTTGTTTGAAGTTCGATGTTAATTGGGGACAGTTGGGTCTCCTGGTGCAGTCCCTTTGCCTCTTTATTTCTCTCCTTATAACGTTGGTAATTAGGAGTACTGCTTTATTATGTACTCTTTGAAAAGACCTCATTTGCTTTTGGGAACTTGTGCTGATAGGTATAGGTGGGTTCAGCTGCTTTGATCTAATGAGCGGGCTGTATATTTTCTTTTTGTTGGCCATGCTCAGGTTTCTGAACCTGTACAGCTTATTGAGCTCGGCTTCTGCTCGCGCTGTTGTTTGAGCAACGTGGTAACCGTAACCACTTATACCTATCTTTAGTCCTATCACCGGATTCTCCCTACCGTAGGAATGCAGAGGTCATTTTCTATGTGCCCCACTTTTCTTCCTTCGTAAGAGGGCTATAACTTTAAACTACTGGGTGTTTGTGGCGATTTTAGACCTTCTCTCGTAACTGGTGACGTGGTCGATTTATCTAGCTGCTATTTGTGCCATGAGTTCGGGATTCCTAAAGGGGGCAGTAACAATCTGGGAGATGTCGTCTGCGAACTATACCTACAGAGAGTCTTCCATGACTGGATCTGTAGATGTTGTATTGGATGAGGCTTAGATACCCTACTTGCGGTACGCCTGCAGTCAGATGGAAGTCAAATCTAGTGAGGGGACGTCTTCCTGTTTGTTATGTAGTCACAAAGAATTTTCTCTAACCTGTGTTTAGTCCTAGTCTTAATATCTTGTATTGAATTCCAGTTCTCCATACTTTCTCCATAACGTCTCTTAGCATCAGAGTACCATACCCTTTCTGGCTAGCAATCTTCTCCATCTTTTCAGTGATGGTTGTCAGGTCCGTGTCAGTCCATCTCTCTCTTCTTAACTCATGTTGGTGTTGATTATGGAGGTTTTTGTCTTATATAAATTCATGGGCTCTGTTCTCTAACACCTTTTCGAAGAGCTTGCCTGCCATTTTAAAAAGGGAAGTAGGACTGAAGTTTGCTGGTGTGTCAGTCAGCGTTCCGGATATTTAAATAAAGATCATTTCAGCGATATTTCATTAGTCGGGAAAGTAGGCAGTGTTTACGCACACATTCATGATGTTGACAAGCCCCTCAATGATATTATATGGGGGCGTTCGTAAAGTTTTGTCAACTCCGTTCTACTTAGCGCTCTTTGTTTTAAGGTACATAGCGTTGCTGTCACTTCGCCTTTGGTTATTCTTCTTTCGTCGCCCGTCATTTCTCTGTCGCCAGATGAGTTGTTGAAGGAGTATGTCCTCTCGAGTTCTTGCCCTAGTTGGTCGTGAATGTGGTCTTTAAGGTCAACGTCAAGTTGTTAGATTTCCTCTAGTAAGATGGTAAAGGTATTCTTCCAGAAGTCTCTGAACTCTTCTTCCGTTCCTGCTCCATCGTCTAGCTTTGTCCCGTCATCTCTTCTGAGGTAGATTTCTCTGTCAGGTGACTTGCCCTTTAATCTTGATCCGGTGTTCTAGAATGTGCGTGGGTCCATTTTTTCATCGAGTTTGTTTATAAGGTCATTCCACAAAGTCGTCTGTTGATCTATTATGTACATAGTCATTTCCCCCATAATGTTCTTAGTCTTCTGTTTTTTTGCTGTTAGTACCCATCTGTCTGATTTCTCCATGTAGTCTCTTCTATTCGTCTGTTAGGTCAAGTAGTCTAGAGTCCATGCTGGTGCTGGTAACGTCTTG
Organism: Ceratothoa steindachneri; assembly: GCA_963969495.1. NCBI lineage: Eukaryota > Metazoa > Arthropoda > Malacostraca > Isopoda > Cymothoidae > Ceratothoa > Ceratothoa steindachneri. The sequence goes on from OZ018324.1 coordinate 30,434,375, forward strand.
AAGCTTGTTCTGGGCACTGATGCGCAGTCCGCTTCCATCATCTTTTCGTAATCTAGGCAGTTCCTGGTCGAACTATTCCAGTGTGGCCTCTTCAACTGGTTGAGTTATGTACTCATTAAGAAGAGTTCGGTACACCCAGTTGATTTGAAAGAAGCATTTCCTCTCTTAACGGGAATCTGGATTGGGCTGAAGGATATTCTAATTATTATAGCGACGTAGTCGCTTGGAATCAGGAGGCCAGGTAGGATAAAGTAGTTATAGAGGAAATATGGGCTGACCAGGGTGATATCGGGCTTTGTTGGGCAGTTTTCATTGATCAATGCGGATAGGTGGGGCCCAGCACGGACGAATACAATGTCACTATCTATAAGGTTGTTCAGATTCTTCCCTTTCTTATTCAGAAGTCCGGTATATCCGGATTCCAGGCATCTGGCGTTGAGATCCCCTCAAATAAGACTGTTCTTTCGTGTCGACAAAGTTGGAGAAAATTGTGTAACGACAGATAGTCTCGTCTTGCGGATTGGTATCCTGTGGACATCTCCAGTGGTCTGAGGGGGATTTGGACCTCGATAGCCGGATAGAACTCTATAGAAAGAACTTTGAATTGAATCCCTCTTTTGAATGCGATGGCAGCGCATTGGTAACATCGCCTGCATCACATTCTTCAGGAGCATCTGGTTTAGCTCTGTCCCTAAGGATCCGGGGTTTGTAATATTCGATATGTGTGCATAATAGATGCAACACATTACCTTTGTGTACTGTTCACTCTCTACTTCATGTAAGTTTTCTGGGCTGCAGTCTCACTAATTGCTGCCTTTGCTAACTTGGAGTATGATCTGTTGGTCCTTGCCTCTTCTTCATCGTTCTTCTGCTGCTGTTTATTACTTATTGACTCTTTCTTGACTGAGGAAGACATCGCCATGTCCCCTTGGTCGCCATTGTAGTACACGCGTTTGCGTGAGCTGCTCCTGTAGTCACGCCAGACGTGACCCGTTTGACCGCACTTTGAACAAAGGTCTTGTGTTTGTGTGCATGTCTTTGTGGTGTACTCTTTATATTTGTAACACTTGAATCATATTTGGATTTCGCTGAATTCCCCCCTTTCTTTCTGGTCAGGGCATAATCTAGCGTGAAAGAGTAGGAGGCCAAGTTCTTTTGATTTGGGGTCCATGCTCGTATCTTTTAAAATAACTTTAAAGACATGGGTGTAGTTTTTAAAATTTATGACCTCAGATACCTTCACCCATTGGTGATTTCTTTCAATCTCTGCCTGGATCTCGTCGCTTAAGTGATGTCCCACCCAGGAGTCTAACCGCATACAGATAATGCTCATGTGGGCTTGTATTTAGGGAGGGATTTTATTGGTCAAGTTGATTTTGTTATAATTTGGGTCGCCTTAGATGAGGCCAAGAGTTCAGTGTCCGCCTCTTTTGGGGATATCGTCGTGTAGTCAAATGGAGTGTCAAATAGCTACATATACCTTGGCTAAGACATCCCAACATTCGGGTTTTGACTTTTCGGGGATGGTCCCTCGACTCATTCGAAGGGTGTTACAGTCATGTTTTCATGTCTGTCCTTGTCCGAAGCCCAGATGGCTGGCAAACCTTACCATTAAATCGATGGATTAGCGATGGGGTCCCCATTGAGCCCTACTTTGGCAAACTTCTACATGAAAAACCTAGAGGAAGTGCTCTTAACAAAACTAACGAACCCACCTAAAATTTACACCAAATCTGTTGATTATAAATACCTTACAACTAAGGACGAACATCAATTACTACGACTCAAAAGAACTTTAGAATCACATTTCACCCTCTAATTCACATACGAAGTGAGTTTAAGTGGCCGTATTCCTTTCCTGGATGTAAACGTAAACCAGAACAGCGATAGAAGATATATCACCACTATCTATTGAAATGGAACAGACAACGGGCGATGCTTTAACGCCAAAAGGGAGTGCACCGAGAATATAAAACTTCGGTAATGCGCTCATACATAAGAAGAGCTATCATAAATAACTCAACGTAGAACGCACTTGATGAAGAATTTCGACCATCCAAACGACTCCTAATAAACAATAGCTACTCCAATAGAGAATTTGATAAATTACTGAAGAAAATTCTCAACTCAAATTTTCAGGTACTGGAGGAAAAAATTACCACTCTACTACAAGAACCAAATGAATGAACAAATTACAAGAAAGATTATTATTCAAAACACTACCATCCTCAGAAAAACTCGGATCTTCGCCGCCTGAAGATTCTGGAGACTCTTCTGATCAAAGAGATGGGCCCGAAACTGAACACACAGCGAACCAGCTCGGAACGAGTATTGCACCTTTTCTGCAAAAAGAAAAGTGAACCGTACCCTGAACTCGACCTATAAAAGGCATCAAAGAACGAAGACGATACTCATTCTTTGATGCTCACCAAACAATTACCTCGCCGCTAAAGAAGGCGATGCGAATAAGAAGAAGGATACTCTAAATATACCCAAGGTGTCAATGATCTTTCGGGGTAATAATAAAGAGAAATTAAAGGATATCTTGATCACAAAGGAGATAGTGACAAAGGAAATTGATAAAATAAAGAGTAGTAAAGCACCCGGTCCTGATGAGGTCTTTCCTAGAATTTTGAAAGAATGTAAGGATGTGTTAAGTGAGCCCCTAGCATGCATCTTTAGAAAATCATTGGAGAGTGGCATTGTGCCAGTGGCATGGAAGAAAGCCCATGTGATACCTATATTTAAGAAAGGGGATAAAACAAATATGTCTAATTACAGACCAGTAAGTTTGACATCATTGGTAGGGAAAATGATGGAATTTATTATAGCAGGAAATATTAGAGATCACTTGGATAAGCATAAGTTGATAAAAGAATCACAGCATGGCTTTAGTAAGGGTAAATCTTGCCTGACTAATTTGCTGTCTTTTTATAGTAAGGTGTATGAAGCAGCAGATAATGATGAAAACTATGATATTTTATACTTGGACTTTAGTAAGGCTGTCGTAGAATGACTCCCGACGATATTCCATATATCACTATTCGTTGAGGGAACTTCCTTAATTATCTTTGGAGTGCGTTAATGTCTTGCGGCCGATATTATGTATCTTCGATATGCTTAAGAAGTGGAACTGAGATCAAGGATAATAATATTGCTATCATTAATAAAATAGAGTTTTATTAATAATAACTATCAACAAAACACAAAAACGGAAAATATTGACATAAACAGAGAATGGAAAGGGTCGTGGAGACTCGGGCTAATCCGAGGATTTAAAAAGGTAAAACAAATATAGAGTTAAAGAGATGGGATGGTTCGATTTACCATTTAAAGCACAGGATAGAATTGACAAAAGGGTTAAGTACTCAAAGGTGACGTTTGGCTTACGTAACTTTACGCTAGTGGTGCAGTGGTAGGTGGCGCGAAGAAATTTTCGGTCCGCTGGCGAGTTCCAGCCGAAGGGGGGGGAATAAAAGGATCCTGACGTAGCGTCTTGGGAAGGAAAACCGTTTCTCGACGAACGGCTTGAAGAACAATGGCTGTTCTACGTTGTTCTCTTCTAAACAAAGGGGGGGGGGGGGTGAGAACCGTCTCTTGTCTACGGGCTCAAGAACAATGGCTGTTCTAATGTTGTTCTCCTCTGAACAACAAGAGGGAAGGGTGAGAACCGTCTCTTGTCTACGGGCTCAAGAACAATGGCTGTTCTAATGCTGTTGACATCTGAACAACAAGGGGAAAGGGTTAAAACCGTTTCTTGTCAACGGGGCTTGAACGAACAATGGCTGTTCTTATGCTGTTCTCCTCTGAACAACAAGGGGGAAGCCTTTTGGACTCGGCGTCGCAAAGGCTCGAACTTTGGCACTCAAGGGATTTTTTTCCTCCTTCTGGACAAGTGATGGTGAATCTCGAGGTCGAGGTCCCTTGGCGCACGAAGTGAGAGAGGGTCGTGGTGATGTTTTGCGACGAAAATCTGGATCTCCAATCTGATCTTAGTGGTAAAGTTTCCATATAAATAGCCAGGACATCTCCTTGGCGTGGGTGCCAATGGAGTGGAAGCTTGGAGGGAACGCACAGCCGGGCCGGAGAAAAATGCCTTATCTGTTCATAAGCCTAACTCGATCTGGCGAGGTCGGCGTATGGGGGCGAACGGGGGGACGATAACCTCCTTGTTTAAACATTGACTTTCGGTGGCTGTTATAAGGCGCCAAGCTTCGAATCGAAGATGCACGTGGGCAACATCGTGGTTTTCATTAATATGTGATAGAAGTTGAAATTAACGCAGCTTCAACTCGTTCTATCACAAAGGCTTTTGATCGAGTGCCACACTTAAGGCATCTGAGCAAAGTTAAAGCACACGGGATCGATGGCAGTATATTTAGGTGGATTCAGTCATGGCTTGGTGACAGACAGAAAAGAGTTAGTATAGATGGAGTTAAATCTGAGTGGAGGTGTGTTAGCAGTGGAGCTCCGCAAGGATCTGTTTTGGGTCCCTTGCTATTCTTAATTTATATTAATGATCTTGACATAGGTATAAGTAGTGACCTCCGTAAATTTGCTGATGATACTAAGATAGGTAGGGCCATTAGGGCTGATTCTGATGCTGTTGTAATGCAGGAGGAATTGACCATTCTGTCCAATTGGGCTGAGAAATGGCAAATGAAATTTAACATAGACAAATGTAGTGTACTTAGTATAGATAGAAATAATCCATTGAATAGTTATAAATTAAATGGGAGAATTTTAGGGAGGACCGATTGTGAGAGAGACTTTGGTATTTTGGTAAGTTCAGACCTTCGTCCTAGAAAGCAATGCCTAAATGCTAAGAATAAAGCTAATAGGATATTGGGATTCATTAGGAGGAGTGTAAGCAATAAGAGTGCTGAAGTCATTCTAAAACTGTATCTGGCGCTAGTTAGGCCTCATCTAGACTATGCAGTACAATTTTTGTCACCATATTATAGGAAGGATATTGATTTGCTTGAGTCTGTGCAGAGAAGGATGACAAAGATGATTGGTGGGCTAAGGAACTTACCTTATGGTGAAAGGCTCAGAAAACTAAATCTACATACATTGGAAAGGAGAAGAGTCAGGGGGGAATTGATTGAAGTCTTTAAATGGGTAAAAGGATATAATAAAGGGGATCTGGGTAAGGTTCTTATACTTAGTGAACATGACAGGACACATAGCAATGGGTTTAAGCTTGATAAGTATAGGTTTAGGAAGGAGATTGAAGGGAATTGGCTTATAAATCGTGTGGTAGATGAATGGAATAGGCTCACTAAACATGTGATAGAAGCATCCTCTCTGGGTAGTTTTAAGAATAGATTAGATAAATATATGGATGAAGCTGCTAGATGGGACTGACTTTTTTATGTACATATGTATAAATTTTTCTAAAGAGTGGGGAGATTATATTTTGCGGTTGCATGAATGGACATAATTCTCTGGATGCATTTTATGTATATTGTAGATTAGATCTGATGAACTCCTGTAAAGGGTGACAATGTTGATGACTTTTCTCTGGTAAGAAATATTTTGTGTGTTGACTGGAACAGGAGCTGCCAAGTGTAGGCCATGAATGGTCTTTTGCAGTCTCCTTCTTTTCTTATGTTCTTATGTTCCATCAATGCCGCCTCAACAATAACAGAGACTTCCGTCTAAAGATGCCTGAAGAATAGTAAAAGCTCACAGCCAAAATTTGTAAAATATTTGAATAATTTAAATAAGAACAAATAAAATGGATCTTCCTCAGTGGATTTTTAATCATCAGTCTTATATAAAAAAGCTGCATTCGACAGTTAGAAAGCGATAAAATAAAATTTCTAAAGTCAAAATACTGTGGGGGCCGAACCAAGTAAAACATTCGAGTGAAAATTTAAACGGTTTACACATCGAACCTTATAAATGGGAAGATAGACTTCCCGTGGTGTATTATTCTCTTTTTTAAATGATAAAATAGACTTCCCGGTATGTATTATTTTTTTTTGTAAATGGGACGATGGATTTCCCGGTATGTATTATTATTCTCTTTCGAAAATGGGAAGATGGACTTCCTGGTATGTATTATTCTCTTTTGTAAATGACAAGATGGACTTCTGGGTTTGTAGTATTCTCTTTCGTAAATGGGAAGATAGACTTCTGTGTTTGTAGTATTCTTTCTCTTTTCTAAATGGGAAGTTAAACTTCTCAGTATGCAGTATTTTATTGTCTTATAAATGGAGAAACTAAATTCCCAGTATCCTCGGTTGGTGAAGGAAGCTCTCCGAAACCGTTGCCTCCTGTGCCGCGTTGTGAGGTAAAGGGCCAATGTGATGGACGTGTTTTAGAGCACCAATCGTGCAGGTCACAGAGAGCGACATTGTTGAGTCGATGTTACTTAGAGCTCCTTCTGTTTTCATCCTTATAAGACCTCGTATGGAAGAGTTCACACCATCGAGATCGCCTCCCAAACCTTCATCTTCTTTACCGAAAATACCCACTCGGTACCGGAAATGTCTCTACCCAAAGAACTAAGTGACGCCACGCATGTGTTAGTTCGTGTTGATCGCATTCGAAAGCCACTAGAAGCGCCTTATGCAGGCTCGTTCCGTGTTGTCAAGCGCGACGACAAAGTTAGAATTCAGGATGGCCATCAGAACACGGTATCTATAGCCAGAGTGAAACTAGCTAAATTGCCTAATGCATTCAATGAAAGATATGATACTGTTCGCGACCATCGAACAATCGATCCATTGTAAATAGTATTTTATAATTAGATGCCCCGCAGAAAAATGAGGAAGAATCATCGGGAGGTAGTGGCAGAAATTACAGTTACGTGGAATCCGTTCCAAATACCCAGGATAATGGTAGTGAATCGAGCGTTTATATTCGTTCCAGAGGACGCATAAAATTTGCGAGAAATCCCTCATACCATTATTTTTGAGTACGTCATAGCATATTAAAATATGTTTGTATATATATATATATATATATATATATATATATATATATATATATATATATATATATATATATATATATATATATATATATATATATATGTTTATAATTGTAAGGCCTAGATATTATTTATATAATAAACACTCCGTGTTCTCGGGCCATAGTACTGTGGGGGCCGAACCAAGTAAACCATTCGAGTGAAAATTTAAACAGTTCACACATTGAACCTTATGAATGGGAAGATAGAATTCCCGTGATGTATTATTTTCTTTTATAAATGGGAAGATGGACTTCCCGGTATGTATTATTCTCTTTTGTAAATGGGAAGATGGACTTCCCGGTATGTATTATTCTCTTTCGTAAATGTGAAGATAGACTTCTGGGTTTGTAATATTCTCGCTCTTTTGTAAATGGGAAGTTAAACTTCCCAGTATGCAGTATTTTCTTGTCTTGTAAATAATGGAACCGAAACCGTTGCTTCCTGCGCCGTGTAGTGAGGCTAAGGGCTAATGTGATGGAGCTTTAGTGGAGTACCAATCGTGCAGGTCACAGAGAGCGACATTGTTGAGTCAATGCTACTTAGAGCTCCTTCTGTTATTTTCTTTGTAAGATCTCATAAGGAAGAGTTCACGTCATCGATGCCGCTTATCCTAACCTTTACCTCCTTTACCGAGAATACATATTTGGTAGCGTAGCTGGATCTGAACTCTGAATGAGCGCTTAAAATCTCGAATTAGTCTTGGCTTGGACATATAAAGTGAGGAATATAGTAGTAGAGGATTTTAGTAGGAGAAATAGTGGGGAAAATTAGGGAAAAATGGTAGGAAAGTGAAAATGAAGAGTAGAATGAAAGGGTGATGGGGTATCTCTGGCTTTCTTTGAGTTTTGGTATATATTTTTTTGTTTTTTGTGTGTGTGTGCACATCCGTCGAAACGTTCTTCACTGTGATTTTTGGTTAAAACTTCGTAGGGGAAAATTTTTATCCTGTCTGTGTCATTTATCCCACGTTCTGAGATAAATATAACGTCTGGGTCACATTGTCTTATTACGTTACCGCATATAATTTTTTGGTCCTTCAACCGTCTGAGTTAAAATGTAGTATTTTAAACGTCTCCATTATCATGTTCACTATAGATTCCTGTTGTTTTTGGACTTATTCTATTACGAGCTTAGGACCTTGTGGAGTGTTTGGTGGCGTGGTTGTTTTTCATGTACGTTTTTCTCCTGTATTCGCCGTCCGTTAGAATAGTAAAGGTTTTGAGTGCCAGTTTTATTAAGCCTTGGACTAAAGCCTCTTTGACTTGTTTTTCGCTGCAGTCGTCCGAGGTGAATTCCCATTTGTATCTTCCGGATATTATTCCTTCCGATACATCAAGGACATCCATCTCCTTAGGAAAAGGGGACCTTTCGGCAGCGAATACCTTCAAGTTAATTTTCCTTGAATGGTAAGCGTGCCTAGATTCTCTCTTACAAGAAGAGGACGATCTCGGACGTCTTTGAGGCTGTGAGGTTTTCCGTGAACGGGGCCAGTGTGCCTCTCCCCCTCGGGTATCGCAGTCTCAGTCACCGTAACCTCACTATCCTCCTGTGTATGTGTGAGTGAGGTTGCTTGTTCAGTATTTTGTGGTTAGTTTTGATTCTCAGTGCGTGCTGCCTGAGGCTGGATCCTAGGATCCGTGGAGAGAGCTGTGGTGTTGTTGGGGGTGAGGAGCTTCTGGCAACTAGTCTTGCACTGGGGTTTAAGACTAATCTTAAGAATTTCCTCCGATGGTGGATTATGGGAAAACCACATTTTCTGCATCCCATTATTAGTCAGCATTCTATTAAGTTCTTCTGCAAAGCATCCCGGGGAGGAGAGATTTGTAATATGAGCATAGTAAATGCAAACCATAATTTTGGTCGAGTTTTCATTGTCGACATGCAGATATGTTTTTGTTTCTCAAGCTTCCACCACGGCAGTGTTAGCAACCTTGGCGTAGGTATTATTTGCCCTTTCTTCCTCAGGCTGTTTGTTTTGATTTGATTTTTTCTTTAATAAATATTTCTTGATTGGGAAGGCCATTAACAATGTCTTTTTCGCTCCTACGCTGTTCAGGCACTTAATAGAGGTGTTGTTGCAACTTCTCTATGAATGTGATTCTGAAGAGCAGATGGAACACAGAAGCACATTCTCCCTGTGGCAGTTTGCCGTGATATGCTCATCGTACTTGTACCAGTTGAAGCACATCTGGTGGTCAATAAAATCCTCTCGTTTGATCTGCTCAAGACAGACACGAGCGCTAAAGAGAAGCATACCTCCCTCCTTGGCCTTTACTGCCATTTCTGTGTGGCAAAAGACTATTTTAAATACATGCGTATAGTCATTGAATTTAATAACCTTCGCCTAGGTGTGTTTTTTTTCCACCTCCGCATGAAATTCTTTCACGGAGTGCTCCCCAACCCATGGATCGAGGCTGCAAAGGATAACACTTCAGTGTGTCTTAATTTGTGGTGGTGTGTGCGGTTTTAGATTTAGAATTATAAGGCATTCTGATGCTTGGGGTGAGGTGAGTGTCTCGCAGTCACTTTCCTTTGAGCAAATAACCGCATAGCCGTTGTGTGTATCAATAAGTCTTACCAGTGCAATTACCAATTCTCCATAAATTTTAGCGAACACCCTCCCCCGATCAGGCGGAATCCACCGGATCTCCCTCATTCACCCTTCCATCCTCTCATATGAGACTGGAAGAGATAAATTTCAAAAAGGAAATTACCAACGGAGTAAGTGTGTGTTTGTATGTGTGCGTGTATGTAGTTTAGAGCAGATAACTATCACCAGGTTTAATAGAATAGGGTTTTTCAGGAAAGGTTCCAGTCTAGAACCCCCCCAAATATATAGTCTTTCACAAAGTACTTTATCTTCCGTGTAGGGCGCTTATCGAATGCCAAACAGGTAGTTGTCCGACCAGGGAGACGCGATGAAGAGCGGGAGGAGGAGGGAGGGAAACAAGTTTACTCCTCGCCCCATCGCACGAAAGAAAGTGAAAATTACACTAATTTTAAAGGCAAAATTCGTGAATTAATTTATTTAGAACTCTGCCAAATGCTTATCCCAAAGTATTCACAAAATGCGCGGTACTAACGTACAAATTTCAGTCCATAAAAATTAAAACACAAACACGATCTTCATGAAAGCAAATAGGAATTTGATGTGCTAAGATCAACAACAATCAATGAGGATCTAAGAGAGGAAATTGTGTATGAAGTAGATGGGAGAGAGAAAGATGTGTTTATAGAGTGAGAGGGTTTGTACCAGGTTATGTGGTAACCTGTCTTTATGCTTCTTTTCTTCATTATGTCTCTACATTGATTCTCGGAAACTTAGTCAAGCTTTCAAGCCTTTTTATTCAGTGAAAATTATCTTTGATGAATTCAACGAGCTTATCGCTGCATAATTTATATTTTATTTTATTTCATTTTTATTTATTTTTTTTCCACTACGGATCTTTTTATTCTTAATCTTTTGTCAACTTCAGATCTTTTTACTATATTTATTTTTAATTTTATACTTATTAATTAATTGTCCACTACGGATCTTTTTTATGATTGTTTTAATGTATTATTTTCTTTAGTTTTCTTCATTAGCATCATTGTTATCTATAAATCAGGTAAATTGCCTGCCGCATCTGCAGCTGGCTACTTTTAAAGGTTTGTTTGAAACGTAGATTCGGTAATTCTTCATTTTTCGAGTTTTATTTGTCAGGCCACCTCTTCTGGTAGGTAGTGGTTAATCTTTTGCCAAATATCTTTTGCGCGTTTGCGCAGAGTCATATTTATTGGTTCGATGTCTACAATTTCGTGAAGTATAGTCGATGGGATCCGGTTTTGAAGTGTAACGTTAGTCCAAAATCTTGTGGCCTTATTTTATACTGCTTGAGTTTTCCTCATCATTGTCTTGCTAGAGACATGAAAGGAAATAGCGGGATGCATCACTAATGGTCTCACTAGTAACATATATAATTTCCTTTTGTTTCTCGGTTTTAGCATTCGGAAACGAAACAGTGATTCTAGCGTCCTCTTGGCCTCATTAATTTTTTCTTTAAAGTGCGCAAAATACCCGGATGATGTTAATTTGAGAACAAGTACTCTGCCATTTCTGGACTATGGGTAGAGTTCGCCTTGTATTTGAACATATGCAGTTTTACGTCGTCCCATTGTTATCATTATAAACTTGATGTTTGTTTTTTATTTTATCCTCTCTCTCTCTCCTCTTGTCCTATTTGCTATATCTCTGAGGTTGCGATAGTTGTTGGTGTCGACCTGTGCTATGTCGAGTGCCAGTTGTATATATTGTGCTGATTCTTGATTAGAGTGGAGCAAGTCGCCCGTGTAAATTGCATACAGGGTAAGACTGAGGCATCTTCCTTGTGGCACTCCTATTTCCAGTTCGAATGGCTCTCCTTCATTATCATTGATTTTTAAGATTGCCAGGTAGTTGCAAAGTATACGTGATATATTTTGTTCCATTCTGAGATCTTTTATTTTTAATTTAAGTGCCGCAAGCCATACCTTGTCAAATGCTCAGAACACGTCGCGAAGCACCAGGTCTATGTTGTGGTCTTTGGCCTTGGCGATAGTGATTCGTTCAGTACTCAATACGATTGTTGTTCCGGTGCCAAGTTTTCTTCTGAACCCATGTTGTTGATTATTATATAGATCTGTGGCATCCAGGCAGTTTTTCAGTCTGTTATTTAGGAGTTTTTATAAGAGTTTGCCCGAGAACTCCAAGAGCAAAATAGGCCTATAGCTGCCTATATCCTTTTTAGGTTTCCTTGGTTTAAGGAAGAATATTATTTAGGAGCTTTTTGTTTAAAACCCTTAAGGGTAGCCTAATATTCCTTATGGGTGAAGGGCCTCCCCTCCTTCTGTGCGAGACGAGTACCATCAACGCTATAGTGCGGGCTGAGCTCCTTACCTAGCTCCCTAATCCTTTCGAAAACGGTTCCCCTGATGTCTTTCATCAAAGTTCCTGTTTTCTTCCTCATCTATTCTAAAAAGGTTTCTCCAATACTCTCTGAAGTATTGTTCAATTTCTTCAACCTCTGAGATTTCATTGCCATTAACTTCGATTGTTATTCTATTTTTAGGAACGAAGGGGGGAGGCTCTCAGTCTTTTCAATTGGCTCCAAAATTTCTTAGGGTCCCTTTCTGCATCAACTTTAACTATGATGTTATTACACTTTTTTCCCAATTTCTCAATGATGAGTTGCTTGATTTCGATTCTTGTATCTCTTAGTTCTCTGTAATGATGTGCATTGTTACCATACTATTTATCTTGTTGATGAGCGCCTCCATTGAGTGCATTTTGTTTAATAGATTTGCTTCCGACCTTGGTGTTGGTAGTCCTTTGTATTCTGTCCAGGGGACAGCAAAGCGATCGTCTTCTATGAGATTTGTTATTCTGTAATTCAGCTGTCTTTCGATATATTCGGGTGTGGCTCCTTACATCTGATCTATTTGTATGTTCGTGAGAGAATCCTTGTATGCGGCCCAGTTTGCTTTGACCAAACATCTGCGTCTTGGGATTTTTATCTGTATTGGAGATGTTGAGACGGTTGTTATCATGCTAACATGATCGGACGAAATATATGGGTCTGGAATTGTCACTTGATTGAGAGAGAAGTTAGGGTTCGTCAGTACTATATCAGGTGTAGTTGAAGACCTTCCTATGTGAAATATAGCAAAATCCGGGCCTTTTCTTCGTACGATTTCCATGCTAATTAATAGGCTTAGCAAAGCCCCAGCACCGTTTGTAATTTATCTGACGTCGATCTCTATGTTTAGTTCATATTAAGTTGTTTACTTTTTTCTCCTTTTTTCTTGCTGAAGATCTCACCCTTCCTCTAATCTTTTCTTTTTGAATTGATGTTGACTTAGGTTGAGGCATGATGCTGGGCAAATTTCAACTAACCCTTGGTTGATGCCTCTCTTTTAAACAGTCAGATAAAGTTAGGGATTTTTAAGTATTGACGTCTTGGTGGCTGGTATCCCACTGTCACAATTATATCATCGTAGGTAATTTTAATCTTAATGGCTAAGTAGGATTCCTCCAGATCTTGGATTTCTTTGAATCTGATACCTTCGCTAATCGCAATGGCAACTCCGTAATATCTCTTTTCCTTGAGTGGCTTATCATTAGCAGCACCACATAGTTATAGATCTTTATCCGTTCACTCTCTCGGTCTAAATTATGTTGAAATATTAGTACGATGTCTGGGAATAATTATCTTATAATCTCGTTGTACATTATATACCGCCTTTGTTTTTCCATCCATTAACGTTGAGGGAGAATATTTTCAGGTTTGTAATGTATCTGACTTCGGTCTCCATGTTTAGTTCTTATTAAGTTGTTTACGTTTTCCTCTTTTTTCTCTTGCTGGAGATCTCACCCTTCCTGATCTTTTCTTTTTGAATTGATCTTGACTTAAGTTGTGGCATAATTCTGTGAAAATCTCAACTAGCCCTTGTTTAATTACCTGGAGTAATTCCTCTTCTTTCATATCAGCGTCAAAATCAAATTTATATTTCCCCCTTAATTATCCTATCGTTCATATAATCCGTTTTAGATAATTTAAAAATTAGGGCTGATGGAGATCCGTATATCTTTATACATAGTTCTTTAGTTGTGAAGCTTAGTGTATATGACGTTGTTGGTTGCACTGATACAGGCTCACTGCTTGCGGAGGTGTGACTTACGTCCATTTGAGACTCAGTTTGTTCTGCCATTTTTGGTTTGTTTAATGGTGTGTCTTGAGAGGTGAAGCGCGTCCTTGGTACGGCTTCAGGCATTTTCTTAGTTTGTGCTGGAACAACTCGCGAGAGGGCGGATTTTCCGGGACCCATATCGGTTTAATGCCGTTGTGGACTAGCATTTTGTTGAGTTCTGTTGTATAGCTAACCGGCTTTATAACGTTAGAGAGGTGGACATGGAGATTACACATTATTAAATTTTATCTCATGTTCTGGTCAATTTGGATAATCGTATTTTCCTGATCGGATTTTCTCGACGCCTGCGCATAAGTGGTATTGGGCCTTTTGTTTTTCTCCTCAATCATGTGTTTTTTCTTGTAGGTAATCAGTGTCTTTTTATTGGGCAGGCTATTGATAATGTTCGGTGCTGATTGCCACAATTAATACATTTTTTATTAGGTTTGGTGCACTCCCTCAATGTGTGACCTGGATCAGCACACTCCGAGCAAACTTTGCACTCAATTTTACATTCTTTGGTGGAATGTTTCTCAAGAGCATAACATGAGAAACAGATTTGCAGTGGGACGAATACCTCACGGTCGATACAACTAGCAGACACTTTAGTGTTAAACATGACCAATCTTTTTTTAGTTGCTTTCGCAGAAATTTATCTGGTCTGAAAGGTCACTTTAAAGACGTGTGTATATTCTTCACATTCGCGGTTTTTGAATTTACGTGTCTCGTCTATTTTTGCTTATTCCTGCTTGAGTTCGATTTCCCTTTTGATTTCATCCACTGCGTATAATCCAACGTAGGGATCGATTCGTCGACATATGATCGATCTATTAGAAGCAATATGCGGTGGTATTTTCGGGATAATATCAATTTCTTGCATTTTTTTCTGGATTTTTCGCACAATATGTTGTGCATATCTTGATTGATGTCACAGAATGCCAGGTAGCCATAAGCCTGTTCCTTCAGCCTACAAAGCGCAATTCCCAATTTAGAATAGAACCCTTCAAAACCTTCTCTCGCGCCGGCATTTGGCAATGCTTCTTTACCCGGATCGGTACACGTTTGTCACCGCTGGGGTCGTCCATGATGACCTAAACCGTGATGACTCCTTTTCACGAACCTAGCAGGCCTCTATCGCGGGGGTGTGTTCTTAGATCTTCCTTAGATCACCTTTATCTGCCCTACCTTAAATAATTTGTCTGTCAGGGTCCTCCTTCCTGTCCTGACCACTCCGCTCCAGAGCGAGGCACCCTTCTTCGTGCCCCTTGTAGGGCTTCCTTCCGGGGTTCGGACACGCCAGAGACAGGTAGATCTAAAGACCTTCTGGTTGCAGAAAGGTTATTTGAACCATGGATGTGCTGCTGTAAGAATAGAAGTTCTCTGCTCGAGTTCTACGTCTCTAATTTTTCTGTTTGGCTCATCTGCGCGCGTGATTAAAGATCCGGGAGGATAGTTCAGTCGATAGTAGCTGGATCAAAGCGTATATATGGAATTCCGGCTCTCCTCTTCACCTACTATTCGTAGCGTTGAAAACAGACGACAATTGTAGTAGGACTTCTTTGTAGCTTTTCCTCCTTAACCAATGCAGGTCAAGTCGTTCCAGCAAAATCAGTCCCACCAACCAGCCCCCCAACCCCAGGTTTTAGTGTTATTAAATCTCTTAAATCTATTGTAACGCTCATTGGAGAATTTTTGCATTGCTTAAGTCCAAAAGCTGATTGGCTAGTTTGTTAACGCTAAGGTCTGTTATTTCAAAAATAAACATAAGTTTGACAATTAAATTTGCCTCAATACTGATTGGTTGAATTTTGTAGAATTATGACTATATACATAACCATTTATATAGCTGTATTTTGTGTTAAAAAGATTTAGCAATCATTACTCAAGAAGAAAGAAGTTGTCCTTACCCTTCGCCTTTTCGAGGCTTGTTCCCGCTGTTTATCAAGAAATAAAGAATCCAGCTCAACATTTTCCTTTATCCTAAGGAAGCTTCATTTGATCACATAACCCAGCCTTATACACGAGAAGAGCTACCATTTTCGTACCTTAAATAAAAGGAGCATAAAATACAATCTGGTCTTTAACAAAACGTCGGAAGTTTAATTTGAGAGACACATGTATTGGTAGCCGGGATGAGGGTCAGAGCTCAATTCTGTAAAGAACCCTAGTTTAGCTCAAGTCTAATCTCGAAAGCTCAGTCGTGCATAATTTATATATATATATATATATATATATATATATATATATATATAATAAACAATAAAAATGCATGATCTCATTGGGTGAGATATACAAGGAATAAAGTTTTAAATAGAAAAATCTAAAATCTACATAACTCAAACAAAATATTCTAGCATGTGCATCTTTAATCAACAACGTCGTGGCGGATTCGAAACACAAAAGAGATGCTAAGAAAAGAGATTTAAAAGAACGAAAAACTAAGACGTGATTGACAAATAATTCATAATACACTTTTAGCGGAAAGGATGTTCTAAACAATAAGTCATTATTTAAAGAGAGGAACAACTCGTAATAAGTGGTAGAGACGAAATAAAAACAATACATGATAAACGAAGG
Source organism: Ceratothoa steindachneri (assembly GCA_963969495.1). NCBI lineage: Eukaryota > Metazoa > Arthropoda > Malacostraca > Isopoda > Cymothoidae > Ceratothoa > Ceratothoa steindachneri. The sequence goes on from OZ018324.1 coordinate 30,450,639, forward strand.
AATAAAATCCAAAATAGAGAAAAAAAGCCATAAATGAGTTGATTAATCCTATAAAGAACTATATGATTACACTGGAGAGTTGACACTTGATAATAAATTTATCACTAAATAAAAGTGACATAAGTCGAAACCTGAAAGAGCAGGAAAAAATCGCCAAACACCGAAGAAAATAATATAAATTCGCAATAATAACATCATGGGAATATATGATGATATCTTTGCAATATGGTTTCAGAGACCCATATCTTTTAAAATCTTATATTTCTTAAATGGTCGTATCAAGGGCACACGCTAGTGATTATAGACAAAAGGGGGACATCTAACTATGCATACAAGTCACATCTTCCAGCCTCAGGCCTGGCCACCAATCTCCCAAATATTATCATAAACGCCTACCACAGGAAAAAAACAACTCTCAATGATGGAACCAAAACCCAGAAAAGACAGAAAACCAAATAAAAACTTTGCCCCTACTTCTAACCGAACAAATAAACAATTTTGAGTCATTTTCATATTTTGAGTCATGCCCAGAGCGTTGTCAGCTTTTCAGTGAGACTCTATTTGGATATGATACCAGCTCGGTTTAAAAATGAGAAAAAAACAGAGAGAAGAAGGAAAACAAAGATTTCAAATAATGTAATATTGATTTAGAGTTGAATTGAACAATGAAAATTGAAATGGAATTAGAATGATTGCTGGCTCTAATGGGTAATAGAGTGACAAATTCCTGCCGTTTCAATTGGTCACTTTTCTACTTGAGGTAGCGAAACACGGTGGTGATTGAATTTTTCAAAGACCAAAGTGCGAGAGGAGCGCTCCCAGATTTCTTCGAATCCTGAGTAGTGAGCGCGAGCTTGGGGTTATAATAGAGCTTGCGTGAGGTAGTCGCGAGCTTGATGATTGAATAATTGTGTCAAAGAGTGATTCCGCTTATAAGAGGAAGGTCTAAGTTTTTGGAATATTTTAGATGGAGTGAAATCTGGGTGATCCATTCTTTCAAACGACCATAGTCGAAGTGCTTTCAAGGGGTTCAGGTTATTCTTGCTCTTACGTTCTTGCCTGGTAGAATAAAATACTGGGTTAAAGCGAACGCAAGTCAATAATAGGTTGAATATTTTCATATATACTTATCTACTAACCGCAACAAATTTACATGAGCATGAGAAATCTAAAGCAAACTCTACTACCATTTCCTGGGAATTACAAAGGCCACTGTAAACATTGTCTGAACCAAAGATTCAGAGGAAAATCAAAGGTCAGGTATGGTCGTCATTTTCAAAATAACTAGTAGTTAACTTCGGAATTAAACGAACCTACTAATAAACGAAGTGTGGGCCCTGCTCATATTCTATTTAATGTCAGAAGGACCTATTTGCTTCGAATCATCTCCGAAATCAACAGCGGCATTGACTGTTCAGAGAATATTTGGAGGCATTTCGATGCCTAATCTTTAATCTGGAATATTTTAAGGAAGTATATTTATTATTGAATATGCGAAAAAAAATGGCAATACATAAATATTGAATTATTCACTTCAACAGAAATTAATAAATATAATTTTTTTACTATTGTTCAATGAATATATTGCTTCACTTCAGGCACTGTGTAAACACTATAATTCGATAGGAATTGTTAACTTTGCTTTCAACGAAAGATTTATTTAATGGTAACGCGCAGACTTAGTTAAAAGTTCTTTGATTTCGGTTAAGTTGTCAGAGGAAGTAGTGAGGAACTTTGCGGAGTAATGGAAATATAGCCTTCGAGATGCGTCAGTTGTCGGTAATGAAAGGAGTTGCAACCAGTGATGAGGAGAGAAGATATTGAAGGATGCACACAAGATAGGTGTCTTTTCTCTTTGTATCTTCTCCACGCGAATCCTGCCTCTCGATTATGCTATCATATATGCGTGTGCCAGTGGGAAATCCTGTGTCTTCCATTAATTTTAATTAATTAACTTTACCCTTGCAATGAGGAAATATTAATACTTTTTAGATTGCCCTGCTTGAAGTAGCTAGAAACAATTTAGGGGGTGGGGGAACAGGCAATCTTTTGAAAAATTCCAATTCCTAACTTCTACTTTCCAATTTCCAAGAAAATGGAAAATTTTTACTTCCAAATATGTCTGCATATACTCGATTTTAGGGGCCAGTAGCAATTTACCCTGATAAAGATGAAAATTGAAAATCTATTTTAGAAATAACTTCGGACAAACTTTCGATTATACGATTGCCCCCAACCCCCAGAAACAACCATGCATAAATTTTAATAAGCTTTTTGAACTTTACAATTTGTAATTATTTTGGTTAAAAAAAGCGAAAAAATTCGATAATCATATTTATTTTTTTTCTGTACTTCATCATTTTGTTCTTTTCAAACTCCAACGGAACTCTTGAAAGAAGTTGAATAAATTTTTTAAATAAGCCTCGGTCATAACCAAACTATAAAGAATATATTATTCAACCACTCCCAAAATCCAGTTCTTAAAATATAATGTCATGGATAAGTTATTTAAAATTAAAAGTTTTCCTTTTAATTTATTAGCATACAAGTCAATGCAACTTCTTTAATAACTTAAGGATATTCCTCTAAGATATAGGATTGAATCTAAATAGTAAACATTTATAAATGGAATTTACATTCGCACAAATATTTCTGAGTTTCTATAGTGTGAGTGGAAAATTTATCAGACTATGTTTTTCATTGCAAATATATTTTGCTCGTTTACTTTTCTTTCAAACCGTGAACATAATTCCGTATGTTAGTATCTCACATTCGAATTCATATTGTAGTAGAACTAACCATTCGAGTAAGGTGAAAACAGTGGTTTCAAAACTAAATTAGAAGTAGTATCCCTCAATTTTAAGATAATCAGCCAGAATTTCAATTGTGTTTTGGCCAAAGAATTCAGTTGTGTTTACTTATTCATGCATGCTAGAACGGATTATATCATTAAGGGTATTTTTGGTATGAAAGATTGCCTTACAAATGCGAGTGTCTAGGATTATTTATTTTATGTATTTCGCCCAGTCCACTCAAAATGATAATTTCTCTCGCTTTAGTAACACCAGCATATTTTCTGCAAAGTCCGATATTCTGACTGTTCTCACAGTCCTCGCTCACGTGGACTGACCTCGAGCCTGACCTCGAACTTTTGACGGAATGCTACGAGTATGTTATATCTGCAGACGATCTGCGCATGCATATTCTGGCTGCTTAGGCAGTAGCAGGCTTGGTTATATTTCGTACTGTTCGCGAATAGCTGTGTCACTCAGTGTAATTGTTATAGTGGCATGCGTTGGTTATTATAAGTGACATTACCAAATCATACGTGAATTCTTTGCAGAAATTGGAAATTTGGCTAAGATTACAAATTTCTTTTACTGTACTGCAATTGCATTGGATTTTAAAGCCTCTTGTATATAAACTTTTCTAGGAAAAAACTTTTTTCAGCGAGAAGCTGAGGAAAATATCGTGGTAATTGTTAAGATTAGTGGTGCACGATTTTGGTAACGATTACTACTAGGGTGTACTACTAGATTATTAAAAAATGCGAGGTGTGTGAGAGCGTGCAACCCCCCGCCTGAAGGGGTGCATAGGAAGCGAATCTCGCTTTTCGAAATTCCCTTAAAATGATATATTTTTCTTATGCAGTTTTATGTGGACTTTTCCTATTACTGATCTTCAGTCCATTTGGGGAAAAGTATGCCTTTGCCTGGAAAAACGAGTTTCAGATCTGAAAAGTACACATAAACCTGCATAATGAAAACACATTTTTAAATTCAGTAGAAAATATGTATTAAAAAGAATATTTATTGTTTTAGCTTTGAATAGGAGACTTAGAGTTAGATAATTTTTATTAATTGAGTTTAAATTTATAGTAAAAAGACTGAAGATCTTTAAATTATTTAAATTGCTTTGTGACCGCATATGTACTAAAATTTCATAACTTTGGATACGATAAGATTAGTTTTAACACAATTATGATCTTTTAATTTTCAAAGATATATTCGTTTTAATTCTTAAAATGATGCTCAGCGATGTCATTTTCAACTTCCGGAACCTAATAATAATGTAGTTATTCACTTTTCGAAAATATATTTTTACTTTTCGAAATTTTAATCTTTCTGCGACATTTGCCATATCGTCCTCAAGTTTTGGTCATACTAGTTAGCGAATAGTAAGCTTTGTTATATCTTCAGGCGATCCACGCAGGGGTCTTTTGGTGATTAACCAATAGCATTCTTTGTTATATTTTTGTATATTTTGGACGATTCTCGGATGTCCGTGTTTTCAGTTCATATGGTATAATGGCGTGCGGTGGCCGTGATAGGTCGCAATACCAACTAATACGAGAAGTTTTTGATGCCGATTGCCAGGCATTAGCAAAATATATGGCTCACAGTGTAATCCCGCGACATATTACATGCCCTAAATGCTGCAGTATTTGTAGATTTAGCCAGGATCAGATTTTATTTTACTATGTTAAATTTGCAAGAGGTTCGAGAGGGCATAAAACAACATGGACATTTTTCGTTAGTGCGCTTAAGGGCACATGGCTTTCTAATGCTCGCATTCGACCAAATATCGGCATGATTTCAAGAAAAATTAGGTAAGTTTTTCCCAAATTTCTGTCTGATTTTATTTGGTTAGGTTAGGTCTGGTTCTGGATCCTTTAAATGATTTTAAAAATGTGTTTTTCTTATGCAGTTTTGTGTGCATTTTTCAGAGTTGAAACACGTTTTTGCTGCAAATGCATATTTTTCCTATTATGTACCTTCAGTTGATTATGGGAAAAGTATGCATTTTGGGGTTAAACGAGTGTCAGATCTGAAACCTACATATAAAACTGCATAAAAAAACACATTCTTAAATTTATTTGAAAATATGTGTTAAAACGAATATTTACTAATATAAAACTGTTTTAAAAATAATATAAAACGTAGAATTAAAGAACAATTTTCCCAAAACACAAACCTATCCTTACTACTGTTTACATGATACTCCAGCCTCAAAGGCTGAGCGAAAAGACTGGAAAGACAAAAAACACTCAAACCAGGCCCTCTAAAATCGCTACAACCTCAAAAGCCAGGAGGGCCCCAAGTTTGAAATTCATTCCTTCAAAAGAAACTTAAAATTAATATAAACTAAGAATTAAAGCTAAATTATCCAGAAAATGGCTGTAAAAAAAGACAAACCTAGCCATAGTGCACGATATTGCAGGTAGCCCGCACTATGGCTAGGTTTGTAATTTTATACAGCCAGTTTCTGAATATTTTATGTAGCTTTATTTTATCGTCCATATTAATTTTAAAAGTTCACTTGGCTTGTTTAACTTGAACGTACCTTTGGCCGCACGACTTCGCCAATTTGTCGCTTTATTCGGGCGTAATTTAATTCCTTTCTTCCTCCAATTTTTACAAAAAATCTCCAACTTTCGTCTGTTTTCGAGCTATGAACTTTTCACCGAGTAGCTTGCATAAGCATTCTTTCGGGTTTGATTCAGAGTTTTGCGCAGACCGGTTTATTACGTCCATACTTTCTCCATCCAAAAACTGCTTCGGCTTTTTGCCGTGTGGAAGGCTAATTGACATGCATGCAAATAAGCTCACATACTTTCGATGTTCGGATAGAGGGGATAACATATTCCAAAAGCAGGACTTGAAACATGCCTCACACTAGAACACCCCCACCTCTAAATTTAACCCTCCCTAGTTACATGTTGGCTTGGATCTACGCCTGTATGACGCCTAAATGATGCCATCCATCTGATTCGAACAAATTTCATTGCTTTCGTCGCTGAAATATAATCCTTCACACCACAGAATATGCTCAGTAGCAAAAATCAATCTAGCTACTTTATTCTCTTTTTTTATCTATTAATCATTTCTTAGCAGAGGTGCGTGCTGGGAGTATTCTCTATCTCAAGTGACGTGAGAGAATATGGCGAGAAAATTTCAGGTTTAATTTCTCGTCAACTTGAAGCAAAATGATGGCTGCTGTCTAATCTTCATCCTTCATCGACTTCCGTTCCGTCGTACAATCTTCCCTAGGAGTGTTTTTTCGAGGCTAACCGGTTTACTTCGTCGACTCGCAGGACACATTTTGACCAATTACAATGACTCGAAATGTCAAAGTGTCATTCATTTATTCTTCCACTGTACAACCTGTTTCTGAAGCATTCATCGAATTTAACTCGTTTCGCTATACTGATAAATGAGTAATACCATCGGTACTATTCTGTAATGCACGTGGTACAGTGTTGTCCGTCATACATATGTTGTGAATTCTTAGATTTTGTAAAGATGAGACATCCCATGGTTTTTTCGACTCTAATGTAACCTAATCTAACTTTAACAAACCTACCCTATTGTAGATTAAGTTGGTTAGGTAAGGTTACGATCAAAAAATCATTCTGATTCCTCTTCTTTACAAGATCCGAATTTGTTCGTGTGAACTGCAAGTTATATATTATTGTTCGTTAGTTTGGGACGCCTTCTTTCTCTAAATACATACTACTTCATTTATAAGCTTTCAGCAGCTTTTCTGCTAAATGAAAATAGGACAATATCAGAGACCAATTTTGATGAACATTCTTTGCAATTTTAATGAAAATTAAGTAAGCAATTTCAAGAAAATGGATAATTTGGAATTTTGTTTTGGACTCTACTGTAGCTGCCATCTATATGAGAAAAAAGTAACCTTCCTCCGTTACGGATAAACTTACAATTTCCAAGATATCCTTTTGAATGTGCGAAGAAAATCACTGAGAGATTCTTCAACAATTGCTTTCCGATATTGTCATTAGAGCGGTGCACAAATATGGCTTCTTCCCAGGTTATTTCATGATTTGAGAAAGACATGAATAAATGGAGCATTGTATCTATTCCAAGTAGGCAGATCGTAAGTGTATTTGTTTACATAACTGTTTGCAAAAAAATTGGCCGGTTTGCCCGATATATATGTTTTGCATGACATGGAGTATTATGCCTCTTGAAGTTCTTAGTTTTTAGCTAAATGCGCTCTAGTTTATCTTCCTCAAAACCTACTGAATGATGAAACAATATCAAAGATGTTAAAACTACATATTAGCAGAAGAAACTAAGAACTTTAAGAGTGAAGTACGCAACATCCTCAAAATCTAACCTAACTAACCTAACCTAAGAAGTAATTTACATATTTGCGATAAACCCTACTGGAAAAGCCAGCGAACGCTGGCAACTCTATGATACTGAGACTTGGGAACCTCAAGCCACCCGTGGCCTATTTATTTTGGCATTCCAGAGAAGCGGATAATTGTCAGTCACACAACTCTCTCGCTTGCTAAAGTTCAAGTGCCAACCTTTATATGAACTTTCAACCTCATTTCCACCGAGTTACAAATCCCTGAGTTGTAGCAATTAAAGATAATGATTTGTGTAGACCTTGTTAATATAGACAAGTGAGCTTGTCTACTTAACCAACCGCTCCTTTACCCTTTCTTATATTTTGTCTCCCAAACACTTGAAGATCAATTTCTCATCGACTTATCATATACAGCCATATCCCCAACATCAAACTAGCTAAATGACTCTGTTCCTTCTAAAGACCAGTTCTAAGCGAAATATCAGAAAATCATCTTGTGAATTCTGATAATTTGATCACAATGATATACTAAACATTCTCAAATATTGATGCATGTCAACTTCCATTATCTGGTGCAGATTTCCCATTTATACAAGTAGCCATCATTTAAAAACGTTATCATTCCTGAAAAAAAACTCACAATGCCTTATTCTAACTTACCAGTATCCAGGGATTACGACCTAGCTGAGCGGAAACAACTCTTCCAATTACAGAGAATTTAAGCCATATTGACTGTGGTAATTTTCTGGGTGGGATCTGATTCAGGTCGTTCTCTCTCAAAATTGCAAGAATGTAGGTTACGTCTGTAAGATAAAGGGCGTCTTAAAAGAATCAGTTCGGTTTAAAAGCCGCTCCAAATCATATTTTTAGCTGTGCTCGTCCTAAGGTGTGGTTATGGGGTGAAAGGATTCCATGAGTATTAAAGTAGTTACGAATCCATAGGTATCTGGGCAGGAGGAGAATTTTGTGCAAATAATAAAACGCCTAAGGCGGGATTAGAAGGATGAGATGTTTGTCAATGTAACCAAAGATACATTGGAGAATATAATTTTTGTAGAAAGTTAGGTTAACGGAATGTAAGTAAAGTTGGCAAGAATATTAGAGTATGTTTTAGTAGAGGGGAAAAGGTTAGTGTTAGATAATGAGAGACTGTGTGAGTCTATTGCATGTAGAAATTGGATCAGCGGTGGCAGAGGATGTTAGTGAGAAATTTGATGTTTTCTTGAGTGACTGAAAGGGATGCAGTTGTTATTTTGCATGTGGGAGTAACTGAGGTAAACGAGGATAGGTCAGAATAACCAACACATAATCGATTTTACTAATACTTTTGCACTGGAGGCTAAAACAACACAGAGGTGAAAACAATCGGAATGATAATTATAATTAATTGGAAATCTCCAAACCATTTGTTCATTACTGAATGCTAATATTTTATTATAATTAGTCAGAGGTAGGATAAAGTAATGAGTACCTTACTCGATACTAAGAAACCAGAGTATGGTAATGGATATTGACAACGATACAGCTGCAATTAGCACAAGAGCTGCCTACAAAGATTGAGTAGCTCAGAATATATATTATGTCACTAATCGGGACGATCACATAAACGTTTCCTATTATATTCATACGAAGCTCTAAGATTCAGATAAATTGAGACCCGAAATCATTCAAGAGGACAGGAGGGTCTCTTGAGCCGAACTCACTCCTTGGACCGTTATAAGCCCCCGACAAAGGATATATATATATATATATATATATATATATATATATATATATATATATATATATATATATATATATATATATATATATATATATATATTATATATATATATATATATATATATATATATTTATATATATATATATATATATATATATATATATATATATATATATATATATATATATATATATATATATATATATATATATATATATATATATATATATATATATATATATATATATATATATATATATATATATATATATATATATATATATATATATATATATATATATATATATATATATATATATATATATATATATATATATATATATATATATATCATCATCATCACAAGCTCTATAATTTAAGAAAGGGCTTTCTTTGAGTATTTGAATAATAATTTCATCTTAGTTTGGTTATGACTCATGCTTTGTGTATCGAGGTTATTTCTAATAATTCTTTTATAATATCAAGAAACAAAATGGTGAAGTTCAGAAATAAATATAAGTATCGTAATTTTGTGAATTTTTTAAACCCCAAAGAATTACAAATGGTGAAGTTCTGAAAATTTAGTTTTATATATCTTCCTCTATCACTATATTTTAGCAACGTGATAATTTTTTTTAGATTCTATTTTAATCTTAGTAGCGAAGCGCAAGCTCCACCCGTAGGGGAGAGTGGGGAAGCCATTGCCTGGTATATATATATATATATATATATATATATATATATATATATATATATATATATATATATATATATATGTATGTGGGCGGTTTAATTAAGATCAAAGCGGTTGCTCGCTGCCTCAATGTACACGGTTCTAATCCCACCCCAGCTCCGATATTTTGCGAATTAGGAAATAACATTTCAGAAGAAAAATTATCCTGTTTTTCGGTTTCTTGCGGTTTGCTGGATTCATTTCATCATTCTTTCGCGTTCATGAAAGATTTATACATATATATATATGAGCCTTAAATTAAATAATGTAAGTGATGCATGATAAATTAGATATAAAATTAGCAGGGATATAAGTTTTACATGTATGATGTACATGTTAAGATAGATGAAACAGCGGCTTAAGTGCAAAAGAGCATTTTTATTCCAAAAATATGGTGGTAAAAATGATCCGGACATGGGAATTCTATTACTTCTCTCCTTAAGGCAGTCAACTAATGTAGGGTAGTAACTGACTTCCATGAATTTTTATACATTTCCGTCGTTACCTAGAGGCAAAACTACACCTACCTATATCCAGGAGTTAATTGTAGGGTTACGGCAAGTGGTTCAAATCTCCATCCGAGTCGTAGCTGAAAGGATTAAACGCCCTAAAAGTGCTAACATAATACTTTATCACGTTAGGATAAAGTATTATGTACGGCACTTGATTTTCTCACTAGATTTTCTACTGGTAGGCCTAGGAAAACAACAAAGACAGATGACCAAGCCCTCGTCCGTATCTCACAAAAGGACAGATACACGAACGCAGCTATAGTTTCTCAAGTAGTAAATGAAACTATGGGCATTATGTGTCTCCAGCAAGAATTTCACGCCGCTGATGGAAAAATCTTTAAAAATTCGCACATCAGAATTCAAGCCATTGATTAGCCCCAAGAAGAAGAAAGCTTCTCGTAGATAATCCTTCGCCACAAACCACATTATATGGACAAAAAAAACAATCTTCCAAAGTACACTTTGGCGATTAATTGGTGTACAATTATTGTGGTTCTGAAGGCAGAAGGGTCGTCCATCAAAGACCTGATCAAAGATTATCCGTAAACTGCGTGAAGGGCAACTTGAGGTTTGGTGGAGGCATCGTTGTGGTGTGTGGCATAGTTTAGGCGGAAGGTACTGTCCCACTTCTTCGCTTCCATGGCAGAGTGAATGCTTAAGTGTAAAAAGAACTGCAAGCACATGATCTGCCACAAATGAGAGCTGCATTTGCCAAACCTGCAATTTGTATGCAATATAATACACCTTACCCCATTGCAAAGTTATTGAAGAATTTCCTGAATCAGGAGTTAGTAAATATCATGGACTGGCTTGCTCAAAACATGGACATCAATGCGATTAAGGATTTGTGGAGGACATTAGGAGAGAAACGAAAGTAGCATTGAAGAATTTTGTGAAATATTACAAGAGGAATGGAAAAAAATAATAACACTAGAAGAATGCCTTCAGCTAATGAGCTCTTTTCGCAGAATATGTCAGTCTGTAATTGATAGTAAAGGTCCCAATCCGAAGACTTTTATTTACAAACTAAGTCAATAAAGGTTTATATCCCAAGTACCAATATATTATAACTATCGAAAATTATTTGTTGAGTAACATATATTTGTATCTTTCCATCTATGTACGTCTGTTGTGCTATCTATTCGAATTATTTTGATTACTATATTTTGGAAATAAAAGTGCTCTTTTGCACTTAACTTGTAGTTTCACTCATCCTAACATGTACAATATATATGCATAACCTATAGCCATGCTTATTTTATATCTGTAAATAGTCATGCATAACTTTCCATTATACGGTTCCAAGCTACTGTAAATTTTGTAATGGAAACTTAAGTTCCCGAATTATATGACCACTACTGTATATATGAAGATAGTACGACTGTCGTGGAATACCCCGGACAGATACGTCACTTCTACCCAATAGGCGTAGTCGCTCAAGGTCAACGCGTGGCCTTAATTCTACTCTGGTCATGACAGAGATGGGGGATAGAAGTGAGGGGGAAGGGGAATGAGTGCAAAGGATTTTAAATTCCAGAGATTGTGTGCAGTTGGCCGATATTAACTAATGAAGGCTCCGGCTATGAGGCATATGAAAAAGTAGGTACAAGGATAAACTTTAATATATACGCAGTTATACACAATAAATATATTAAATGAAATAATGGCAATGATACTCGTATCCCAGGATCGAACGTATCAGAGTTACTCAGAGTGGCCTCTACTTAAGGATGGGGAGGGGGGTTCGAGAAACTATACGATTCTGTACAAACATACACAGGGAGGGTTGGCCGGAATAGCCACATATGATTCGTCTCAGCTTGACTTGGGTTCGAGGATTTAAGAGATGAAACGGGGGATTGGCTGGTTATTCAAGGGGCTTTAACCACGGGTAGTTTAACCTCTAGTAGTAACAATAACTGGAGGGAGTATTCGTGCCAAACGAAATGTACCGAAACCAAGGATGGGACAATTGACTAATGCTCAGATACTTCGGTATAATTCTAGCCTTCCGCTCGTCGAGAAAAAAGAGCGCGATCGAGAATGACGTGTCTCGTTGTAAGAGGCAGGCCTATACTGTCGATGCCCTATTGGGATCAATAATATATAGGAAACAGCCTGTTCCGTTACTGCTACCGCCAAAGAGGGGGGCGTGGGGGAATATCTCCACGAACCAACACGGCGCTTGACAGATGAGAGACACTCCCGCGAGAGTTTCTTGATAAGACTCTGCTAGACGACAGAAGCTCGCTCCCGTGAACTGACCTCGATCCTAACTTCGTAGTTTCGATGGGCTACATGGCCGCAAGGAGCCTCTATTCTCGACAATGACCACAGGCGTTATCCTCTTTTCTCAGATCAATCCATCGATCATGATCTTCAATCTCAAATAAAAAAAAAATAGACATTTTCTCCGTGATAATAAAGTGTCTTAAAAATGACTGTACTCTTTTCTGGCATCAGATATTTTACCCTTTAAAGAAGAGATCATAAACACATTGTTATTGCAAGCATCAATGGAAGCTAATTTAGTGAGCTAAGTTTTTAAAATGTTAAATGCGCTCTTTGTATATAGAATTTAATTAAATAGGTCAAGTACTCAACAATTTTCCAGCGGCATACATGCAGTTCTAAGAGCGTCGATTAACTGATTCGCATACATTGGGTAATGTGGATGTTGTGATGGTCCCGCACTTTTCACCTCTTGCAAGTTTCTGGCGTTCGAGCGTGGTAGGTCTCGTACCATTATAATAGTGGGACGAATCGGTGATTTTGTACCAAATTCTAGGATCCATTGCCGTTAGACTTCGTCCACATTCTCAAATTTCTAATATCATTTCAGAATGCTTTTTCGTTTTACACATTATGAGTTCTTTTGACCAACTCAATAAAATCAGAAATGTAGAATTTGATTTGTGGATTGAGTGAATAGGCTATCTCGAAGAAAGTTAGTTGGTGACTAGAGTACGTTCGATCCTTAGGCTAACGTTAACCAATTACGAGTTTGTGATAAAACAAAGTGAGGCTTAGCAAAATATGCAGAAAATTTCATGTCGCCGGAGAGCATTTTGAGCATTTGGCGTACTTAATTAAATTTGACATCGAAACAACTCGATATAACATCTTACATACTTTCTTACATTACTAATTTATCTTTCATAGATTTTTGTTATAAAAATATATGGTTTTTGTGTTTTTTTAAATAATTAAAATTTATGATGCTCTAAATATGAAGAGTATTGAGTGTATGGGGACAGTTTGTACTTAGGAACTATTAATATGCCTCTATTCAGTCTATTTGAAGAAGATATTAAGTACCTTAATGACAGAGGATTACTTTAAGCTTATGTTGGTTAGGTCAGATTTATTTAGGTAACGTTTTATTTTTGAGGGGAAAACAAGGTCAAATACGTTTATATATACCTCAAATTATATAAGGGACTTTTTTGTCTTTGAAAGCGATTATGGTCCTAATAGGATCTGGAGGTCAACATTGAACCCTTAGAAGAACCACATGGCCTTAACCCTGGAACTAAAGGGTGAGAAGCAAGGAAGAAATGGGGTGAACATGTCTTTATCTGACCATCTGTGTTTTTCTTGCAAGCCCTACTTCCCGCGCCCTGGGCGATTTAAGCTCTCCTCCTATACTCGTGACGCAAGAGAGAACCCGAAGTGCTATTCTACCGGCTCCTTATCTTGTATGCTTCCCCTCCCCCCTCTAGCTGAAGCCGGCGACTTCAAATCCCAGGAGAGATCGCCGTGGCCCGAAGCAATTTCGCAGCCCGCTGACCACCTATATATTGCGGAGGTTTCCCGCTGGATAATCAGTACAGCACGCCCGCGCGCGAAGACACATTTTGTTCTCAAGTCGGATCCTCAGTGGTTTATTCGGGTACCAACGGCTAGAATCTATCTGCCGTTATCGTCGCACGAGTCAATTGGCGACTCCTTACAACGGCCGTTCTTCCGTGAATTGCGCCAGTACTCACCCATCGAGAACCCTTAGGTAAAACTAGTCCTCCTTCATCAGCATCCTGAGGTAGAACCAGTACTCCTCCCCCCATCGAGAACTCTGAAGTAAAACATATTCACTCGTTGAATCATCGCCTCCCTGAGTTATCTTCCATTCAACGTTTATCCGTTGCGAGACGAGCACAGCGGACCTCGTTATAATCCGGTCCTCCCAAACCAATTGTTATTATTTATATTTCGACTTAGTGTAGCCCCTTTTTAGGACTCTTATCCGGGTCAGGTAATTAACCTCCTTAATCCCTTTAATTTGCCCCTTTGCTGACACCGAGTGTGTCCGTTACTTATGTTTTTAAAACGGTCTTTTAAAAGGTTTCTTCTATTTATTTGTATTTTCTTAAGGTTGAGTAACGTTAGGTTATTTTTAGATTCATGGAACGACCATTCCATATTTAATTATGTGTGTTTATCTTGACCGTCAACCTTTATTTACTCAAATTGCTGTAGAATTAGTTTCTCCTTTAATATTTTTAATTCCCAAGAAGGTTATTAGCATTCTTAGCCCTTTTTAACTCGTGAAGTCTCAAATTTTTTATTTGTGTGTATTTTTCGGTAGTTTAGATTTTATTTAGCGAAGCAAGGTCCCACTTCTATTACGGCATATTCTTTTCTTGTGCGTATTTTGCGCTCATCTAGGTTGTTAACTCAGTCGCGTGCCTGCGGTCAATCAAACTTCCGTACAAGATGTCCTCTTTAGACAAATTTAAATTGCAAGGCGAAGCCCTCAGTTTAACTGGCAAAGGCGTAATTTAATACATCCAAGAAGAAGAGGTGCAAGAAAAAACGTAAAGAAGAGCTAAAGAAAAAGAGAGAAAAAGAGAAATAGAAGAGCAATAAAGAGCGGAAAGAAGTGAACGAGAATTTCGAAAGAGTGAAGAGAGAGAGAGCGAGAGAGAGAGAGAGAGAGAGAGAGAGAGAGAGAGAGAGAGAGAGAGAGAGAGAGAGAGAGAGAGAGAGAGAGTCCGACAGCCTGAACTGGAGCTACGTCGCACCCGGACTAAGACCCTATCTTTTACCTCGCGTACATAGCCCTCCATTCCGCGTCAGTCAAGAAGGTGAGGACTTTGGATCTTCTCTCATCCTCTTTGAGAAAATATTCGAAGTCAATCATTGGGACACCGAGGCAGACGGTGTCGTCGCCAAATTACTCGCCCTTCTCAGCTCTATGCTCCGGGATATCTTTAGTTCCCTTCCCTCGAAAGCCACCATCGACTATTCCACCCTCAATTCTGAGCTGTTAGCGGCTTACGACA
This sequence comes from Ceratothoa steindachneri, assembly GCA_963969495.1. NCBI lineage: Eukaryota > Metazoa > Arthropoda > Malacostraca > Isopoda > Cymothoidae > Ceratothoa > Ceratothoa steindachneri. The sequence goes on from OZ018324.1 coordinate 30,466,011, forward strand.
TGACCTCTGACTTTTACAGTTCAAAATTTACATATAGCCGAATCCAACCACGTCAGACCTTCCGTTAATTTGGTTACACACTACAGTGAAAATTTTATTTTTAGTTAGCCACTTCTAAAATCACACATGATTACGAGTCTTTATTTGACTTTGTCCTTAAGGATCAGTTATTGGCTGCACTGCCCCCAGAAATCAGCGCATTTGTGACGGACCGTATGTGCTACACCATCAAGGAGTGCATTGAAAAGGCATATGTCTACGCGGCAGGCCATAATCTCTATCCAAAGGACAAAATGAAGTCTGTCCCCTTATCTCCCAAGCCAAGATTAATAGCTCACGATTAACCTCCGCATAATGCCCCTAAGCTTGTTAAGGTATTGGATCATTCTTAAGTCAGGAGATTTTCCCCATCGGAACCTCTTATTCCTAATTCCCTTGCGTCGTCATTCCCCAGGAAACCGAAGGTTTGTTTTACGTGCGGAGTGGAACAGCACTTGCGTCCAAACTGGCCTCAGAATTCCTAGCTCCTGAATAACTCCGCTCACAAATTCCACCAAGTGAACTCAGCTCCTGCTCCCCCATCATCTCGCCCTGAAACCTCCACTCATCTCTCGCCGTCCAGCCCCCCTGGATATCAGGTCAATTTTCTTTTTGATAAAAGCTCACCTGGAGCTTAAAGTTTAAGAACAGAGTCGTAAATAGATGCCGAGTATCCACTCTTCACGACTGCCTGGCACGCGCGAAGCGCTTCCCCATTGTCAAGTGCTACCTCGAGTGCCAATACTTCACCAGCTAGGTTGAAGTCGTTTTAGCCCCTATTAGCTTTTGCTCAGTCTTGATCGGACAGTATCCTTCAACTCTGTGGTTCTGCTCGTTGTTCCGCGCGCTTAGACAAAGAGGGAATTATATAAACACCCTCCCCTTGAAGCCCCCCCTTTTCTCTGAGTTTAGCAGCGTCAGGATCGAAGAATTCGCTCGAGCGCAGAATGAGTGTGAAACCTTCCTTTCTCTGTAGGAGAAAGCTGGGAGTCACGAGCAAAATCCTGCACGCGGCCACAAAACGGTCTCTTACCTCGTAAACGAAGGCATTTTGTACCGAGCCTGCTCGGATGGTAACAACACTGAGGCTCATTCGATGGGTGTTCCACGTCTCCACGTCTCGCTTGTTCGTAAAACTGCCCAAGACAGTTTGTTCCCTTGCCATTTCGGCCACAATATTGGAACATTGCTGATGGTAAAAAACCTTTAACCATCTCTTTTTTTCCGTCGCAAACAGTATTCGCCAGGAATTAAATGGGAATTTAAAGCCCATTTCAAAGAATCAGCTATGAAGCCTGATTACCCAATGGATTCACTAAACATGATACAGGTCGTGTGCGTGAAGCAGGATAAGGATTATCCTCTCCCAACCTTTCTCGGCCCACCCGAATTACCAAACTCACTGGAATAAATATTGACAAACGGCTGACTCTCCAACAAAATAGTCAGCTGCAGCATCTTCTAAATAGCTTTGGAGACGTAATCTCTGAAGTCTCCGGTTGTACTACCTCACTCTTACCACCCAAGAGCTCATATGTTCAAAGCCGTATCCTCTCTCTATTCACTTGAGGCACCGTTTAATTCGGATGTTGAAAACTTGCTGAAGCTTATTATCATCGAGCCCTCCAATCAGAAGCTTTCGCTAAAGTATGGAGTGTCCAGAAGTTTAGAATGTATCTGATAGGGAAGGAGTTCATAATCGAGACGGACCACTGCCCTCTTGCATACCTTCGTAATGTAAAAGAAAATAACGGGCGCCTAATGAGCTGGAGCCTACTCCTTCAGGAATACCAGTTTAATATTTGATACTTTAAAGGGTATGGTAATTGTGTAGCAGATAGCCTTAGCCATGACCCCTTGGCTAATGACCCCAGCTAAACGGACCATTAGGAAACAGCCCTATTGCTTATTGTATATATAATTTCTTTTGCACCTTTAGTTTATAGGCTGAGAAAAGAAAGAACAAAAATAAAGAATCTGTCATGGTAATATAAACGCTGCCTCTATGTTTTATTCCATACTCTTCTGACGCCAAAAGTTCCCCCGTGTATATAAAAATTTTTTTCTTTCGGTATATTTACATTTAATTGTACGTGTCATTAGTAATTACTTTTTTTTGTATGTACGATATTATCTTTGCCCCTTTGTAAATTACCTTTTTTGTTTTTCTCTGATGTATACCTAAACTCAGATCAGTCGGTTTTACTTGTGTACACCTTGTCGTAGAATGACCCTTGCTTTGATCACTTTACGCTTTGACACCCTTTTAGTAACGGTATACTTTAAGGGGCGTGAGTTACTTCTATGATGAAGTAGGCTTTGTTCTAAGAGTGCTATTTTAGTGGTTTAGTCCTTAAGGAAGAGCTATTTTTAAACACATAAGGATAAGAGGAAACACCAGAATCTACCAAAAAATAAACATGTATTTTAAATTAAATATTACAAACCAACAGTAAAAGCATTTCTATATTTGGCCTCAAAGAATTTTGAATGACAAAACATAAACAAGTAGGCTTTCAATAAACAAACTAATTGCCAATTAGTATTTTTATCACGACCCTATTTGTTTAGCATAAAACATTAAATTAATGTACTGTCATCTACAAACACATATGACCTAGGTTCAAGAATAATGGTTTCTACGCTCCTTTAAAACGTGGGACGTACTAAACTTCTACTATCGCAATAGAGATATAAATGTTATTGTTAACTTACAGGTAGGTATTAGGGATTGCCGGATGTCGCTGGAGGACTTATCTCTCGCCTTGAAGTGTGGTGGCCGAAGGTTGAAATTTCGTCGAGGAGGGGGGTGATTCTTCAACGTGATTAAAGAACGGGAGCTCGTTGGGGCTGGGTTCTTCTCCTCTCACTCTTACGGTGCTTGCGATGTAAGAATCACTCGAGTGTGAGCGGCTTTGCTTTTCTTCAGTCGGACTTCTTTGCAGACGGAAAAGGCTTCTTCGGTATGGCACCGATATAAAACTTGACTATTTAGGTTAATACGGCCCTGAAAGGGGGGGGATCGATTTTCTCAATCTGATCCTATCGTTTCTCACGGAAATAGTCTTGTAGGGCTGAAGGGTCGATCTTTACGAATTAATCTTTCTTCTGGCGAATCGACTTCTAATAATCTTCTTGTCTAGCCGATGGATCGATCTTCACGACCTAATCCTACTCTGGCGTATCGACTTCAGATAATTTTCTTCTCTTTCTTTGCGGGGCTTATTTATAGGCGGATTGCCGCCCCATCTAAAGGGGGAAGTGACCAGGCCACAGATGCAAAAGGGGGGGAGCGAATGGTGGGTTAGCATCTGGGAAGAGCGAGAATTCCTGAGGTGGCACTGGGATGCCCAAGTCAGCTCGCAAATTATAGGCTCGTAACCACACCGCTCCTTAGCGTGCCTTCTGACTCGCACCGTTTTTTTTTCCTAACCACGGGTTTATGGGTCTCGTAGGTCATACGATCGTTAGAGCGTCGTTTAAGGACCTTAGTTGGTCGCCTTCAAACATATGTTAGCTCCAACTGCCCACAGCGGCGAGGCGATCACACATGGTAAGCATTTTCGCCGGCTACCTTTCCCACGCTTCTCCTCATGAAGGGAGGGGGGGGCTTGAATGTGTCTATACTCCTCCAGGAGGCTTAATGTAGCCATTTCTCCACATCTACCTCCATTCTTAAGAAAATAACGGTAGGGATGGGGGTTCCAATCCGACGCTTACAATAATATACATGGGTAACTTACGGAACATTATATTATACAATAAATTCTAGTTCACTCGGGAATGCCTCGATAACATTTCACCTGACCTTACATTAATTCCTATATTACTGTGCCATCTTAGGATTTTCTTACCTACCACTTGGGTTACTCGCCCCTACTTACTTACAATTCTACTGATTTACACTTAACTTTGCTATAATACAATAGTTGGGCTGCTCCTTAATCGTCGACAGGGTTCCGACTTAACGAGTCGGCCATACAATTGTTGGACCCTTTTATGTAGTGAATGGAGTACTGGTACTCCATCAAGAGTAAACTCCATCTCAGGAGTCTTCCATTCTTACACTTATTTTTACCTAAGTATGACAACGGTTTATGGTCGCATTCCAACTTGAACTCGCGCCCTATTAGATAATATTTGAATTTACCTATGGACCATATTATGGCCAAAGCTTCGATTTCGATAGTAGCGTAGGCTTTTTCTCTACTCAACAGTTTCCTACTGACATAAGCTATGGGATAGGCTGTTTCGTCATCTTCGTACTGAAGCAATACTCCGCCTAGCCCGTCCCGACTAGCGTCCGTGCGAAGACCGAAGATCTTGTTGGGATTTGGTAAGCGAAGAATGGGCGCAGTTACGAGTTTTCCTTTTAGAATCTCCAACTGAGTTATTGCATGGGGGTTCCACGTGACAGGGTCTGACGCTGTCTTTTTTAACAAATCATTCAGTGGGGCCGCAATGGAAGCGAAGTGTGGTACAAAACGCCTATAGAACGAGGCCGCTCCCATAAACGATCGGAGTTGTTTCTTTGTTTTCGGCCGGGGCATCTTGACTATGGCGTCCACTTTTTCTTGCTGGGTAGTCAAGTGTTTTTGTCCTATTTTGAATCCCAGGTAGTCAATGGATTCGTAGGCAAAATAACACTTGGTCGGCCCGGCGGTTAGACCTTGCTCCTTCAATTTCTCCAGCAATGAGCGTAGGGCGTGTAAGTGTGACTCCCATGTACGGGTAGCTACGTACACGTTGTCGAAGTAAAACGACACGTCGCTTAGTCCAGCGATAATTCGCCTCATCATCCTATTATAATTGCTACCGGCTGTAAGTAGTCCGAAGGGTAGCCTGGTAAACTGTAACAGACCTCTCTCGGTCGCAAAAGCCGTCAGTTTTTTGGACTCCTTAGCGAGAGGTATTTGATAGTACGCTTTACATAAATCCAATTCGGTGATGAATTTAGCGTCTTCAAATAAATGGAGATTTTGATCTATTAGTGGGATGGGCTCGGCGTCGAAAACGGTCACTGAATTCAATTTTCGGAAGTCCACGCACATCCGAAATGATTGATCAGGTTTCTTAACCATTACTATGGGGGAGCAATAATCGGACTCCGATGGCTCTAAAATTCCCAATTTTAGTAAATTCCGGACTTCCTTATTGAAAGCTTCTCGTAGGTGGATTGGTAAAGGATATGGTTTGCTCCGAACCACTGAATTAGTTTTTAGTTTTATTTCATGGATAAAATCCTTGGCACATCCAGGGTTTTCAGAAATGACTTCTGGGAATTCCATGAGCAAGTTCAACATTTCCGCTTTTTGTTGAATTTCTAAGTGGGGATTTATCTTTAAATCCACCCGAGGGTCTTCCGGGGTAGGTGAGAGCGAGGGAAGTTCGTATTCCTCGTCTTGTTCCACACACACGGTGTGTATGACTTGCAGGGGCGTACCCGGGTAAACGGCATCCATCGGTTCTTCTTCGTCTAGAAGGGTAATATTCTTTATGCACGCGCGGCGGTGATATTTTTTTAGCATGTTTATGTGATAGGTTCTTCGCCCTGTTGGGGTATCTATCAAGTAATCGACTGGACCCCGTGCCTCGATTACTTCAAACGGTCCCTTCCACTGGGCCCATAACTTATTATTTTCGGTCGGGAGTAATAATAAGACTTCATCTCCTGCCTTTAATTTTCGAGCCTTTGCTTTCATATCGAAATAGTCCCGGTATTTGGCTAAATTTTTCTCGGCGTTCTCTCGAGCTAAGCCAGAGCAGTATTCTAGGCGCTCGCGCATATCCATCACGTAGGCGTAAGACGATTTGATTTCTTGCTCGAGCTTCGCGTTGGAAAATAATTCCTTAAGAATACTCATAGGACCTCGCACATTTCTCCCGTATAATAGCTCAAAGGGCGAGAATCCCAACGTCCGATGAGGTATTTCTCGGCAGGCGAAAAGGGCAGCAGGCAGGAATCTGTGCCACTGTGTAGGGTTGTTTTGACACAACTTCTTCAATATATTTTTGAGAGTCCCGTTTAATTTCTCGCAGATTCCGTTAGCGGCTGGATGAAATGGACTCGTAAAAATTGGCTTGACTAACAGAAGTTTGTTAAAATATTCCATCAATTCTGAGGTGAATTGGCGCCCTCTATCAGATAGAATTTCTTTAGGCAGGCCTACTCGTGCAAAAATTGAAATTAATGCTTCCGCGCAGGAAATAGTGTCAATCTTCCGTAGGGCCACGGCATCTGGGAACCGGGTGGCACAATCCACTAGAGTGAGGATGTAGGAGTGTCCTCCACTTGAAGGGGGGTGAATTGGTCCCACCAAATCAATTGCCACTCGAAAGAATGGTTCGGTTATAACGGGCACCTTTTGTAAGGGAGCGGGAGGTACCCGTCCTCTGGAGGGATCCTTCTGACACACGTCGCATGATCGGCAATAGGCCACAATTTCCTTTGCGGCCTGGGGCCAATAAAAGTGTCGGAATATCTGCTGCGCCGTTTTGTTGTGCCCAAAGTGTCCGGCTAATATTCCATCATGCGCGGTATTCAAAATTCTTTGCGTGTATTCTTGAGGTACACACAGTGCTTTCTTGTTCTCCTTATCCTCCTCGCTGATAGTACGGTAGAGAAGTGAGTCTTCTACGATATACTGGATCGGCTTCTTTCCTTTCACTTGGAGAATTTCACCTTTAATAGCTTTCTCCCATAGAGGTTTAAGAGTGGGGCATTCCTTCTGAGCACTGGCGAAGGAAGTCAATTTGAACCCATTGTCTTCGAGGGTAATCCTCGGGGTCAACTTAGCAGGTTGCTCTTTCCTCTGGGCTTCTTGTGCCCGGGTGACTACTTGTTGGGCCACTTCTTGCTGGGGAATTAGGGGGTTTTGTCCGATTAGTACTGCGCAGAACTTAATCGGGGCTACTACCACGTCCGTCCAACCGGTGAAATATCTGCATTGTATATGACATCTCACGACGGGGAATCGATTGTCGCGTCCTAAAAAGTCGTGGACGATTGCGAATTTCTTATGGGCAGGGTTTACTGGGGGCAGCAACTTGTCGGATACCACTATGCACGTGCACCCGGTGTCTCTGACTAAAGTGGATACTCGGCACCCATTAACAGTGCCCTCTTCAAATTGTAGGCCGCCTGGCGAACTTTTGTTGAATAGAAAGTTTACCTGTTGCTGGGGCCCTTCGGATGTTGGCGCGGGGACGTAGGACGAATCAGCTTGTCCTGCTGGGATCGCGGCAGTCAGGTTTTGCACCTGTTGTCTCGAGGTCTCCCTCAGTCGGGAGTTCTGTGGGCACTGGAAACTCAGGTGACCTATTATCCCGCAGGTATAACAAGTGACGGGCTTCCTGGGATACGTGCCGGTATTAGGGTATGATCCTTGTGGAATCCTAACTTCTTTTTGATTTTTTTCTCCTCCAAAATTTGGTTTATAAGTTCCTTTTGCTGCTGCGAACTTAAAGGGCTTCTTCTGTAAATGCCTGGGTGGCGGCCCATTTTTCTTTGGGGAGGGAGCCTTCTCTTTCTTGTACTCCCTAGGATATAACCGATGATTTACCGCGTGGAGGTCAGCCTCGTCCAGACACTCGTTGAAGGTAGAAGCTTTTCGGTCCTTAACGAATGCACGGATTTCCTGGGGTAGGGTACTTAGTAACTGATCTCTAAGCATGAAGTCGACGACCGCAGCGACTTCGTTCTCTACCCCTTCTGACTCCATCCAAAACTGTAGGCTTCGACGAAGCTCAAAGCCAAAATGTTTGTACGTTTGTCCAGGTCTTATACGAGACTGCCTGAACTTCATCCTATATTCTTCCGGGTTAAGGTTTGTAGCTGAGAGAAGTTCGGCTTTGAGAGTGGAATAGTCCACAGTCGCTTCTGAGGGTAAAGATACGAATATCTCTCTCATCCTACGATTGAGTAGCGGTAACAGTCTGGCGACCCCATCTTCTTCTAGGTCCCAATTATTGACTTCAAATATTTTCTCAAAATGGGAGAGATATGAGCATAAATCTTCTTCGTCCTTGTACTCCGGGAGTTTCATGCTGGCCGCTGGTGATACTCCTGTTTTAGATGACACTGACTGCACCTCTAACTGGTCTTTACTAAGAGCTCTTTCGTGGGCCCTTATCTTCTCTCTTTCATCAGCTTCCATTTTCGTCTTTTCTCTTCTTTCTTCTCTTTCGTTTCTCTCTTTCTCCTGAATAAACTCTCTTTCGTTTCTCTCTTTCTCCTGAATAAACGAACTCAGCTCGGTTCCTTGTAGTCCGAGGCTTTGACCTTGCTTCCGATAAAGGTCAAACAATGCCATCGCGCTTATGTCAGTCATCTACCTTGTTTTTAATCAAGCCTGACCTACTCCACCACCGAAACTTACCACTTGGCCTAACAATTACCTTTAGATGGTATCCACCTCTAACTTTACCAATTTCCCATTCGTCAAATATTCTATTATTCCTGGTGTTCCTTTTATGTGTTAGCTCTTCCTTAAATAGCCACTGCTGGGTTCTTTCTAATATAAAACCTCTAGACCTGACACCACTTTTATAATATGTCGTAGAATGACCCTTGCTTTGATCACTTTACGCTTTGACACCCTTTTAGTAACGGTATACTTTAAGGGGCGTGAGTTACTTCTATGATGAAGTAGGCTTTGTTCTAAGAGTGCTATTTTAGTGGTTTAGTCCTTAAGGAAGAGCTATTTTTAAACACATAAGGATAAGAGGAAACACCAGAATCTACCAAAAAATAAACATGTATTTTAAATTAAATATTACAAACCAACAGTAAAAGCATTTCTATATTTGGCCTCAAAGAATTTTGAATGACAAAACATAAACAAGTAGGCTTTCAATAAACAAACTAATTGCCAATTAGTATTTTTATCACGACCCTATTTGTTTAGCATAAAACATTAAATTAATGTACTGTCATCTACAAACACATATGACCTAGGTTCAAGAATAATGGTTTCTACGCTCCTTTAAAACGTGGGACGTACTAAACTTCTACTATCGCAATAGAGATATAAATGTTATTGTTAACTTACAGGTAGGTATTAGGGATTGCCGGATGTCGCTGGAGGACTTATCTCTCGCCTTGAAGTGTGGTGGCCGAAGGTTGAAATTTCGTCGAGGAGGGGGGTGATTCTTCAACGTGATTAAAGAACGGGAGCTCGTTGGGGCTGGGTTCTTCTCCTCTCACTCTTACGGTGCTTGCGATGTAAGAATCACTCGAGTGTGAGCGGCTTTGCTTTTCTTCAGTCGGACTTCTTTGCAGACGGAAAAGGCTTCTTCGGTATGGCACCGATATAAAACTTGACTATTTAGGTTAATACGGCCCTGAAAGGGGGGGGATCGATTTTCTCAATCTGATCCTATCGTTTCTCACGGAAATAGTCTTGTAGGGCTGAAGGGTCGATCTTTACGAATTAATCTTTCTTCTGGCGAATCGACTTCTAATAATCTTCTTGTCTAGCCGATGGATCGATCTTCACGACCTAATCCTACTCTGGCGTATCGACTTCAGATAATTTTCTTCTCTTTCTTTGCGGGGCTTATTTATAGGCGGATTGCCGCCCCATCTAAAGGGGGAAGTGACCAGGCCACAGATGCAAAAGGGGGGGAGCGAATGGTGGGTTAGCATCTGGGAAGAGCGAGAATTCCTGAGGTGGCACTGGGATGCCCAAGTCAGCTCGCAAATTATAGGCTCGTAACCACACCGCTCCTTAGCGTGCCTTCTGACTCGCACCGTTTTTTTTTCCTAACCACGGGTTTATGGGTCTCGTAGGTCATACGATCGTTAGAGCGTCGTTTAAGGACCTTAGTTGGTCGCCTTCAAACATATGTTAGCTCCAACTGCCCACAGCGGCGAGGCGATCACACATGGTAAGCATTTTCGCCGGCTACCTTTCCCACGCTTCTCCTCATGAAGGGAGGGGGGGGCTTGAATGTGTCTATACTCCTCCAGGAGGCTTAATGTAGCCATTTCTCCACACACCTGTTCGAAACAGGTCAGGATGTCCCTTTAAATTATGCCCCCTCTTAACCGTCCGCGTGGGAAAACGGATTTCCTTTTTCCTGATGCCCCTTTTCTTCCACTTAGTCTGAGAAAAGCGCCATCTTTAGGAAAGCTGATATGGATGAATAGAGTATAATAGGATCTGGAGGTCCACCTTGGACAATAGAAGAACCAGGTGGCCCTAACTCTGGAACAAAAGTCGTGAGAAGCATGGCATGAACCGGGTGAATATGGCTTTATCAGACCATCTGTGTTTATCTTGAGAGGTCTATTTCCCGCGCCCGGGGCGATTAAAGTTCGCCTCCCATACTCGAGACGCGAGAGAGAAACCGAAGGGCTATTCTACCGGCTCCTTATCTTGGCACCCCCACCATCCCAGCTGAAACCGGCGACTTCAAATCCCAAGAGAGATCGCCGTGGCCCGAAGCAATTTCGCCGCCCACCGATCACCTATATAACCGGAGGTTTCCCGCTAGATAAGCAGTACAGCACGCCCGCGCACGAAAACACATTATGTTCTCGATTCGGATCCTCAGTGGCTTATTCGGGAACCGACAGCAAAAATCTCTCTGCCGTGGACGTCGCACGAGTCAATTGGCAGATCCTTACAATGGCCGTTCTTCCGTGAATTCACGACAGTACTCCCTCATCGAGAACCCTGAGGTAAAACCAGTCCTCCTTCATTAGCATCATGAGGTAAAACCAGTACTGCCCCCATCGAGAACTCTGAGGTAAAACATATTCCCTTGTTGCATCATCGCCTCCTTGAGTTACCTTCCTTTTGACGCTAACCTGGTGCAAGAAGTCGACACCGCGAACCTCGTTATAATCCAGTCCTCCCAAACCAATTTTTATTATTTGTATTTCGATTTAGTGTAGCCCCATTTTAGGACTCTAATCCGAGTCAGGTATTTAACCGCTTTAATCCCTTTGATTTCTCCCTGTCTGACACCGAGTGCGTCCGTTACTTATGTGATCACGTATCTCACTTAATCTTCTTTTGTATATATTTAATATTTCTTTTTGTTATTAAACTTTATTTTTGTAGGAATCTTTAAATAACCTTGAACGACTCTCGGCCATTATTCAACCTTTAGGCCAATCTGCACTCTCTTATTTTGATAATTATTACTCACACACAAGAGGACGAATTTATCCCCATTCGCATTATCCTCTCCCTAACTGGTCGGACCAAGCCATTAGGGTGTAATTGTCCATATATATATATATATATATATATATATATATATATATATATATATATATATATATATATATATATATATATATATATATATACATATATATATATATATATATATATATATAATTACTTAACCATGACGATCATATATGGTTCGTTTTGTTCAAGTACCTTCATGACAAAGGATTACTTTAAGCTTATATTGGTTAGGTTAGGTTTATCTCGGTAACGCTTTATTTAGGAGGGGAAAACCAGGTCAAATTCGTTTGTATAAACCGCAAATTATATAAGACTTTTTTCGTCTTTGAAATCTATTATGGTCCTTTTCATTACTGTTATTTTTTTTATATGTAATTCAAAATGCCCTTTCCCCTAACTTTACAAATATAGATGTAAAAGCAATATCCATCGAGTATTACAATAAACTCGATTTTCCAATTGAAGTATGTCGATATCCGTGGATATAGGTTTCTCCTACCGCGTCCCTTATTTCTGCTGAGGAAATGATACGGAATACAAAACGAGGCATTTGTCCCAAGAGAAATTCGTGGCACGAAAATACCAAATTGAAGCCGTTGGGGCTCGTATCTGCTGGAAAGAGCTCTTTACGGCCTTTCGGACTCTTTGATACCACGTGAGAGTACCTTGTAGCATTTAATAATGAGAGTAGGTTCCTGAATAGGTGTTTTCTTAATCCAAAATGGATCCTGTTCAGGCGACCTCGGAATTATATTTTTGCGGTATTTTTATTTAATAAACGAATGTGACATATGAAAATAATTCGGAGATTATATTCTCTTAATGTTACCTATTACAATATCATGTTTTGAGACTTAGTGAATTTGTTCCTGGCCTTTATTCCATTCTTAGATTAAAGCATGCAAAAATGGAATTAGAAATTTTATCCTTGCGAGGTTCGGGGATTTTGGAAGCCTTATTACCAAAACTTCTTGGATAAGTTCGTCAAACCATTTTGTAAATTAACTTAACTATTTCCGGCATATCCCCCCCCTCCCCTCCCTGCCTCTCCTCCAAAGTGCTATTGACGATCGACTTTTTTATTTCATACTGTACGATCATCAAAATTAAATATCTCGTGGAGTTACAAATATATTTTTAAAATAAAAATCGAGATATCTCGTGATAATCCGTGAAGGGGTTTAAAAGAAAATAGCAGACTTTCACGAAACACGGTTTGAATTTTGTCTTCCTCTCCCTAATCATTTTTAAATTGACCTGACAATTAAATAGCTGACATTAAAAGAGACAAAACAAGAAAAAACAGTTGGGAATCGAATCTGAGTAAATCGGTTTCGAGAGGTTAATTCAGAGGAATCACCACTTCTCACCTTAATTGAAGGTAAGAAATACAGTTTTTCATCAACTCTTCACGCAACTTACCTCACTTCCTCACTATTTAAGACTTAAATTTAAATGAGGAAAACTCCCCCCATTTTCCTCCTCCTGATACCCTGGAATAATCGCGGTAAAGAAATTAAGTAAATTCAGGTTCATGGTTTAGAAAACCCGGAATACTCTTGAACTCTTGTATCACTTAAATGACTCGTGAGTAGATTTTTTTTTAGTATAATTCTTCCCACGCTCGGGGTTTGCGTGATTAGGCGAGGATAGGTTAAGTCAGGTAATGTTAGGTTAAGTTAAGCAAGATGAAGATAAGTAGGTAAAGGTTTAATTAAGCTTAGTTTGTTTAATTATGGTAAGTTTAATTAAGGTCTAGTAAAGTTTTATTACTTTAACTACAGAAACCAGGACCAGCAAAGACCCTAAGGTCCGCTCGAGGCCGTCCGCTTACACAGACGACAGACTACAAATATCTAATGTTAATGTTTCAGGATTTCTTTTTTTTTTAATATGCTGTTTGTTTGTTTTTTGTTTGTTTTATAACTATTTCAATTCTACTGTAAACACTTATCTACATGTGTACCCTTTGACAGGCAAGTTCAGTCATACTCCAAATGCACGTACACGCTCGTCCGAAAGGATGGGGGGAGGTGATAGGACAGTACTCTCTTCTCCCACAAGGTTCGCCTGTTAGTGATGAAAATAATATAAGTATAGGACAGACAGAAAAAGAAAAGGGGAACTCGCATTCACTCCATGTCATGCAGGGTGACGTCGCTGGTGTCCTTCGTTCATCATTTCAATTTATTCCTTAACTCCTTATTATGTATGACGTTTTCACCTATGCTCTTACTATGTTATATTTACACTATTGAAGTACTCATGAGGTCGGTTTTTGAACATATTTACTGACGTGCTGTCTACAACACGGTGGGGAAGCTATTCCACTTTTGCTTGTTCTTAAAAGTGAAGTAATTTTGAGCTATATTAGAGTTAAAGCGCTAATTTACTAATTTGAAACCGTTTCCATCCATCTTGAACAATATTCTGTAATTAATATTAGTAAATCCTTTAAAGATTTTGAATACTTCAATCAATTGCCCACGTAATCGTCCACTTTCAAGGAATATTAGGTTTAATGAGCAGAGTTTCTCTTCGTAAGGTTTGTTTCGGATTCCAGGAACTAGTTTAATAGCCCGACGTTGCACTCTTTCTAACTGCGCTATATCCTTGTTTAGGTAAGGAGACAAAAATTGAACTTATATTCGAGGTGTGGGCGCATGAGTGCTTTGTATAGGGCCAGGAATATATCTATCGATTTGAAAATGAAATTCCGAGCGATATATCCTACTATTCAGTTTTCGTTCTTACAAGCTTCTGCGCATTGTTTCGATACCTTAAGATCCTCAGAGATTAAAATCCACCGGTCTTTTTATAAGTTAACGGAGTCGAGGATTCGGCCTTTCACATGGTATTCTACTTTTAAGTTATCACATCCTAAATGCATGACTTTGCATTTACCTATGTTGAAGTCCATCTGCCATTTGTTCCCCCATTCGACAATTTTATCAAAGTCTCTCTGCATTTGCTTTATTTAGCTTCGTGTCATCAGCAAATTTAGAGATACTAATAATCACTCCATTATCCAAGATCGTTAATATAAACAAAAAATAATTATGGGCCCAGGACAGACCCCTATGAAACCCCGCTGGTAACTGAGGCCCACTCTGAGCACCCCCCATTTACAACAACTCGTTGTTAACGTTTTGAGAGCCAGTGTTTAACCCATTTGAGTATGTTTCACCTCCATCCAATCGCTCTAATTTTCATCAATAGACTTTCGTGTGGGACTGTATCAAAGGCCTTTGTAAAGTCCAGGAAAATTATATCCGCCGCTTTAGTTTCATCGTATATGCAAATCATGTTATGAAAAAATTCGAGTAAATTGGTTAGTCACAAGCGCCCTCGTCTGAATCCATGTTGGTTGTCTGTGATTAAATTATTCGCCTTAAGATGACTCACCAATCTATCTCTAATTATCGATTCCAAAATCTTCCCAATTACAGAAGTTAGGCTGATGGGATGGAGCTTAGTCATCTCCCCTGTTTTTTATATTGGCGTAACATTTGCACGTTTAACTCTATTGGAACTAGGCCTTCCTCGATTGATCGATTGAAACTACTGAAGAGCGGCTTTGCTAAGTCATTTTTTATTTCTGTAATTAATTCGCTGGAAAAGTAATGTTTAGGTTAAGATTATGTGTAAGGGTAACCTACCACGTGGCTTACGACCCCTTTGTAACTTACGTCGTAACTCCTGGGAAGGGCGGTTCGATAACTTACTACCTAGCTTACGCCGTAGTGACTGGAAACCGCGGGTTGACGACCTGAACGCTGGCCTGAATTTCGTCACGTAGGTGCTCATGGTGACGGGTATAAATACGGACCCCCGTACTCGAATAAGTAGAGCCGACCAGGAGTTCATACAGCGAGGACCTGCTAAAACCTATAGATCCCTGTCAGCATCTGCCGCCATTACCTCTGCCACTGCACCGATTGCAAGTTCCCGATTTACTCGTCTCTCTCGCTCTCACCGAGAAGTCGGAATACGTTTGGGATCGTTACGACTCTCTTCGTTTCCAGGACACCCGACATCCGTGTATTGCCTCACTACTTCCGTGACAGGTATTTGGAGTATTTCTTTTCATCTTACGCCCCATTCTTAGGTTCTCGTTGTCGAGACCTACAGCTATTTATAAAGGACGTAAGGCAGGAAGGTATATTCCGTTCCTGTATCAATTGTCCTGAGTGGCAGTGCTTATTTTGTCACGACATGTTATCGTCGGTGGTTTAATCCTGTGACATATTTAGTGACCCAGTTTGTGTACTATATTGATTTGATACTTTTGAATTTGATGTGACGCGTTTGCGCACTGTATTTATTTAACGCGTTTGTATCTAATGTGACTCTTTTGTGCACTGTATTTACTTAATACATTTGAATCCTTCAGTTTGTGCTCCTAGACTCTGGAATGTTCTTTTTGTCGAAGTCCGGTCCTCTCCCTCCCCTTGAACTTTTAAACAGTCTCCTGAAGACTCATCTCTTCAGAATTGCCTTCTCTTCCCTGTAAACTTTCTCTACACTTGCTACACAAAGTGCTCTCTGGGAAGGCTAGCGGCCTTGAAGGGCGCATTATAAATATCTATTATTATTATTGTTGTATTACTATATCCTCACATATATCTAAACACCTTCCTGTGCACCTCTTTATTTCTTGCTTTGGGGGCCGAGTGAACTTAGTTCCTCGTTTTGCTTTTACATTATGTTAAGTTTAGGTTAGGTTAGGTAAGGTTAAGTCAGTTTATGTTAGGTAGAGTTAGGCAAGACAAAAGTAAGTAGGTACCATATTATTAAGTTAAGTTCGCTTATTATATTTTAAGTTTAATGAAGTTTAGGTAATGTTTCATAATTTAGATTAGTAACATTTAAGTTAAACTTAGGTTAGGTTAAGTTAACTTAATTTTTTCTAAGCCTATTTAAGGCTAATTAAATTTAATTACTTTAGATTAGTATCGTTTAGGTAAAGGTTAGGTTAGTTAAGTTTATGTTAAGGTAAGCATAACTGAGGTAAATAGGTTAGGATTCATTAAGTTAAAATAAGTTAGCTTAGCTTATGTTTTTTATTTATGGTTATATAAAGTTTCATTACACTTGATTAGTAACATTTATGTTAAGGTTAGGTTAGATTAGGTTAGTTTAAGTTATGTCAGGTTAGGTTAAGTCGGTTTAGGGTAGCATTCCAAGTTAAAATAGCCGGATAAGGATCTCTCGACGGCCTCTCGTTAGCCTAATGGAAAAGGTGCTAAATTTGCACGGTCATGTACCAGTTTCAATCCCAGCAAGATTGGAAAGATAAAAATTATTTATAGGGAGCTAGCCGCATGTGGCAACGAGATGAATTCGCACCATGTAAGTTATTTGGATAATGACTTGATAATGGATTTCCAATTAAAATTAATCATTTTATGCAATTTTGCTCATGTATTCTCGGTAAAATATTAATATCTCTAGTAGTAGGCATCTAATAAACTTATAAATATTTCAACTCACAAGAGTAAAGCGGGCTAATATAGTAATTTAGGTGTAAATTAATAAACGAATATTTGTGTATAAAGTTTGAGGATTTTTAGATATTTTAATTAAAATATTTCATACTTTCAAAAGCATATATTTCAAAAAAGAAAAGAATATATTTTCTCCCACACAAACAAATAAACTATAGATATGAACTATCATAGTACTGGAAATAATGTCCCTTCAAACTTAACGGTTTGAAGTACGGCGACTTATGCCCAAGGAGGGAATCGCCAGATGAGCACTTCCCCCCCTCCCTCCTGCCCAAAAAACGAACTTAACGCACGACGCATCTTGCCGCTCAGTATTTTCATAGGAGAGATCGGTGAAGACTGTTAACCCAATACACATTATGTATAGATGATGTCACTAATAGTAAACGCCTTTCAACACTGAGAATGAAACTTTAGTTCTGTAATATCTCGCTTGGTGTTCGTGTCCATGAATGCCTATATTTCTAATCACCCCACCCCACCCCTCTTAATCATTTCCCTTTATCAGCTTGCAAGTTACCAACAAAATTATGATTTTCGTAATGGCGTAATGAATTCGGGCTTCTACTCCCGATCATCATAGGCTGAATTAAGTAACATCATATAATTCCTTCAACATAAAAACCTACCTGTCGCATGGGGAATCATGTGTTGTATCTTCAGTAATTTCTGACTTATCAACAAAAAGCTGATTTTCCTTAATGGTAGATCCAGATCTCGTATTCTTCTATATATAACTTTTTACCTTTAACAGATAGACAAAATCTGTTTCAAGCATACTAAATTTACATTTTCTCAGCTACATATTTGCAGAAATCCTTCGTTTAAACCACTCGACCTTTTGTGATTCGGTAAAAATTAACTCTCCAAATATATAGTTTGATTTTCCAGATCAAGATCCGGATGTGCATAAAATTTTATATGCTGGTGGAACGTCCTAAGTTAAGCATCCTTGGGTATTTTAAATTTGACAAAACCTATTTTTTGTATCTGCCAAAGAGATTTGTCGGGGGTATACGTGATCACTAGTGTGTGTCTGTTTCTAATCTAACCTCTTTCAAAAGGTTATTTGACTGATCTTAATTAAATCTTTTGTAGAAGTGAATATTGGGCCAAGAAATAGTTGTAATATTGGGGTGGATGCAGATCCGGATGCTGGATTACCTGTTATCTGTGTGTGTCCAAGAATACTCCAAATATTGACAGATTTAGATGTAAAATTATGTAGGGTTGACTTAGAGAATGAAACGTTGAATATATTTTACGACGGATCATCATCCGTATCTAGATTCTAGATCACTTATTCACTTTCTTCATCCTTGCGATATTGGATATTTTCTTTTATTTTTGCCAAGATCATAGATAGAAAACGGCTTAGTTAAATCGAAAATTTCCCAAGAATGGCCAACTTATGAGGTTCTACCAACAAACACGATTTGATTCGACTCAGTGAGATCAAAATATATATTTGGACGGGCAATGTTTAATTAGTCACATGATATTAATTGAGAGTCTTAAACCATAGGAATGCCACAAATTAATAGCTGAGATGATGGAAATTTATAAATCTACAAACAGATTTGACTATTTGTAAAAGGTTATACGAGTATCTGGACGAATTCGGGATCTTGATGGGCCATAATTAGCTATTATGTGATTGGTAGTTGGTTTCCAAGGTAAAGGTATTTTAGTTTGTTACTTAATTTTGGCGATGGCTGATCTTAAGGAGTAATTTATAGTCATTGCGCTATTTTGATATTTTTTTTAATGGCGTTAGGGGTAATGCGCGCTTTCTGATTGCTTGCTAGTTTTTTGTTATTATAGCTCAGGGAAAATAATAAAGATTTGTATATGTGTTAGACAAATTTCTACAATAGCCAACTAAATATTAATTAATTTATCTTGTTTTAAATAAATTAAATTTTGCTTTCAATTCAATCCCAAGCTAAAATTCGTGGGAGCAAAAGGCCTTCTAAGGCTGCGCATTGGTTGTTTCGTGTCTTCCTTTGCCATTTTTTTGTTTTAGGGAAATCTATAAGGAAAGAGAATTGGGCCACCGAAAAAGACAGACATTCATTTTGTGCCTGATAATTAAAAATTGCTAGAATTAAAGTTTTTAGAAATAAAAAACTTTTATTTATTGATCAGAGTTGTTAAAAAAGACCAACAAAACCTGATATCAAAACTTTCCTCGTAGCAGCGCAGCTAAAACAAGTTGCTGAGACTTTTTTTATTTTATTTTCCATTTTTGCTAGGATGATGGAGTGAGAAGGGAGGTATTGCAAAAGTGTGTGTGATGAATAAATCACGCTATTTCTTTTTCTCCCCTCACTTCATTATTTTGACACCGACGACTGCCTGCGTTCATACATTTCTCCCTTAGATTTAACCTGAACTGAATTCATTCGTCAACCCCAAATCTCTAACCTATTCAAAATAATTGGTAATTATATTTTATTTCTAATTAATAAAGATACATAATTTAATTATGGGAAAAGATGACTATCAACCCCAAATTTCGGAAATGTAGAAAAAATATCAGCATCATCATTTTCAGGTCTATGTTGCTGCAAACTTTTTGCAGATATGTTGCGCGAGTTCCAAAGAGTACTATGCCTTGCAAGTTGCTGGGAGGTACAAGATAAAATCCAACACCACCCCAACTTCATCTCCAAGACTATAACTAGATTTATCTTTAAGACTATTATATAAATAACAGTCAAAGTTTTAGAGCTCTTCCATGGCAATACGGTACAAATAAACTGCCCCCTCTTCTCAACAACGATAAGTCCATAAAGGTTGTTTGTCTAATCAACATCCAAAGATTTCCCCAACTTCCGACAATCAAACTCTTAAATGAAACTTTAATTGCAGTTTTTAAGCGAATTAAGGAGTGTGTTCAACGAAAGCTTTTCTAACATTTAGACAACAAAGACTGTGTTTATCATCATGAGAACAAAGACTGTTTGCCATCTTGAGAAAGGGTTTACTCATAAATTAATTGCCGAAAAGCAGTTCTTAAATTTCCTAAACACGGTATTTATTTTACACACACAAACTTTTTGCCTACCCTTATTCTTTTCCAAGCTGAAATTTCAGCTGAACGGATTTATTTTATTCCCGATTAAGGATAACGGAAAGAATAACATGTGTTTAAAGTCACCGCCTTTTGAAATCTTCTATGGAAATATGGGACTGCTGTATATATCTCTAAGGGAAGTAACTCGAAGGCAACATTAAAGATTAGATGCTATAGTAAGTTGTTTTCAGTCAGTTGTCAAATTCTCGGAGCTTTTTGGTAGAACATATACGAGGATCGGTCAATAAGTTTTGCAATTCGGATATAAGGAAACGAGATATGAGGAAAAGTGTTTTATTATTTTTCATTATAACTACCCTCTTGGACGGGGGTCATCTTCAAGGGACTCACGACCATGGCGGAACTTCCTATTCCAGCGAGCAAGGGTTGCATAGGAAGGGGCGGTGTCGGTGTACACTGCAACCATGCGTTCATGGATCTCTTTTGCATTCTTGCCTTCCTTGGTCAAAAGTTTGATCACTGCGCAGTGCTCAACCTTCTCCATTGTTGAAAAATTTGTGACTGACGATCTGCGATCAGCTACTGCTTATTAAATATACGAAGCAGGAGCGTGTGGTTGCAGGTCCTGACTTGTCATAACTTGTCGTAACACCCCCACAAACAGCCATCCCCCTTCCTCTGTTTTGCCATACCAATTCGCAAAACTTATTGACCGCCCCTCGTATCATCTTTCACTGCATGACTTTTTCTGATTTTAGATGAAATTGATATTATTGTTACGATACCGTGATTTTGTATCCTTTTATTATGATGTTGCTCCTATTTTTCCCTGCGAGCTCGTTGCATAATCTTGATTTTTCCTAAAAAAATAATTTTCGGCCATGCCCTAAAAGTTTAGAAAATTAGATGAACTAAGAGAGAAAACCCCTAGCTCCAAACCAGATTCAACAGGTGACGTATCTAACATGTATGGTCTCATTTGTTTAATGATAATGAATTTGGCTGGCATTGTATGTCAAAGCTGAATCTTCTTTCTAAATGCTGCACCACTTCAGAAAATCTTTTCTCCTAACGGTGGTAACGGGGTAGAAGGTAGTATCTACTGAAGTTTTACCAAAGATATGTAATGGAACAACTTCTTTTTTATTACGAATGTTAATAATATAGACAAATAACTATTATGTACAATCTCAAAATTCGCTTATGATATAAAACTGGCAGGAAAAGAAAGTTATTATTTTCTGATGGAAAAAAATTCAAACAAATGCGTGGAACAGTTAATTGAATGTTGATTTTGCTCATTTCAGGTAAGAAACTAAAAATTGAACTAAAACAACGTAAGAACATCTTGGGATAATGTGAATATTGAAAAATATTCAGGAATATTAATCAAACTCGGCTGGGTAACTCCATCGTAAAGCCAGACTTGGAGAATACAGTGTAACTCAAGCGTTATAAATGATGAAAAATATGGGCCCCGGAGGCCAATTGGAATGGAATCAATTTACAGTCGCTGGAGAAGGGCAGATTGATGTGTGAACTAATACAGGTTTTAAATTCTTGCTCTTTTGAAAATGATGAAGTTGATCCATTTTTTAGCATAACAACCCTAGTAGGAGAAAAGACTATGGCAATGTGAAACTAACATAATTTTAAAATTAATTAATTAATGGAATTGCTTGCCTGAAACCCTAATGTGCATAGATACTATCAACATGTTAAAAATCTCTTAGCTAAATATTTCCGATAGATTGGGAAGGTTTAATTTAAGGAGCTGTTGATTAGTTAATTTTTACAAGGAAAAGATGAATTATTCAGATATTGCACAATTTGTTTGGGCAACCTGTTCATCGTGAATCAAAAATGCCACTATCGACAGAGCTAACTTATAAACAACCACTGACCAATTTTTCCCTATAATGGGATGTCAGATACAACATGACACCGGCAGTATTGTGGCCCTTACCGCCTCCACACCTGCAGGAGGATCTGAAGCTGTCTTCTGCAAATTTACACTTCTAGCTTCACCACTTTATTTACAAATCTCTCCTCCCAGACTTTCTATGCGATGCTGAATAGTTGGTATTTTCTTATATATTGGAAGAGAGAATCGAAGAATTAATGTCAAATTAGTGACAATGAGGCTCAATTGAGTGTAAAAATCTTATAGCCATTAGAAGCAACCATTGTATTCTAAACATCATCATAGATTTAGAAAAAAAACACTAAAAATTTATAATACTTATATAGGTTCGAATGGAAGCCGAAAAAAAAGAGGCTGCAATGTTCAGTTATTGCTCGCTATTTCATGTAGAAAAGGAAATTATCAAATTGTGCGACGAAATAATTTTTTTTTCAATAATTGCTAACGAAAGTACTGATAATCTGAAAATGAACAATTATGAATTGGTATATTTTGTTAATTACTAAATTTGTTATAATATTAAACGGAGTTTCCTAGCTCTACAGTACTCACTGAATTTGATGCCGACTCCATGTTGAATGTAATCATTTATTAGCTAACAAAATTGACCTAAAACTAAAACAATATTTGACCAAAGATATAATGTTTGTCTACAATTGGAGAAAATAGGGTTGATTACAAGCTAAAAAAATCGTAAATATCCCAAAGGTGCATTTGTTCATCGTTCAGCACATAATCTTAATAAATCTCTGTGTAAATAACCTTAATACAGTCCCTGTTATCAAATTGTCCCTGTTGTCAAATATTACGTGGGCTATATCTATGTGAAACACGTTTGTCTCCGATATATTCAAACTATTATAGTTCTTGCCAATAGATTTGAAAAGATTTTTGATTGCTTATATCTATAAAAGAAGAAAAATTGTTTCACTTGATTTCTTCATGTTTCTTGTAGCACTCTTTTCATCATAGCATCAATATTTTGTCAATTATATTGAGAATCCTCTTTTATATTATGTATAATATTGAATATTCATGTTACATTTGTTTCTCCTGACTCTATTGCATTACTGTTTGCCTTTTATTTTTCCAGATATTATAATGATGGCTTTTAAGCACTTCAAGATATCAGCTTTTGTTATTTTCTGGGACCTTATATTGGCATAAAATGAGTCACAATTGTTATTTTGGGATACCATTGTTTATTCATTGTGGTAGCCCATCTGGCGACCGCCTACTTGGGCATAGGTTGCCGTAAACAACACAGCCTACTACTAGGCTATATTAAAAAACAAATAACAATATGTAACTAAAAAATAACAAGGTTAAAAAAGAACAGGAGCGAAAAAATAACGATAAAAAGCAAAAGAACAAAAAGGAACATGTGACCTACGAAAAGAAACATACCAAAAAAGGTCAAATAACCATTGGATACCAGGAAAAGCAGTAGTTGCAAATCTACACAATTGAGATGGATGTAGCGGAGTAGGAAATGCATGATGTTTGCCATTTTGAGGATCTCGCGAGAACCAACACACCATCCACCTAAATGTATATTATTTCTCTTCTGTTAAAAAATCTACTTGTAAAATATAACAGTATAGGAAGTAACTGAACTATCTAGAAATCCCTTCTTCATTTGTACTAGCGCCACATTAAGAACATTTGACGTTTTCAGTTCGTCAATTAAGTACCATGCATACGCAAAGAATCCTACACTTTACAAACCAGCAATATTTAATGACCTTGTAAGTGACTTTAATCTAACCGAATCTAGTGCAGAGCTTCTGACCTCCAAATTAAGGGAATGAAACTACCGGATGTAAAGGTGAAAATTTTGAAGTAGCGAAAACGGTCGACAACATTTGCCCAGTTCTTTTATTTCTAAGTCGTTGTGTTAAGTCTGATTAATGGCTTCTGGTCATTGACAGTTCTATGAGAAGTCTGAAAGAAGATTACGTAAATATAAAAATCTTGCTCAAAAAGTGATATATATTTTAGAAGATTTTAAGATCTGATTCGTACTCGAATTGGGGGGTAGATAAGCAAAAGATGGTGCTGGTTTGTTTTTTGCACCAAAAGTGACGCATATGCTTGGTTTTTGAACTCTAGAGATGAAAATATGAGGCGGTCAAGAAAAGTGTTTGGAATGCGTTCAAGAACGTTGTCAATGAGTTCCTAGGCAGCAAGAAATTAGAAAATTACAAGGCTCTTATTTAAGAACTATTTGAAAGTTAACGTATTATGGGTTGCAAACTGTCACGTAAGCTGCACTATTTGCAGTTCCATTTGGAGTTCTTCCTAGCGAATCTTGGTGCTCTGTTAGAAGAGCACGCTGAATGTTTCCATCAAGAAATACAGTTGAAACCCGGCATCCGTACACCTCTCTATTCGTACAACTCTCCATTCCTCCAACTTGTTCTCGTAAATTTCAACTCTTCATTCATACGCTGCCCTGCGATTCGGACAGCGTCGCCGGCGTACAATTCGGGTCAGTCTCGTGCTAGCTTCCGTATGATGTGTACTCTTCGTGTAACATTGTGCTACAGTATTCTATTGTTATTTTTATTGAAAATAGTGCATCCATTAGTCAAAAAAGATCAGTGATTCAACCAAGCCTAAAACGAAAGCAGTGAGAACGTCTTTGAATTGAAAAAAAGAACTCATTGCGAATTTTGAAATTGGAGCACGTGTCTCTGACCTAGCAACCCAGTATGGTATGGCAAAATCAACCATATCGTCCATACTGAAAAATAAAGACACAATAACAGGAGCTAATCTGGCAAAAGTAATGAAAATTCTTGCTGTGAACAGGACACCTATAATTGAACAAGTAGAAAAACCTTTTTTAGATGGGATTAACGAAAAACAACTTGCTGGTGAAAGCATTTCTGAAACGATAATTTGTGAAAAAGCAAAGCGGTTGTATAATGACCTTAAGCGAGACAGCCCTGGAACCAGTGCTTGTTGTGATAAATTTAAAACGAGTAGGGGGTGGTTTGATCGATTTAAGAAGCAAAATGGCATTCACAGAGTTGTTGGGCATGGGGAGGCTACCAATGCTAACAAAGTTGCTAGTAAAAAGTTTGTTGGGAATTTAAAAACTTTGTACAGTGATGGATTTACTTCTAACCAAGTTTTTAATTGTGAAGAAACTGTCCTCTTCTGAAAAAAGATGCCTAAAAAGTACTATATCACAGAAGAGGAGAAATCATTGCCAGGACACAAACCTATGGAAGACATGGAAGACAGGCTTACACTCTTATTTTGTGCTTATGCTCTTGGGCACCACAAAATTAAACCTTTGCTTGTCTAACACTCAGAAAACCCAAGAGTGTTCAAGAAAAATAATATTATAAAAAGTAAACTCAGTGCAATGTGAAGGGCTTGGGTAACAAGGCAGTTTTTCACCGAGATGATGTATAAAGTGTTTGCCCCGAGTGTGGAAAAAATATTTAGAGGATAAAAATTTACCACTCAAGGCCCTTCTGGTAATGGACAACGCTTCTGCTCACCCTCTACGCATGGAGGAAGATCTGGCGGGTGAATATAGATTCATCCAAGTGAAAATTTTACCTAAAACCACTCCTCTAATCCAGCCCATGGATCAGCAGGTCATTTCAAACTTAAAACAGCTTTACACAAAAGCACTTTTTAAAAGGTATTTGAAGTGACCTCCGACCCAGAACTAACCCACTGGGACCTTTGTAAGAACCATTTCAATATTTTTTATTGCTTGAAGATAATAGACAAATTATGGGGATAAGTTTCTTTCAGGATACTGAACTCTGCCTGGAAGAATCTGTGGCAAAAATATGTGGCAGCCAGAGACTTTGAAAGCTTTGACACTTAACTTGCCGTGGTGGATGATATTGTGTCTTTGCGAAAAACCATGGGTTTGGGCGTAGACAGTACGTAATGATGTGGAGGAGTTGGTCGAAGACCCTAAAAATGAGCTGAACACTAAAGAACTCCAATAACTACACAGGGAGCAGCAAGAAGAAGTGGTTGAAGAAATTTCTACTTAATAGGAGGAGGAAAGTAAAGGAAGCATTTCCACTTTAGAAATTAAAGAACTGTGTTACCACTAGGAGAAAACACAGAGAGTGGCGGAAAAATGGCATCCTAACACTGCAGTGGTCAACAAAAGTATCAACCTGTTCAATGACAACGTTATTGACCATTTTGGAAAAATCTGAAAAATCGTCAAATGCAGACAACATTGGACAGGTTTTGAAAGAGAGAATCTTAAGAATCCTCTAATGCCAAAAGACAGAAAAAAAGAAAGAACACCAGAAAGAGAGAAAACGCCATAAGGGATGTTACCTGATGTTTTTACTGGTAGGTGACTCCCCTTTATAAGCAGTAACATCAACATCCTTCCTCCTCCTTCTCCTCCTCCTCTTCTCCACCTTCCCATGATGCCATCCGCTCACCTCAATAGCGGCAAAGTGCAGTTAAATTTTTCTTTATTTCTTGCATGTACAGTACTGTATATTTATTGTTTTTCATAGTTTTATGTATCTTATGATTAAAATATTATTACATATAAAGGTTTAAATAAGTAATCATCCTGTGGGTCTGAAACGGATTAATACAATTAACATTAATTCTTATGTGAAAAAATGATTCGCCATTCGTACAACCCGCAATTCGAACAGCTTCCTGGAAAGGATTGTGTATGAATGGCGGGGTTCCACTGTAGTTGATGGATTAGAGATATAAGGGTGGGTAGGATAAAGCGAAGATGGGCGACTAGGTAAGGAACTAGGTTTGAATATACAATATGTATAGACCACAAGAGAAACGACCCTCCAATGTTTACATTATAATATGGAATAAAAGACAGAAAGAAACGAATCAAATAAGCATTTTTATGTATTTAATGAAATATTATAATTGGTTCACGTCGAACTAAAATAACATTTGACTTGGTGGATTTCGAATGGATAACCGTAGACTAAAAAGAAAACTTGTTCCCTAATTCATATTATCTCTCTCACCGAAGAGTTCGAATGGACAGTGCTCAATTGATCGGTATTTTGATTTTTCCGATTCTGGTGCGATCTCCGCAAGCGTTATAAACTAAGATTATAAACAGGCAAAACTACAAAAGCAATAAAGAACGCCTATATATACTGTCAGATCACTAAAGAACTGAGAAAAGCTCGTGCTGAGTCTTTGGAGCGAAGGGCATTGAGATGTGAGCCAAGACCACCGCTCAGCTGAAGTTCAACGTTCGGCCCGAAAACTAATAAGTAAATTTTAAACTATAAAATTACATCAACATTATAAACGATATGTCCCAATCGTATACATCCTCTGACAATTCTTTGTTTTTTCCTTCATTAAATTATTTTTTTCCCTTTAATTCGAGGAAATTTAGTACCATTTTTAAAAAGAAACAAAGGAAAGGAATAGAGTATTTTAAGGTGAATAATTATAAAAATCTGTGTACAATATTGTAGGTAATAATTACAATTTAATAGCTACTATATATTTAATTTAGATCAAATGAGTGGAGAATTTGAATAAAAGAATTTCTGGCTTAACCACTTAATGAGAGATATGGTGGCATTTGGCAAATAATGCAGGAATATTTCTCAGATATCACCATTTTAATTATTTAAATATCAAAACTTATCATTCTAAATATATTTAATCATATAAAAACTTTTAATATAATATATTTGTTTTATTGCTGCTAAAATTAATATATCTTTAATTAGAAACGGTCTATATACAATAAACTAGACTAGGAAGGCTGTGTTGAAATCTTTTAAATTCTCTAATGATGAACAAATTTTATAAATGAAATACTAAGGAAAACTACCTCAAATACTTTGATATAATTAAATAGAACTTTGGTTACACTGCTTCCTTTATAATAGCAATAATATAGTAGTGTTGCGAATGCCAATAATAGTGTAAAAAAAATCTCACTGTAAATTGAATGACTATTCAGTATTAATAGTTTATAAATGTAAATAGCGCAAAACCAAGTGCCCGATGAAACGAACAATAATGTCTTTTAAACCAAATATAGTGCCCCAAAATACATTGTATCATTATTTTTAGATTTCATACTCCCAAGCTCCGTTTAATTCGAGCTTGTCAGCTCCTGCGTGAGAATGCTCAACTAAATGTTAAAAGCCTTATAAAATATATAATAGCCAAAGAACCTCAGACTTGTTGAGCAGTCTAAAACTTATGTTTTACAGTCAAGAACAAAGAAAACGAAATAAAAAATATAATCAAAATTGTGGTGCGCGCACACAAAAAAACTGTATATATAAATAAAAATTATACAAAGAACCTAAGAATCATTGACCCCTTTGACATTTTTGTTTAAGTCAATAAAAAATTAATAAGAAAACTAATTAAAAATAAAAATACTAGAGTTGTGATGCGCACACACAAAACGTGTATAGGTAAAAAATACGTTTTGTTCGCAATGAGGAGTTGCAGCTTCGGCATGCGAACGCTCATAATGAAGTATGAAAAGTGTATAAAAATAAAATATACAAAGAACCTCAGACCCTCTGAATACCTTGAAATTTATATGTGTGCATAAAAATATTGGTGAAAGACTTATTTCTAAATATTTACGTTACCTTGTTGTAAGCTCCGATTTCCTAAAGAAATATATTTGGTGTCCACATTCTAATATGCAATAAGAGACACACAACAACCTCAAAAATGAGTACTTTATTGTGTTTTGAGAAATATTATAATGGGTTCACGTCGAACCAAAATAATATTTAACATAAGGGAGTCTTAGTGAATAATATTCGTTCAAAAAGAGCCCATGTTGCCGAATTCGTCTTACCTCTTTTGGAAGAGTCTGAATAAACAGTGGTAAACTGAACGTTTTTTTGTTGTTCCCTATTCTGGTATGATCTGAGCAAGCGTTGTAATCTAAGATGAATAAAATTACAGAAAAATAAAGGCAATAACGAGCACCGATAGATACTGCCCGAACTCTTAGAAAAATGAGATGAGCTCGTGCTGGGTCTTAGGATCAATGAACAATGAGCTCTGAGTTAAGACCTTCGCTCACCTGAAGTTCAACGTTCGGCCCAGAATGTAATTAGTAAATTTTATACCAATATTTCCTCTAACGTAACAAATATAAACAGCTTCTGTCCTATTGTTTCAAGTAGATATACTTTATGTCCGTAGTTCTTAATTTGGTTCTAACTAAATTATTTTTCCATTGGGTGAAAAGATATAAAAATATGTACTGTATATACGGGTGAAGGTAATACTTAAAATGCAATAGCCTCTATATATTAAATTTAAGGAATTTGTGTTTTTAAGCACTAAATTTGAGATATGACGCCATTTGTCAACTATTGAAGGGATCTTTCCCACAACTCACCATTTTACTTATTTGAATATCAGAATAGTCGTCTAAAATTTTTAGTCATAGAAAAACAATTAATACAATTGTTTTGTTTTATTGCTGTTAAAAATAAGATATCTTTAATTAAAAACGATCCATATACGATAAACGAGTAAAAAAACATGTGATTAAATCTTTTAAACTCTCTAATTATTAACCTATTTTATTAAAGAAACATTTACATAGGTAAACTACTTTATTCAATAATTGACTATAATTAAATAACTATTAGAAGATTCTATAATAAAGTAAATTATAGAAGAAAAAATAATTTTAAGTATAATATATAAATGTAATGTTATTTGAAACTCATATTGAATGTACAAAACTTAAATTCATTATTAACTCGTGTTTGCCGCGAGGTATCCGGTCCCTTGGTATAAAAGGGGATTCGAAAAGTGCCTCAAGAGGCACCCTGCAGGACCTGATAGCTCAGGGCAGGCGTGTCCGGCTCCATTGGATTCCCAGCCACGTTGGCGTGCGCGGCAACGATGCTGCCGACGAGGCTGCCAAGCGAGCCGCCCACGGACCCACCATCACCTGGACCGTGTGCCCCAGCCTGCAGCAGCTCAAGGTGCAGGCTAAACGCAGGGCCGCCCACAACGCCCACCAGCAGCACCAAAAATGGGAAGCATTTAAGAGGCAAGCGTTGTGGTATGCTGCAGCCACAGTCTATCTCCCACTGAACTCATCCTTTCAGCAGCCCAGAGCGAACGGCGTGGTGCTACAGCGTTTGAGGCTGAGCTACTCCACGCGGGAAGAGCTGCACGCCGACTTTGTGGCAGGGAGGTGCGAGCACTGTTGCGGCCGCTCCCGGCGCCCACTGGTGCACTACATCCTTCCCTGCCCAGCTCCTGCCCGCCTCCGGCCAGAGCGAGCGCCAGCCCTTCCCCCTGTAAGAGGCACCCTACTGAGGGCGCGAGAGGCAAGAGCCACCCAGGTGGTCCGCCACACCCCAACAAACGAGCTGCTGGAGGTGCTGAGAACAGCACCCCCTCCGCGCTGATCGCCGCCCGTGCCCAGCCGGGCGACGGGTGGTGAAGACCGCCGCCACCCACTTGCATCAGATAAGCCACACGTGGGACGCTCCACTGTGTCTTATTGCACGCCAACACTGACGAGCTTCCCGCTTTGTGTAAGTGTACGCTTATACTACGTGTATTTATATATTATTGTATCATACTATTACTGTATTTGTACTAGATTATTTTTGTATCTGTATTAGATTATGTATAAATGTATGCTATTGCACAATAAACCTATACAATCAAAAAATGCCTCAAGAGGAAGATAGCAACATCTGAAGCTTTTCCAAGTTCACGGCAAATAAAGATTACTGAATAGAGTTACGAAGATCTTTTTACCCTTAAAGGGAGAAAGACAGCCTTCAATCAAGAAAGAAGAGAACTCTACTGCCTGGAGTGTCTCACGGAAAAGTCACCCCCGAAGATTCGAACAGTAACCACTAAGCCGCACCAAAAACTCGGTGAGAAATCCCCATTGGTAACCACTTACTGACAACAGGACAACAACCTATAAAAACGTACTGATATTGCATTCATCCACCATAATAACTAAAGTTTCGCAGTGTTCTTTCTTGCTCGTTATATAATATTATATTAATAATACGACATTTTATTTAATGTAGTTGGTATTAAAATCTAATATTATATGTTCAAGAATTTATACTTATTCTTTTTGGTTTGCATAACTAATGAGAATTTATTATTCAGCTAAACTTAAAAGAGAAACACAAAAAACATGAACAAAACAAACTCATAAATATCTGATGTAGTCAATCTTTTTAGTTAGATGATAATTTAACATGAAATTCACTTACTGTGATTGTTGATGATAGTCCTTTGGGGGATGTTTTTAAAAATATAATAGATTAACACTTTTTCAACCAATATGACTAAGTACAAGCACTGAGACAACGAATAAATAGTTCATTAGCAATGCAAATCAATAAGCAAATATTTTTCAAAGCAAAGCTGAAAACAATGCATGAACTTTAGCTAAATGAAAAGGTACTAGCTCTGTTGTTTGATCTGTTCTTCATGGCTGGGTCAACCCAGCATATTGGCTTAGTATATTATTCTGCCTTTAAATGTAAAAAGTATACGTCAGCTGCTGGACTCCGGAATCTTCTTCGACATCTTCAACGAAAAGACAGTCTCTGAAATCTCAGCGACAAGAAAAGCAATCACTCCATTTGCAATGAATCCCACGTTGCTCAATATCTCTAAAAGCAATTTTCTCTCCAGACTTCTCGGCACAAAAGCTACTCTTGTTCTTTCAACAGCTAAGTATTACTTTTTGCGTAGATTAATCGAAGCTGATTAATTTAATCTTATGAAACAGAACTCAATTTAATGTGTCACTAATTTATTCTCCGTACAATTAATTCGCTAGTTTAAGTGTAAATTAATTTGTCTCCAAGGAATCTTCCAAAAGTCTTGGTGCGAAAGGAAAGAAATATTAAAAATAAAATAATAAATGAGAGTAATATTTCTCAACATAGTTTCAATTTAGGTCGATTCAATGTTTCCACCTGAGAAGTCAGTCTCTGAAGAATTCCTGGCTTTTTGAATTGTACCATGTCTTGACTTCATCTTTTGCCTCTTCGATCGATTGAAATCTTGTTCCTTTTAAATGTTCCTTAAGCTTATAAAATAAGAAATAATCCTACGGTGCAAGATCTGGGCTATAGGTTGGATGGAGTATGATTTGCCATCGAAATTCCCTCAAAATATCTTATTACCTGGGAAAAATGGGCTGGAGCATTCTAATGATGGAGCATGATTCCTTTGTTCAAGCTGATCATCTCGCAACGCTTTCGGCACACAGCGGGCAGATTGCTTTCTGAGATCAAAATGATCTGTTAAAATTGCATATGCTGATCCTCGGGTAATATTGACTTCTTTCGCAGTAAATTCAACGCTAATTCTGCAATCTTCACGCAGAAGTTCTTGAACGGTAGACATCTTTCCTGAATTGATTAATTTGGATGTTCTTCCATCTCTCTCGTCATCATTAAGGTGTTTTCTTCCTTCTTTGAAAAGTTTCATCTTCCTCAAAACAGTGTTTCTATGTGGTGTAGACTCACTATAAATATGCTGCGAAGAATCGACAATCAGGGGCTTTCCAATCAAGTTTTGTTAAAAATTTGCTAACAGCTCTTTCTTGAAAGCAGTCACTTTCTACCTGAAATTCTTTAGGAGAATAAATGATAGTTTGTAGGTATCAGCACAAAACAAAGATATAATGAAATGTGTTTTGACTTGAAAATTTTCGATAATCTTTTAAATTAAATGCTTGCACACAAACTTTTTGAAGTTCAATCATATATTAACCTTTTTCGATTTTCTATCCATTTATAATTAATTCATTTTTTAATTCATGATATACATTGTCATTAATAAAATACAAAAATCAATCAACGCTGGTCTGCGCTGTTTTCAAGGTCTAACATATAGTAGCTGGTTTAGGCCGGATTTTCGCACAAAATAAAGATATATTCAAACGTGTTTTGACTTGAAAATTTCCGATAATCTTTTAAATTAAAAGCTTGCACCCAACCTTTTTGAAGATCCCTCATATATTAACCTTTTGTAATTTTTAAACCATTTATAATTATTTTTTTTAATTCATGATATATATTTTCATTAATAAAATACAAAAACCATTCGACACTGGTCGGCGCTGTTTTCAAGGTCTAACACATGATACCTGATTTTAGGCCAGTATTTCGCGCTGAATCCGAATAAGATACTCATTTTACAGAATCAGATCAACTTTCGAGATATAAGCACTTGTCAGAAATTCATATATTCCAATCTATTTGTAGGCGAATGTATACACGATAGTAAATTTTGAACTTATTTCTACACAGAAAGCTTACAGATTGTTCAAATTGATATTAAGAAGAGTAAAACCTCCAAAAAATGCTACTCATAGATGATTTATCTTTTAAAAGAATTTCGATTGTGCCTACTAGGCACCATATCCCTTTTCAGGCAACAGAAGTGGTCAACTAGAAAGTTGACATCCCAAAGCCCTCGGTAGTGTTCCTCTATCACACAAAACCTATGTGAAAGCGATCACCAGTTCTTCACTGAAGTCTCCACAATTCTATGAAAAACAGTCCAGATGTGACAGAAGTAAGTGCATTTTCACTGAATTACGCGCACGAAGTTTGCTGAAATTCTCCATTAACTCATCAACCGCTTTCTTATACTGAGGACTTCTGTAGTTGCCAAGGAAGTTTGCACTGACTGACTACAATACAACCAGGAAGAGAGTTAAGCAGGATTCAGTTCCTCATAAAACTGTTGTCTTTGATGAGCTCCCTTATTTAAGGACCATCAAGTACATCTGCCTTCAGTTTTTCCATGCTGACTCGTGGAAACTTCGATCGGATGAAAGCAAATCCTCTACCTTCTTTGTCCATTCCCTTGACAAAGTTCTTCATCAAACCGAGTTTGATGCGCAGTTGTGGAAGCAATATCTTGCTCGGTTCAACCATAGGGTGCGACAGAAAGTTGTGTGAACTGTGCTATAATCCTTGCCTAACATAATGCTAGCCGTGAGCCCGACTGTTCCACAAGAACATAGAGCATGGATAATTTGTATACCAACCTTGAAGGTATAGAATGTGTCCCACAACTTTAAGATCTCCACAAATCAACAGAAGGTCCATGCTGTTGCAAGTTTCTTTCATTGAAGCTGATTGTCCAACAGGGATTGATGAAAACTTATTGCAGTCATTAAGAATAACTGAATGAGATTTCTGTTAGATGAATCAATGAAATGTTTCCATTCCATAGTATCATAATTTAAGCCCATTAAGTTGAGTAGGTCAGTAATGTTGTTACAGTAGACCAATAAAGAGGCTTCATCAAATGTAAAAAATTTCCTAATTTTTTTCTCGCAGTCCCGATATCAATAGAATATTGTCCCTGGTCCCACATACATTTCTCTTAAAGACGTGAAACTGAGCAGATTCTTTGGAAAGGTTCAGGTCTAGTGCCAGATCTTTTACTTCGGCTTGCGTAAATGGCAGCAGTTGGTCACTCTCTTCTGGCTCGTATGCATCAAACTCAGCTGTATCAATAGTGACTCTAGCCTTGGAATCAGAACTAGAACCCAGGGTAAAATCAGGCTCAGGAACAGGAAGATCTTAATCATCTGAGGCTGGTTTTATAACAGGAGGAACATTTGGGTATTGAACATAATGTATTTTCTTGCGATTGATGCCTTTCAAATTTGTCATGCAGAAGGAGCAGTTGGTGACGTAATCTTTGCTCTCCCTGCGTACCTAATGGCCTATTCTTTCTTTTCTTGTTACTCTAATCTCGTGGATTTTCTACACATGTTTTACAGCAAATATGGGAGCAAATGGCTTATCCTGATCCCTAGTTTTACTGCAAAGTAAGCTTGATTTATGCTTGACCGTCTGCAAGAACGACATTTCCGTAGATTTAACAAAACTCATTTGGAAGATTCTTACACGTACGATCTATTGTAAGGCAAATCTAGACCTGAAAATGTGAATAAAATAGGTTACTACATCTAACGAAACAGTGGTCGGGGAACAGGGGTAAATTACTCCATATGGGGTAATTTATAAAAATTGGGGTGGTAATGGATGTGCTATGGATGTGGATGTGCTAGGTGAAGGAAACGAATATGAGGTTGGGGAAAAAGAATGCATCGAGGAGCCTTTCTTCTATTTTTCGGTAAAATCTGGCAACATTTCTCCTAATTAAGTGGCATTTTGCCTTGTTTTGAACATGCCTCTTTCAGAGTAGTTGATGAATTAGTAGAGCTGATCAAGTGATATAATAATTATTTACATAAAGTGAGTTATGATATAATGTATATAATATTTACGTTTCTGTATACACTTTTGTGATTAAAATTTAACAAAAGTTAAATATATAAATATAAGATTAGTTTAAACTTTAGGATATTTTAGTTTATTTGTAAGGGGCCTAATTGTCCCATGAGCTGTTTAGTTACCATTTTCTCACTTTTTAGGGGTAACTATTATATTTTTCATTAATTTATTTATTTTTATTTTAATGAATTATTTTATATTAAAAGTAAGTTTTTTAACGAGTTTAACTCTATTTTAGAAGATTTCATGCAGCCCCTACAGATGTAATGCTCCCTCTTTATAAGTCTTATTGTTTGAATTTTTATGGTTGAGTTGTGGTTTGATTTTATGTTAGGCTATTTTAAAGTTTAAATTTAAACTCTTAAATTCGTCACTAAATAATTTTTAATTTTTTAAAAATAGAAGTCAAAAGACCTTAAAAAAAGTGATAGATTTGTCTTTCCTTTTCAGATGGCATCAGCAATGAAGAGGACATATTAGGCAAATTCCTTAATTATGGCTTCATAGAAATAGAGGACAAAAGACAAATGAAACCTCAATGTGTCGTCTGTATGAAAGTACTGACTGCCGAGTCTTTCAAAAAGAATCAACTGAAGAAACACTTGGACAAGGTTCATTCACATCTGTCTTGAAAACCACGGGAATACTTTGAGAATCTGAAAAAAACAGTCAAAAGACATAGATTGGAAAATAACAAGAGGGCAACGTTTGACCAACTTTCAGCAGCAATAGCTAGTTTTGAAGTGGCATGGTTGGTTGTTCGAAACAACAAACCACATACTATTGGTGAAAACTTAATTAAACCGTCGGCTGTGAAAATGGCAGAAATAGTGTAGGGGCAGAAAGTAGCTAAACAACTGAATACAGTGCCTTTGTCTGCAAGAGTTATTGAAGAAAGGATTTCCATCTTGGTAGAAAATGTGAGAGAACAAGTGATTTCTCAGTTAAAAAGAGTAAATAGTTTGCCATTCAACTTGATGAGACTACAGATGTCAGTAGCAATTCGCAGCTGATGGTATACGTTCGTTACAGGGGTTCTGATGAAATTGAAGAAGAAATGTTGCTATGATCTCCTCTTGAGGTGAGAACTCGTGGTATTGATGTGTTCAATAAGGTTGATACATACTTCAAAAAACAAAGTGTTGATTTAAAGTGGAAAAATTGTATTGCAGTATCAGTTGATGAAGCTCCTGCCATGTTTGCTCACGTCTCTGGTTTTGTGGCTTTGGCCAAACAACAGAATCCAAATATTCAGGTCATCCATTGTATGATACATCGCCAGGCATTAGTTGTGAAGGATTTGGAACCAGAAGTGGAAGCTGTGTTGAATAATGCAAATAAGATTGCCAATATTGTAAAAGGGCATGCACTAAACACGATGATGTTTCGTGATTTATGTGAGGAGGAAGAGGCTGAATATTCAACCCTTCTTTTTCATACGGAAATGAGGTGGCTTTCACGTGAAAATGTCCTGAATAGAGTTTGGACTCTTAAAACTGAACTTGAAATATTTCTGACTGATCAAAAACACACACTTGCATGCTTAGCTGACATTTTGGGGCATGTAAATGCGCTGAACAAGGAAAGAAAATTAATCTCATCTTACCAAGGGAAAAATTTTCAGCATTTGTATCAAAGCTTCAGTATTGGAACCAAAAAGTAAATGCCAATAAGATTGCTCTTTTTCCAAATCTGGCAGAGTTTTTGGAAGAATGTGAAGACTGCAGTCTTAGTGACATGAAGGAATCAGTCACAAGGCACCTGACCAAACTTAGGAATAGGTTCTGTGACTACTTTCCAGAGCTTGATTCACATACTGTCACCTGGGTTGTAAATCCATTCAAATGTGAACTGGCTGATTTGCAGAAGAGCCTGAATAATTGGCAGAAAAGCTTATTGAACTGCGTTCCAACAGTGAAACAAGCATGGAATTTGAGACCAAGGATAACCTCTCGAGTTTTTGGATGTCAAAAACTGCAAGGGCTTATAAAACTGCACATTTGGAAGCAACTAAAATGCTGCTACCTTTTGCAACAACCTACCTTTGCGAACAAGGTTTTTCAACCCTTATAAATCTAAAAACAAAATACAAAAACCGGTGCGCCATGTAATGCTAAAAAGTTACTATTATTTCTGTTGATAAATATATAATTCCCTACAATTTTTTCTTGTGTGCTATTTCCATGCCAAAAAGACGGAATTTTATTCCCTAATGATAGATGAAATAAAAAAGTAAACATTATCCCAATATAAATTAGTTTGATCCCCAGAGTACTTCAAAGTCAGGGGAAAATTCATTTTACTACAAATTCTTTTGGGTCAACAGCCCAAAAAGTTACACGAACCCTTTGGTTGGATGATAGCGCTATTTGGGAATTTACGTTTTAATATAAATCAAGCATATCATAGAAACCAGATCTGAGCAAAGAAAAATAATAACAATCTTAAATTCAGCCTGCAAAAATGATTCTAAATCAGTTGAAAAACCTCTGACTTTTGGAAAAAAGTTTTGAAACCAAAGCTACTGTTATTGATACATCTTACCACCTATTTAACCACACAGTAAACCAAAAAAATTTTCAATATAGATCATATTCGCAATTTAGTAGTACCATAATGATGTGTCAACATAAAAATAGTGTCAGAAATACTACTGAAAAAATGGTGTTAGTTCTGATACAAAAATAGTGTTAGGATTTCTATAAACCTAATATTGCCCTTCGAATACTACTAGATAGGATTTCATAAAACAAAAAGCTTCCTTACGTTCTTTTGTGATAGATCTCTGGGCTCTGCACTCTTGAGGTACCCATCGTTGAAAATAAAATCTGAATTTATATATTCAAAAACAATGAGAATTTCATTTGTTTTCTCTTCGCTTTGGCACTAAATTACCTATACAACGCAATGTTCGGTAATTTGTTGGTCCAATGGCCTTCAATAATTAATGAATCTTTTAGAGCTTGCGATGTTATTTTTTTAAATCTCTGGAACACAAGAAAAGCTTTGAGCGACAAGTTTCTGCAAACACCTTTCATGTTTGTCATTTTTACCTCGCCCTACGAATTTAAAATATTTTTTCGATGGTAGCATAAATTTCATACTTTTTCCAAAAATCTCTTAGACTCATTTCATTATCATGAATTATATAATATTAGACGAAAAAGATACAACCTGGAAGTTTTCTAATGGTCATTTAAAGCTGCAGGAAGTCCATCATCTAGCATTGGAATAGCACCGTAGTTATCAAAACTTGCTTTTTAGCTTTCCAAATACCTGGAAAAGATGTCTTAATTATGCTCTTTATTTGCGATTTTTAGATCTTTAGTTAATATAGGCTTAAAATTGCTATTGCTTGCTTCGTTGCGCCTAAAGCAGTATCGTTAGTCTGGTGTTCGAATCCTTATGTTATGGAACCTATTTTTCATTTTGGGGATATGTTTTTCAGGGATCTTCAACAAAACAAAAATGTTTCATCTAATTTGCCGCTTTGTTAATATTGTACTCTTCGTTTTTATTCAGAAGGTTAATTACTGCGGAAGCTCTTTAGAACCATCAATATCTGCATTTGTAATTTGTTGCAATTGTCAGAACTGTAAAAAAGCATAATATTAAGATTGCTACCAATAAGATTGTAACAAATCTCATCTTCGACAGACAAAGCCAAGGAACTCACATATCACACAAATCATGTACTAGGCCGCTTCGCAATGGTGTCCTCTAACGAGCCATAGTCTCATCCATACTTCACAACTTATTTACTCATGAGATATCAGAACCTCCAATCATCAAAATCAACACCTACGTGGATAACATATCGAAGACTGCACAACACTCATCTGTCCTTACAGCAAGCAGTGCACTTGAACAATATATAATTGCACTTGGAAACGGTTCACATATAATTACATTAAAATTTAGCCTTGAAATTAACCATCTCACTTTATATCATACTACTAAAAATAAAAAAAAAACACCCCAAACCTGTCTAAACATATAGCACCTTTCCCTAAAAAAAAGATACTCTCTCTTGCGAATCACACTCGATGCCCGCATGAAATTCAAAAATCACGCACCAACATCACTAAGAGGAGTCATAAAGAAAATGAATAACCTAAAAGCACTATAAGACAACAAAAAGAGACACTCACGAAAAGCCATAAAAGCTAAATATTACGTAAAAAAACTACAAATTACTCATGTAATGCCTTCGAACCACTTGTATCCCACACCTAAACGATGAAATAAAAACACTCCTACTCAACGTTCACTCAGATATAGTGGAAACCAAACAACTCAGCAGAGCACTAAACCTATCCTACCCTGATGACTACCTAACAACCAAACCCCCACCACCTAGACAAAAAAGAAGCCTAAGTACACTACCTCCATTAACAGTTCTGCAATCTAGCTTCATCACCACAAACCACAACCTAATGAGACATCTAAACTTCTCACACCCAATTATTCTTGAATATAATTAACCATATAACAATATGTTAAATGACCTTCCCCAAATAAACCAATCACAAAAATTACTATGCGTGACAAAGAAAGTCATCTAGTCCAAACTAAAGTAAGGCCATCCCATATTACTCAATTATTATAAGCACAGACTAAACCTTACCAACATGCAACATATTCAACCCACTCTCTGACAAATCTAAACACCCCCTTGACTACCTGAGTGCATTCAGATACGTAGGCAACACGCACTACATCTCTGACTTTAAGTATGGTCTATTTTAGGACACCCCGTGGCCTTTCTAGGACACACTTTCCGAGCAGGCGAGAAATAGGGGGTTAAAAAATAAGAAAGTCAACAAGGCACGAATCGCTGCAAATTCCTCATTAATATTTTCATAATAGGTGGCGTATGCAGATCTTAAATAATAAAATAGGCAGTAATAATAATATAATAATTATAAGTATTTATAATGCGCCCTTCAGGGCTGTTAGCCCTCACAGAGCGCAGGTTGTTAAGCGAGTGTAGAGGAAGTTTATCAGGATGGGAGCGAGGTTAGACCAGAATGCCCGAGGGGTTTGGAGGGGAGAGCGCTTACGAGAGATAAAGAGGAGCCTCGAGGTTTAGGGCCTTGCAGGTGATGAGAAGAATTTTCTAGTGGGTACGCAAGCGAATAGGTAACCAGTGTAGCTCCTGTAACAGAGGCATCGAAGGAGAGAACTGGAGGCGGCGAAGGAGAAGCCGAGCAGCATAGTTTTGAACTAGCTGTAGGGGATGATTCACTAGAAGAGAATTGTAGTATTCTAAGTGCCACGTGACGAAGGCATGAATATCAGTTTCAAGGATTCGATGGATTTGCTCGTCAGAAATAACACCAAGATTACTTACGGTATCAGAGAAGGCGACATTACTTTCCCCAAGGTTAAGAGAGAGGAAGAGAGCTTTAGATTTCTCCACCTTCAAAGCAGTACCAACAAGGAGAACTTCAGTTTTGTCGTGGTTAAGTTTGAGAAAGTTGGCAGATGGCCACTCGTTTATGGAGGTGTAGGCTAAAAATGGCCTAGGAATTGATTCAGAAAAGTACACAGGGTATGGGGAGAGGTATATCTAAATGTAATCATAATATAGGTAGAAAGATAGGCCCAAATCGCGAAGAAGGGAGCCAAGAGGCAGTAAGTAGATGCAAAAGAGGAGGGGACTAAGGACTGAACCCCGAGGCACCCCAAAATGAATGGGCGCGGGCTCAGGAGGGGAAGATATCGAGCGCGCCTGACTGATTGCATGAGGAGAGGTATGAACGGAACAAAGCAAGTGCGGTGCCCGAGAGACCAAGGAAAGTTTGGTTTGAAGACGATCAAAGAGGTCGATAGTGTCGAAAGCAGTGGAGAGATCTAGGAGGACTAGAATGGATGTACAACCCTTATCGGTTGCTCTACGTAAACCGTCTGAAAAATTAAGAAGAGCCGCTCCAGCAGAGGGCTTCATATTTAACCCCGATTAGTACGTTTCATCGATATTACAGTTGAAAATAAGGTTATTAAGGCGAGAGAAAACCACTCTGTCGAAGATCTTAGAGAGAAATGGAAGCTGTAAGATAAAGTGATAGCAAGATGGTTCAGAGGTTAAGGTGTGTTTTTTTAAGGATAGGTCAAATTAAGGCATGTTTGAAGGAAGAAGGAACCACCCCTGTGGCAAAAGAAGTGTTAAAAAGATGGAGAATCAATGGGAGGACAGTAGGGAGAATTTGGTGGAGTTTGGATGAAAAAGCGTCCTTAGGGCATCCAGATTTGTTAGAGCGTGAGATCAGGGTAGTTACTTCCTCAGAGGACGCTCGAGTGAGGATGTTAAGCGGCAATGGAGTATGGTCAGTGAGAACAGCATGGGCGTGTTCAAACGACTGGGGTAGTACGGCGCGAAGGTTAATAACTTTATCAAAGTAAAAATTTAGAAAGAGTAGAGGGATTGATGGGGGGGAGAGGTGGGGTAAATAGGGCTAGGCGGGGAAAAACGACAGAGGAGACGAAAGATTGTCCGGGGGTCATTCTTGCTCTCAGACAAAAGTTCGCGTGAATGAGCCTCGCGCGCTGATTTTAATTTAGAAGAATAAGTCGGAAGGCAAGAGAGAGGGAGGTCGTGTCCTGCCCACGCGAGCATGCTTTACGAAGCGGACGTTTATGGTCACGTAAGGATCTCCTTAAACGAAGGAGTTCCATGGTAAACCAAAGGGCGTGGTGATGGCGGTTTGAAGAAGGAGTGATAAGTGGGGCATGCACGTCAAGGTTGCGAGTAATGATTGGTTGAGTGAGTTTAAGGTTTGGTCAGGTAAAGCAGTAGTATCAATAGGAGGTATCAATTGACGATAGTCGCCGGAAAGGAGTAGGAACTTGGGACGAGCAAGTAGATAGATGGTAGGGGATATAGAATTTAAAATTTACCAAGAAGTGTTTGGAAATCGTGAAAGAAAGGTAAGTTACTGTTAGATTAGATATATGGAGGTTCGAGATCACTGAGTCAAGGATATTACAATGTATATGTGTTGAGGATGTCATATCTTGTGTAAGAGAGGGATGATGTCAATTAATTCGCTAAAAGTCTCATTGTGGCCTGGAAGATTGAAGTCACCGAGAATAAGTAGAGCACCGGTAGAGGATAGGTATGAGATCAGGTTACTGAACCCCTAGATAAATTAGGCCGCAAACGAGCTGAAAGGGTGGTAAAGGACCACAATAGCAAGCGGGCACAGCACACGAGACAGCAATGAGAGCCTCAAATGAGGCTAGAGCGTGGGAAAGGAAGAAGATTCAGGGAGAAGGATGAGTTGGAAATCAGTGCAACTCCCCCTCCACGGTGGTTCCGAGAAACATGCGGGAAAGAACAACCCAGAGGGGTTGCAGGGGTAGTGCATGAACCTCAGTTAGACTCGAGCCAGGTTTCTGTAAGGCCAATGAAGGAAACCCCAGTGCGAATAACGAGGTTATGGACATACTCCGACTTATTGGTCCGACTCCTAATGTTCAGAAGAGACGCTGACAGTGCCTACTGATGAGCATA
Organism: Ceratothoa steindachneri; assembly: GCA_963969495.1. Taxonomy (NCBI): domain Eukaryota; kingdom Metazoa; phylum Arthropoda; class Malacostraca; order Isopoda; family Cymothoidae; genus Ceratothoa; species Ceratothoa steindachneri. The sequence continues at coordinate 30,508,551 of OZ018324.1, forward strand.
AGGGAAAGTGGGAGATTTAGAAGGGTGTGGTAAAGGAAGAATGGTAGGGCAAGTGAGGTTCCTAAGGAACACCGAAAGTCTCGGTCCCCTCCAAGTTAGGCGAGTTCGGGGGATACCAGCCCCCTTTATCTACGTGTATATGGTTGGAGAAAGAAGATGATTTAAAAAGTTGAGTGGAAGGATTGAGTTCCTATCATACATAATGGGTGAGAAAGGAGGGAGCAAATGCGAGAGAATTATGAAGAGAGCAGAAGACGGGAAAACATAACCCTAACTTGACTCTTAGAAAGTGTGGGAGGGCTCGCCCAGGCGAGGCATGGGTGTGGGTGCGGGTTCGCCGACGCAAGGCGTGGGGGTAAGTGAGGGTTAGCCAGGAAGTAGGACACAGAGCAGCATGTGACAACAAATGAATCAATGGAGTGAGAAGGAAGCCGAAATGAGCAATAAGTTAGAAGTAAAATTTGGTACTTGCAAGCGAAACTACCAGTGAATGTGGAGCACACAGCAAAACTAGTTGAAAAGAATTAAACGCAATGCGGTAATTATAGTTCATATAATGAAATTAATTAGAAACACTAGTTGAAAAGAATTAAATACAATGCGGTAATTATAGTTCACAGAATGAAATTAATTAAAAAAACACTAAGATCACTTTGCAGCAACACTGATTAAAAAGCACTAAATAACAGAAGAACGATGAATCAGGAGATGGATGATAAGAATGCCGATCAAGAGCTTTGGGAATGAAATTGATCGTCGGGGCAATCAAAGAAGCTCACACAGCATCTTTTTGCCTTAGGAAACTACTCTCATGTATGTCTTTCTGAGTTTGTTATTCCAACCAACCTTTTAACTCATTTCCATTTAAACCTTAGCCTACATATTTTCCTCGTGCCACTGCTTTTGCTTGTTTTTCGATATGGTTCCGACAGTTGATTTTTTTAATCTAAGTGCTTTCCCAATTTCTTTTAGAGGGCCTTGCCTTTATGGACACATTACAACTTTTATTTTATATTAGTGGAACAGTATTTCTTTTATATATCCATCACAATCACTCTTATTAGATTTACTTGTTGGCAAAATAAGTGCTTCTGCACTTATGACTTTTTAAATGCAATTTAATGCCAGAAGTGGATCCAGGATTTTCCATAAGGAAGTGAAGCAAGTGGTCAAGCAAGGTGAGTCCATAAGACTTGGAAAGCATAAGCTGTCTTCCCCTTGGAAATTTTAATATTCACAAATTCCAGTTTTATGTTGCGGTAATTATAGTTTATATAATGAAATTAATTAAAAACACTAGTTAAAAAGAATTAAATACAATGCGGTAATTATAGTTCACAGAATAAAATTAATTTTCGGTTCAATGCATTTTCGGTAACGAAATGTGCATATAAATTTCTCAAAAGAACAAAAATGCCATACGCTATAATTAAGCGTCCCTAATTTCGACTCTCCCAATATAGTGGTGTAAAATAACATGGTTGACTGCATATGAGTTTTAAGGTATCTTAGAATGGCCTCCTATCAACGGACTCCAAAATGGAGAGATACATCTTACCAAGGCAAGCTGCCAGATAATTGTGAAGTAGTCTTCCTCAACATTCGACCAGTGTATGAAGCAAATTTTCTAGAACATAATTCCATTGTGTGATGACCAGAATTTCTTCCAATTTGAAATTATAAAATAACTATGCAAGGCAGCAAACTCCTGATATACATCAAGGGTATTGACAATGTATTTGCAAAGTTAAAAGGTATACTATGCTTTTTTTCCTTTACTTAAATTGTTATTTGCTATGAATTAAAGAATATTAAACTGTAAGAAACATCAGAATTTCATTTACACCCAAAGTTCTATGTTCAAAATAAGTTACAATATACATTTAAAACAAATTACTGTTTGCTATCGTATACTAGAGTTAGTACAAACTGCACATTTAAATTCACTTCATTAGAACCACATCGCACACCAAAATACTGCTACACAATAATGAAACATTTGAAAATACAATACACTAAACTTAAACTCAAGAACACTTAATACAAACTCACAAATCCTGAAGAAAACTACCAAACTATACACCAATTTACGAACCACTTAAACAGATTCACAACCTTTTCAGCTGTGACGACTTCAATTCACAACACTCAGCATGGCTCAGAATACAAACAACTGGCAGAAGAGGTAGAAATTTCTCAGAACAACTTCGCAAACTCACGATATTAAATAATACAACTGAACACACCAGATAACATCATCAACACACTCAAAACATTAATTACACAGATATAACATTATGCTCACCCACATACCAGAACCACTTAGAACACAATTCCTGACTTTATCATCTCAGACCACTTGAATATCTTCATAAAATTCCCCCCCTCCCACACGACTCTGATCAATTTCTTTCAAAATCACCTGTACATAAACTACGAAATGCTATCTGGACTAACTAAACAAATTACATCGAAGAAACACTACTCAATTCCTCAATAAATAACTACACTGCCTTAAACAAATCCTTAAGTGAAATATACAAGAAAATAAACGAAGCCAGCACAAAACACATCCCTCGCAGACTAAGAAAAACATTCAGTATTAGTTAGAGTCTCACCCAAATAACATCGATCAAAAGCACTTACTCTGACGCAGGCAACAAGGTAAGCTGATTTCACTTGTTCCTTGGTGAATCCATTTCATTTTTTCAAGAGTTAAGATAAATAATAAACAAATATCAGGGTTGCCAGATATTTCTGAGAGTTTACTCCTGAATTAATTTTGAAATACATTTTGAGAGCCACTATCATTGTAAATCATAAACCTACTAATTACACCGGGTAACAATTTGAAAATAAATTTCTGTTGAGTTAGATTTTTGTTCTGATTTAGACTAAAATTAGCATGCTGATTCCAAAATGTAGTAAGCTTTTTTCTAGCTCGTCTATTTTTTCTCCACAGCTTACCCCCAAAGAAGTAAAATTGCACTGCTTAGCTGTAATAAGATTTGCCTGCTGATTACGATTGAATTCATCTATAGCTACCTAGCAACTTGTTTGTGCAGTCACTATTGAGACAGTTCGGGGAGAGGTGTGTGTTGTACGTTCTATTTCGTTATATTCTGTTTTAATTGCTTTCAAAGCTGGGAACTATTCGATCTTAGTGTTTTATTCACATAGTTATATATTTCCTTTATTTCAGATCATGTCTGCTCCAGCAACTTCTCGTCGTAAATGCCTAAACAACCTTGACTCCTTCTGCTGCATTTGTCGCAGTTTGACCATTCCAAGTCAGAGGAAAAATATCAGTGCATTTGTAAAACAGGCATATTTAGCATATTTTAAAGTAAAACTTGGTTATCAAGACAAGCCATGGGCCCTCCGTAAAGTGGGCAGGCAGTGTGTTGAGAGTTTACGGATGTGGACCAAAGGAACATATGAAAGGTTGCCATTTGGTAACCTCGTAGTTTGGCGAGAGCAAAAGGAGCATTGCACAGACTGTTACTTTTGTTTAGTGAAAACATCAGGATTTAACAAGAAAAATAAAAGTAAAATAGAGTATCCTAATCTACCGTCAGCTATAAGGTCAATGCCTCATCCAGCTGAAATTCCAGTGCCAATTTTCGATCAACTACCTCCTCTAGAAGATCTGAGTGATATTGACGAACGCAGTGAGAGCAATGATGCAGATTTCGAAATTCACGAGGATTCGTTTCGTAGGGGATTTGAGCAGCACGAGTTGAATGATTTGCCACCTGATTTGGGCCTATCAAAAAATCTTCAGAAATCCTAGCATCAAGACTGAATGAGAAAAACTTACTTGAACAAGGAGCGAAAGTATCATACTTTTGAACCAGAGAAAGTACATTTCTGCAGCCCTTTCGAAGTGACAGTCGCTTTGTGTAATGCCATAACATTCCTAGTTTACCTAAGATATTAGGGCTTTCAATCTACAATCCAAATGAATAGCAAATGTTTATTAACAGCTTAAAGCGGAGTTTAAAGTGTGTCCTTCTACACAATGGCAATTTATTTGGTACATTCCCTATTGGGAATTCTGTCTGTCTTCATGAAGAACATGGAGATATAAAGATGGTCATTGAGTTATTGCAATATGACAAACACAATTGGATCATCTGTGTTGACCTTATAATGGTGTGCTTCCTTCTTGGTCATCAACGTGGGTACACAAAGTATCCCTGCTTTCTCTGTATGTGGGATAGCAGGGATCGAGGGAAGCATTGGGTTGAGATGAATTTGCCTCAAAGATCTGATCTTAAACCTGGAAATCCCAAAATTCTACATGAGACACGTGTTGACAGGAAGAATATAATATTCCCAACCCTGCACATAAAACTAGGTCTCATGAAGCAGTTTTTAAAGGCATTGCCAACTGATGACGACTGTTTTAAGTACATCATCTTGACATTTCCTGATCTGTGGTTTGATGGTTTCCTGGTTAGATGGTGTCCACAAATTCGACAGCTCATCAAAGATGAATAGTTCACCGGGACTATCTCAAACCTTAAAAAGAATGCTTGGTTATCATTCAAAGACGTCGTCAAGAACTTTCTTGGAAATACATGTACAAGTAATTGCACAGAAATTGTTCAGAATCTAATGGAGAGATACAAGGCGCTTGGTTGCAACATAAGTATAAAACTACATTTTCTGCATTGCCATCTTGCCAGCTTTCCAGATGATCTTGGTGCTGTTAGCGACGAGCAAAGCGAATGATTTGACCAAGATTTGAAGGTTATGGAAGAACGTTATCAGGGTAGATGGGATGTACATATGATGGCTAACTATTGTTGGAGCATCAAACGTGATAATCCTCCAGTTGAACACTCCAGAAAGAGCTGTAAACGTAAATTTTTACCTTAACTACTTACACACAATTATAATTATATAATTACAGTAGCAATATCCTTTGTTAAAACACAATAGTGTTAAATAAACATAGCAATCATGTCTGTTTCTTTCATATTTCATTGTATGTCAATATTTGAGAAAGTTAAAAAACTTGACGTAATAGAGAAAAACGGAGATCAGTTTTGGATTCAGCACCAAAATATTAGGTAAAAACAGCTGTCATACCTAACTTAACAAAAATTGTGTTCCCCAGTGTTATTTAAGATATTTTTGTCCTATGATATTATAATATATACTCAAATTCTCCTAAATAAATACTAGTTTTTAGCACCAGTATGAAATTGACAATGTTATTAGATTGGCTAAGTTGGATATAAAATAGTCTTTTGCGTATTATTCGATATACTTTTGCAATACAGAATACACCATTCCAACTGGCCATAAGAGCCAGGAAAATAAAGAAATCAAAGTAAACAACAAATAACTGAAACCACCAAAATGACACACTATTTGTCCAAAATTAGGACACCACACACTGTGACCGCCTCTGACACACAATATGCCACGGCCTGACATAAATTAGTTGCGGTTGGTCTCTATTTTTCTTTTTTGGTTTCGGCAATAACATCATAAATATTCAGTCGATTTGAAAGAAATTTGAAACCCTTATATTTTTTTATATTCTCTTTCAAATGATTTGATTGCTAAACTTCTCCCTAGGATAGCCGGGGAATTATTTGGCAATAACCTAATAACTATTCGGTCGATTCTAACGAAATTTAAATCCTTTATGTTGTTTGACATTCTCTTTTGAATGATATAATAGCCAAGGTCCTTCTAAAGTTAGTCCAGGAACTTTTTGAAGGTTTTGAAAGTCGTAAGTTCGTAAATCAGAATAGGTGAGAGCACGCGACTTTTGGTAAGCAGACCTTGTTTGAATTCAATCAACTCGGAAGGTATTCAGAAAGATTTAATTCTTTATTTAGGGGTAACTTTTTGGTGGGTATTGCTCATTAGTTTATTTATATCTAAATGGAATATACTTTGAGGCTGAAGGGGACAAGGCACCCTTCTCCATCTTGTATACGCTACCGACTGAAAGTTGGCATATAAGATTAAACTAGTTCATAATGATGACGGTATGCTTTGAAGAAAAAACTAACCGTAAAAAACTAACTAGCTTTACTTCAGTACATTTAATTTCTTCCGTTTATTCAAGTCGAGTTTGTTAGAGCAAGGCGTTTGTGTCGTTAATCTGAGAGGCAATTATTACGCCACGTTATACGTTGAAAGCAGCTTAAAAGCAACAACTTTTCCCGTCTTTCTCATTATAATATAATTGTTTTTTAGTACAAAGATAATCTTTTCAACAATCTCATCAAACTGTACCCCATTGTCAAGAACACAAAGAAGAAGAATTGAATGAAAATTTTCCCAAGCTAAACTTGTGAAAAACAATCCCTATTACAGTGGTACCTCTACTTACGAAATTAATTCGTTCTGGAAATCGTTTCGTAACGTGAAAATTTCGTAAGTAGAAACGCTTTTTACCCTATAAATGCCCTAATCGGTTCCAAGCCTGTGATAGAACGTGTTGAAGCTGCGTTTAATTTCAACTCCTACCCCGTATTATTTAAAACCACGATGCTGCCCACGTGCATCTTCGATTCAAAGCTTGGAGTCTTATCTCAGCTACCGGATGCCAATGTTTAAACAAGGAGGTTATCGTCCCCCCGTTCGCCCCCATACGCCGACCTCGCCAGATCGAGTTAGGCTTATGAACAGATAAGGCATTGTTCCCCGGCCCGGCTGTGCGTTCCCTCCAAGCTTCCACTCCATTTTCCCCCACGCCAAGGAGATGTCCTGGCTATTTATATGGAAACTTTACCACTAAGATTAGATTGGAGATCCAGATTTTCGTCGCGAAACATCACCACGACCCTCTCTCCCTTTGTGCGCCAAGGGACCTCGACCTCGAGATTCACCATCACTTGTCCAGAAGGAGGACAATATTCCTTGAGTGCCAAAGGTTCGAGCCTTTCCGACGACAGGTCCCCAAGGCTTCCCCCCTTGTTGTTCAAGGAGAACAGCATTAGAACAGCCATTGTTCGTTTTGAGCCCTTCGCCAAGAAACGGTTCTCATCCCCCCCCCCTGTTGTTCAAGGAGAACAGCATTAGAACAGCCATTGTTCGTTTTGAGCCCTTCGCCAAGAAACGGTTCTCATCCCCCCCCCCCTGTTGTTCAAGGAGAACAGCATTAGAACAGCCATTGTTCGTTTTGAGCCCTTCGCCAAGAAACGGTTCTCACCCCCCCTGTTGTTCAAGGAGAACAACATTAGAACAGCCATTGTTCTTGAGCCCGTAGACAAGAGACGGTTCTCATCCCCCCCCCTTTGTTCAGAAGAGAACAACCTAGAACAGCCATTGTTCGTTTTGAGCCCTTCGCCAAGAAACGGTTCTCACCCCCCCTGTTGTTCAAGGAGAACAACATTAGAACAGCCATTGTTCTTGAGCCCGTAGACAAGAGACGGTTCTCCTCCCCCCCCTTTGTTCAGAAGAGAACAACCTAGAACAGCCATTGTTCTTCAAGCCGTTCGTCGAGAAACGGTTCTCCTTCCCAAGACGCCTCGTCAGGATCCTTTCATCCCCCCCCCCTTCGGCTGGAACTCGCCAGCGGACCGAATATTCCTTCAAGTACCTTCCACTGCACCCTAATGAAAAGTTACGTAAGCCAAACGTCACCTTTTGAGTATTGATCCCTTTTGTCAATTCTATCCTGTGCTTTAAATTGTTTATCGAACCATCCCATCTCTTTAACTCTATATTTGTTTTACCTTTTTTAATCCCTTAAATCCTCGGATTAGCCCGAGTCTCCACGACCCTTTCCATTCTGTTTATGTCAATATTTTCCGTTTTTGTGTATTGTTTATAGTTATTATTAATAAAACTCTATTTTATTAATGATAGCAATATTATTATCCTTGAGCTCAGTTCCACTTCTTAAGCATATCGAAGATACATAATATCGGCCGCCAGACAGTAAACGCACTCTAAAGATAATTAAGGAAGTTCCCTCAACGAATAGTGTAATATATGGTATCGTCGGGAGTCATTCTATGACATATATATATATACTATTTAAATTTGGTATCAGGTGTGTAAGGTTTAACGCTATATCTTTGCAAACACTGGTCTCAGTCGAGTAAAGCATAGTGTTATTCGTTATAATAATAGAATATAGTAGTTCCCTTTTGTTTTAACGATTGCTATCCCCCCTTTTTTTTAAACTCAAGAAGCTGGAGTAGCTCAAGGAAAGGTTATAATAATTTGTTTGTGTTTTTTTTGTGATTTTAGTCAGTGGTTATTTAGATTGAGAAACCAAGTACGAATAGGTCATGCCCATATTTAGGTAGGCTAATTCTATAGAGGCATAATTCTTGTTGCAAGGAATTTTAGTTGGTTGACTATTGCGCCCTCAAGTGCAAAGATGACTGAGTTCGATATCTTTAAAGCGCAAGGAGAATCCTTGGGACTTTCCGGAAAAGAACTAATTAAGTACATAAGAGAGGAATGGATAAGACAAGTGTACCTTCACCATCAGATTAAACTTGCTCGGATTGAAGAAAAATATCAAAGAAAAGAGGTAGAAAGAGAAAGGGAAAGAGTAATCCGACAAGAGGAACGAGAAAGAGAAATACAACGAGAGGAACGAGAAAGAAAAATACAACGAGAAGAACGAGAAAGAGAAAAACAACGAGAGGAACGAGAAAGAGAAATACAACGAGAAGAACGAGAAAGAAAAATACAACGAGAAGAACGAGAAAAAGAAATCCAACGAGAAGAAAGAAGGAAGGATTCGCGCCCCTTCCCAGGAAAGCTGACAAAGTTTCCGAGCCCCGTAAAACCCCCAAACTTCTTTCCCCAAAACCAACAACGGGACTCCAAACCTACCGTTAAGACTTCTCCTCCATCTCTCTTCCCGAAGCGACCAACCATATGCTTCACCTGTGGTGTAGAAAACCACATGAGCTGGAATTGCCCCCAAAATTCTAGGCTTAAAAGCGGACCAGCCCACCAAGTTCACCAGATTAATGCAACCCCGGCTCCCCCGGTGGTGCAGACCCAAGCAGAAACTTCTCCCCCTCCGTCAGGCCACCAGGTAAATTTTGTTTTTGGTAAAAGTTCATCGGGAACTTTAAAATATGAGGAGGGCAGCGTGGAAAGCTGCCGAGTATTGACTCTCGTCAGGGACACAGGATGTACGTGTTTCATCGTGTCCGACGAACTCCTCCCAGTGGCCTCTAACCACGAAAAATTTGCGGTGGTACATGACCAACTTGGGCGGGCGAACCGATTTCCCGTCGCTAGATGTTACCTGCAGTGTCAATATTATAATAGCTGGGCTGAAGTCATTGTAGCACCATTACAATTCTGTTCCGTACTTATAGGACAGAGCCCCCAAGTAAGTTTTGACCCTGTGTTTCAGGCGGCCCTTCCTCAAGGCCGAGATAAGAAAGAAGCCCAGGAGCCCGTCCCCATCAGAACCCCGATACCGTCCGATTTCTCGGAGACCCCTAACCAGGACTTTAGGACGGCAAAAGAGGAGTGTGAATCACTTACACCCTTAGGTGATAAGGCCCCAGACAAGGACACGGAGACTGTCCCTGGACCCCAAGAAAAAAAGAACCCCCAAAGCGCCCATGGAGATACCTTCGTAGCACTGGACGAAGCATCGGCGCTTGAAGAAGATTACCCCGCGGAGTCCCTTAAGGTAATCCAGACAGTGTGCATCAAACCTGATGCCGATTACCCTCCTCCTTTTCTACCAGGCGAGTCTTTGGAACCCTCTGACCTGGATAATGACGCGCAGCTGACACCACGTCAGAAGAGTCAGCTACAAGAACTAATTAAATGGAATCACCATTTACCCACCCTATTAGCTCTTTTCGAGCAACTGCGTGAAAATGGCCTCACCATTGGCCCCAGCAAATGCCAGTTTGCCCACGAAACCATCAAATATTTGGGTTTCAAAATAGGACAAAACAAGTTAGGTCCCCACGAGAACAAGATTAAGGCAATCGCCGACATGCCCTTCTTGATTACAAAGAAGCCATTAAGATCGATCCTAGGATCAGCTTCTCCCTATCAGCGATTTGTTCTGAATTTCGCTGCAATTTCGGCCCCCTATGCCCCCTTCAGGAAAAGAATTTCTCCGATCGTTTACGTTGGAATGATGTCGCTGTTTCCCATTTTAATCAGCTCAAAAGTAAGTTCATTTCTGCCCCCATTTTTAAGTTGCCCAACCCGGAAAAATCCTTTGGGGTTAAGACCGACGTGATCAACGAGGGCATTGGAGGTGTACTCCTTCAATACGTGGATGACAGAACGAGTCATCCAGTTGCATATGCTAGTCGTCAATTATTACCACGCGGAAAGAGATATGCCACTAGAGAAAAGATAGCTCTATCAATTATCTGGGTCATAGACAAATTCAAGCTGTACTTGATATGTAAAGAATTTCAAATAGGAACCGACCACCGTCCGTTAGCCTATATTAGGAATTTGAGACACTCAAACGGCCGCATCATGCGCTGGAGTTTACTCTTGCAAGAGTATCAGTTTAAAATAAATTATATCAAAGGTTCCGATAACCAGGTCGCTGACGCACTCAGTAGGAATGCGTTACCGAATAGCGTAGAATAATTGTATTCATAGGATTAGTATCTCCATGTAGGTATATACCGTCTTGTACGACTTAATTTAAGATTCTTTTGTAATATAATTAATTAATGTATATGTCTGAATTTTGTAACGCTCAATGTCTAATTTTTTGTATGTATATATATTTGTTCTTATTAATTTACGTATAAATTATTTTGTCCCGTATGTACTAAGTTTATATCATTTCATTGTTCCATGCCCTTTTTTTTTTTTCCTCTCTGATTAAGTTGTATTAAAGGTTATTTTCCCCTGTAATCTAAAGATCAAAATGATCATATGTATTGAGGTAATACTAGTTAGGTGCAGGAAGGTACGTTTGGTACAAGAAAACGAGTTCCCCACAACGGACCTCTATCGTTGTCCCTTCTCTCTTTTTTTTTCGAAGTGACAACTTCCCCTGGAATGGAGGGGTGTGATAGAACGTGTTAAAGCTGCGTTTAATTTCAACTCCTACCCCGTAATATTTAAAACCACGATGCTGCCCACGTGCATCTTCGATTCGAGGCTTGGAGTCTTATCTCAGCTACCGGATGCCAATGTTTAAACAAGGAGGTTATCGTCCCCCCGTTCGCCCCCATACGCCGACCTCGCCAGATCGAGTTAGGCTTATGAACAGATAAGGCATTGTTCCCCGGCCCGGCTGTGCGTTCCCTCCAAGCTTCCACTCCATTTTTCCCCACGCCAAGGAGATGTCCTGGCTATTTATATGGAAACTTTACCACTAAGATTAGATTGGAGATCCAGATTTTCGTCGCGAAACATCACCACGACCCTCTCTCCATTTGTGCGCCAAGGGACCTCGACCTCGAGATTCACCATCACTTGTCCAGAAGGAGGACAATATTCCTTGAGTGCCAAAGGTTCGAGCCTTTCCGACGACAAGTCCCCAAGGCTTCCCCCCCCTGTTGTTCAAGGAGAACAGCATTAGAACAGCCATTGTTTGTTTTGAGCCCTTCGCCAAGAAACGGTTCTCATCCCCCCCCCCCCTGTTGTTCAAGGAGAACAGCATTAGAACAGCCATTGTTCGTTTTGAGCCCTTCGCCAAGAAACGGTTCTCATCCCCCCCCCTTTGTTCAGAAGAGAACAACCTAGAACAGCCATTGTTCGTTTTGAGCCCTTCGCCAAGAAACGGATCTCACCCTCCCTGTTGTTCAAGGAGAACAACATTAGAACAGCCATTGTTCTTGAGCCCGTAGACAAAGACGGTTCTCATCCCCCCCCTTTGTTCAAAAGAGAACAACCTAGAACAGCCATTGTTCTTCAAGCCGTTCGTCGAGAAACGGTTCTCCTTCCCAAGACGCCTCGTCAGGATCCTTTTATCCCCCCCCCTTCGGCTGGAACTCGCCAGCGGACCGAATATTCCTTCAAGTACCTTCCACTGCACCCTAATGAAAAGTTACGTAAGCCAAACGTCACCTTTTGAGTATTGATCCCTTTTGTCAATTCTATCCTGTGCTTTAAATTGTTTATCGAACCATCCCATCTCTTTAACTCTATATTTGTTTTACCTTTTTTAATCCCTTAAATCCTCGGATTAGCCCGAGTCTCCACGACCCTTTCCATTCTGTTTATGTCAATATTTTCCGTTTTTGTGTATTGTTTATAGTTATTATTAATAAAACTCTATTTTATTAATGATAGCAATATTATTATCCTTGAGCTCAGTTCCACTTCTTAAGCATATCGAAGATACATAATATCGGCCGCCAGACAGTAAACGCACTCTAAAGATAATTAAGGATGTTCCCTCAACAAATAGTATATATATGGTATCGTCGGGAGTCATTCTACGACAAAGCCCCTTAAAAATCGGACATCATTTTTTTATAAATTACATAAATGCATCAAAACCTGTAACAAATACATGATAGAATTAAATTACTGCACAATAAACATAAAAATGAGAGTTGTACATAATGTAAAGAATAAAGGGTTTTTTCCTCCTTTTTATTTTAATGGTTCTCTTGTTTAACTGCTATCGTTGTCACCTTTTGCCTTCTTTGGTTCAGGTTCACTCTCAACAGTGGTTTTTGCCTGACGTTTTGTAGAGATCTGATCCAAGATTGTTCGCCATGCCGAACAACAGAAGGAATTCCAGTCCTCCTTTTGAACTTCTCGAACCACCTACGCGATGCCTTAAGTTCCTGGTGTGGATCTTGCGCCGAAGTTCCCTCGCCTGCATCCATCTTTACGAGGTCATTAAAGATGGCAGTCGCCTTTTCGCAAATTATGGTCTCGGTCACTGTGTCTCGAGCCATCTCTTTCTCCTTTATTCACATGAGTAACAACCTCTCCATCTCATTGTTCACTCCCGACCTCCTCTTCGAAATGACAGAGAGGCCTTTGGAAGGAGTCGTAGCTTTTAGGGATTCCTTTTGTTTTAATATCGTGCTGATCGTTGATGGATTACGGCTATATTCTTTGGCGAGATCAACCAAACGCATCCCTTTTTCGTACTTTTCTATTATCTCTTGATTTGTTTGTATGGACAAAACAACTCTCTTCTTCTTCTCACCACTTTTCTCCATCACTTTCTTGGGGCCCATAGTAAATAAAAGTTAATACGCACACGTAAAGTTGCAATAAACACTAACAATAGCTGACGAAAAACTGTCCGAACACTTCGTGCTTTACTGAATTTCGCTAGCGTGAGACTGAGGCTTCGGTGATCCTCATGGGCCGACAGGAAAACGAAGGGGATTCTGCGTATACGCACATACACACAGAGGTCCATCCTAGCCAATGGGCTGCCAGGAAGATGCTGGGCAATAGCCAATGGCAGAGCAGCTCGGACGCGCCACTTTCAAACCAAGATACAGGATGCTACAAGTATGTTTACGCTCGGTGGACTCTGGGAGCTGTGAGTAGCAGCGCCTATTTTGAAATTTTCGCCTTTCGTATCCTGGAATTTCTTTCGTAACAAGAGGCAATATTTTTCCGAAGAAGTGTTTCGTAACCTGAAAATTTCGTATGTAGAGCCTTTCGTAAGTAGAGGTACCACTGTAGTTAACTCTTACAAGACGGCGTGGTCCACAGGATTTCTGTTTCAACTTTGGTGGCTTTTTCTATTTTCGGACATCACGATAAGTGAGATTTTTACATTCTATCATATCATCATAGGAAAGCTAATTTTTTAGCTTCTCTTCACTTTTACTATTAATATTAGTAAAACATGCCAAAGAAGAATTCATGTAAATGTCTGCAATCATTAAAATACCTAAAATTAAAAGTTAGTAGCTAAAGCAGTCACTTGGTTTGAAATCTGGCCAAAGAGGAAGAAGCAAGTCTTGGATGTGAACACGGAATTCAGGAGTAGTCCAAACTCACTGATCTCCGTTGGCTTGTGGCTTCTTCCTCTTAGCTCTGTAGCTCATGTTGGATAAGGATTAAGTATTTTATTATATTTGAGTTCAGATAGATGTTAAGGTTGTGGTTCTCTCTCCAAAATGGTTATACTTATCCTACCTATAAATATGTATCAATTTAATTAATAAATTCAGCAAGAAGCCCATAGCCACTTTTCATGGTGACAAAACACATGGGTAAAATTTTCAGGGGTTTTCATTTACAATAACGTGTCCTGGTACGCATTTTACCCTGATTCGTTGTTCTCCCCACTCAAAATTAAGTCCTAAAAGGGGAAAAATCATTACTAACACCAGTACAAAAAATAAGATGGATGGTAATAGCAATTTACTTGGCACCTCTCTATTTCATGCTTCGTTTAGAGTCTAAACGAAGCATGAAAGTTTAATAGTCTAAACTTTAGACTATTAAACTTTTGAATATAGTCCTCTATTACTGTATATACCATTCATTTCAGAACTTTGTATTTGTCACATTCAATTTTTCGCGCCTTGTTTTGTCACATCTTTTTTTGAAAATCATTTTATTTCTTATTTACCATTAATTATATTTATTAAGACCCTTATTTCATATTAAAAAGAAAAAATAAATGTCTTCCGAATGGCCTTATTAGATCCACACTTTTGCCAAAGCTAGCCCCCTTATCGTTCCACAGTAAATAAGACAGGAGGAAGTCTTTACTCTTCCGGCCCTATTAACAGGACTGAATAAGTTTGGTTTAGCAATTCTTTTCAACCACCTCGCTGGCTTCCCTATTCCCTGCTCTCTTTCAAGTATTATTAAACTTTCCAAAGTGTCTCTCTCCTACGAATAGAAGCACTATCTGTAAGGGAGAAATGAGGAAATATGGACTAATATCCTCTTTTATTTTGAAAGATGAATAAGGATTAATGTGTTTATTTATTAAATAAGGAAGAAAATCATTGGAGTTGTCCTCAACAGAAAATTGATAATTTTAGAAAAATGACACACATAAAGGATTAGCAAGTAGTGAAGTTCGAGGAAATGAAAATATCTACATCAGAAACAAAATAGCCTAAAAAAGAGACTACTGTGGATATACCATTTCGTTGTGTTGTGTGTGTTGTGGGAAAAGGTTTTTGGTTATGTGCGTGTAGACGTGTTTAAATAGATCTGTCTTCGCCAACGCTTCAGAAATATTCAGCATCTTGCCAATTTGCGAATTCCTCACTACGAGTGCCGATTTTCTGTTGTGTCAGGTCTCGCTGGGATTGAATGCAGTAATTTGTCGTTGGAAGTCCAACGCTTTATCCAATAGGCTAAAGAAAGATCAAGATGAAGACGTCTATAACGATTAACGTCGGCGGGAAACGACATCGACGACCGAGTGCGGAGATACTGTTGAACAATCGAGTGTGCAGATGATGTCGAATAACCAAGTGCTTAGGTGATGTTGTTCAACCGAGGACGCATGTGATATGAAGCAACAGAGGGTGCAGGTGATAATGAACAACCGAATGCGCAGATGATGTTGAACAACCGAGCGTTTAGGTAATGATATTCAACCTATGGCGCAGACTATGTTGAACAACCGAGTGTTTAGGTGATGATATTCAACCTATGGCGCAGGCGATATTTATTTCGGTGTAGAAGTTTTTTTTTTATTTGAGCGTCTCAACTGGCAAAAGGCCATCAAGGACGTATCTGCGTAGCAGTGGAAAAGCACTGTCAACGAGGCAATGATTGATTAAAAACTGAAGAAAATCCATTTTTTCGATGTTTAAATGATTTTAGCTGATGGTTATTTTTTATAATTTTAGGGCACCATTTTGTCTGCCGGCTGCAAAGGCACTGCCGCCGTTGGAACTGAGTGAGATGGGAGAGTTAACTAGGTAGAGTACAGTCGTGTCTCTATGCCTCATTTTCCAAAGCCTTTATTGTCGACGTTAATGTTTAATGATTCATTGGTCGCAACTTGTTATTCTAGTGCCGAGAAATGTAAAATAGAAGCCCGTTGATCATCCTTCTTCGTCATTTCCAAATACTGTAGTGAGTGTAAACAAGTCTAGCTATGAATGGATGGGAGCGGAACTCTCTCGAACTGAACTTGCACTTGTTCCGAATCAAAGACTTGTGAAGCCCTTCTCGGCGCTTAAATTGAATGGCCAGGCTCTATATAAATATATATATGCCTTTTGGGGTTTGCGTCGAAGTTCGTTTAAGAATCTACCTTAGCCGGTTCGTGAACGGGAAATAGTTAAGAATTCAATGGGAATGGTGTACTTTTTAATTGCTGGGTTCTTTTAAAACAAATAATTCAGAGTGCAATTTGGCCAAAGATTAACAGGTAGCTGGTAATCGTTTAGGATTGCAAGAAAAAGACAATTAAAAAATATACACTGTACTAACAAATAAATGAAGTTTAAATATGTAGAGGTACATAGTTTAACAGGAATGATTGTACATGCAAAAAATAACTGTCGGCACGAGACACATGAGGAATAAATATCGGATTAATGGTCGGGTTCAGGTCAGTGATTAAAAGGGGATTTTAATCTAGAGCTCACACAAAGGGTGGGACGGTTTGAGTAGACTAGATTATAGAATAATCTGTAGGCGTCAACGATTGAAACTGCTTACTTGTTCGTTGAAGGGAAGGGCCTGTCGGGATGCGATGAATGTAATGGGGAAGCTGGGTTCCCTTACGGGGCGGATGAGGGAGCACACGTAGTTTGGCATTCGATGATGGAACACCTCGTCAGATACTCGCCGATTGACTATAGCAGAGTTCACGGATGTCGATTTAGCCTTCGTCCTCGAATCGAAATCGCAGTTGTCTCCGAACGCGACGGGTGAGCGTGTCCTATGCTCGTACGCGGTGATAGGCGGGAAAGTCCTGGAGTGCTACACGCTAAACCGAGTTGGGAGATTATATAGGCACTTGCTGGTAGCTGAGATGGCCTGGCGGAAGCCTCCACGACTCGCGCGATCTTGGGGAAAGGCAACAACTCCTTCTGGGGAACCGATATAAAGATGGCGTAGAATGTCGACGAGCTTCGATCTATGCCGGAGGGAAAGAAGATGGCTGTGAGGACATGCGAGACAAGAAGAATGTGTCTCTAAGTGGATGCAGTTGGGGTGAAATAAAACGGCGTGGACCGCATCCTCGCCGTAGATCAGCCTCGCTTCCTCCGCTCCATGCGGTGATCTCAAGACCATGTGGGTACAGAAGGGCACGTGGTCCGCCCTTTGACCTTATTTCTTTACACACACCCTGATACGTGCATGTACATACTCATAGACAGTACAGAAATTTCAATGAAAAATGAAGCATGATTTATGTATTTTGTGTTCTCATGTAGATATGTATGTAACAGCAGTTCTCCACTTAAAGTTAGAACTAACGGCATGTAATTCGAAATTTTCTAATTAGATGACCTCTAATTTGATTAGTCTACTGATGCATATAGTTAGTCTTGCTAGAAATTCTAACTGTCTTTTTTTTAACAATAGACCTGATTGGAGTCTAGTGTATTTGCTGTTCTTTATTCCCTTTTTTTCTTCTTTCCAACTCTATCTTCCATATTCTTTAGTTCTTCTTCTTTTTCCATACCATTCTCTCTTCATTCTCGACGCTACTTTGCTTCTGATAAGACGTGAATTAATGTGCTCCTGCAAAAGTATTCAATTGTGTTTTCTTAATATAATTCTGGTGTGATAATATATCGTGAGCTTAAATCAAATTGATAAATTATTAAACTACTTTTGTTTACAATACCTTAAAATAAATTATAATAAAAACGTGTTGGCTACATAGACATGACCGCTTTTCCGGGACACGAAGTGTTCCGAACGGAAATGACATGCTATACCATCTTCCATTCAGGCGCGGATCCAGGGGGCAGCGGCTAGAGGGCTGAAACTCCCCTCAACTTTCAGACCTGTTTATGGTATATTTCTTTTTTAAGCCATATTTGTATTCTGCTATTAATAAATAGATAAATAATAATATATATATAACAGTTTTTTAAACCTTTTCAATCGGATGTATCTTACATGATACATGTCTAAATTCAGGTAAATTTCAAAAATAATTATTAAATTCAGTATTATAAGTTAGGTGACGTCCAAAAACTAAAATAAACCACAACTCCTAATTTTTTGATACGGCCTTGGCCAAAATTATGGGGCAGGTATGAGAAAGTAAAGAATATGATTTAAACTCATTTATTCCATACTTGACATAATACATATAAATATAAATATAATTATGGGGCAGGTATGAGAAAGTAAAGAATATGATTTAAACTCATTTATTCCATACTTGACATAATACATATAATACATATATTCTATCAAAAATAGTATTTGTTGTGTCCTCCTTTTGCTTTTATAACCGTTTTTATGCGTTTTTGCATACTTGAGACTAAGTTGGCACGAGTGGTTGGCTCAATTTTCTGCCACTCTCCATGAATTTTGGCTGTTAATTCACTTATCCAGGAAAATTTGTGCACCGTCACTCTAGTGTCCAAGTGTGACCACAAATGTTTAAAGGGGTTGACGTCTGGAGATTGAGGGGACCATTCCATCAACGTTACCCCTTTCTTTTCAAACCAACGCTTTGAGACTCTAGATGTGTGGCATGGAGCATTGTCTTGTTGGAACTTTACACCATCCGGTATGTCATCATTGCAAATTTTACCTAAGGAAGGTTGATAAACCTGGTCTAACATGCTGGTGTAAGTGTTGGACTTCATTCTGCCCTCACAAGGAAACAACAATCCTTGACCTGACGACTATATATAGCCCCAAACCACTGCTAACTCAAGATTTGACTGTTGGGCCATCATATCTCGGATCATAAGCTTCCCCAACTCTTAGACAAATATAAACAGATGCAGGGGTTCCAAAGTTCTGAGGAGAAGTACAAATTTTACCGATCATTTTTGGTATCATTTTGGTATCCAATAAAAATGTGTATAAGCGTAATAAATTGGCGGAAACTAATGTGGAGAACAGAACTTAAAGTTGCTCTCATCAGAACAAACACCTTTAGGCTAATCATCATCAGTCTATCTTCATGCTCTTTAGCCCAAGACAATCGCTTCTTTTTGTTCACCTGGTTTCTTTCTATCCTTATATCCTGTGAACCTAGCTTCTAATAACCTTCTTCTCACTCTGCGTCTTGATATATCTTTGTTTGTTTCTGCCCGAAACTCAGCAGCTATATCAGAAAAGGTTTTTTCCTATCGGCCAGAGATGTCCTTTTCAGCAACCTCTCTTCCCTCAGAGTTGTAGACCATGCAGTTTTTGAAAGAATTGGTCTCATTGTACTTTTTAATGGTTGTTTGGACACCGTTTCCTTGGCATTTCCATTTTCTTGAAATTTGGACTCTGCATAATCCCTCTCTCGATAATGCATTACTTGAGCTCTTTGATTATTAGGAATCTGTTTCTTCCGCGGAATCCTTAACAAAAAATTACCCCTTGCAAGGCAACAATAAGATAATCATTAAAAAAATAGGAAATACCGTTAGTATCTCACATTAAATGTCAGAAGGTTGCCCCAACCACTTATGAACAATATGCAAAACCGCGTTAAAGCGCTTATAAAAGCAAAAGGAAAACATATAAAACACTAATTATAGATGGGATATACTCGACTGTTTATTATATTGTTTTCATTTATTATGTGAATGAGTTTCATTCGTATTTTCTATTTTTTCATAATTGCCCCATAATTTTGGCCAAACCTGTATGTAAAAAAAAAATCGAATTTGAGAGAGTTAGTGTTTACTCCTCTGTTAGATATTGTTATTTATTAACAATGCCTTGTAAGATAACCATTATTAATAATTAATGACCTTTACTCAGACTACTCCTTGGGAGGAATTCAAGTTATACCTCTTAAATTTTCATCCTCGTTCCGACATTGCTGCAATTGCATGCATCAATATAATTTATGAATATTGAACTGGCGAAGAATTTTGTATACGCTATGCCTCATGTAGCATTTTGAATACTCTTATAAAAGTCGAATGAATGAGATGTAGCTGTGCTTTTAATGAGAAAATTTACCTTGAAACAAGCGTTATTGGAAACTGGTTTTGCATATTTTGTTTACTAAAGGAGGCCCTCCATGTTGAAGTTTTCCCAACTATAGCGCAAATTGGTGCATAAAATTAAGTCGATTCTCCTGTTCTGTTCCATCTAAGGACGAAATTAAGGATTTAAAACAGGGCCCTAAAAAATTTATTTGTAATTTTCTGGTGAGAGTAGAGGCTGGATGTTGAAATGGAACAAAAGGTATTAATCAAAATAATCAGAGAAAGAGGGAGAAGGGTTTTTTTGTGATAAAAATTCAAATGACTGTCAGTGAGAGTTTTAATATGGGAATCTAGAGTTAAATTTTAAAATTATTTCAAGACAGAAATCCACGGAAAGAAAAGCGATGTAAAGCGGTTCAATCCTACGTACAAATATATTTTTCAGTAATATAGCTACTAATAGAAGAAATAATTTTAAAATAATTAAGCCTATCAACAGATTTCGGGCAACAGTAAGACATCAATAAAATGCAACTTGCATTGAGTACGTAGAAAGGCTTTGAAAAGAAAGAGTTTTTAAATTTGCTAAGTATTACTCTAAACTCAGGATACAAACTTATATTTAAGCAACAGTATTCACTAAATAGAATGGATGAGGTTCGTAATAGGTAAAAGTGGCCTTGAATTATATGACTTTTGGATGACAAATAATCGTGCGATAACTTCAAGGCAATTAGGTGAAGGTGCGACAGACAATTAGCCCTCAAACGATGGAAAAGAAAGATCAGTGAAGGGAAAAGGGAATCAGAAAATCCAGGTTTCTTAAAAAGGAAAGTAAATTGCATAAACACAAGTGCGCACAGTTTAAGAAACAATTTAATTAAGTTTATGCTTTTATTCGTGCAGAAACTTTGACCTAATCGCTATAATTGATATCTAGTATTGATGGTTATAAAAGTTCACTTGAGATGAAATACATGTAGTAGAAAGTCGAAAAAAGACCAAAAATATTCGCTAAAAAAATAATTATGAGAAATTATATCTTAAGGACAATCCAAACCTCAGAAAATAATTTTATTGAGCATTTTGCAAGTTTCTATACTGTTGAAAACTTGCCATGGTTATTCCAACAAAGTGAAGAGATCGAATATGGGGTAACAAAAAAAGATTTTCCGAAACGCGAGTAAACGTGGAATAAAAGATTATTCATATAAATAACATGATCAAAGTCACAGGGATCAAGCTGGTTTGAACCAACTTACCTAAACGATTTAAATAACAAATATGTAAAACCAAAGTGTATGCATGATTTTAATTTGGTAAATTCGGGACAAGGAATTCGCAGCTGAGTTTAAAGGAGCTAATTAAAGACACAAAAAATGGATATCTATGAAGAAGCTCGTATTGAGCTTATCTATTGGAATCTTTCAATAAAATTATATAGATTCTCGATGAGTATACTGCAATGACTATTGTTTCCCTAGTGTTTCAAATAAATAGCTTTTAATAAGGTTCCCCAAATAAACTTTTTTTGAAACTTAACTCGGAGCAAACAAGAATAATTTTTTTGAAGGCATAGATAGAAAACTTGCTTGGAAATCACTAATTACTAATAAAATCTTTCGAGGATCTATATTTGCGTCACTTTTCTCATGGTATACATAAACATGATCATACTCCAAATCCAGAGTAGTTGCTCGGAAGAAGAGGAAAAAATCTATCTCGCATCCATAGTCAAATTCAAACGAACCATGGAGCGACAAAACCTATCTACTGTAACCATATCAGCATGTAGCCAAATAAGATCAAATGGCGACCACGTGTCCTTCTATACCCACGTGTTCCTGAGATCACCGCATGGAGCTTTGAAAGCACTGCTGAACCAGGGTGATGTAACCTACGCGGTTATCACGCCCCAGCTGTATTTGCTTAGGGACCGATTTCATCGTCTCTCATGGCTACGTTTCAGCCAGCATTCCTGCCTTCCGTCATAAGATCGAAATCCGTTGAGCATTCCACGCCAACGTTATCACAATTCTCCCCCGAGTCGCCGACTTTACCCCCAAATCGCATGTTTGTGTGGCGGCGGCCGCCAAAGCCACCAAAAGCCACCTCACCAGGTGTCTATATAATCCTTCGACTCAGTTTAGTAAGCAGCACTAATAGACTTCCCACCTACTACGGCAAACGAGCTGAAGGACGCTCATCTCGCCCCATCGGCGACTTCGATTCGAGGACGAAGGCTAAATCAAAATCCGTGAACTCTGCCATCGTCAATCGGCGAGTATCTGAAGAGGATTACCATCTCCGAAGGCCGTCTACGATTGCTCCCTCATCTGAAGCGAGAAGTAAACCGACTTGCCTCTTCGCATTCATCGTATCTTAACTGGACCCTTTTCTGCAACGAACACGTAAGCAATTGTTACCGTTGCCACCTGCAGATTGATTTCGAATCTGGGTTACCCAATCGATCCATTATTTGTGTGTTCGCCCCAGTTTAAAATCCCACTTTAAATCACCGACTTGAATCCGACCTCCTTAATTCCCTAATTAACCCACCTGTATCTCGTGTAGACATTTAACACCCTCTGTACGACCATTCCCTTTAAACCCAATATTTCTGTATTATTCTGTTGCTAGTAAGGATATATTTTCGCCATTGTCTTTCTTTTGCAATCCCAACGCGTACCATCTACCTGTTAATCTTTGGTCAACTTGCACTCTGAAATATTTGTTTTGAAAAGGACCCCGCAAAGTTAATAATTAACCAACCCCTATTCAGTAACCATCTTCAACCAACTTAGGCCCCAAGCTGCAAAACTACATACATATATATATTATATATATATATATATATATATATATATATATATATATATATATATATATATATATATATATATATATATATATATATATATATAGAGAGAGAGAGAGAGAGAGAGAGAGGCTGGCTATCATTCCACGACACAGCATCTCACATGCTAAAGGCTAACAAGCGTATGACACGTGTACAAGAAACCATAACGCTGCAAATATACGCCTCTCAGGTAAGGCATAGGACAGGTCAGCTTCATCTTAGTACTGGTCTTGGTCCAGGTGATGCCCACGACAGCGGCAAAATTGCACTACTTTTGTCTTGGCTAAAGAAAACCTAAACCCGTTAATTTGCAATAAAAAAGACCATACCCAGACTCTGGTCGAGTTGGCTTCCAGGGAGTGTACATACGTAGAATGCAGCGAATAATCTTTCTGCAGCACGGAGGTAGTAGTTGTAGTGGTTCATTAACCTTCCTTCATTCAGACGGATTCCGACCAGATAATGAAATAGATATAAAGGTCAGTGTAACCATCGTTGATGAGCTTGAGGGCACCAGGGCAAGGTCCTGTTTGTGTAGAGGTGCCAGGAAGTATTATGTTTTAAGGGGATAACACATTTATTTTGGAGTTACTTTTCTCCATTGTTTGGTTTAAAATTCGCATTTTTTGGTTTGTGTATATTTTGTTGCAAATTTTATGTACTTTTTATGGTTTAATTATTTTCTTAGAAACATGAGTAGAACATATTGAAAATTAAGATAATGCAAAATTGTATACATTCGTGGAAAACATTTCTTAGGTATTTAAAGTTTATTTGTGAAAAACAAAACAAAACTATACCATTGATATTTATATCATTTTATTGCACCTTTATTCCCTTTCCTATAGTATATATTTTGTTTTAGCAACATGACTAGAACATTGTAAAAATTATGATAATGCAAAATTGTATATATTCGTGGAATTTCTCTGTAGACTTTTAAAAGTGAATTTCTGAACAAAACACCAAACTACACTATGCGATTTTAAATATTTGCTAAAAACCTGCGCTGGTGAACCTGTATATATTTTTTGCATCATTCGAATATAGATTGAACTAAATTACAGGGCATTTAGAACATCCCTACTATTTACCTAACATTGCCCTTTCCAACTTAGAACAAAGCCTATGTTGACCATGTCGGAAAAATATATGTTTCAGTCCACCATTAAAACAGACTTTGATGGAACTAAAGAAATCTGATTTGAAATGATAACTAGATCATACTTGCATATTCTGCTTGTGAATTGAGTTTTATTGCTTAATATTAGTAATTCTATAGCCATTTATATGATTTCAGGTTTCAAAGGGGGGTTCTGAAAGGCCCCCCTGTATCTCTAAAATCTCGCCGTAAGTTATTATGATTTTAACAGAAATATAAGGGCTTTTAATAATCTTTAATTTCTCATATAATAATCTAAGGTGCTAAAAAGTTGAAAAAATCAATGTGGTATCGCCATAACTCCAAACCGCGTTCAGGTGGAACCTTCGTCTCGCCGGGGCAGAGGGATCTGTTCCACATCAGAGGTATGTTGATATAGATATCCATCGGCAGGATTCCTTGGAACAGAGATTGTGTGTGTGTTGTGCCGCGAAAATGGAATAATAAAGAAACAGTGTTGTAAATTGGCTATTTGTGTGTTGAGAAGTGTAAAATGTAACCACTCCATTACAGGGCTGAGCACAGCGCGTCAACCAATTGTTACCTAGTTCTCTACGTGCGCTGACGTTTCTGTCCACTCATGCCGGGTTCGAACTCGGTACCGCGACGTTAGCGGACGCACGCCGTATCCACTCGGCTAGCAAGAGCTCTATCATCGAGGTGATACCGTTGAGGTTCAAGGCAAAAAACGTAACGCTGAGGCCACTTCCATGCGGGAGACCCTCCCCTTGCCTTACGGGTTCGTAACTGGCTTTTCAACGTGTAGGTGGAATTGAAGATTTCATAGGAACACAACGAGAAAAATGGATCTGGGTCCTTTCGCTACAATCACATGTAGCCTATCCCTTATAGTGTAGTGTTGAGCGATCTTCTGGAATTTCTACAAATAATAAAATATTGTTGCAAAATGCTGCCTGTGAAGGAAAGCCTCGCAAATATTTTTGCAGCTTATCGGAGAATCTGACGTCGATTAAAACTTAAAGAAAACGAATGTGCAGAATAGGGTTGACCTCCACTTTCTTGACGCGAATTGAACGCATACATTTATAATACATAATAATTAATAAAAATAAAATAATGATATTTGAATAAAAATATATTACAAATATTTAAAGGTAAAATTACACTTAATTATACTATACAGACATAATATTGGCATACATATATGACGCTAAGTGAGTGCATACATTATTAATAATAAGAATATATACTTTTTCATTTCGTTTACTCATGACTTTGAACATGTACATTATTTATCATTGTGTGAAATTCCTCTTAAATATTCAATATCCATGATATTCTCAAAATTCTACAGCCGTCTGAGCATACGTTCATCTGCATCCCTGCAACAAGTTTTTTGATTGTAGGCGAGCAGGTTCATCATCTCGAAAGATGTCTAAGACAAAACTGAATTTAAAATTGAAAAAAACATTTTTATTCATTCAATTCACTCTGGAAAAAATATAATCTCACATTCTTTATTAAATTTGATGCTAGAAGAGAAGTAATTCGTCGAATCTCCTCAAATCTCTTCACCATAAATATTTAAAAATATGTCTCGCATTGTTTGTTTAATAACATACATGTTCAGTTATTTTAGAGTACAATAGACATAAGTATTTTGTCTGTGAGCTTCATCAAAAATTAACTTAATTTATTCAGTTTAAAATAATCCATATATCCTATAAATATTTATAGCAAGTCAACCGTTATCCTAACGCCAAAATACTGGATCTATTGCCATTTTTTATCAGACTTTTGAGGCTATTATTTAAAATTTATATCCCTATTTATAATTCTTCTTCTCATTCTTTTAAAAATCTTTGTTAAGAACATGGTATTCCAAGAGTTTAAAAGCACCATATTGTAAAATGCTCAATGTGTGGGATCCTCCCGAATCCCCCTAAAAATATATTGCTGTCAACGATTATCCTAAGGCCAAAATACTGTCCACAATAGTTTTCATTGGTCCTTTCACTATCAAATGATATATTGCTTTAGTATTAGTTTTTGTGCCCACAAAGCTAAGAAATAATTAAGTGTTATAAGTAGAAGGATTTAGTAATTTCAAACACCTTTATAGATATTTCCAAAGAATTTAGTTTAGCAAAAAGATAAAACTTCGAAATTCTTATTAAATTTCGAACATTTAGTTGAAAATGTAATCTGCACATTAAGAAAGCTTAGCTTAATAATATATATATATATATATAGCAATATCCCAATATTTTTCATTTATGTGTGATGTATATATTTTTGTTAATATTGTTAATACTACTTTGTGAATTTCTCATATCCATTATTCACAACCTCTTATCTGGCTCCGAAAAGTACATAGATCACATCCTATCAGCATAGACCTTAGACAACAACAATTTCAAGTAACTTTTCCACAACCTAAATTTGTTACACCCATCGATAAAATTCAGAGTAGAATTGGAACAGAATAATTCCTTACCGTTTCTGGACGTAAAAATCGACCGTTTAAATATTCGAATACAGTGCTTAGTTAATCGGAAACCTACAAATTCAAATGATTACATACATTTATTCTCATTACATGACCAATCTGTCAAGGTATCCGTTCTTTCTTTTTCTTTTCTCCAAGCCTATAGAACATGCAACCCAATTTTCCTTAAGGATACAATCAACTACCCTATCTGCAATTTCATGGAACTAAAATACCCAATTTATATTATAAAAAGATGCCATTCTAAGGCACGAAAGTCTTATATTGCATCTCCATACCCCAAAAGGAGAATTTGGAAAAATGTTTTAGTTTCCCATAATCGTATGAGAATGGAAATTACATAAATATTACATTTAAATTTTCAAATACCATAGAAAAATCTTTGACCCAACTGCGTCCCACAAGCCAGGACACAGGCCTATATCTAATCCCCTACAAAAGGTGGTATTTGTCATACACCGGAGATTCTGGTCACTATATTAAGAGGAAAAAAGAACACCGAGCAGATATAAGGAGGGTACCATATCCCTCAAGTCGCTTTGCGGACATTCAAAATTCCGCCTATAGAAAAAATGATTTTATCAAACAATTAAGTATATTGAGATGAGACTGGCAGAATCAATCATCATTAAAAAAGTCGCTAATTTTAATTTATCTCAAGGGCATTATAAATTCCACGAATATATCTGGAATAATGTTGCCAAACTCATCTATAAACCACCGGAGCCAGTGTTTCAAGGGGAATAGAAATATTCCCCGAGATCCAAGCAGATATTTATGTTTTCCAGTTTTTTTCCTCTGTTTTCATTTTGTTTCGATTTTTGTGCATCTTTATATAGTGGAGTCACTTGCCTTCCATTTCATTAGAGGCTTGATAATGGCATCATGCCAAAACTAGTCCTGTTTTTTAAATAAATCATATTCAAAGATTGTGGTTTATTATTATTTTTGCACTGAATATATATTGCGTTAATATTATATCTTCTAATCAAATAAATAAATATATTAATTCAATCGGTTAACATAATTTCTCTTTTTTCTTTGTATTGTTTTGTTTTGCACAATCCAATACTTATATAATATTAAAAAGTTTAAAGTTTGCTGGCTTCAGTCCTATCAAGGTATGTTCCTTCTCCGGCAGACGTCAGCCAGGGTAAATAAACCCCAACTCCCGCCCGTGATGTTTTCAGTCACGGTGGTAACCTACCTAGTAAATAGAGTCAGCTTAAAAAGAATCCGGACGGAGATTTGAACTGTCGACCCAGCGATTGCCGGCCAAGTGCGCTAACCACTATACTAGCCGGGAAGTGATGAAAAATGAAGAGATTTGCATAATAATGAAAAATAGAGAAATTTTTCATACGCTAAATTGCTAAATTTATAGTAAATAATTGTGTGATAAAAAGAGTAATTGGTGTGGAAGGAAATAAAACTGCAACCTTTTCATATTCCCTTTGTCAACATTATCCCAAACGCGTTGTGTTGAAATGAATAAAAAAAAATGATTCCCTTCTTTAAATATAATTGATTTGATCACTCTACCTTCAGCAACACAGTCCTTGAGGTTTCGAAAGTTTCGGTCTCGAAGAAGAACGATTCAAAAGGTAGCTGAGGCTTATTATCTTTCCTAATTCAAGAAGTAGTATTGTGTCTTCTGTACTGAATTTTTTTATTCAGACTGAAACTATTTCTAACAATATTGTCAAAAGAATTGCATCAAATTTGAAAACCAACACTTCTTTTCTCGAATACAGCTTCTTTAATAAGATACTTATTTTTCAGCAAATCGACTCTTTTATTTGATATAAATTTAGACAATGGATCTATATTTGACTTTGACCTGTTCGGAAAGTATTTTCCTAATAGCTGTATTAATAAAAATTTGATTGGCAGCATCAAATCTGTAATCAATAAATCATTTCTCATATTTTTTAAAATCTTATTTTGCATTATTGAGCATCATTTTCAAAGAGTTCATGTAGTTTTTAATCTTCTCTCTTTGAGCATTTTTATCGTTCTAATACCGTTTAAGTTGTCAAAAAATACTTTCTACTGAATCACTTCCGTTTTCTTACCCAAAGAATAGTTATTTTAGTTTACTTCTCTCCGCGATATCGCTATAAATTGAAAGGAAAACCGCTAAAGCTACACAAATACTAAAAATGGAAAAAATTTCTTTTTGGGGGGAATGCATCCTAAAATGTTTGATTATGGTTTCCTCTAAAGACAGGATAGTTACAAAAAAATACCAACATTGTAATTGGACTTTAATTTATCTAAATAAGAGAATATTTTCGCCATTTTATGCTTGCAGAGTTTAATGTAATCATTTATATGTAGATTCCCGATCTTGTCATATCTTTATGAACGATTATGATTCCACAAAATAGAAGCTGTTTCCAGAACATTATTTGGGGAAACGTGATATCTGATCAGAAGCAAAATTCCAATAATGTAGTTTAATAGATTTTTATTAGAGATGAATGTAGGGTCGTTCTTTTGTTTGGAATATACGGAAATCATTGTACAAGACACGTAAAAAGATTTCTTTTGTACTTTTTTCTGATTTACATTAAATTTTTTATAATATTTTCAGCAAAAAAAACATTTACACTGAATATGAAACCATTTTTTTTGCGTTATTTTACTATGAATTTAGTTGCTAGCCTTTGTTTCACTAAACAAGTTGCTGGTACCAACTCCCTAGCTATAGAGGTGTTTTCACGTTTCTCTTTTTTCACTTAGTCTAAAAGTTTATGCTACTTCCTTAACAGTAAAATAGTCAGTTTTGTCTCTATTGAAAACATTTTCACTTCATTGCTACATGTTCTGGAGAAATTATACCAACTTCACTTATTCTTCGTCGCTCATTTCTTCAAAAGCACTTATAACCTCGTCCATTGTAATGCCCTTTTGTTTTCATTCAAGACTTTCTTCAAATGGATTTTAAAAAGAGAAAAAAGAACTAGAAATTAAAACATGGCAAGTATTTATTTGCCTTTAAACGAAGGCAGAAAAAGAGAGAGATGTAGTCTGACCGATTCAACAGTAAACAAGAGGCATCTTGCAAGCCTTATATATAGCACTTTGGGTCAAAGTTCCATTTAGCAAGAGAAACTTTACAATTTTTTATACTCACGTTTTTATTATTAATGTTTCGCCAATAAATGTATTCCCAAGAAAAAAATTTACTGTAAGGACGTAAAACTTTCCAGTAAAATTATTTATGCATAAAAATTTCATCTTTAGTTTTTAAAATATGGGTCATCATCTGACTCTTATTAATACAATATGAAATAGATAGAAATTACCACATTTTATATTGTTATCAAAAATTAATTAACAACATCTGACCAACAGTGGAGGAAATTTTACTAAAACTATAGCAATACACCGATAGATTCTTCTTTTTGAGTTGAGTTGTGAAATCAATATAACTTTGGGACACGAGAAGTGAATATTCCGAGCAATTTAGACCTCAGACATGTGATTTCTCTTTTTCTAATTTCAAGGGCAAATTCTTACAAAATTATGAAGCAAGATTTTGAATATTGCATAATAATCATTATGGGATAGAATTCCTGTTTTATCCATTAATTATATTTTTAGAATTCCAGTCTATTTTGAATAAATACAAAATAAAAACTACAGCAAATATAAAGAAACCTTTGGCAAAAGACTGGTATGGCTAAAAGCCGAAATTTCCGCATTTTTGGCTTTGTTTTGCCCAAAGGAAAGGTCATTTATCAGGCTTAAAGTGCCATTAAAACAGGCCATATTACGCAGAAAGTATGTAAGTAGAGACCTGCCAAGAAACTGGCCTAGATAGAGCAAATAAAAATGTGTTGATATATAGCTGTAGATCCTTCAACAGACATTGGCGCCGGATAGACCAACTGAGGGTTTTGAGAGCGGGAGAGTACGTGCAGGTACTGTAGCAGGGAGGGTATGCAAACAGCCAGATGTCACCTGACAGCCCGTAGCGGGTCAAAGTGAAGACAATTATATCCTCGAGGATAATGCTTTGGCCATCTAACAACCTTCAAAATGACCTGGAATTTCACGGCATAAAATCATTTGATGCTTTGCTTCCAGATTGTTGGATAGCCAGGCAATAAATAACGTAAGAGGCTTAGTACTTTCTCTCTCCATGATTTTCCAATGGAAATCAGTCCCAATTTCTTTTTAATTCCAAGTTAACATATAATCTAGTGCACAGACAGGCCTCCAACAGACTACGAACAGATCTCTAACGGACATGAGAGAGTCACAGCCTTGATCGCCATCTGTCTGTTCTTCTCCATCGGCACGTCGCTTTACAGTGATTCCTCTGATCTCAATCGAAAACTCATACATGCCAAGGAAAGTCTCACTATGTTATTCTTTATCTCTTTTTCTCTTTGCCATCTGCAGCGTCTTGACGGGAAACACACTCTTTCTTCTAATCTCTTTCTTTCTCTTAGTCTCTTTCTGTTTCTCTCTCTGGCTCTCACTTTATCTCTCTATGTTTCTCTCTGCCTCTAGAGATCTGTGTTTTTTCTCTCTCTAGAGCTCTGTCTCTCTCTCTCTAGAGCTCCGTTTTTTTCTCTCTCTCTTTCTTTTCTTCTCCTTTTCTCTCTACCAATATATCTATCTTTCTCTCTCTATTTCTTTATCACGCTCTCACGCAAACACAAATAAACTATATACCTCTCAACTAGAAACCTCTCTACTCCCGAACTTCTCCTGTTCTGTTTCCTATTCACTTATGCGTCACTCTGAAGGTAGTCTTACCTCCATTGTGGTCGGCGAAGAAGCCACTCGCAATCAGAATTCAATACCGAAAGCAATCAATTGCTAATTCGAGTCCACTTATTTTTACTCAGTAGTTGTCCATCAGATTAACTGTAAGCCATTTTCGTTTCTTCACGTTCACTTCATTTGTACTTGACAGTCTCTTAGTATTCTATTGGATTTAAATCTTAGCTCTTGTTATTATTAACACATGTAGCTCTTATTTTATTTTATTCCAGGAAAGGTCTTTGACGTTATTCAAATTAGGAAAGTTACCGTTTATCGGAAAAATAAATAAAATCCGTTCCTTCAGCAAAGAGACAGCAAGCCAATCTTCCCTGACTAGATATTACTTTTCTTGTGTCAGATTTATCTCATCTCTACAACACATGAGCGATGGTCGTCTACGAGAAATCAATAAACGTGTGTTATAAACGTGTATTAATTTTATAAAAATAATTCTTTTTTTTTGTTAACTTACAAAGATCCTAATTTGATCTTGGGTCAAATGATTGATCCTAAGGGTGATTTTCCGATTCCAATTATATTCGCTTAAACTTTTAAAATTGATTCAATATGCTGAGAGGGCGATATGTCTTATATCTGATAGGGACCTGCCATTTATTTGGTGGTATACTTTGTAGCTATTTAAGAGATAAAAATCTTGGAAATTCTAGGAGGAGAATATTCATACCTTTTAACAAGCAGTGCTGACCAAAATGTTGTCTGCTCTCACTTATTCTGATTTATGTCCTTACTACTTTGAAGATTTTCAATAATTCCCGGAGTAGCCTTGGGAGGATCTTGGCAATTTTATCATTCGAAAGAGAATGTAAACACCTTAAGGGTTTCAAATTTCGTTAGAATCGGCCAAATAGTTATGATGTTATTGCAAAAAAAAAAATCCCTGGCTAACCTTGGGTGACTTTGGCAATTATATTATTTGAAAGGAAATTTAAAACAATATAATGGTTTCAAATTTCCTTAGAATCAGCCGAATAGTTATGATGTTATTGCCAAAAAAACTAATTTGCGTGCTAATCTTAGAAGGATCTTAGCAATTATATCATTCGAAAGAGAATATAAACAACATAATGGATTCTAATTTCGTTAGATCGACCGAATAGTTATGATGTTATTGCCAAAATAAAATAATTCACTAGCTAACCTTGGGACGACTTTAGTAATTATATCATTTGAAATATAATTTAAAACAACATAAGAGCTTCAAATTTCGTTAGAATAGTCGTAATTTTTATGATGTAATTGCCAAAAGAAAATAATTCCCTGGCTAACCTTGGGACAACTTTAGCAATTATATCATTCGAAAGAGAATGTAAAACAATATATGTAAGGTTTTCGAATTTCGTTAGAATCTGCAGAATGGTTATGATGTTATTGCCAGAGCAATATAATTCTCAGGCTACATGGGAGGACTTTGCTAATTATATCTTCGAAAGAGAATGGAAAACAACATAAGGGTTTCAAATTTCGTTAGAATTGGCTGAATTGTTACAATGGTATTAAAAAAAATGTAAAACGTGGACCGACCGACATAGTGAGATGTAGTGTTGCCCGCGACTAGAAAGTCACAGCTTTCTAAAAACTTATTAAAAAGCAGAACTAAATTATATTATAGCCTAGCCTAGTATAGTCTCGAATAGTAGCCTGGAAAAACCTAGCTTACCGTAGGATAACCTATCATAGTAAGCTAACATAAATTCTAACATAGTATAGACTAACCTAGATTGCCTAACATAGTAAATCCTGCCTAACCTAGCCTAGCCTAACCTAGTATATCATAGCATAGTATAGTATAGCATAGTATAACAGAGTAGATTATGTCATATCATAGCCTACCATAGCACATACTAGCCTAGCATCGGATAGCCTAGTCTAGCCTATGATTCCCTATAATAATA
This sequence comes from Ceratothoa steindachneri, assembly GCA_963969495.1. Taxonomy (NCBI): domain Eukaryota; kingdom Metazoa; phylum Arthropoda; class Malacostraca; order Isopoda; family Cymothoidae; genus Ceratothoa; species Ceratothoa steindachneri. Next base: position 30,541,705 of record OZ018324.1, read on the forward strand.
GAACTTACCATATCATACTCTAGCTTATCTAACATAGTATAGCGTAGCCTTACATAGTTTAGCTTAGCTTTGCATAGTATGACTTAGCCTAGACTAATCTAGCCTAGCCTAGCAGAGAATGTATAGTATGGCCAATCTTAGCCTAGAAACCATAGTAAAGCCTAGCCTAACATAGCCTAGCCTAGCCTAACAAAACTGACCTAACATAGCCTAGTACAGTCTAGCATATATAGGATAGTAAAGCTTACCATAGTATAGCTACTCATAGTATAGTATTGCCTATCCTATCCTCGTGTTACCTAGCCTAGCCTAACCTTCCAAAGCCTAGCATAGTATAGCCTATCTACCATAGCCTACCTTACCTAATCTAGCTTAGCATAGTATATTATACGCATAGTATAACCTAATCTAGCATAGTATAAACTAGTCTTGCATAGCCTAGCTTAGCACAGTATATCCTATCCTATTCCAGCATGGTATATCTTGGCATAGCGCACCCAACCATAGTCTAGCCTACCCTACCCTAAACTATGCTAGCTCTGGATGGTAGACTATATTCTAGCCTACTGTAGCTTAGTATAGTCCAACATAGCATTTCATGGCATAGCATACCTTTGTATAGTCCAGCCTAGTATATCATAGCATAGACATGTTGAATTTTGGGCCTGTAGAATTTTCAAATTGCTAACACGGGCTATTGGTTTTCTTTGTTTGCTCTTAGCCGGTTGTTTGTCTCTTATTGATCTTATATATATATATATATATATATATATATATATATATATATATATGGTATCTATTATATTATTTTGACCAATTACTTATATATTTTAAGTTACATTTTTACAGATCTTAGCACTTGAGTATGGCTTCGCGTGAAAGTGATATTGGACGTACCTATGCAAGTTAGTCACAAAAGAGAAGAAGAAAGATTCAAGAGGATGAACAAAACCAAAAGATGCAGATGGTTGCAGAAAGGTCACTGATATGTTTTCAAAACCTTCACCTGTTTTTGTTAATACCCCTGTATCTAAATCTGAACACTCAGGCGAGTCAAAAAGTGAAGATACTCCAAAAACACAACCTACAACTTTTCCACCATCACCTGTGTTTTAACACAGTACTTCATATACTATGGATATTTCAAATGACGACTTTGTTCTATGTGATCCTAACTTGTGGCCTATGGAAGTTTCTGATCCACTTCCCACTCATTCATTGTTGAAAACTTTAGTCAAAAACTAGATTTAGATTTTAAAAATCCAGCAAGAGTTTAAGATGATGGAAGAACTAGGTATTTCAACTCATCTATGTTTTTCAAAATATTGCCAATTATGAATCTGTGAAGCGTTCATAGATTGTTTACTCTGAAACCTCGATAAAAATAGACTGCTCAGCTTGAAAATTATTTTCAGAAGAATAAAATGCATTCACATAGGGATTTGATTACGGGAAAAATGCCCAAAGAATTGAGGGTCACGAGAATTGTGCTGCCCATAAGAATAGTGGTATTTCTAGTATAAGTCTTGCACAAAAGGAAGGCTGAATAGATACACATACATATAGCAATTCAGTCCCAAAGAAAGCGCAATTATTGAAGGAAATTTATTGAAAGAGTGGTTGCTGTGATAAAATTCTTAGCTGTGAGGGGACAGGCGCTCCGAGGTGAAAATGAGGTCTTTGGATGTAGCAACAATGGAAACTTTCTAGGAATAATGGAACTGTGTCGAAGTATGGCCAAGTGTACGGGGATATACGGACACAGGCTCTAAGTTAGGCTAAGCAAGGCAACAAATGTTATTGTTATAAGAGTGCAATTTAAATAGTTAGCTGCAACTGCGGGACCAAGGAATATTCCAACACAACAGCAAGAATAGATTTTAATATACACTAGATAAAAGGTACACACTATATATATACATGAATAAGACGGAATTATGTTCCGAATACTGATTGGCTATCCAGGGTTATTAAATGATTACAATCCGGAATTTGGGGTGGTGATGAGAGTGTCAGTTCCTTTGAACCTCAAGAGTAAAGCGTGGCAAACTTGAGGAGAGGAGGGGGGCTTGGTGACCTTAATTACTAACGGGTGTAGACGGGAACCCAAATAGGCTGATGCTACGTTCTCCAAACTCTGATTTAGTGAGATGCGGGCTCTTGTCATCAAGAGGTCACCGGGAGAAGTTCGGAGTAGGGGGAGGGGACATCTCCAAACTCAGATTGAGCGAGCTATTGGGCATCTTGTCCTCAAGAGGTCACCAGAGGAACTTGGGAGGACGTCTTTCTCAATCATTGATCCGAAAGTGGCTGAAAAAGGCTGACGTTGCCCCAAGAGACATTTCTCCCTGACCCGAAGTTACGAGTGTGATGTCGAGCTCTTCCGTGTCCTGCGACCATCACTAAGCCCTTCTCGGGCGAGAGCGTCGTTCAAGAGAACCTCTGTTCAAGGAGCGTCGTCTAACTAAATCTGCGGGTAATCCTTGAGAGCGTGCATATATACCCTGATTTCTCCAAAACAGGGAGAGAGAGAGGGACCTTTTCGAACCTTCATTATCGGCAGGGCAACAGAGCTTGTTCTTACGTGAAGGTGTAAGAGGCCGGGATCAGCTGGTTTGGAGGAACGACCAGCGGCTGGAGCTATAAAACCTTCTAGAGGGAAACCTATATATAGACGAATAATCTCCCGACTTGGGGAGATGGAAGATTAAGACGGTGAGGAGATAGCCTTTAAACAGCGTCATGCATCGGTGTGAATTTATCAGTGACCGGGCGGTCAGTGCAAAAAGGGTGAAGTCGGTGTGTATGTGGGGGGTATGGGGGTAGTAAAGGCTAGATTTCTCTCCAGAAGTAATATCTTAGGGGCGGGGTATATTACTATTTTAGTGGGTCCCTCTACACTCCTCCCTATCCAAAGACATTTTTACAGTAAAGAAAACTTTGGAGCGAAACAAATGTAAACAACTAATTTCATCAAGAGGAGAACTATTACAGTTACAATTTTAATGTTTACCAAACATAATGTTTACCATACATGATCCGAAATTGGTGCTCCATGAGTAGTAGACTCCAACGCATTAAACGTCCATTTTGGCTCTTACAGTTTTTTAGGTACGCCAGGGGTTTGTGATCGCTTTCGACAATAAATTCTTTACCTATGAGATACGAGGGGCGGTCAATAAGGTTTGCGAATCGGTAGGGGAAACAGAGGAAGGGGGATGGCTATTTGTGAGGGTGTTAGGACAAGTTATGAAAAGTCAGGACCTGCAGCCGCGCACTCCCGCCTCGTCTATTTAAAAGCAGTAGCTGATCACAGATCGTAAGTCACAAATATTTCAACAATGTAGAAGGTTGAGCACCGCGCACTGATCAAATTTTTGACCAAGGAAGTCAAGAATGCAAAAGAGATCCATGAACGCATGGTTGCAGTGTACACCGACACCGACCCTTCTTGTGCAACCATTGCTCGCTGGAATAAATTCATGACCATGGTCGTGAGTCCCTTGAAGATTACTCCCGTCCAGCACGCCCGTCAGACGTGACCAACAAGGACAATGTGGCCCGTGTGGAGAGGATGATCCTCGAAAATCGACGGGTGAAGGTCGAAGAAATTGAGCGAAAACTTGGAATATCACATGGAAGTGTTATCAACATCATCCACGAAAATTTGGCCATGACCAAGGTCTCTGCCCGTTGGGTCCCTAGAAACCTCACGCCCCATGATCGACCTTAACGTCGTCAAAGTCCACAAGGCCAGAAGTACACAAGCTGCCCTGCGCCAGTGCGGATTGCAGGAGCTCAACCATCCTCCCTACAGTCCAGATCTGGCCCCTAGCGACTACTTTTTATCCTGATAGCTCAAGTCTGCACTGCGTGGACGCCGATTTAGGGACGATGAAGATGTCCAGCTAGCCGTCCAGGAGTGGTTTGAACAGCAATCGGGAGATTTCTGGTTGTCGAGAATTCAAAGCCTCAGGGACAAGTAGCGCAAGTGCATTGAAGTCGAGGATAGTTATATTGAAAAATAATAAAACACTTTTCCTCATATCTCGTTCCCTTATATCCGAATTGCAAAACTTATTGACTGCCCCTCGTACATCCTAATCTTACGAATAGACCACATTGTGGCTAAAGATTCGAGCTCTATGGTGGCATACGCATTTTCGCGAGGGGACAGCTTCCTACTCTCCCATCCTACAGAATATCCCACTTCATCGTCGTCATATTGGACGAGAGCACAACCTAGACCATCCTGGAAGGCATTGGTGCGAACCCTGAATGTTTTATTAGGATTCGGTAGATCAAAATAGTGGCAGAGATTAGTTTGTCTTTTAACTGGTGGAAGCGATCTTCCACGGAAGGTGTCCAATTAACTGGATTGGGGGCCGTTCTCTTAAGCGTCTCGTTAAGGGGCGAGGCTATGTCAGCGAAATTCAGCACAAAACGACCATAGAAGGAGACGGATTCCAAAAAGGAACGAAGCTGTTTCTTCGTTCTGGGAAGCGGCATTTCTGAGATAGCCTTTACCTTGTCGTATTGGAAAATCATTTGATTTCTTCCGACCTGGAAGCCAAGGTAGTTAATAGTGTCATAGGCGAAGTGACACTTTGTGAGGCCTACCGTGAAGCCGTGTACGCGTAACAGGGGTAGTAGCGCGCACAGAGACTGTAAGTGTTAGTCCCAGGTACGAGTAGCGACGTAAACGTTATCGAATAAAAGGTCACATTCGATAGGCCATCTAACAACCGGCGCATGATTTAGTTATAACTATCGCAAGCTGTTTCCAACCCAAAAGAACGCCGAGGAAACTGAAATAACCCTTTCTCAGTAGCGAAAGCGGTAAAGCATTTTGAACGCTCTGAAAGCGGCACTTATTGGTAGGCTTTGCAGAGATCGATCTCGGAGATGAATTTCGCGTCTTCGAAGGCATGAAAACTTTAGTCGATTAGGGGTATCGGTTCCGTGTCAAACTGTGTAATCGCGTTTAATTTGCGAAAATCGATGCATATCCTAAACGACTCATTAGGCATCGTAACAATGACAATGTGGGAGCAAAAATCAGATGACAAGGGTTCTATTATTCCTAATTTTAATAAGTTCTCGATCTTTGCATTGAAAGTCGGCCGTATATGTACGCTATGGAATAAGGCTTGGTTCTTGTCGCATCTTGAGTAGTGAGGACAATTTCATGTGTAAATTGGGTTGAACAACCCGAGAATTCCGAAATGACGTCGGGAAAGTCTTCCAATAAGGCAAGCAATTGAGCCCTCTCATTAGGAGCGAGATTGGGGTTTACGTCCAAGTCGGAGTTTGGCTTCGCTTGGGAAGAAGGAATTGACGGCAGATACTACTCATCGTCTGCTTCTACGCACACCGTTTGTACCAGACACAAGGGTTCAAATGTATAAGCGGCTTCGAGGACGGGTTCTTGGTCCAGGGTGACTACTTTATTTAGGCAAGTTCGGCGGTGGTATTTTTTTAGGAGGTTGACGTGGTAAATCTTATTACCGGAGGTGGTTTCAATTAGGTAATCCACCGGGCTGCGGAGTTGTAAAACGGAGAAAATTTCTTTCTAGTGCCTTTAGGGTTGAATAATCAAGAATGGCCTCTGAAGGAAGCGAAATGAATATGTCCCGCAGACTATGGTTCAGGAGCGGAAGTAGCCGGGCGACACCATCTGATTCCAACTCCCAATTGTTGACTTCGAAGATCTTCTCAAAGTGAGTTAGATAGGAACAAAAATCTTCTCCATCCTTCTATGCGGGGAGTTTTAGTGAGGGTACTTGACCCTGTTTATTTCTAGATCTTACGGAGTTTATCTCGACTTGGTCAATGCTTATCTCTCTATCGAGATGCCTAATTATTTCTTTCTCTTTTGCTTCTCTCTGGGCTTTTCTTTCTCTTTGTGCTTTTCTTTATTAGGCTACTGCTTCTGCTTCTCTCTGTGCTTTTCTTTCTCTCTTTCTGCTTCTCTCTGTGCCTTTCTTTCCGTACGTTCGTTACGTTCCTCTTCCTGGACGTAAGCGAATAAATCTTTCCCAGATAAGCCTAGGATCTGCCCTTGCTTATGAAAACGATCGAATGAAGACATCTCGGATATGCTACTTTCGACCTTTGCACACGAAAAAACTACCAAAGCTATTGAAGCTTTACGCATAAAAATATAAACTCTACTAACGACAAAATTATTAAAAATTCGTAAATATCTAAATAACTAAATATCTAACGAGAGATTCTGACTCACGGCACAGAAATGGCGGTTATTATTACCGCTTAACTAGTATCCTCTTATAAGGAACTAGGAAAACTGTAGACAGACCACACAAGACTGAAGTTGAAAATTGGTTGGTACCCATCAATCCCCTTCACCCAAGAAAAAAAAATTGTCCTAATATATTGTTGTTCAAATATTCTTGGTAATGAAACTGCAAAAATTGAAGTTAGTGTTTCAAAATCAGGTAGGGCGGATTCTTAGGAATACACCACACCTGACACCATATTATATAAATATATATGTATATATATATATATATATATATATATATATATATATATATATATATATATATATATATATATATATATATATATATCTTTATGTCGAAGTATAGCCAAGTGTACGGGGATATATGCACACAGGCTCTAAGGTAGGCTAAGCAAGGCAACAAATGTTATTGTTCTAAGAGTGCGATGTGAATAGTTAGCTGCAGCTGCATGATCAAGGAATATTCCAAACACAACGACAAGGATAGATTTTAATATACACTAGATAAAAGGTACACAATAAATATATATATACATATATATATATATATATATATATATATATATATATATATATATATATATACACGAATAATACGGAATTATGTTCCGAATACTGATTGGATAACCAGCGTTATTAAATGATTATAATTGTGAATTTGAGGTGGGGATGAGAGTTTCAGTTCCTTTGAACCTCGAGAGTAAAGCGGGGCGAACTTATGGGGGGGGGCTTAGTTACCTTGCTTACTCACGGGTGTAGACGTAAACCCGAATAGGCTGATGCACCCTCTCCAAACTCTGATTTAGTCAGGTGTGGACCTCTTGTCCTCAAGAGGTTACCGGAAGAAGTTTGGAGGGGGGAGCGGGAGGGGGGGGGGATGACTTCTCCATTCTCGGATTGAGCGAGCTATTAGGCTTCTTTTCCTCAAGAGGTCACCAGAGGAACTTCAGAGGGCATTTTTTCTAATCATTGATCCGAACGCGGCTAAAAAAGGCTGCCGTTGCCCCAAGAGACATTTCTCCCTGACCCGAAGTTACGAGTGTGATGTCCAGCTCTTGTGTGGCTTGAAACCGTCACTAAGCACTTCTCGGGCGAGAGCGTCGTTCCTGAGAACCTCCGTTTGGCAAAGCGTCGTCTAACCGAATCTGTGGTAATCCTTGTGAGCGTGCATATATATCCGGAATTCTCCAAAACAGGGAGAGAGAGAGGGACCTTCTTGAACCTTCATTATCGGCCGGGCAACAGGGCGTGTCCTTACGTGAAGGTGTAAGAGGCCGGGATCAGCGGGTCTGAAGAATCAACCAGCACCTGGAGCTATAAAAGTAGCCTGGAGGCAGACCTACAAATAGATGAATAATCTCCCGTCTAGGGGGAAGGGAAGCTTAAGACGGCGGGGACATAGCCTCCAATTACCGCGTCCTTTCTCGGTATGAATTTCTCACTGACCTGGCGGTCAGTTCAAAAAGGGTAAAGTGGGAGGCGGGGGGAGTAATGGCTCGCTTTCTCTTCCGAAGTACTATTTTAGGGGTGAGGCGGTATATTACTATTTTAGTGGGCCCCTCTACAAACTGCTCTCACAATTTGAAACGTTTCTTGCTGAGCATTTTTCACGTTTTCGATGGCCTGGATGAAGTAATTTTTCTTACTTGTCATTCACCACTTGTAATGAATTCCTTGTGTTGATAGCAAAAAAAATTATCCAAAAATAGTTTATGATGTTAAAGCAGCTAAATATTTTGCCATCAGTGTAGAGTCAACTCCTGATATATCTCATGTGGATAAGTTGACATTCATTATTCAGTTTGTGGACTCCACAGAAGGACCTGTAGAACGGTTCTTTAATTTTATTCCTCTGGCAGGTCATGATGGTGCGTGTCTTAGTTTAACCTGCACATCTTACATAAGATTACTATAGATGTCGTTGGTTAACCCTACACACTTACACCAGTTTAAGATAGATGTGGTAGAATAGGGTCAAGTTCATCCTTTCTGCTTAACGACTGCCTGGGTAATTTACAATATGAGCAGTGCAAATTGACTGAAAGTAGGTTGGCCAATAGTAGACTATCTTGGAGTTCCGGGATAACAGAACAACGGGTACAAAAATAACTTTACTAATATGCAAATAAATATTTATGAGCTATACACATACTAGATTTACACGGGTCTTTAGCAGATAAAGGGGGGAGAGACGTAATGAGGACGGTCACCGCACAAACAAAAGCACAAAATTGACCGAAGTATGCTCGAACGTCCTTGAGAGTAAACTAATGCGATGATGAGGGTTACACTGAGGGCGGGGAGGAGCAGAGAAAGCACTTGCACAGGAGAATTGCGCGTTGCTGTTACATCAAATATTTGGTTTGACTAAGTGATCCTTGCCCTGGGGCAAGGTTTAAACAATATTCTCCGGATAATGACAATTACGAGCGTAAACTTAAATATTGCTTTCGAGTAACACGAATCGAAATTGAGCACGCTGCGTTCGAGGAGCGGGGAAAGCGGGTCTAGATAGACTCACGTAAATTAACAAGAATACTGGGAGCTTGAGGGATTCTGAGAGAATTTTGCAGAGTCCAACGGGACGTGAATAGCGAGAACCGATGGGGGTGGACAGAGGATACTGACGGGGCAGGGAGGACGGCGGGTACTTTGCGGATACTGACGGTTACTCGGTGGATACTCGGCGGATACTGACCGATCCACGGCAGATACTGACGGGGCAGGGAGGATGGGGGATACTGACGGGGCAAGGAGGACGGCGGATACTCAGTAGATACTGCCTTCCATCTCTGTTGCCGGAGGATTTATAGGAGTTCAAATGGGGCTTTCCCCTCTCCGTCCGAAGGGGAGCGTTCTAGGGTCAGCCGAGTCGTTAGACAAGAATGTACTTTGCCTTTTAGCGCGAGGGCGAAAAGGTTCTTAAACCGGCGAGCCGAACTTTGTCCGACTTCAAATGGGACCTCCTGGGCTCTCACACTTGTCGCAGGTTTCTGTGTAAGCGGCATTTTGCATCATGGCGGCGTCACATAATTTATCACCCCCCTTAGCGCAGACAAAAAGGGTCGCCCAGGTGTCTGTTTTCTCTTCTAATGAAGGGCGAGGTGGCGCGTATCTTCCTCTTTTTTTCTCTCTCTCTCTCTCTCTCTCTGTGTCTTTACCTCTCTGTGTGATCTATGACACTCCTCCATCTCCAGATGGAACTTCAGAAGAAGAAGTGCGAGAGGAGAATGATTAGTGGGGGAGGAATATAACTTAACGTCTCATGACAATGGTGGATAAAGTTGAGAGTACCTAAGACACATTTTCAAAATAGAGCCAAAATACAAAGTAGTGAAACTAGTGCGGGGGAAAAGGGGTTATACCATACACATATACAAGCTTTTACAATGCTACGTCATGGTTGCCAAAGGATATTTTCTTTATGATACCATTAAAGGGGTTCACTGACACGAGGGTAAGTTATCCTACGATTATAGAAAACAAAACAACAACAAAAGGAATTCATTGTACATATCTAAACAAACAAACACACACACACAAATATATATATATATATATATATATATATATATATATATATATATATATATATATACATAAAGGATACGCGTTTTCTTATTATTTTGTTGAATATAGAAATTTATTTCATGAACGAAATTAATGCATGGATTAATAAAAGGAAATGGCTCGGATCTTTTCTTGCTTGGGGGGCTCATCGATTATTCCTGATATGGAAGACGTGGCAATCGATAGTGCCAAACGCGAAGTAACACTTGCCGTGGGGCCAATTTTCAAGTTGTGTTCCCGGAGTCGATACAGAAGGGCTTAAAGGGTGGTCAAGTGTTGATCCAATCCTCGGTGGCAATATTTGAAGATCCTTTGAGTGATCTTCCTGTGACTAAAATGGCCAGCAACTAGGCTATCGTCAGCCGTTTGCAGAAATGGAGGTACGTGGGAATGGGGTACACATAGTTTGCGGGACTCGGTGTCATTTTTGTCGATGCACACTCGGTAGAGGAGGTCGTCCTTGACGAGGGAGGAAATCACCTTATTCCCTCTGACGCTTTAGCGTGTTTTATTTTGGGCTTTGATCTACCGGGGACGAAGAGATTTACATTCCCTCTGTTTTTGGCAAAGTCATGGGTCATCGCACGATGGAATTCGACGGGTTGAGCCACAGGGGTGAAAGAAACCCGAGGGGACTAACCAATTATTATTCCCATTATTAGGAACAAATTTGTTCTTGCTTGTTTTGGATTTAGGAGATGGGGTTCTAATTTTTTCCCTTCTTTCCGATATCAGTTGTGGCTAGCCGTGTAGACGTTTTCCTCCTCGATGCATTCCTTAAGAGTATGTCACCTCTGGTCCTTCACGAAGGATCTGATTTGCGAAGGAAGCTTTGCAAGAAATTGGTCCTTTAGGACGAAATCAACCAGGGCATCCTATTCGTGAGGCACCTTGGACAAGTCAATCCCAAAATTAAAATGACACTGTAGGGAGTAGCCAAACTGTCGAAAAGTCTGGTTAGGTTAAATGCGACAGTGCCCAAATTTAATTCGATAGAAATCCGTGGTCATGTTGTAAGTGGCGAGCAACTGGGCTTTTAACGATGAGTATTCAATTGTTGACATCGATGGAAGGGAGATAAAAATATCTCTGAGTTAAGAGCTTAATAGGGGGCAAAAAATGTGATACACTATCCATCTCGATGTCTCATTGGTTTACCTCGAAGATCTTCTCGGAGTAGGTGACATAAGACTCGAAGTTTTTGCCTTCTTTAAAGACGGAGAGTTTTTTGGTTGCAGGCAGCGGTGCATATAGCTTAACACTCTAGGTGTTATTCGAGAGCGTCTCGTTCCTCACTCTGCTCATTCTCAACTCGTGAAAGCGAATTCTTTCTCTTTCTTCTCCTTCCTTTTGTCTTTCTCTTTTTTTCTCGTTCCTTTTCCCTTTCTTCTTTGTCTCTTCTTTCGGCTCTTCCTCTTCTTTCTTCTTCCTGGATGTAGGCCATCAAATCTTTTCCACCGAGTCCGAGTGATTAACTTTGGGCCTTAAAAATTTCAGACGGCGATATGCTTGCTGGTTTACGCGATGGGTACAACAACAAAAATTAAATTAACGCACGACAATGAGTAAGGCGGAATTATGGGCTCTTTCACGCATGACCGGAAGTACGAATGGTTTTGCTAACCAACGAACAGACAAACAACATGCGGCGGGGGGACGGGGCACTTGTGAGAGAGCTTTTGCGGTCGATATTTCACTGAAATTGAGACTATTTGCAATACGAACTATTTGCCTATACCTTCAACTTAAGGCACGAGATGAGGCCTCGAAGGGCAACAATTTAATTCCGTAGTGGAAAAAAATTAACAGTTAAACACAGCCACTTGAAAATCAATTCACAATAAAAAAATAAGTGGGAACGGGAACAAATTCACTTCGCAAATAGGTATGCAATGGTTAATTCACACTATTTAAACTCCAGAACCGGAACCAAGATTAGCCAACAATTAGCAATTTAACCCATGTCACCCGAAACATTGATTAAATTTCAATCAATTGATTGACCAAGATTAATCCCATAAACCTGATACCAAATAAATATAGATGTCGTAGGTTAACCCTACACACCTTACGCCAGTTTGAGATAGATGCGTAGAATAAGATCAAGTTCACCTTTTCTGCTTTCCAAATGCATGGGAAATTTACAATATAAGCAGAGTGAAAATTAATTGAAAGTAGGTTGGCCAATAGACGATTATCTTAGAGTTCGAGCATAATTGAAAAACGGGTACATAAATAACTTTACTAATATGCAAATGAATATTTATGTTAGAAGATAAAATTTAGTTTTAGAATGAGCTATACACATCCTAAATTTACACGGGACTTCAGCACCTAAGGGAATGGGGGTAGATGTGGTGAGGAGTGTTACCGTACAAACAAATGGACAGTATTGACCGATGGACGTTCGAACGAGTTTGAGCGTAAACTAAGCCAATGATGAGGGTTACACTTGCGATGGAAGGGGGGGGGGGGTGCAGAGAAAGCACTTGAACAGCAGAGTTGCACGTTGCTGTTACCTCGAAGATTTTGTTCGAGGGAGTAATCCTTGCCTTGGCACAAAGTTCAAGCAATAGTCTCTGCATAATGAATATTACGGGGGAAGCTTAAATCTTGCTTTCGAGTAACAGGAATCGAGATTGAGCGCGTTGCGCTCGAGGAGCGGCGGAAGCGAGTTGAGGTAGACTCACGGGGATTAACGAGAATACCGGAAGCATGAGGAATTCTGCGAGAATTGTGCTGAATCCAACGGGACGCCAATAGCGAGTACCGACTGGAGTGGACAGACGATATGACGGGAATGGGAGAACGGCGGGTACTCAGCGGATACTGACGGGGCAGGGTGGACGGCGGATACCCGGTGGATACTGCCTTCCAACTATGGCGCCGGAGGATTTATTGGGACTGAATGTGGCTTCCCCCCTCCTCCGAAGGGGAGGGTTCTAGGGTCAGATGCATCGCTAGACGAGAATACGCTCGGTCTTTTAGCGCGAGAGCGAGAAGGTTCTTAAGCCGGTAATGCGAACTTTGTCCGATTTCATATGGGATCGTCTTGGCTCTCACACTTGTCACAGGTTTCTGTGAAGGCGGCATTTCGGGTCATCGCGGCGTCTCACGGCGTCTCATAATATCGCACATCTATTAGTGCAGACGAAAAAGGTCAAACAAGTGTCTGTTGTCTCTCTCTCTATTGAAGGGCGATGTGGCGCGTATCTTCCTCTCTCTCTTTCTTTGTGAAATCTGACAGTGAGACACTGGCAAATGTGGTTACTAACACTCTACATGAACGTGATCTCCTATTAACTACTGTCCTGGTTAGTGCTATGATAATGAAAGTAACATATCTGACAAATATCATGTATTACAAGTCCGAATCAAACAGGTCACCTCTCTGGTTGATTTTGTGCACATTCATTAAATCTAGTTGGATTATATTTTCAGAGAGCTGTGTCAATGAAATTTCATTCTTTGGATTCTTACAAACATTATTCAACTTCTCTGGTTCAACAGACCGATGGTGTATTTAAAAATCAACCATTTATTAGGATGTCAAAAGTTACTATCAACAACAAGATGGTCGGTGAGGTCTGATTTAGCAAATGCTTTGAATGTTAACTTTGTTGAAAAACGCTCAGCATTGATTCAATTTGCATAGCTAAGGAAAAAGCAACAACTACCACAGGGGAGGTATCTAGTCTGTTGTGAAAAATGAGGTATTTTGAAACTGCAATTATTTGTGTAATCTGGGATTGTATTTTGGATCGATTGAATGCCACAAGCAAGACTCTCCAGAAAGTTGAAACTGACCTAGCAACAAGTATATCTTTTTATGAAGGCCTGTTGCAGTTTGTCAGTTGTCTGGGCAATAATGAAACATTTGAGGACTTTGAAGAAAAGGCTAAACTACTAGTGAAGGACCACAGATACCTTGCTCATCACCAAACATCGAGAAAATTAAACGATTTTTTGAAAAGGCAGACACTGAAGAAAGAGCTATCACTCAGGACTAATTTTAAGATATCTACATACTTTGCCATTTTAAATTCATTATCATTAGAATTAACAAGAAGAAAGAAGTATTCTCAAAGTTCCAGGAGAAGTTTGGGTTCCAATTAAGTATTACTACTTTGTCAGAGCCTGAACTTAGAGAGGCTGCGACAAATTTGCAGAAGAATTTCTCTGCAACCGATAGGTAACATTTGCAGATAAGATGGCTAATTTTTGTGCATATATAAAGCAAACTCCGCCGACATATACGCCAAGTTGGAATTATAGAAACCTTCCCAAATGTTGACATAGCATTTCATTGTATTTAACACTGCCAGTTGTAAATGCAGAAGGAGAAAGGTCATTTTCAGTTTTAAAATGAGTGAAGAGTCAGCTACGCTCAACACTGTCACAGGATAAACTGGGTAATCTCGCCTTGATGACAATTGAATCAGATTTGACCAAAGAAATTGACACTTTTGAAAAGTCCAAATCAAGAAAGAAGGCTATCTAATTTCATTTTATAACTAAATGATTCTATAGAATTATGAATTTCTATATAAAACATATGATTCTATGGAAAAATATTCATAATTGTAGATAAAGATATACAAAAATATTTTATTCTAAATACATGCAAAAACAATTTCTATATAAAAAATCTGATTCTATATGATTCTATGGAAAAATATTGATAAATACATGCAAAAACAATTACATGAAAACAAATAAAAAATACAAAGTAAATCTTACTGTTTCATCAACTTTCCTTTACCTATATATATTGATTTTATCACCATGGAGCTGTATCACTTCCTTTTAATGGCCGTTAGACACACAATTGACTACAAAGTGAGAAAATAGCGTAGAAAACCCTCACTCTTTTGAGACATATGAGCGTAGGCCTTGCAGATGACTGTGCCAGAGAACTCAAAGTCCTCCTCAATTAGCTTAAACACCTCGCCTGAGATAGAGAAGTCAGTATTTTCCTCAAAACGTGGGTCATTGTGCTAGATCAGAGTGGCAGTTTTCCAGCAAACATATTTAGAGAAGTGATCGCTAAGATAAAGATCATCAAAGACTCATATAAAGTGCGCTAGAGGTTCAAGACAGCTAAATATATAAAAACTAATGGCTCTTAGGATAGTGTTGTTTGAAATGTTCTAAATTAAGTATAAAAATCTCAAGCTCTTCGTTCAGTTCCTTCTATAGGAGGGGTCTAAACGTCAGGTCTTTGAACAGGTAAAATGGTCCCGGCAACGATGCAATGATTGAAAGTAAAGAGAGACGACAAAATGCCTTATATATTTGGGAAAAGGGACTGCTACAACATGAAACGAAGGTTTGAGAGACAAAAGCAGAATGGAGACTTCCGGTGAAAAGTCAGATCCACCTGCCTATCCAATCCCGTTGCGTTGGAGTAGTAAATCTCTTATACCCTTAGATGATAGACAGGACGGACGTACCTTAAATGGCCCCCTCAATACAGACAGTTGAAGGAAAACAAAAGGCGAAAAGCTTTCTCACATCTTCTCAATAACTCATATTGTCCAAGACAGTTATATTGTAAGAAAATTCCCTTCAGGTCTACTTAGAAAGAGCAGCAGAAGGATCTTATTTTAGGAGTAGACCAACATTAGAATGACTTTAACCCGCTTTTGCACAAACTCCGATGTATATTAGCTGCCTAATGCGTCGAAAGCGGTGTCGCATTCGAATAATTAGCCGAGGTCTACCTCAGCACGTGAGCTTCACTTTTGCTTTATTCGAGCCCTCACGTTTGCGTGGTAATTTAGGTGCCATCTTTCACCCTTATTTTGATGGAACTCCTTGGAGCTTGTATTCGAGGATAATAGAACCACCAGATAGGTTCTTAATATGCGCGGAAACTAACGTGCATATATGCGTTTGGGAATGACATGACTTGGCATGTCTAGCAAAATTATTTTTTTAGACGAGGTAATAGCCGTGGTAATACCTCCGTGATATTGGCATAAATGCCTTTAAGGGTGAATTATTTGACAGTTCTTTGGTATATAATTCCACTTTAATAATGTTTATAATAAGATTGGGATTAAATGCACTAGTGTGCCATTGAGAGTTTACTTAAACCTCAATCTGGGACTGCGGGCAGGGTTGGGCACATGAGCCAACAGGTTCACCTCCGAGAAATGGGAGACACTCATTTCACTACAAATAAACAGCTAGGAGCATCTACTGACGGAATTTGCCGATCTCGCACAACTTTTTCTTATCAATAGGGCAAATAATGAGAAAAGGTTTGATGCTGATCGACTCGATGATATTTGGTATCCTATCCATCATCAGGTCCTGTTTCCTGAAGCTTCGATCTCTTTTCTTTCTGTATTTTTTGGGGGGAGGGGGGAGGGAAGTAAAGTATTTATCTTTTGCCTATCCGACTTAGTGGCTCATAGTCCACATCTATACTCTCCCTCCAGATGAGGAAGAGCCTTTTCTTCCCCCTGATTTTATGACATACAACCAATGCCTTCGCCAGGGACCTGCATAGGAATTGAATCGCTGTGGTGGGGCGAATGTGAGTGTGTGTAAAAGGGCCATTCTCCCACCCCTTTTCTCAGTACCCTCTCTCTCCCTCTGTAAGAATGTGTGTGAATGGGAATGGGTTTGTTTTTTTTGTTTATTTTATGTATAAAAATGATTACCATGTTTTTTTTCTTTCTTTCCAGGCCTCATATTCTGGAAAGATAGGACTTAGTTTCGTATATCCTTATATTACAAACAAAGCGTTATATCCTGGAAAGCTATATTATCATTAATAAATAAAGGCCATTAGTATAGCTTAATGAAGGAGGGCTTATAATAGCCACGTAAGCTTTTTTAAAGTCACTATCTTCCATCAAGCGCAGAGGCGCCACACTTGTAAGTCCTAGGCATTTTGCTCGCTCGAGTGGCAGGTGGCTGGACATCTTCCCATCCTCTTGTATAAAGTGAGGCCTTGATTGTTGTGTATATATTGACTGTTGTAGTCAGGATTTTTTTTTGGGTTGTTTGATTTTTTATGTTTATTAGGATAGATTAAATAGTATTCATATATATAGGATTTTCTTTTTGTATTTTTGGCCAAAAAGTAAGATCTCCAATATAATCGCCCCCTCTCTATTGTAGATATTTTGTAAATTTTTTTTGTAAGTAAAGGGACTGTATATACAATCCGTTTCATTCTCCTTCGATTTCTCACGTCCGGATAGTGTAGGAAGCGGGTTGGATCGATTGGGGGTTAGTTTAGATTTCGGCCCGCTACATTTGGCGCCCGAATAGGGACGTGAGACTTCGAAACTGGGAGCGTGACTGGATTGGATTGCAGTCCATACCCAATTAGTGTGACAAGTAGTTTGATTGATTTTTCCCTTCTCTTATCTTTTTTACTAACTTGGGAACAATGGCTGTAGCAGAAACGTTGAATGAAGAAGTAGTGCGATTGAGACTGGAGTTGAGAAAGAAAGAAGAGGAGTGTGAAATGTTACGGGGAATGATGGAGGGAATGGAGAATAAAATAAAAGGGATGAATGAAAAGACTGATAGGATGAAGAAGGAAATGGGAGACCGACAGGATCAGACGGACCGACGGATGCAGGACCTGTATGACATGATGAAGGGGTCAGGACCGGCCCTAGGACCCTCGACCTTGACCCCTGCTCCGACTGAAGGGAATAAGACTAATGGGATCAATGGGAGTGTGTGCGAGTCTAGAGAGGATAGGGTGATTATGAGTGATAGGAAGGACGGAGAATGGAAGAGAGTTGAATGCAAGAGAAGAAGGAAGAGTGGTGCAAAGGGGAAGGATAGGAAGGTAAGAGGCAAGAGTGTGGACTCATTGTACTCGGATGAAGGAGAGAGTGATGGTATGATTGATATGAGTGAGAGTGAAGGCAGCTCAAGTGAGAGTGAAGTGAATGTGGGAAAGGGTATTTTGATAAGGGAAGTGCCAAAGATAGATAGATTTAGGTTACATGGTGGGAAAAGTGTGGAAGAATTCTTCGGGGAATTTGAGCGATATTGTAAGCTCAAGTACCCGGAGAATAAGGAATACTGGATGAATGTTTTGGGGGAATGTTTGGAGGGAAAAGTATTGGAGTTTTTCCGCGTGATTACAAGTGTGGGGGAACCAAGGTACGATGTGGTGAAGAAGCGGATGATTGGACAGGTGAAACGAATGAAAGAGAGTGTGAAGTATAAAAGGGTAAATGAATTTGAGAAGGCTCGAATGGGGAAGAGTGAAAGTGTGAATATGTATGCACATAGGCTTGAGAGTATGGCAAGAACGAGGTATGGTGATGATGATGTAAATGAATGTAAACCACTCATGAGGAAGTTTTTGGACACGATCCCACGAAAGGTGAGTGAATGGCTGGGTGGAAAGAGAAAGGAGAGAGTGAGACTGACAGGTGAACGGTTGATGTGGGAGGATGTGTTGGAACTGTTAGAAGATGGACGATTTGATGATGAAAGCGATCTAGAAGAGGATGGATGGTACAGTGTGAATGTTGGGGGTAAGAAGCCCAGGAGCTTTCATCCACCCCGGCAGTTTGTCAGCTACAGGGATGCCCTGAGGGCTGCACCAGCTGGAGTGATGTCAAACTTCCTGGGCCGGCAGAATGGATAGGCAAATGGAGGGTGGTCGAATGGAAGTGGGCAGATGAATTTCAAGCGTGGGAACGGATATATGAGAGAGAAACCGATGTATGTCCCAGCAAATGAGAGACCGAATGGTGTGAGAAAGATTGTGGAATGTCGTCGGTGTGAAAGGAAAGGTCATATGTTGGCAGAATGTAGGTGGACATCTGGTGCGTGTTTTGGGTGTGGTAAGAAAGGGCATATGATAAAGGATTGCCAGGAAAGTTTGAAAGAGTGCTTTGAGTGTAAAGAAATAGGCCATTTGAAGAAAGATTGTCCGAGGTTGAATGGTGGAGCAACTGCTGGGGAAAGTATGAAATATGTATGTGGTAATTGTGGAAAGGCTGGTCATTATGCAAGGATGTGTCGTGACCAGAGGAATGTATGTAGCTATTGTGCGATAGAAGGACATTCAAGTGAAAAGTGTTGGATTAGACTGAGAGCGCAAGGTGTGAATGGAAAGTCTGAAGCGGGAAACTGAATGGTAAGAGGGTACCTGCTGAAGTATCCTCTGGGTGCATGAGTGTGAGTAATGTGTTGGTAAGTCTGTCTAGTGTGAAAGTGCTGTCTGGTAGGAAGTATGAGTGTCTGAGTGTGAAGGTGGAGTTGAATGGAATTGAGTGTTTGGCTTTAATAGATTCTGGATGCAAGGCGAGCTTGGTGTATAAAGATGTGTATGACAAGTTTAGCGAGAAAGCCCTCCTGTCTGAGTGCAAGGGTAGTTTAGTAGGTATTGGTAATAGGAGAGTGCCTGTGATTGGAATGATAAGGTCACCTGTTCGAATGCATGGTATGATGATGAATGAATGTGAATTTTCTGTGATTGATAAGGTGAGTAGTGAGTATGGTGTGATTTTGGGCTATGATTTTATGAAAATGAATCGTATGGTTGTGCATCCTGCGAGTGATCAGATTGAGAGAAAGATTGGTAAAAATGGGGTGTATAAGTTGCATGTAGGGAAAGATGGTAGCGTTTTGAGGAGTGTGTTTACTGCTATTGAGGTGACTGCTATGGAGAGTGTAAGGCTTGTGAAGGGTGAAAGGGTGTCTGTTAGAGTGAGTTGGAGTAAGGATGTTAGTTTGAATGTGAGTGAGAACACTGTGATATTGGATGGAAAGGATGCGTGTTATAAGGTAAGGCGTGTTGCTTGTGTGTTTGATGGCTTGATGAGAATGAATGATCCTTTTGTATGTGTGCAGGCAGACCCCAGTGTGAAAGGGCAGGTGAGGGGAATCCAAGTCGGAGATGTACTGGGCCACCTCTCCACTGTCAATGAGGTAGGTATGGATGATAGTACGGATATCAGGGTGAATGTTGCGAATGAAAAGACATGTGAATGGATGTATAATGAGGTGAAGGACATGGTGAAATTGGATGGATGTTTGACTGAGTATGAAAGGGAGGATGTGTATCGAATGATATTTGAGCGAAAGGGAGCCCTCAGTAAGGGTGATCTGGATTTCGGGGTTGCAAAGCTCCCGGAATTCAAGATTGTCCTGAAGGAGGACTTCCCAATCTATCAGCGGCCGAGGCATTTCCTACGTCCGGTTGCTGAAGAAATTGAGGAGCAGTGTTTGGAATTGGAGCAATTGGGGGTGATTGAGGAGAGTGAGAGTGCATGGAATAGTCCAATTGTACCTGTACGTAAGCCGGATGGAAGATTGCGTCTGTGTGTGGATTATCGAAAGGTGAATGAAAGGACTGTGAAAGAAAGGTTTCCGATGTGTGTGGTATCTGAGTGTGTATATAGTATGCATGGGATGGAGTGGTTTACGAAGCTGGATCTGGTACGGGGGTATTACCAGATGCCCATTGCTGAGGAGAGCCGGCCAGTAACTGCCTTCTCTTCCTCAAAGAGGCATTACCAGTTCCGGAACCTCAGCTTTGGGTTGGCTAATGCTCCCGGAGCCTTCCAGCGGGCAATGAATGTTGTGTTGAGTAAGTTTGCGAGTAAGAATGTGATTGCGTTTATAGATGATATTTTGATTATGACTGAGACTTTTGAGGAGCATATGAGATTGGTGAATGATGTGTTGAGAACGTTGGAGAGTGTTGGTGTGAAGGTGAAAGTGGCGAAGTGTGAATGGTTTGCGAAAGAAGTGGAATTCCTTCGGCATATGGTGAGTGAGAATGGATTGCGTAAATCATCGAAGTATGTTGAGAAGGTGCGAATGTTTCCTAAACCGGTGACTGTGAAGCAACTGAAGTCATTTTGGGGTTTGATTGAGTTCCAGCGAAAGTTTATACGTGATTGTTCTGGTGTGAGTAAGCCTCTGACTGAGTGGATGGGCAAGAAAGGTAGTACGGTTGTCAAGTGGAATGATAAGATGAATGAGGCGTATGAGAGACTGAAGGAGGCAGCGGCTGAAGATGTTGAATTAGCTTACCCAGATTATAGTGTAAATGCTAAAATGCTTGAATTGTATACAGATGCGAGTGGGTATTGTATGGGAGGTTTTCTGATGCAAGAGCAGGGTTTGAATGGAGAGAATGTCAGGCGAATAATTGGATATGTATCCAAGGCTATGAATGTTGCAGAACGAAAGTATTCGACTGTGGAACGAGAGCTGGCTGCGATAAGATATTGATGGAAAGGGTTGCGTCCATTTTTGTATGGTGTGAGGTTTGTGATAAAAACCGATCATCAACCTCTTGTGTATCTGCAGCGTATGAAGTGGGCTGATAGTAGGATTGCAAGGACTTTGGAAGATTTGAGTGACTTTGACTATGTGATTGAGTATGTGCCTGGTGAACGGAATGGAGTGGCTGATTTGATGTCAAGGTATCCTGGTACGAATGATGAAAATGTGTGTGGAGTGAGTGATCCTGAGTATTTGCCGAAAGGAATTATGAATGGAAAAGAGAGTAAGGGTGGTGGTGATTCCTTGTTTGAGAGTGTATGGAATGGTTTGCAAGATTTGAAGAGTGATGGAGTAGATGTGAGAGTGCCCGATAGTGTAGATGATTTAAGGAAGGAGGTAATGAATGAAGTGTGTAGTAAGCCTGAAAGCATTGGTATGGCAAAGGTGCGGAACTTCATGAAAGAATTGAGAGCGATGTGTATGCAAGGGGTCCCGCCATTTCAGGAAGTGTTGATTGTAGTGAGTCGTTTGTATGGAGTGATTGTTTATGTGCACTTTGGTGGTGAGAGGCCGATTGTGTACAAGGATGAGAAGATGAAGGGTTTGAATCCTAATGTGGTACATCTGTAATGTTTGAGCGGTGTGCACTACAATTGGGTAATTGAAAAGTGTTCATATATAAGAGAGAAGAATGATTGTCTGGATGAAGATGAGTGTGTGTTGAGTGATGATATGGGAGTTGATGACAGTGTGGATATCAGTGCTGATGTTGGTGTGCTTGTTCCTTCTGTGTATTGCGAACATGGTGGACCTGATATGATGGAAGCGAGAGTGAAAGTTAGTGAAAGGTTGTTCTGTGGTTTGATTGATACTGGAGCGCAAGTGTCTTTAGTGAATGAGAATATTCTGAGTAAGTATGAAGAGTTTAGATGTTGCGAGCATAAACCTGTGAAGTTACGGATAAGTGGATTAGGGAATGGCACGATAGTGGCATGGGAACAGGTTAGTCTGAAAGTGAGTTTGGGTAATGGTGTGAATGTGAAGCATGACTTTGTGATTCTGAAAGGTGAGCAAATGCCTTGTTGTTTCTTGCTTGGTGTAGACTTTATGAGATTGAATGATTTGTCTTTGGATGCTGATAAGGATCGTCTTATGAAAGGTGAATGTGAGGTGATGAGGTTGAATGAGTGTGCAAAGAATGTTGTCAAGTTTTGCGGTATGATTGAGTTGGTCATGGATGATGAGAATGAGATTTTAAGTGATGATGATATTCTAGAGATGCAAGAGATGTGTCCTTTTGTTAGTGAGTTGAAGAGGTGTGTAATGATGCGTGTTGATTTGAATGAATGGCCAGAGTGTTTAAGTGATTTTAAAAGGTATGCTAAGGATTTTGTTGTTTGTATGGATGTTGTATATTTTGTGAGGCATGTGAAGGGTGGTGATGATATGTATGTACCTGTGATGTCCTTAGTTGGTATGATTGGTCTGGTGAAGGTTGTGCATGATAATTATGGGCATATGGGTAAGTTTAAGCTGTGGGAGTGTATGAAGGAGCATGTGTTCCACCCGTTTCTGAGAACTGTTGTGAATGATGTTGCAACTACGTGTGAAAGGTGTCAGAAGCGAAAGGTGCAAGGTGTGCAAGTGAAACCACCGATGTTGAAAGTTGATGCGAAAGAACCGTTTGAATTGGTAGTGATTGATTGTGTGTCTTTGCCGAGTACGAGTGCTGGGAATGTTGGTATGGTTGTGATGGTTGACCATAAAATTAAGTTTGTGTATGCAGCACCTGTGAGAGATAAAAGGAGTGTGACTGTTGCGCGTGTGGTTGAGCAGTTGTTTTTTCCTATGTGTGTATGGAAGCCTAGAAGATGTCTGAGTGATAATGGGCCTGAATTTGTAGGAGAAGTGTTTGAGCAAATGTTGAGAGAGAATGGTGTGGAGCATGTGAGAACAACTCCGTATGTACCGTCTTCAAATGGATTGGCTGAACGGACTATAAGAACCTTGTGTGAGATGTTGAGAATGATGAGTACGACAGTGAATGACTGGGATGTGTGTCTGGGGAGAGTGTTGTGGGCGTATAATTCAACTGTGCATAGTGCAACTGGAATGTCCCCATGTCAGTTTGTGATGAATTTTGAAAGGCGAGTGAAAGATAGGTTTCGTTTGAGTGAAAGTGAGCAGAGTGTATGGCGTGAGGCGCATGAAAGGTTCCGTTCATTTGAATTAGGTACAAAAGTATTGAAGGTGAAAGAAGTGAAGGGTAGGTTGAATGTATCAAAGATGAGTGAGAAGTTTGATGGACCTTATAGAGTTGTGAGGGTTTGGGAAAATGGAGTGACGTATGTTTTGGAGAGTTTGAATGACGGCATGACTGAGAGAGTGCGGGCTCATCAAAGTCAGTTAAGGAGATGGAGAGAACCTCCTGACTACCTGGTGAGCCATCCAGTGTATGGACTGTGTAGAGAGAGAGGTAAAGTGCATGATGATGAGATTGAATGTGATAGTATGGATCTGTCTGGGAAAGAGCTAGTCTTAGTCTCGAGGAGTAGAAAGCGTACAAAGAAGGGTGAAAGGAAGAATGCAAGTACGAATGAAAGTAAGTCTGAGCAGAGTGTTTCTGGTATGGGGGATCTTGAAAGGGAGATTGAGTTTTTGCGTAAACAGGTGAGTGATTTGGCTGGTATAAGTAGACGAGTGAGTGAGCTGCCTGTGCCTGATTTTTCTGGTTTTGGGAACAGTATGAATGATAGTGTGTTTGGGCAGAATGAACCTAGTGTGGCTGATTTTTCGGGTTTTATGAATGGTAATAGTAGGGGTGAGTTTGATGTAGTGAATGATGAAGTGGCTGATTTTTCAGGTTTCTGGTGGGAACCAGTCGAAGGGGTTTCTGGTATGCCTGTTGAGAATACAGGAGATGTGAATGACCTGTCTGTTTCGCAAGAATGTACCTTGAGTTGGATGAGAGCTGTGAGTGAGGAGCTGATGAATGGGGGTATGAAGAGTGAGGGTTCTGAACGGAAGAGTATGAAAGAATTCTGTCGTGAGATGGGAGAACTGGTAATCAGGGCTAAGAGTATGGTTGATGAGATGATAAATAGTGACGATGAGACTGACAGGACGACTGACGAACAACCCCGACTAATTGCTACGCGTAGCCAGGGACCAGTAGACGAGTGTGAATGGGTGCAGAAGGGTGCGATTGAGCACAAGTGGTACCGTGAAGAGTGATTGAAAGGGTTTAGTGAGTGGCTGGTCGAATGGCTTAAGGAAGGAGGGGTGTGGTGGGGCGAATGTGAGTGTGTGTAAAAGGGCCATTCTCCCACCCCTTTTCTCAGTACCCTCTCCCTCCCTCTGTAAGAATGTGTGTGAATGGGAATGGGTTTGTTTTTTTTGTTTATTTTATGTATAAAAATGATTACCATGTTTTTTTCTTTCTTTCCAGGCCTCATATTCTGGAAAGATAGGACTTAGTTTCGTATATCCTTATATTACAAACAAAGCGTTATATCCTGGAAAGCTATATTATCATTAATAAATGAAGGCCATTAGTATAGCTTAATGGAGGAGGGCTTATAATAGCCACGTAAGCTTTTTTAAAGTCACTATCTTCCATCAAGCGCAGAGGCGCCACACTTGTAAGTCCTAGGCATTTTGCTCGCTCGAGTGGCAGGTGGCTGGACATCTTCCCATCCTCTTGTATAAAGTGAGGCCTTGATTGTTGTGTATATATTGACTGTTGTAGTCAGGATTTTTTTTTTGGTTGTTTGATTTTTTATGTTTATTAGGATAGATTAAATAGTATTCATATATATAGGATTTTCTTTTTGTATTTTTGGCCAAAAAGTAAGATCTCCAATATAATCGCCCCCTCTCTATTGTAGATATTTTGTAAATTTTTTTTGTAAGTAAAGGGACTGTATATACAATCCGTTTCATTCTCCTTCGATTTCTCACGTCCGGATAGTGTAGGAAGCGGGTTGGATCGATTGGGGGTTAGTTTAGATTTCGGCCCGCTACATCGCGTTTGAGGCTGGCTCTCCCCAGGCACGGTTTCTTCTACCGTGACAGTGTCAACTTAATCACGCTGTCGGGTCCCCGCTCAATTAGTGGGAGAGAGAGGTGCTTTATGGTTAGATTTTCTCTCGAGATATTGATGCTGTAGCAGAGGCAACAGAAGGCATCATCCATGAAACGAGCCCGCCAGCCCCCTGATGTTCACTAGTCTGGTATCCCTTAAGTGTTTATGGCTCTAAAATGGTCACTCAGTGAGGATACCCTGAGGGTAAAATAGTGCCTCTTAATCTAAAATTGGTAATAGCCAAACCCTCCAGGAGTTAGAGGTTTGCCATAAATCTCCCTACCCCTCTCTCCCGTGGCTACAAAATGGGGTGAGGCTACATTTGTAAGTGGTCACTCTATTTTCGCAGTTTCAATTTGGAAAAGAAAAACCTGAGCATTATTCGTAGACTTACTGTACATAAAAGGGCATAAGGGCATAAGCTATATTTAGCATCCCGGTGATCCTTCCTATTCCGTCTGGAATATTTGGGTCTGTTACAACTTGTGGACGTAAGAAGTAGTGTTTATAGATATTCTAAAGCCTGTCCTTTGATAGGGCTTCAGGTAGCTGTCATAAGCACAATATGAGAAATGAGATGTAGAAAACGAAGATTAGAGTTTTTAGAGTGGGACTCAGATGAAGGAAGTGATGGATATCATTCATTTCTCAATGCAATGACTGTAGTTGTGACAGTCACCACAACCGTTGACGTTTTCTTTCCGAACGTTGAGTCTAGAAGGGCGCAAGGCCGGCCAAATGTCAGTTGTGCTAAGGTTTCACAAGCTACACCTTACCAGGCTCAATGAGTGAAAAGGGAGCTAGAGGCTTTAAAGAGTTAAAGGAGGATTAGAGATAGAGCACCATTTCAATTGGGAATGATGATAGTTATAACAGCTACAATCATTATGTTTGCCCTTCTTAATGGTAAAGTGTCTGGGTGGGCCCATGGTTCTGGCAATTTTGGTATTGTTTCCATGATCCAGCTTACATTTCAGTGCTCACTGCAGCTGGATGAGAGTTCTGTTCTTCCAGGTACCAGGGATAACAGTATAATGCTCCGCCCCCCCCTCTCTCCTTACGAGCTAGAGTCGGCAGAGAAATGAAAAGGGGGTAATGGATGAGGATTTCGGAGACCCTGTCCGGTAATGCCGGTGGTGATAGAGATTCCTGCAAACCATACATCGTATCGAATCGGTTGATAATGATAAAATATGAAGTTATTTTATCTATAGTTAATTTAAATAAATTTTTCTATTTTGAACTTAATTCATTTGAACAGAATTTAACCCCTAATTTTCACTCCTTTTAAGGATTGTTGTTCACAGTTGGATTCAAATCAGGAGTGGATACAGGTTCTTGAACTTTGTCAGATTCTGAAGTCCAAATGACAGGCGCTTTAGAAGGCTACAAGTCCTCCCCCCTCCTTGCTATGATATAAGATTCTGCTGTGATGTGAAAATATTTCCTGATCCTTAACAACAGCTGCACCTATGATATTCAAGTATTCGAACTTGTTACCACCTTGGGTACATGTTTATTATATTGTTTGTAACCATTTATAGTTGTCGTTTTTTAATGGCAAAATACAATAGTATAACCATTTTTCTACTTTCCCGTCTAAACAGAATGAGGTCCCTGCTGTCCACGGGCTTGCCGTTGATTTTCATCCTGATCTTAATGTGAATTTCATTACCTGGTCGGCGAAGCTTTTCAAGATTGAAAATGGATGTAGGACGCAATTAAATTTCCGTCCGAAAATTAAATCCCCGAAAAAGAAATTGAATCTCAATTTTCAGCTTCAGAAAAAGAACTATTGTAATTTTCTTCCAATTCTTAGCTTTTTTTTCGTTTCTGGAACTCAAGACGTTAATTAATTTCCAAAAGAGGGACGGACCGAGAACCTTTGGATTTATGTGTAGCGTGAAGAAAATGTTAATCTTGAAAAAACTGCGGCATTTGGATTTCGCCCTCCCTATAATTTATGATGGATTGCACATTTCTGCTTATGAATGCATTTTTTTTCATATTTAGAGCGTAAGTTAAAATGTGGCCTTGCTTATTTGGAGCACCCCAGAGAATGGATGAGGAAGCAAAGTGAATTTATTTGCAGTGTGTAGTTGAAAAATCGGGAAAATTTGCTGCAACACATTTTTTTAAATATAAGCATCATGAGCCATTAACGGAAGAACGATCAATATAAATACGATTTATGACCTGGAATCAACAGAGTATTGAATGGACACTTCATTATTTCCAATGGTAAAATGGGTTTATTTAGGAGGAAAAAGTTGATAAGGATAAATAAAAAGGTAGAGTGAGTTGGGGAATTATAGTGGTAGAGTTGCGATTCCAGTTGAGTGGATGGTCTCAGCATTTCGATGTTTATTTTACTTCTCAGTTTCGAATTGCTGATTTAGATTCAATGATTCTGGTATTTTCTTTCTGAGAGTAAGATCTTTTATTAAATTGTTCTTTATTTTTCTATTATTAAGTTTTTCTTGTATTTATTTTTTTATAATTCACTGACTCAACGACCTCCACCACTTAACCAAGATATCCTTGCCCAATTTCTTCTTGATGACACTTTGAGGGCTTCGAGGCTGAGGTGTATTGGCGTGGGGTGGGGAGTTGGTGGCCTTCGCCAAATTAAAAAGCACAGGGTTTGCCAGCCATATCATGGGTGCACGCCTAGTTCAACTAGGCGCAAGTAATCTTGAGTAAAACCAAAGGTTGGTACCTCAAGATGTTATAGTAGGTATCAAAGCGGATTTTACTTAAAACTTTAAGAAGAAGGAGAGTATCTTCGTACCGTAGACGGCCGTGTCATCCAAGACCATGTCCTGGATCGGAGACCTGCTTCTCAATGCTCCCTAGATATCCGCTCTAGACTTGCCAAGGTCTCGGTGGTTTCAGCGGTTCCTGCATACATTATGAAGTTCTTCTCATAAGACAAAAGACGTCGCGGTGTAAAATACTACTTGATCTACTAAACACTTTATTTTACCTCTTCAGGATCCTACCTTTCATAGACTCCGTGCGGAATTGTCTTAGGGCACTTGGTATAAGACTTGATGCCTAGGTTGTCTTGCATGGTCGTCCCGACAGTCTTGACGGTCCATCAGCCTTTAGTTCGCCGACCATCTTGCGTATGGATATGGTCGAGGGCTTTGCAATACTGGTTTTGTGGGAGTACATCAAGCTCGGATTGTGATTCTTGTTCGCTTTGTCGAGACTTACGATTATAATGCAACCAACCAGAATTCATATTGATATTTTATAAAAAGGATTGTTACTGCATTCTTTGATATTTTCTCATTTATATTGCTTTATAAATATTAAAAACAATAAATCAAATAATAGTAACTAACTTTTTCCAATAAACAGCTTATGAAAATTAAATGTAAAGAAGCTAATGCCAAATCAAGGTATTTCACATAACCAATGGGATTTTCTGTGTCTGCACCTTTGGCCATGTAGAAACCCCTACTCTAATCCCTTCTTTCTCGCGATCATAATTCAGGGTCTGATGTGCTCTGCTGATGGAACAGACTCTAAGCTTAGTGGTTTAAATAATTTCATATTATATTAACTTTATTCTCATTTATTTAAATTTCTTTCATTTAAGACATTATTTTACTTTCATATATAAACATTGATGATACATCGAAGCTAAACAAGAAAAGAGATAATAGAATAATATATGTAAATGAAAAGTTATTGAATAATAATTATGATAATATCAATAATAATAATGCGTTTTGTGTAGATCACGTGCTTTCACTCAACGCCTGTAAAATAATTAGAAAGAAAAGTGTAAGAGAAGAGGGAATAAATATTTGTAAGCGAGAAGATGGGGATGAATGGTGATAAGTCAGCTATTTCCGGGTGTTGGAGCACAAACGGAGAAAGAGGCGAGAGTCCTCATTCAACTAAGACAGAATCGAGGGATTTCGAGTAGAGAAACAAAAGGAGACCGAGTTTAAGGTTGCAATGCAATGGCATGGAGAAATGAAGAGGGCGAACAAGCAAATTGGGTGACATATTCTTAAAGTGTCATCCGAAGAGGGCGGGAGGTATAGGTATATTAATAATAAAAAAATGGATATGTGGTGCAAGAAAAAAAATGGAGAACTGAAATAGAAATTTCTCCACACGAAATCATACAGGGTGCAGTCTGAGAAAACTACAAATCGTCGCTGTGGATTGCGAATTGTGGAGGGCTTATTGATCGCCAAAATTGGATTTAGCTCAGATCCAGATTTTTTTCAGCCTCGAAAGAGCAATTCGTGTCTTTCTCCTAATGGGTGATCCAATATGGAAACCGTCGCAAAGTCTCAACCGAATTGGAACTCCAATCTCAGACAGGTCATTATATGGAACCTTTTGTATTTCGGCGTCAGAGGTATGCGGATCTGGCCTTCGCATCTTGTGTTGCGAAGACCTGGAGGGGATTATAGCGAAATTGTAATTTAAAACGGGTAAGTTCAGCGCATCTGTCAATGGGCGCCCAGCTCATGAGACCTCATAGAGGTTCGTCTCTGCTTTTGCTGAGATCGAATCTGTACCTTGAAGCTGAAAGCTAAACGGCGGACCCCAGAGAGAAGGGAAAGTCATTAATGTGTTTAGACGAAGTTCTGTACTTTAACGTTAATCTTAATTTCCAATGAATTACTAACTCTTTCCTCTATTATGGTCTTCCACAGCCTCTAAACTCGCCGCACCATTTTGAAACTATCCTTGCGATGGTCACTTGTCAATTTTTTTCCGCAGACTAAATTCATTCACGAATTCTGGTACCATCACGGATTTCTTGAATACGGTTGACTTATCTTACTTGGGAGCTCCACACAAGATACTCAATGGGTTTTACAGAGTTTTGAAAAAGTTCTGTTACGTCTGTTTTTACCTGCGGCGAAGCGCCAGGTCAAGGCGTAGCTTTTCTTTCAAGAGGAGTAAAGTTCAATTGTACCCATTTAGATTCATAAAATGACCCATATGAGCAGAGGACATATGGTTATTCACCCTGAAGATTTCAAATCTACCATAGGATTTGCGCTGATGGTGACGTCTAGTGGTAGAAGCCTCATTTATTTTGCAAAAGGAGTTAAGTTTAGTTTATAAAAGGAGAAAGTTCAATTGTACTCATGTTAAGCGCCTTAACAACAAATAACTATAGCATAGTTAGATGAAACAGGCAGCCCGCATCTCACTTTCATACTTAGGAAACATACATTTGAATGTAATTAGATAGATCAAAAGATCGATAGATAATATATAGACAAATAGATATGAATTAAACGCTGAGCAATCTAATAAAGTTCTTTTTTCAAAGAAGCTCAACTGTTCTTTGTATCCGACTCTCTCATCTGCTGAGAAAACTCTATATTTTATTTTCCTGAAATCTCAATGACGTCACAGCAGAAATCGTGCCGTGCAAGCATTAAAACCAAGGCACTGCTGGAAAACTGCTTCTTGTTAAATATTTCTCCCCCCAAAAAAGCTTAGGAATCTGTTATACGGTCGAATACCCTTTCTGTTTGACGTCATACGTTTCCGGTGCTACCCACTTTTTAAGATAGGTTAGAAAAAGTATATGCCCGCCCTCTGGTCGTGCACATAGAAAATAAACAGGCAGTGTTGGAAATTAACCTGCCCTTTTTGGTCAGTGATTAGTAAACTCATTTATAAACCTGTGAAAACTCTTCCCACGTAATATAGGATTGAAAGACTTCCATTAAACTAGCCCACAGCTCGTCCTAAGTATTATCCTATTGGCAAACCTCTTTGAAGGTGAGCTCCCACCTTTCATAATATAAAACCTTTCTAAACTTTAGATTAGTAGGCAGTCAGAGCAAATCTTGTATCTCGAATAAAGCTAAAGTCATAGAGCTCCTTTTGCTCCCCGCCACTTCCTCGTACCGGGTCTCCATCAAGAACGGGCAGGCAAACGTCGAGTTGCTGTGACTACTGAGGGGCACAGCCCTTCTACTACGATCAAACCCCTTGCAAGAATCATCCTTTGACTTCCGATTTCACCGTGTACCAACTACTAGGCAGTCCTTTCTCATCAAGAAGGATTCCGTTGCGCCGCCCGCCTGATCACCTTGACTTTGTGCCGCTTCTACAGACTGAGGGTCATTGGCGCCATCGTTACAAGGTCAGAAGTGAGCACATCAAGACCCATTTAGAGCTATGAAATGAACCATATGACTATGGGACATATGTTTATTCACCCTGGAGATTTCCAATCTGCCGTCAGATTTGGTGCTGGGTGGCGCCATCTAGTGGCAGAAGCCTCATTTAGCCATTCAAAGGCACTTGTAAGGGATTTGAACCATGGGGAATCATCAATGCAATAACCATTTATTATGTTATAACAAAACGCTGCAGGTTATTAAGGGGAACTTTCCCTCTTGATCTTTTTTTAGAGAGGTTTATTATAAGCTAAAAAAAGTTTTATGAAACAAACTAAAATTTCTACTTTTCCAACAGGTTTCATTAAACATATTTTCCATTGTGTGCAGGTGTGTTGAGATTAAAGTGAAAAGAATCTTTTTCTCTGCTCTCCTGCGCACGGCATACACCAAGTCTGACATCACCAAGTTGCTTAACGTCAGCCAGATGTCCATCCACATTGTCGTGGAGAGGCTCAAGAAATTGGAAGACATTAATGATCCACCTCGTTCAGGTAGACTTTAAGATGTCTACGGTTTGGCTGTTAGAAATGCTTTCAAAAATGCACCGAAGCTCAAATTGACTGCGCTCGCGAAGAAGAACAACAACAACCTCGAAGTGGCAATGATGTCCAAGGCCGTCAAGTAGGATGGCAGCAAGAGTTAGAGGTGCGGGAAAAGGCCTTTGCTCACCGATCTTATGCGAGAACAATGTCGGAAGTGCTGTTGTTGCCTTCTCAACGACATAAAGATTCATTCCAATCGAATTCTAATTTTTTTCTGATGGAAATAGTTTATGGTCATTCCGGGAATCAACAAGCAGAAAGAACGTGTGGTAACTTTCACCTAGAGGTTACGCTATTCCTGTACAACCAAGCACCTGACCTCTGTGATGATGCTTAGGGTAGTGGCTTCGAATGGAGAGATGTTGCCTGTAAGTTCGTGGAGAGCTATAGGCTCACCGCGGCCGAGTATAGGGACATCTTAATCACAAAGCTTCTACACCGTGTGAAAATGATTACAAAAAAAGTGGAGTAAGTCTTTCAGCAGGTCAGTGCCTCGGCACACACTACCAGGAACGTGCAGGGGTGGTTTGTTGTCGAAAATTAATTTATGTTCGAACGAATTTCTTCCTCCTCACTCGCCCGACCTCAATCCTCTCGTAAAGGCAACGTTGAGCAGCTGAAGTCCTTCGTCAACCCTGTGTGCGCCATCCTAAGGAATGACTTCGTCCGTAACGAGTGCGCGGCCTTCAGGTCTTACCTGCAGCGCGTGCTCGCCGCCAAGCTCGTCCACATTGATTGATATTCCGTTTAACATATTCCATTTTAAACGTTTCTAACTACATCCAAACTACAATTGTGTCCTTTTTTGAGAAGGCCGTCGTGAGTGTAAGAGGATTTTTGCAATATCCAGAAATGATGGATCCCTACCTGAGATGCGAATCCATATTGCATGGACACAAATAAGTCCTCGTCTCATTATCTCTGATATCATGGGAGACAAACGTTAATAAAATAATAAATTGAATTAATTTTAACGCCTCGATAAATTAAAATTAGGGATAATTTACTATCGGATCGATTTTAAAAGGGTTTTTTCTCCACAAACCCTGCTCATGGGGTATTTCATGATGTTTCGATCGTAAAACTTTCCTTCTCGGAAAAACAAAACTTATCCCATACTCAATGTACAGAATTCTTTGAAATAAATTTATAAATGTATGGAAACTTCTTTATTTTCTCAAGATCCGATTTAGCAGTCACCTTCATTATTATTGACATGATTACTGAATGACGATCGGATAACTTCCTCAAACTCAACCATGATAAAAGTGAGCTTCTTTAGATAGGCACTTCAGCAGATGTGACTCGTTGTAAAATTGTAGCCCACTCTCACAATCTGGGTGGCCCCCCTCCCCACCCAATCGGGTTCTCTGACAACATTAGAAACCTGGTAATTCCTTCGACAGTCAACTCAATTTCAAATCAAATTATCCCAATATCATTAAATCATATCTCTTCTTTCTCGGTAACTTCACATGTATCCGGTACCACATTGCCCAAAAGAGTTTCGAAATAGCCATTCATGCCTTTGTCACTTCATGCCTTAATTACTGTAATTCTATTTTCACACAAGCCCCTAAGCGCTATAATTCGTCCCCTCAACTTGTCCAGAACTTTGCGGCTAGAGTTCTCTTCCGTTGAGGACAGTTCTCTCGTGCCATAGCCCTGCTCCGTCAACTGCATTAGCTGCCCATTAATATTCGAATTTCGTTTAAAGTAACATTTCTCACATTTAAATTCCTAAACACCGCAGCTCTTCCTTAAATTCCCTCCTCAATCCAGACAATAAAGAATCATAAGCTGTGGAATGGCCTGCCTCCGGCCATACGCTCATCTTCCTCGAGGCATTTTCAGACGGGCTCTGTAAACCCACTTATTCTGTCAGTCTGTTGCTTAGTCGATGGGCCAGCGCGAGGCGAAGGCTTCAAGTTCTTGAAGGGCGCATATGAAACTATTATTATTATTTAAATGTTTTCAGACAAAGAGCTTTTCAAATTATTCTCTTTCCTGATAAGCGCGGAATTATAATTTTTTGAGAGTCAGGTTTAATCTTGCTTGCTCCAAGTTGTTCCTCAAGGCTTGAAATCATTTACTTTATTTTTTTCATTCTTTTCTGCGGTTCTAATACTTTTAGGTCGACCACTTTTCGAATACCATTACCTGCTGTTTGTTTTTTTAAGTTTTTTAAAAAAATTGTTCTGTGTAGAGGTATGAAAGTTTAATATATATATATATATATATATATATATATATATATATATATGTATCGAGGCCAAGGAAATAACAACAAAAGACATCTGGGTTTAGCTTTGCCCCTCCGATGTTCTCCGGTAACATAGGAGAACGGCCAAAATGGTAAATTTTAGGAGACAGATTCCTGACCTCAGCTCAAAAGGCAGGCCTTCGAGGGTGTACTTATAAACCATCAATTCAAAAGTGCAAACTGCTAATCTCGTATTACCCTCTATCGGAGCTACAAGACGCCAAGCCTGAGAGACCAACCTGATGTCTTACCTTGCGAGTCCCCCCTCTACCTCCCCATTACCCCGCGGGAGTAATTTGGCTATATAACAGGTTTACCCGAGGAAACCACTCTTTTTGTTCGTTCTAACAGAAAAAACAAGAACGTCACCAGTTGAAGGAAAAGCGATACAATCAACGCTCCTCTATTCGTCTGTATTGTTTTTAATTTATTCATCTAGCTGGTTGTTTATTTTAGAGAAATGGCTAGATAAAGCCTCTAGGAGGGGTAGGCGGACATATACCTAAAAGCCCCCTCCCCCCTTGTGGAAAAAGCCGGAGAAGCGAGCCCCATAAGGAGACTCCTGGGAATGGTAGCCGGAGAATAGCCGTAACTGCCTACCCTGTTTGATCTCCTCACCGTTTAGGTAGTTGGAGCGACCATCTGTGTTAAGGCAACCACCTTAGGCCCTCAAACGACGCTCTAAAGATCCAATTACCTACGAGATCCATAAACCCGTGGTTATTTCACCAAAAAAGTGGTGCTAGTCAAAAGGCACGCCAAGGAGTGTGGCGGTTGAAGGTCTCACTAATTAACAAGACGACTTGGGCACCTTAGTGCCAACCTCTGCACTTCTCGCTCTCACCAGATGCGAACTCACTATTCGCGCTCCCCTCTGTGGCCTTGCCCTTCCCCCTTAGATGGGGCGGTGGTCCACCTATAAATAAGCCCCGGAATAGAAGAGAAGGGATTAGAATTCGGTAAGAAAGAAAAAGGATAAGTTCGTGAAGATCGATCCTTCAGCCAGCAAGACGATTTCCGTGAGAAACGATAAAGATCAGATTGAGAAGATCGATACCCCCCCTTCCCGGGCCGAATTAACATAAATCGTTAAGTTTTGTATTGGTACCATACCGAATAATCCTTTACAGACTTAGAAGAAGTCTGACTGGAGATGGAGAAAAGTAAACCCACTCACATTCGAGTGACTCTCTCATCTCAAGCTCCGTAAGAGTGAGAAGAGGAGAACCTAGCCCCTACGAGGTTCCGTTCTTTAATTACGGTAAAAATCCCCCATGAATACCCCCAAATCTAAGTGGGCACTCTACGTTAATGAATAAGACATCAAGAGGATTCAAGATTAGTCAGAAGAGGACTCTTGGAGCAAAGAGCACCGTAACCTTCTCCGTTTTCTTAACTTAACCAGAGGCAAATTTGGTAGGGAAGAAATAAAAGGAAAGGTCTCTTTGTGGCATTTGTAGATTATAAAAAAGCTTTGATTCAGGTATCTCCGATACAGTTCTAGGAGCATTACAGAAGCGATGAATAAAAGAAGACCTACCTCGACATACTCTTGTACATATAGTCATTTAACCGCTTGTTTTAGGCTTCACTCGGACAATAATAAAAGAAAGATAAGAAAATAGTCATAGCAATGGACTCCAACTCTCTAAGCTCTTTAAGAACTTGCTGGAGGAGATTTTCACGACATCGTGAATTTTTAGGCGAATTCAGAATCAATACAATCAATGATAACATGCTTATTATTGGCCACTCTCACAGTTACAATGAAAATAGACTTTTAAAGTCGAAAATAATGTTCTTTACTCTTCTGGAAAATAGAGCTAAGAGAATTAACTCATATTTTAGAGAATGAACAGGAATGTCTATATTCAATAGAGTTTGTGACTCCTGATGACAGCAAAGAAAAGGTATTCAGTAGAAGAGTAAAATTGCGCGAGTGAGCTCTTAGAAAGCTTAGCTACGGGGGGTGGTCAATATGTTTTGCGAATTGGTAGGGAAAAACAGAGGAAGGGGGATGGCTGTTTGTGGGGCTGTTAGGACAAGTTATGACAAGTCAGGACATGCAGCCGCACGACCCCGCCCCGTCTATTTAAGAAGAGGTAGCTGATGGCAGATCGTTAGTCACAAATTTTTCAACAATGGAGAAGGTTGAGCACCGCGCACTGATCAAATTTTTGACCAAGGAAGGCAAGAATGCAAAAGAGATCCATGAATGCATGGTTGCAGTGTACGCCGACACCACCCCTTCCTATGCAATCCTTGCTCGCTGAAATAGGGAGTTCCGCTATGGTCGTGAGTCCCTCAAAGATGACTCCCATCCAGGACTCCCGTCAGACGTAACCAACGAGGACAATGTGCCCCGTGTGGAGAGGATGATCCTCGAAGATCGATGGATGAAGGTCGAAGAAATCGTGCGAGAACTTGGACTATCACATGGAAGTGTTATGAACATCATCCACGACAATTTGGCCATGACCAAGGTCATGGCCAAACCTCACAACCTATGATCGACTTCAACGTCGTCAAAGTCCACAAGGCCAGAGTTGCACAAGCTAGCTGAGCGTTAAAACATCTGACCGGCAATCAGCAGACCCGGGTTCAAGTCCCGGCCAGGAATTTTCAAAAACCTTTTTCCCCTGGCGTTATTTATGTCTTCTCGGTAAAGGATCGCCTTAACTGTACCGTCCTCTGCTCTCTTTTATTCTTGATTCTTCTAATGTCCCTTTCTCTTGCCTTTAAAAAAACTCCGGTTTCTTGTCTCATTTGCTCATTCGCGTCCAATTCTTCTTCCTCTTGTACTACATGTATTTACAGTCAGCTAAACAAGGTTTCTGCATCTTTCTTTCTGTCTTCAAATTTATTTAAAAGGTAAAAAATAAAACTGGCGTAGCCCTGTGGTGGTTCTATTATCAACCGCAGAACCTGTAGTTGCTCTTTCTTTGTATATATATATATATATATATATATATATATATATATATATATAAATATATATATAATAGTAAAGTGTTGTTCCTTGGGAACCTGATCCGTAGCAGGAATATGAAGAACTCTTTTGTTCACAACATTCAATTTTCTGGCGGTTTCGCTACTCAACAGGAACCAACTTCAGCAAATAGGTATCTAATAAGAACACCAAAGAAATTTCACATAATTCAAATGCATAGAATTAAAAATAACACTATGTAACACAGTTTTTGTTCCTGTCCATTAACTATTATCTTCCAATCCTGTTACTTCAAAAACAATAGAAAATAGGCATATTTGATTTTTTAACTTTGCTTTTTAAAATCAAATATGCCTATTTTCTTTTGTGGCTTTTATGAAAAATATTGACTATAAATTGGCAAATTTTGTTTTTTCAACCTTTTTAAGGCTGAAACAAAGATTCAGAGAGAAATTCATACAATTTCATTGAAAATTCTTCAGGAAATATATAAAAACAAGTAAAAATTAGTTAGAGGTGAACAGCTTTCCTCGATTTCCTTTTGTAATGTAAATAACTTTCCCGTACATGCCAAAAAATCTAGTCACCCTATTATATTTTAATTGTATACTTATCGGTATCTTTTATGTTGCGACATAAGTAATTTCCATTTATTATTCCGTTTTTTTTTTAGAACTTACAGTGTATTAACCTTAACTGTAAATTATTTGGTTAGAAAGAGCTTTCACCGCTCATTCTTTCCTCAATAGTACACAAGTTTGCATCACAATTTAAATTAAAAGATCATGATCTAAAATGGAGACACTAAAAGAACATATTTGACATGTAATTTTGTGGGAGTTTAAGGATAACGAGACAGTTCGAAAATATCAAAGCAAATTGATAAGTAAATACTCTTGAAAAATGTTTATGACGTTTCCTTTGGCTTGGCACTTGCACACTTTCATCCAGCAAATCACACTCTTTGATCTTGGAAATCAAAAGCTTAACATTTGACTTTGACAGGTCAAGATCTCTGAACCAGTCATTGAGCTCTTTTGGGTTTGGATAGTAACGATTCCTCGCAACAGCCATATCTCTGTCCCTGTAATCTAAATCTTCACTGATATTTTTCGACTTCTAAATTTTTACTATATCTGAGGGTGGCTCATTCTTTTTTTTAGGGCGGGGGGGATGGGAGTACAGGAAAATCAGAATTGTGTGATACTGGAGCAATAGAGGATGGAAGATTAGGAAAGGAAAAAACAGGTGCATTTTTACCACAACGACGTTTGGAAGGCTCCTGCATGCAGAAGCAGCATTTTATTGAGTGGTCATTCATTAGTTTAACGCCAAATCCTTGGAATAACAAACTTCATGGCTCGTCTTTCCTCCCTATACCGTCATGTGAAAGTGATAAAAATTATATACCTTATTACTTTTTTTTTAGCTTGCAAACAGCCATATTAGCTTAAATACTTGTGACATTGAATATTTTCTTTGTACAACAAACATTATTTTACCCTCTATATTTTTTTGCAGAATGTGCCGAACAGTCTGGGGGTCGACGCAGTCGTAGCAATAGGGCGCAGGTGAGGCCTCCATCAAATAGCGATGCGTCACACGAGTGTGTCCGATTTGGAGACGACAGAAAGCGACCTGAAGCCTTCGCGGCATTGGGGGATAGGTCCAATGGAACAGTCACGGCGCAATGGCACGCAACTTTAAGTTCCCTTCGA
This sequence comes from Ceratothoa steindachneri, assembly GCA_963969495.1. Classification (NCBI taxonomy): domain Eukaryota; kingdom Metazoa; phylum Arthropoda; class Malacostraca; order Isopoda; family Cymothoidae; genus Ceratothoa; species Ceratothoa steindachneri. The sequence continues at coordinate 30,580,502 of OZ018324.1, forward strand.
CCGTCTTCCATCTTCTTTGCCAAGCAGTCCGAAGAGCGGCCCGTATTCCTGCCATGTAGTCGGTGTGAGGAAGAGCGAAACGCTGGTGCGGTTGCAGAGTCCTCGCGGACTCTTTGGCGCCCTCATCGGCGCGCTCATTCCCCGCAATTCCTACACGACTACCTTGGCCGGGTCAGTCGTTTCCCAGTAATTCGTTGGTAGGCTGGTTTCAAACGAACAAAGGAGCGGTAGAATTGTATCGATGTCAGAAAAAGTGGAAAAAATCAAAATCTGTATTAAAGAAGTCAAAGAGGGGAAATGTCAATGGCTTCTCAAAAAGCATTTGTCTTTATTATAAATGTTGCCCAGTAACTTATGTTTAAATTATAAATGGTGTAAATCAGTTATTTGAGTTTGTGATAGTATCAGATTGAAATTAATTCAAGGTCAGAAAGTGGAATGTTGGTTCTATGTGATCGTCTTAAGTGTTTTGTAATCCTGCATTTTAGTTATAGGCTTGTTTGGCCCACATAGCGACTTTAAAGGTAACATACATAAATTTATATACAATGAATGATCGCAAGTACAAACGGAGAGATTCTTTGTTGTTAAAGTAGGAATTAATCGAACGGGAATTGGAATTTACTGGGATACAGTGGCATTGAGGTAAGTAGTCATTAAGAGCAGAGAGTAAAATCATATTATTATTATTATTAAAGTTCCAAGCCACAACCCCAACTGGAAGAGCAAATAGCTATAAGCCCAAGGGCCCCAGCGGGGAAAGAAACCTGGTATGGAAAAAACGAAACAAAGATTAAGAAAAACATAATAAATAAATAGAAAATTAAAAAAAAAAATTAAATGCTATAATGTTAAAAATATTATAATATTATATATGTGTGGATAATGAATAAAATATTAAAGTTATAAGTTTCTGTTAATTAAAAATGTATTAGCACCCACTTTAAATTTCTGAAGTTCCAAGGACTCAACAACAACACTAGGAAGTTCATTCCACAGTTTAGTTGTGTTAGGAATGAAACTTCTTGAAAACTGTGTTGTGTTGAATCTCATAGGCGTAAAGGCCCTACTATTGGCATTTAGTACACCTCTGGTAACTCGTTGAGGGGCATATAAATTGGGCAGATCGTGATGCAGTGGATGATCTGCATTGTTAAAAATTTTATATAAGATGCATAAGGAGCTTATTGCTCGCCTGTGCCACAGATCAACTTTGAGGTCAGGAATTAAAAATTTTATTGCTCTCAAATTTTTATCTAATAAATTAAGATAAGAGTTGGCTGCCGAACTCCAAACAGGGGCGCAATATTCAAAACACGGAAGAATAAAAGCATTAAAACAATTTTTAAGAACAGTCTGCTCTCCAAATACTTTGTAAGATTTCCTCAAAATGCCAATTTTTTGAGCAATAGAGGAGGAAATAGATCGAATGTGATTCTCAAAAGTAAACCTAGAGTCAAGCATAACTCCAAGCAACTTAAAAGAATCACATATGGAGATGGGAATGTTATTTATTAAAAGATCTGGATGGGGAGGATCTAGTGTTCTGGATCTGCTAACAATCATACTCTGGGTTTTCTTTGCATTTAACTTCATGCCCCATGAAGTGCACCAAACATTTATCTTAGCCAGATCTCTATTTAAAGACTCTGCAACCGATGCTCTCAACTCAGGAGATGGGACTGGGGCTATTAGAGTAGCATCATCAGCATAGGCTATAAGTCTATTTTCCAGTCCAAACCACATATCATGGGTATATAATATAAACAGTAGAGGACCAAGAACACTGCCTTGTGGTACACCAGATAGCACCTCTCTCTCATCACTAAAATTATTGTCAACATAAACCTTTTGATGTCGATTTGTTAAAAATTGTTCAATAATATTTAAAAATACACCACCTACTCCCAACTGCTTCAACTTAAATATCAGGGCCTTATGATTGACACGGTCAAATGCGGCACTGAAATCCAGGCCAACTAAGCGAACTTCTTGACCAGAGTCTAATGATTTTTGGACAATGGTGGAGACTGTGAGAAGTGCATCACAAGTGCTCAGACCCTTACGAAATCCAAACTGTAAAAAGGGAAACAGACGATTAAGCTCGGCAAATGTACTTAAACGTTTAGCTAGTAAACGTTCAAAAATCTTAGATAGAACAGGAGTTATAGAAATGGGCCTATATTCAGTAGGGTTAAAACTACCACTTGCACTTTTACATAGTGGAGTGATGTTACCAATTCTCCAACATTCGCAAAAACTACCACTCCTCGCCAGCTTCCGAAGAATAACGGAAAGCTTGGGAGCCAAATACTCTGCAGTTTTCTTAAAGAATAAAGGGAATATACCATTTGGGTCAGTACCACCATAAGCATCCAGATCAAGAAGTAACTGTTTTACTTCACTTGAACGGAAAGCAATCTTGTTTAACCTTGGTTCAGGGAAACAAGTGTCAGGTAGAGTTAGATTCTCATTACTTTGTTTATTATCAAAAACATCAGCCAACAGTGTTGCCTTTTCTTCAGGACTATGGGTAATGGAACCATCAGGTTTAAGAAGGGGTGGCATAGATGAATCATTCCCAAAAAGAGCAGACTTGAGAGTGGTCCAGAATTTGTGGGAATTTGCTGTGCGCTGAAGAGTTACCTTTGTGGTAGTATTGAATTCAACTTCAGCATTATTATATACCCTCTGAGCTGCTGTTCTGTAGTGCACATAATTATCCCACAGAAAGGCAGATCTACTCCCCTTCCACAGGTTGTAGGCTTCTTGTTTCTGCATATGAGCCCTCTTACAGTCATCATTAAACCAGGCTTTGTCCTTAGTGCGATATCTGATCATACGGAATGGAACATGTCTATCAATAATTGAAACAATTTTATCATTCAAAATACGAACTGCTTCAACCTCCTTATATATTAGTGGCCAGTTGATCCGGGAGATATCATTTAATATATTGCACCAGTCTACTTGAGATTTGATGAATACTTTGCTTGTATGAGCTATATTAGGAATAGATTGCTCAATACAGATAGTTATAGAAATTGCACAGTGGTCAGAAGTTCCCACAGGAGGATCAACAGCACTTGTAACGACTCCAGGGGAATCAGTGAAAACCAAGTCAAGGCAGTTCCCAGATGAATGGGTAGGCTCCCTAATGACTTGCTCACAACCCGACTCACACGCAAAATCATAAGCCCTGATACCATGACAGTCAGTAGGGGAGACAGAAGACAGCCATTGCCTATGATGAGCATTGAGGTCTCCCATAAATACAAAGCAGGCTTTCCGGTCATTTTCCTGTACCTTGGCCATGGCAAGGAGCAGACAATCAAAAATAGTATCATCTAAGTCTGGATTGCGATAGACAGAAAAAAGATAAAAATTATTTTGCTTACCACATACTTTCATAACTTGCATCTCATGGCAAGAACAAGCATAGGAGGTCTTTGAAGCAGAGTAACCATTCCTGATATAAACTGCCATTCCTCTAGCCCTAGGAATGGCATCACGCCTAAGTAAAATTGGTTTTTTGAAGCCTGGTATAAGTAGTTCAGAGACATGCCTCATATTTGAAACCAGGGTCTCTGAACAGAGTAAAATGTCATGAGACTTGGATGAAGCAGTCAAGTCTTTAATATTGGCATGTAGGCCCCTAATATTAATATAGAGTAGACGACATTTTATCTGACGAGGATGACCAGGTCCAGGGTTGAGCTCAATGTCTCCTGATAAAATTAAAATCGATATTAAAAAAATAATATTAGCAACAAGATCTTCAACAAAAATAACAATTTGTACAACAACAACAACAACAATTTGTACAAAATTATTCAATAGCAAAACTTTCATTAACTGAATATTATATGTCGGAAAAAAACTGGTCAACATGAAGGAGCCGACACATCATGCAAGGCAAAATTCCCTTCAGGACGCCACAATGAAAATGGGGTGAAAGATAATTGAAAAAAACTTCTTGTTTAAGGAGTGTTAATAACTGAGTTTAGGGAGAGAACTGTTTTGATAACAATTTTGAGTTCCAAGTTCTAGAGTGCATTCGAGCTTCACTTTATATATCTTTATTTAATCTCTCTTTTAAAACTCTAGTTAATTAAGCCTCACTTATACTCATTATAATTCCCACTATGCCTTGGAAAGAATGAAAAGATTGCCCACAACTATTCTATTAAAACGAATGGAACACGTTTTGTGAGCAAATAAAAAGCTACCTAAAATTTCGAAATAATCCTTATGGTGCTGACACGCTTAATTTAGTTCAGGAACATTCAATAGAAGACCAAATTACATATTTAAAACTTTTTTATTATGCTTCATATTTAATTTTTTCATTGGATTGTGCTCTAAATAAAATATAAACTTATTAATTATTTAGGAATTCATCTCAGAAGTAAAATGGAAGATTAATAATGCTTATAACATGTAAGCCTGAAATATTTCTTTACTTGCAAATATTTTGCTACTCATCCTTGGTAGAATGTGTCAAAATGTACGTGGATTATTATTTATTCTTGCTTTCATTTTGCTGATTGTAAGAATAAACTGAATTATTATTTGTAAATTGATACCTCTTGTTAAATAAATCAAAGGAATATTAGTAACGAACTAAACCTATTTATCTTAGCAATGAAGCAATAAACTTCAGGAATGTAAGCCCGCGCCAGAACATAAAATTCCCGAGGACCTTTAGTATACTTGTCCATAAAATCGGAGTTAGATATTGTCGAATCATAACAACAAGCCTTGTGATTTCAATGTGACCCCCATCGTGATCTAAAATGAGTTTCTTTATTCTAATATGAAAATTCTTATATTCGCATCATAGTTTTCTTTCCCGAAAGAAATTCTGAAACGGGTGCTCTAATGACTTTATTTGAGTTCATTTTCTTTGAGAATTAATTGTAACTGAAGGGTATTTAATGATGCCCTGCTTATCGAGGTGTTCGTGGTTCATGAGAATCGATCGGTTTTTATCGATGTTGATGTCTCGGTAGATATTCCGTATTTTTCTTTCCTTTTTCTCGCCATCATCTCCTTGATGGGATGCCGCGTAATGTTTCAGGTGTCATCTGCAGCACGGTTGACATTGGATCAGGGCCTCCATTAAATTTAATCTAATGTTATCTTCTGTTCGAAAATATCTAGCGGAAATTATTCTTTTAACAGGCATGAATATTACAGGATTTACTCGTTGTACATATCTCTTTTTTCTGTCTCATATGATGTAAAGGAACATCATATCATTTCCGGCGAAGTGAAGTAAATTTGGTATCTTTGATTGTTTATTGTTTAGTTTCCGTAAAAGGTCTTATTGGTTAATTTATAATGGTGTCAACTATATTTCATGATCATTCGAATAATATTTTAGTTTCCCTATCGTCAATCTTTCTCATGCAAATTATTTTTTAAATAATGTTGTTCACTGAGTACCATTACTAGATAAGTCAGTAAGATATAAACAGGAAGTAAAAATTCATACTGCCATATATAGCCAGCTTAGGTGGTGCATTTTAAGTAACACAATAATGCTGCTTTAGAGAAAAAGAACGTCTTGAAATAGTGGAATATCTATCAGGTAAGAAGTATATTACTTCAAACCTATGAGTAGTGTTAAATCTTTTGTTGAAAAATGGAAAACCATTATTTCTAGCGGCCGCTCGATTACAATACAACTTAAAACGAAACCCAAATTTTATAGTAATAAAGCCGTCAAGTATTTTAATGACTTTGATAAAACTTTTCAGTTAAAATCAGCTTAAGTTTCCTCATCTGTCGTTGACTGGATTATTTCTCAGCTTCGAGAATAAATTTGCCGCTCTACGCTGAACGCGCTATGAGGATGATATGTATGTCCTATGAGAGAATCAAAAGTTAACCTCATACTCAAGGAATTCTGAGAAGTGCTTCCTATAAAGAAAGAATGATATTATTTATTTTTTTAAAACTTCGTTTATCTAGATGCCAAGAAATGTGTGTGCTTTTTTGAGATGTTGCATTATATCATTTAGAACCATTTAGTTAGCTCGAAATTAAGACACGCAAATACTTTTCAATAGCAAAGGGCCTTAAGATTACCACCACCCACACTTGCTGATGCTTTGGACGACAGGATTGCCATACGCATTTTCGTTGACTCTCAACGGCCCCTTTTAGGCCCATTGGGCGTGGAGATATGTGAGTATAAAAACCCCCATGTGAGACTAGTTCCTCATCAAGAGTCTTCCGAAATAGAGGAAAGAGTAGTTATGTTATGCTATGAGGAATCGAAGGAAATGTTGTCGGTATCGTTATTGGCTAAGCGCAACTGACGCGTGTGCAGCTACTTACACAAGGGCGTATGGTCGTCACCGTATCCGCCCAATGGTGGGCGAGCTCATGACGTCACGGCAATATTTGTGTCCATCCGCGCTCGCTGGGATTGAATCCCAGCTGGACGTCAGTAATCCAATGCAGTATCCAATATGCTAACGAAATTTCTCGGTTGTCAACAACATTACTATCTTTAACCTCTCTATCTACCCATGGCGCCTCTCTAGATTTATTAGAGACACACCGACTAAAAAGTACGATGTAATAATGATTAACGACAAAACAATAAATAGCGAAACTAAATACATTTTCTTGGCGTTCCCACCATATAAAATCTCGAATCAAAATGATTCAAGTAATCGCAGGAATAGATTGATAAATGTCGTTAACAGTTAAAAATATTTATGTTAAAATGAATCAGATGATAATCCTGCTTCTTTATTCTTCGACAACATATACCGGGTGCGGAAGAAGTAACCTCCTTTTGAATTGTTCGGAAAATGTTGAAGAAGCTAAAGATCTAAAGATGAGACCTTACATGTCACGTGTGTATCAAAATCTGCATGATGGAGATCAAAAGAGACCATTAGAGTTTTGTGAAGTTTGTATGACTAAAGGTAATTAGGATGACAACTTTCTTAATAAGATATGTTGGTTAAATCAAAATTTTCAGATAAGATGTTATGAGAAGGGGGAAGAAGATGAGTGGCCAATCACGATCACCAGACTAAAAACTATCTGAGGTTTTTTTGGGGGGGAAATATTGAAAGATCAGGTTTACAGAATCAAACCGAAGAAATTTCTTCAATTAGAAGTAATTTCTGATAAATTTTCTGCAATTACTCTTGAAAGGTGTCAAAAGATGTTGCCGGCTGAGTTCAGCAAGTGTATTGAACATGAAGGGAATCATTTCGATCATGCAAATTAATATTAAATTATTTTATTGAAATACTGTATTCATTCTTTAACAACTCTAGTACATTATTTTTATTTCTTTATCTAGTGCAAATAATTTTTGTTAAAAAAATAAAAAGTTAAAAGGCGTTACTTCTACCGCCCTTTGTATATTCTAGACCAAGGTCTATCGGTAAGAATATGTATTATTTCCAAAAAGTTGTATTTCCGGATCGGTTCATCAACCATTTTATTAAACTATCGTTAATAAAATTCTACCAGATGCTTCCCTTTACTGGTTAATATTTGGTAGAAGTAATTTACGTATATAACAGCTATTCTTAGGCTAATGTTACAAAAGTAGTTTTATCTTCATTTTCTGCTTGTCCCGCTAGCCACTGAACGCGATCTCAACAGAGAACATCTGAGCCTAGAAATATCTGTAAATCTTTTACTATCGCGTTTATTTAAGTACGCCTGATAATAAATCCTCTGTCTTTTTTCCAATGCTATTCTCATTACCTCTACCAACAGAGTCAGTCAAATGTTATGTGATCTGTTTATTTACGCACATGATACACGTAATGTTTTGGATGGATTCCTAAGAGGTTTTTTTAGAAAGTTGAGCTTTGAACGAGGATGAGTTGAACGAGATTCTGAATCACATATTTTGTTGTTTAGCATCGAAAAAGATTTTTTTTTTCAAATTTTGCTAAGATCAGAATTTATGGAATAGTGAAATTGAAGATACCAATAAATGGACAACTTATGACGTTCTACAAACAAATAATTGGATCAGGATCAGGATCCGGCTAAAGTCAAAATATATATTTGTTGTGCAAAATATTTTCCGAATCACAGTAGAATAATTGAGAAAGCCGAAACGTAAAACTGCCACTAATGTGTAGCTAATATAAGGCCTATTTAGGATGCCTGAGACATATTTTCTCAATCTGTTAGAGGAGATAAAGTTATATCTGGACAAATATGAGATGTGGATTAGTCATTACACAAAAATCAGATTATGGTTTATAATTTACAAACTATTGCCAAAATTATATGGTGTTAATTCATTTTGGCTGTGATATGGTGTAGAGGCCGGATTTATTCTGCCATCAGAGATATCATGATCGTTGTAATTTTAATGAAAACAGCGTTGGAGAAGGTTACCGCTCTCTGAGTGCTTTCTTGCCCAACAATTTCTAACACTTAATTCATTTAAATAGTCTAATATATAAATTTAGCCATGGCAATTAATACTATTGTTTCATGCACTATATAATCTATAAAATGCTAATTTATTTTCCATGTTTGAGGGCGGGACAAGTTGAGTGGCCAAACCTTCAAATGAAAATATTGATGAAAGTGTAATAAAATAAGTGTATAAATATAAATAAACCTACAAATGTTTACATAGAATCATATTTCCATTTTTATCCCTGAGATACAATGTCCTTATTAATGCTGTCCAAGCAATGTGGAATTTTAACAGAAACCATATCTAACACCGTTATTGTTGATTCGGGGTGGAAAACCACAGTAATGATCGTTACCGGGCCTATCTGGGTAACGTTGATATCAGAGGCATCCATTATCTTATGCAAGTTCTTGGGCAGCAGGCAGACAGATGGAAACAAATACTGACACAGTGCAATATACGAACTAAGTTGCAAAGTTATAACACAAAATGAGCTGGCACCATTGGGCGGATTGATACGGGATAGCCAATCTGACCGAACGGTTGCCACTACATTCCGTCCATTAGCATCAAAACGTAAAATCTTCGTAGGAAAAAACTTTAAGATATAAATGTAAATACATATGTTTTTAATAAAGACAGCAGCCAAAAAAGACGAGTGAAAGAATAACGACCTTAGAGATGGCAATAGAACAGCCAGGAAAGAAGACTTCGTGAATGACGAGGGAAAGAATCAGAAAAGATTAATAAAAAAATATAAACAAACCCAAAGTGTATTCTGAAGGAGAAGAGTCAAATAATAATAATGATGCTAAGGGGAAGAGAAAACACCCCCAACAAACGCACATATATTAACTGAATAATAATATTAAAACCGTGCGCGGTGGGTAGACGAGAATGGAAGGAGGTACAGTTGCGCCCATATCTATTGGCAACACATCTCAAATTTGGTAATTTACAAATTTTTATGCGTTACTAGTTCGAAATGTACATATTTATATTATATTTAATTATATTGGCCTACAAGTAATATATTATAATGTATAAATGATAATAAAACAAATTATTAACATCGAACATGGTGTTTATTAGAAAAACACAAAAAGCAAAAGTATTGGCAACATTCATAATATTGCATATATATTATTAGTACCTATAAATTAATATTGGGTTGAGGAATAAGTTCTTGCGCTTTTATCAAATTTATTCATTTGACTCGAATAATTCGTCTAACCAGGTTCTTAATTCCACATCAGTATTGAACGAAACGCCGCGCAAATTGTTGGAGAGCGATCGGAACAGATGGAAATCCGATGGAGCCAAGTCTGGCGAATATGAAGGTTGCAGCAGGATTTCCGAATTAAGCGTTTGGATGGCGTCTTTTGTCATATTGGCAATGTGAGGACGGGCAATATCATTTTGCAGAAGGACTCCATAACATCGATGAGGTCGCTTTTCACGAATAGCTTCGGCGAGTCGATACATTTGTTGAACGTAGAGTTCTGCATTGACAATCTCGTTGTTCGCAAGGAGCTCATAAAGAATGATGCCTTCACAATGCCACCACACACACAGCATCGTCTTTCGTGGGTGAAGTCCTTTCTTTAATCGCGGAAGTGGTTTTATATTGGGTTTAAGCCATTGTTTTCGATGGTTTATGTTGACATAAACACACCACTTTTCGTCACCAGTGATGATGCGGTGAATAAATCTGTCCTTATATCCACGATTAGCCTTGTGATGAGCAAAAAAACCTTGGCAATCGTGGAGCGTTGAAGTTTGTTGCTTTCGCTCAAAGCGTACGGAACCCATGCACCGAGTTTCTGAACTTTCCCCATTGAATGAAGGTGATTCACTACATATTTCTGATCACACGCCAATTGTACAGCCAATTCTCTAGTCGATTGAAGAGGATTTTCAGGAAGAAGGTCGTTCAATCGATCTTCATCCAGCTTAATGGGGCGATCAGAACGTTATTCGTCAATAAGATTTAAATGTCTGTTTTAAAACGTGAAAACCACCATTTACCTGTCCTTTCTGATAAAGCATTTTTTCCGTACACAGCAAAAATATCGCGACGAGCTTTGGCTGCTTTTGCATTGTTCCCGTCTCGATTGAAAATGAATAACAACAAGTGTCGAAAATGCGCCTTTCTTTCAACTTGACATTCCATTTTAAGGGTATAGAACAAAAATTAAATTAACACAACTTTTAAATATACCGCAATGACTTATTACTCAACTTCAACACGTAGCCTAAGCAAAAGCCTAATAGTCTACGCTGTTAAGAGACGTAGCCTATCCTTTGCAGATTTTGATCTCATTATTTATTATTGTTTCTTAATATATGCACAAATCACGTCAACAAAACTTAAATCAACACAACATTAAAAAAAAATGCAAGAACTTAATCCTCAACCTAATACTTGTTATGAAGTCCTTTAGCAGCGATCAGAAGTTCCTTGTAGGAATGAACAAGGTTTTTGCTAGTTTTAGTAGGAATTTAGGTTCACTCTTCGACTGCAAAAGCTTTCAACTCTGCGATGCTCGAATGAACACGTGACTTCAGTTCTTTCCATATATTTTCAATCGGATTTAAATCTTGACTTTGAGAAGACTATTTCATCATTTTCAGGCGTTGATTGGTAAAATATTTCTGCGTTGATTTGCTCCTGTGCTTGGGATCATTGTCCTGTTGGAAGACGAACCCTCTGCCAAGACTAAGCTTCCTCGCCGATCGTTTCACTTGTTAATCCCTAATTCTCTGATATCGCTCGGGATTCATAATGCTTTCTATCACACGAATTGAGTCAGTATTAGCAGTAGCAAAACACTCCTACAACATGATGGAACCACCTCCGTGTTTCACAGTAGGTATAATGTTCTTTTCCAGTAGAGTTTCCCCAGATTTTCTCCAAACGTAATGGTGGTCATTTATTCTAAACAAGCTTGAGCTTAGTCTCGTCTGACCATAATATTTTAGTAAGTTCTGCTTCAGTGTCATCAAGATGTTCTTTGGCAAACTATAAACGTCTCTTTTTTGTGAACAGTCTTCAACAGTTGTTTCCTCTTTGGTACACCTCCATGGAGACCGTCATATTTCAGCTAACGTCGCACTGTTGACACGTCAACGATTGTTCCACTGCTAGCCAGATTTGGTTTCAATTCCTTGGAAATGACTTTTGGATTCTTGTTGACAATTCGAGCACACAAACGCTCATCTCTGTCAGTTAACTTTCTTGGTCGCCCTTTCCGCACACGATTAACAGTAGTCTCATCAGCCCTAAATTTTACAATAATATTCCTTACAGATGAAATTGGGAGATTCAAACTTGCCGAAATTTTTCTATATCCATTTTCTTGGATGTGCAGCTCAATTATATGCTTCCTATATGCTTCCGAGTGTTCGGATGTCTTCATTATGGTTTTATTTTAAAATTATTGTAGAGATGATTATTCAGCCGTGTCTAGTACCATAATGAACATCCCCAAAAGTTAGCTGTGTAAGTAACCTGCTGTCTTGGGTTAGTCTAGAATATTCCATCAGTCATTCTCCACATTCTTTATCACTAATTTTAATAATTTAATTTGTTAAATCAGTATTATGTAAACGCTTCCTGCGTTTTTCCAATGAAAACCGTTTAATGCTAATAATTTGTGTTATTACTCGTATCATTTATACATTATAATATATTACTTTTAGGCTAATATGATTGAATATAATATAAATATGTACATTTAGAACTAGTAACGTATACAAATTCGTAGATTACAAAATTTGAAATATGTTGCCAATAGATATGGGCGCAACTGTATGTTGGATCCATGGCATGTAGCACACCGAAGAAGGAAGGAGAACCAACCGAAATTGACGGCGAGGCAGAACAAATGGATTTGATCCATGACTTGGGGAAGACGCAAGAAGAAAGAAAGGATAGGACTGAAACATGGGGCCAAGAGAATAAGAAAGAAAGACCAGGTAAACACGAGAGACAGTCAAAATGCGAAAAGGTAGGCCCACTTTGGCGTGGGTAAGACGAAAGGAGAAAGGGGAATAACTTAAGGTAAAAGTCTGTTCAAACGGAAGAATGGCTACAACCCCTTAACCTATAGCAATTATTATACCTGGGAAAAAAGGAAAAAGGACTGTAGTCAAGTTTAAAGAGAAGAAAAGAAGAGGGCCGGGGATAAGGAAATTATGATAAGGGGCATTACGATAGGCAAGACCGAATAAAGGAAAGAAAGAAAAAGGGCACTCGAACATGGCTGGAAGATTACCCTCTGACCGATGCATTAGGATGGTGAGTTAGGACAGATAGGCCACAAGCAGATATTAATAGCGGCCTTTTGGCGATTATTATTAATATTTTAATTATTAAGATTAGAATCGAGCTTCTCTCTTACTAACTATTGTCAAACTAAAGTCCTCCACACCGCGTAGCAGTGCGCTTTACGGTACTGAGAGCGAAGTTACATAGGGACGTATAAAGTACCATTACCTAACCTATCCGTTCACGAATAATGAGAGGCAAATAAAGATTAGAATAACATGCACAGGTAACGCCGACACATCCCCATAATAGCATTCCCGTATGGCCCAGCCCGTTTCCCATAAAAGGGCCTGAGGGAGCAAAGAGAGTAGAGCCGTTGTGTCAGTAACCGATTTGTGCGCTGACGCAAAAGGTACTTTCAGATACATCTTAAAGAATTTCTCTTGGTTAGTTACTATTTGAGCAGAGAAACCCCCACACCCCCTCCTTTTCCCGAGATTTAAGAGCATACAAATCATTGTACCCTTTTGATAACTCTGATGTTATTCCTTTGCGTCCTTCGCTCTGTTTTGTATGCTTTGTTTGGCCGCCTTAAAACGATCAAGCAAACATCAATTTCAGCTCCCTTTATGCATATTGATAGACTCGAAGAGAGGAAAGGATAAAAGTGCTTTTATGAACGAAGTATTCAGGAAATTAGCTCAATAACAACGTCACGCTAAGGCAAAAACTAAATGGAATCGAATCAACATTATGATACCAAATAAATATTATTCCAATGCCAAAGTTTGAGGCAAATAATTGGGAGTGATAAAATAATCTTATTATTGTAGGATCTCCGAGTTGTGTGATTAAGTACGAGTATTATTGTTCACTCACGGAATTTTGTAGGATCCATCGCTTCACTAAATGAAAAAAACTTCCATTTCTGTTCCCAAATTCAACGTCTGAAACTGAAATATAGAGAAGATATATGAGATCAATATTCGCCCTTTATAAATACAATATTTATACAAAACATGGTTGATTAGATATCATTATTTGTATTCTAGTAGTGTTTGTACTCTGTCTGAACAAGGTCGATCTTTGAGGTCTTTTCCTTCTTGACCTTCTCCGTGATGATGTGGATGGTGATCACTCTGACGTTGGAACAATTGGCTATGTCGGACCGCACGGAGAAAAGCAAGGATCTCGATTCTTTTCACTTCCATTTCGAGACACCTGTAAATATTGGAAAAGACGCTTTAATGACACGTGCTAGAAAAGGAGATCTTTAATTTTGTTTGACGGAACTTCATCTATCACACACATAAACCTCTCGATAGATAAAAAAAAACCCCGAGTGTAATAGAAAATTTATAAAACCCTGTATACGAACGCGCGCTGTTTGCGAAATAAGATCGACTAGTTAGGAGCGTTAGTTGCAAGGAAATTAATTAAATTATCTTTATTTATCAAATATTAAATGTGCCGACGCATGTGCAGAACGATATGGATTTAATTTTGGCAAGCGATGAGAACTTGGTCGAGAATGCGAATTTTGGTGAAAAATTGGGTACCAACGATCATCATAAGAGAGGCGGTCAATAAGTTTTGCGAATCGGTAGGGCAAAACAGAGGAATGGGGATGGCTGTTTGTGGGGGTATTAAGACAAGTTATGAAAAGTCAGGACCTGCAACAGCACGCTCCTGCCTCGTCTATTTAAGAAGCAGTAGCTGATCGCAGATCGGCAGTCACAAATTTTTCAACAATGGAGAAGGTTGAGCACCGCGCACTGATAAAAGTTTTGACCAAGGAAGGCTAGAATGCAAAGGAGATCCATAAACGCATGGTTGCAGTGTACACCGACCCTTCCTCTTCCTATGCAACAATTGCTCGCTGGAATAGGGAGTTCCGCCATGGTCGTGAGTCCCTTGAAGATGACCCCGTCCAGGACGCCCGTCAGACGTGACCAACGAGTGCAATGTGGGCCGTGTGGAGAGGATGATCCTCGAAAATCGCGGGGTAAAGGTCGAAGAAATCGAGCGAGAACTTGGAATATCACATGGAAGTGTTATGAACATCATCCACCACAATTTGGCCATGACTAAGGTCTCTGCCCGTTGGGTCCCTAGAAACCTCACGCCCCATGATCGACTTCAACATCGTCAAAGTCCACAAGGCCAGAGTTGCACAAGCTGCCCTGCGCGAGTGCGGATTCGAGGAGCTAAACCATCCCCCTACAGTCCAAATCTGGCCCCTAGCGACTACTTTTTATTCCGCCAGCTCAAGGCTGCACTGCGTGGACGCCGGTTTGAGGACGATGAAGATGTCCAGCTCGCCGTCCAGGAGTCGATTGAACAGCAGTCGGGATATTTCTGGTTGTCAGGAATTCGAAGCCTCAGTGACAAGTGGTGCAAGTGCATTGAAGTGCATTGAAGTGTATTGAAAAATAATAAAACACTGGTCCTCATATCTCGTTTCCTTATATCCGAATTGCAAAACTTATTGACTGCTCCTCGTATTCGTTTTAATATAGATATTTTTAAGTATGTAAATCATAGTCATCAATCCATTCAAGACTTTAAAAGTTATATTTCTTTCCAATTCTTTCCCCATATTGGGACAACTTCCCAATATTAATTTATCATATCTATTATGAAGAATACAGAGGTAACTCTTTCCATAAGAACAAAATAATCTGGGTCTCTTAACATCCCGAATTCAGTATCTATTCAGTAATTCGCTGAATATTGTCTATTTCACCTTCACCGAAGAAAAAGGCAGCTGCAATAAATATTTTGTTAGTGATTTTTCAAAGCTTTAAGCTAAATTTAATGGCATTTGCTCTTTGATAGAAAGAATAAGCGCAAAAGTAGACTACTTCTATAATATCTGAGTGGGACTATCTAATTTCTAGGATCAAATCAGTGTAGCCTTCTAATAATATTACTCAGAAAACTGCATCCTGTTTTATTCAAATGAGTAAAATTCGCCCTAAATATATAAACGTCTTTTTAGCCTCATTTTTGACTGATTTCTCCCTAAAAGATATTTTGTACACAGGGTAGGATAAATTCTGTGTTTTTTAAATTATATGGATCTTTTAATATATTTTCTTTCTCGGTTAAAATGTTGATAATTCAGGAATGTTTGTGAGTAGAGTGGCAAGAATTTCTATAAGGAAAAAATCCAGGTGTCATTATAACATTCCCTTTTATTTTCGATCAACAGACAAACATTTCCTGAATCTACAAGTCGATATCATATATTTTAATTTTATTTCAGAATGAGATTTTATTTTGTATATTGGAATGGAGTTTTTGCAGAGCCATGAAAATTGAAATTAGTAAAAAATTTATGATCGCAAAAAGCGACCTTTTGAGAAATACCTTTCATCTTTCAAGAGTGAAAAACGGTGACTTTTTCACCGTTGACACATTTGTATCGACCTGCCAATAATTTAATGATTTAATGCATTAGGTTCTACCATTATTTATTTTTTTTTCTGTCCTATATAGCTTACTACAGTTAGTCGCTGGTGCAGCTTGTTATTATCAGTCACAGAGTCGAGGCCATAACAAACAAAACGAAAAAGGAAGGAAAAATGAAAAGAATCAATGATATTTTGCATGAACTTTATTAAAATATCTAAGATAATTTTGATTAGAACATTATATGAAGTGTTAAATCTATCCTTCGTACGTTCTCTTCCATGTTAGCTTAGAATGAAATCACGAACATCGAGCTACGCTTCCAGCTTTTAATGTGCTTACTTTTAAGCAAATATTATAGATTTGAGACCCATTTGTGATATGTGCCATTTATACTTGAGAGCAGAATTTGTCATTTAGTTTATAAGATTGTATTGCAATCAACTATGAGAAAGAGGTAATGTGAATGAAGTGATAAATTTAATAAACTGCATCCATATTCAAGTAAAGAATGAATTTGCCAATTATTTACACTATTCAACAATTTTCAGTGTTAAGAAATAAAAATAGATCTCGTGTGCATTTTATTATGAAGTTGAGTGTGCTGAATTTGAATTTGAAAACACAAATATCCCATCACGTAAGGTTCTCTTGTAAATTGATAATTTAATAATTATGCAATTGATACCAATTTCCAGGATACCATAAATGTATTTCTATACCAAACTCAGACTAAATTCATCCATTGTAATTATCTGATGAATATATAATTAATCGGCATGTTTCTTAGTATTATATAATGTATTAGCCTACATTTTAGTATTTACTTCTTCGTTTGTAAGACGCCTCATGTGTGTCACGCTTCAGGTTCCAACAAAAGCCAGCATTGCATTGCATTGCTCCAATTTCCCTTATACCTGTTTTCAATTCACGCTATATTCTGATGGGACCTCTTTCTATGTTCATCACTCATATCTCCTGCATTCTTTGGAAAAAAGGACATATTAGAATGAAGAAAGTGTATCTTCAGTGACTTATTGCATACGGGATCTTGGTAGCACTTGATTAGGCTCTCCACTATAAGCTCTCGCTGGGCCCCTTGGTGCTTTCCCAGAAGTTTTTTGCATACATCTTTGAATGCATGCGAGGCCTCTGGCTCAGTTTTATCCATTGTCGCCTCGAAGTCCTCATCAGCTATAAGTTGGCGAATCTGAAGGCCTACGAATATGCCTTATTTAATCTTGGCCTCACTTATTTTAGGCAAGATCGCTTTGAAGCACTGTAAACATGGCTTGTTATGTTGCATTGCTTTGTTAAATTGCCTTATTAGCCCTAGTTTTATATGCATTGGTGGCAAAATTATTTTCTCCTCCTTAACAAGTGGCTCACGAATTACATAAACTCGGTGTATCCAGTTTGTAACCCATTAAGTAAGGTTAATAATTTTAATTCTGCACATATTGGCCACTTATGTTCCTTGTAATTTCTGCGGTTTAGAATAAGACTAAAGTTCTCATATGTCTCTCTTAAAATGACTGAGTGAGCAACTGGAACTGAAGGCATGGTTTTACCAATGTGCAATAGGCATCTATGAATAACCTCCATTCATTTGCTTCATAGGTCAGCTCAAAGGCATTGAATAGGCCTCTGATATCATTAAAATAAGTCAAGTTGTTTGCAAAAGTGAAGAATTGCTGTAGATCTGCAAAACGCTTTCTAAATACTGTAATTTGAGCATGTTCATCAAACAGGTTCCATTGTTGCAGACGTATAGCCAGGAGTTCACTCTGTTGCTTAGTCATTGTTATATCACGAACTAGACTATTGAATTCCTGTTAGTCAAAGGGTGGGGTTTCTTGTCAGATACAAGCTGTGCCACATATGGTGTATCTTGAGATTCCGAATCATCTGAGTTGCTCGTGGCATCGCTTAATGGTTCAGAGGGCGGCTGTGGTACAGGAATAGCACTTGAATGTTGAACTAGGTTAATAGCAGACTGGAGATCTGGATACATGATATATTTCTTACCTTTTCTGTTTCAACCTGCAGTGAAATAAAATAAAATCAGACTAAAAAGAGATATTACTCTCTGAGACCACTTCCAGAAATAGTGGAAGTACAAAATAGTATGCATTTTGATCTTTTTAATTGTTACATCTCTTGGAAATATATTAAAGACCACGAAAGAAAACACATTGAATACTCACCTTTAATATCTGTTAAACAGAAGTGGCAATCCGTTGAATGGTCCTTTGGCTCCCTCCAGACCATTGATACGCCAAACATGAGGCCAGTCTCTTTGTCTTTCACACAGGCAGAAAAGGTGTCTATCGATATTCTACTTAGAAGGTTGAAGAGTTATGACAGCAAACATTGCTATGTATTAAAAAAATAAAGTTAATTTGCGTAGGAAACTCATACTCGCAGACCTCTCTTATTGATATGAGTGATGTTTACGGTTGAGTCGACTTCTGTTTCTTATTGCGAATTGAGTAAGTGGGTGTATTTTTCATGCTATTGGGGATATTAAGTTTCCTTTAAAGTTAAATATTATATTTACAGTTAATTATAGGAAATTTAAATATGTGTGCTATATCTTCACTATGTTGCATAAGACTATAAAGTAAAGGCAGGAGGAAAGGTTCTAAACCAGGGAATCTATCCAGCGGAAATTGTTATTTTCATAACAGCGACTCTTCTTGATACAGGAAGAGATATTTATTTCATGAGGCACGTAACTAGGGAAGGTGGCATCGATAGGCGCCTGGTCAGGATGACAAGGGAATTTGTCTTACGCTATGGTAGGTTGAGACTAGGAGGGCAAACAATGGAGGACTGAACCAGGAGACGTGGTTGGATTTCTTGTTTTAAACGAGAAATACGGTATGAGAACTAATAATTACACAACCTTTCGAACGCAAACTATGAGAAACAGAGGTAAATAAGTTAATAATTTCATATTTTATTTTATTTTTCAGAGGCTCTAATTTATTATAAGCTTTAACAGCTAATATTCTTTTTCTTTTGTATCTGCTCCTTTTAATCTCTACTTTCTATTTTACATTATCTGTTTATATGTGTTTGATTTTAAATTCACTCTTACGAGTACTTGCATTTTTACCTGCGCCAAAGTGCCAAGTCTAAGCGTCGCTTTTTTGTCAAAGGGAACAAAGTTTAATTGTACCCATTTAGAGCCATGTAATGACCCGTATGACCATGGGACATATGGTTATTCACCCTGGAGATTTCAAACCTGCCATAGGATTTGGCGCTGGGTGGCACCAACTAGTGGCAGAAGGCTCATTTAGCCATTCAAAGGCACTTGCAAGTGATTTGAACCATGGGAAACAATCGATGCAATAACCATTTATCATCTTATCATAAAACGCCGCAGGTCATTGGAGGGACTTTCCCTCTTGTTTTCTCAGCATTCTCCAAAGTCATCTGTAGATTTGGGTATGTAATTGTTTCTATTTACATACCAAAATGTGCCTATAAATTTTACCCCATCCAGCTAAAGGGGTAAAATAATATACAAGAACAAACACACATCATAATCATCACACTCATTACGATAGATGTGGCTATAAGGGGTCCCGTCTAACTGCCTGATTTCATAATACAACACTATCGCTCTCACAATCGCATTGCCGTGGGAGGCCCAACCCCTAGTGCCATTAGAGTTGCTAGTAGTGGTTCTCGTTTTTTTTAATACTACTTTCGCTATGGGATGCAGCTGCAGAATGATATTTAAGGATAAGGCTTGTGTCGTTTCTAGATCTGTGGAAATTAGAGGAGCTAATGGTGTTTGCGGGAAGCATGTGCAATGATCCGCGCACCTGGGTTGTAATGTTTAAGAATGTAAGGCTTTATATACGCTCGCAAGCATACACCAACCTTCCGACACTATGGTTATGCCTCTTATCCCCACTCTACGATAACTACACGCAAAAATAGGTCGCTCAGCATGTGGCCACAGAGGATCATCCAATCCCTGCCTGATTGTGAAATACAAGACTACCGTTCGTCATTCGGATTATCCTAAGAAGTGGTTCAGATATAGTGTCCTTGAACTTGTTAGTGGTTGTTTTCATGATAATCATGAAATCGATGTTAATACACAAAGCTTTGCCCGTTTGAACTGTTGGCGAAGTTGGAGGTAAGTTCATTCTGTACATGTTTAGTAGAATGGTTTTTAAAAAAGGATATGGATCCAAAAAAATGGTACGCTGACTGTGCTGTGTGTACAGGTGTTTGTGTTGTTTTTACGGTTCTTATAATAATGTTATTTTATAAGAGATTCCTTGTGGAGGGGGCTAAATTACTCCCACTGTCACTTTCCATTTATTTCATAGCTTTGTGCTGTTTGTCTACAGATCCCAGTAAAGATCGATGGACTCTGGTACATTGCACTCCTCGGACATATTTATTCTCTCATAAATTTTGGTCATGTCTTGAATGCATATAATTGAGTCTTTCATTCCTTCAGTACTAATGAGAGGGGTGGGAGAGTCTGGTGGAAGGATATCATCTCATAAAATTCTTCGGGTGTGTGTATGTATAGTATAACCAATATTAAAAGTGAATAAGAGAGGGAGAGAGAGAGAGAGAGAGAGAGAGAGAGAGAGAGAGAGAGAGAGAGAGAGAGAGATAGAGAGAGAGAAAGAGAGAGAGAGAGAGAGAGAGAGAGATAAAGAGAGAGAAAGAGAGAGAGAGAGAGAGAAAGCAATGGGTCTAAGTATGCGCGTTAGTAAATGTATGGGTGCGCCAGGCGTGAAGTATAAAATCTGTAAAATAGAGTAGGTAATAAGAAGGAGAAAATAGCCTGATCCAAAGAGTGGATAAAGAGAAATAAAGAGAGAATGAGAAAAAATAGAGAAATTAAGACAAAGTGGAGGTATAAAGAGAGAGAGAAATATATAGGAAAAAGTTATGGGTAAAAGGCGGTGTTTAAGGGAAGTAAGTAGAAGCAGTACCCATAAGTAGGGTGTGTATCTGGTGCGATGACGTAATCACTTCAGGATCTTCGAGGATGTGCATGTGTCTGGGGGTTTTGTATTATTATATTTTTATCAACATTAATATTGTTACTAGAATGAAAAGAGAGAAAAGAAGATAGCAAGAAGAAAATTAAGCATAAGAAAAAGTGTGAGAGAGAGAGAGAGAGAAAGAGAGAGAAGGGGAGAGAGTAATGAGCTACAAGGAGCTACAAGGAAAATAAGTACCCTAGAAGACCTCACGGTCCATACAAGGAGGATACTTTTGGCGCAATCCTCGAAGGTGTCCGTTGGCAACCTCGAAGATCACTCCCGAGGATCTTAACGGTGATTTCGCAAGACTTTATCTAGTCTTGACTTGAACTGCTCAACAGATTCACTGTTGACAACTTCCGTCGGAAGTGCGTTCCAACTACTGCAGATACTGTAAGTAAAGAATTTCCCACACAGATCACGGTGGTATCGCTTCAGTTCAAGTTTAGAGCCGTGATTTCTTGTTCTCCCCTCGCTGAGCTGGAAAATATCCCCGCAGTCCAGTCTGTCAAAGCCTCGAAGTATTTTAAACACTTCGATAAGCTAACCACGTAGTCTTTGGGTCTCCAGTGAGAACATATCTAATTCCCATAATCTATCTTCATAACTTTTATGTCTGATAGAGGGAATCAGTTTAGTTGCCCTGGCTTGCACGCGTTCCAATCTCGCGATGTCCTTTCGAAATGAAGGACTCCAAAATTGTACGGCATACTCCAGGTGCGGTCGGACGAGGGAGTTGTACAGGCACAGTACCATCTCCTTGTTCCGATATCCAAACTGTCGCTTTATATACCCTAACATCCTTTGGGCTTTTTTCTCCACCTCAATACACTGTTTCGAGAACTCGAGGTCACTGGTGATAGTTACACCCAAGTCCTCCTCAGTGTTGGTGCCCTTAAGGATATAGGGTGATTCAGTATTTCAGTGGCCGATATGCACTTTGCATTTGTTTACGTTAAAAAGCATTTGCCACGTATCAGACCACTCCCCAATCGTTCGAAGATCATCTTTCAGGCAAGCAGGATTTCCATCCTTTGCTAAGTTCATACCAAGCTTGGTATCGTCAGCAAATTTAGAAATCTTGGCAACCATGTCACCGTCCATGTCGTTGACGTAGATTATGAATAGTAGTGGTCCTAGGACAGAACCTTAAGGCACTTCGCTAGTAACGGGCATCCACTCAGAAGCCTGGCCACTTACCACCGCCCGTTACCGTCTGCCATTTTGCCAGTTATCTATCCAGCCTGCTACTTTTCCATCTATGCCCAGTGCTCGCACTTTCCGGAGAAGGCGGCGGTGTGGTACCTTATCAAAGGCTTTCTGAAAGTCTAAGTAGAACACATCCACTGCCTTGTCCCGATCGTGCTCACTGAACACGAAGTAGAAGAATTCCACAAGGTTCGTCAGGCAAGACCGTTGCCTTCGGAAGCCGTGCTGGGAACTCCTCAGTAGCAGCTTTGACTCTAAATGCGACGTCATTTTGTCCACAATGATGCTTTCCATGAGTTTACCGACTATCGAGATCAGACTGATAGGATATTAGTTCGATTGTTGCCTACGGTCTCCTTTCTTGAAGATTGGAGTCACCTCCGCTTCACGCCAGTCTCTAGGAACGCATTTGTTCCGGATTGACATGTTTAAGATTGTGCTCAGGTGTCGTGACACTTGATCGCGCCCTTCTTTCAACACTTTAGGTAGAAACCCATCCGGGCCAGGTGACTTATTCGTCATTGGGTCACTGATCTTTTTTTTTATTTCTCCTTCGGTGAAGTCAAAATCCTCCATATTTTCCCCCAAGTAGAAATCCATCGGCTGGGGGATGGGACCACACTCTTCAGTAAATACTGAAGAGAAGTAGTCGTTGAGGAGGTTAGCATTTTCTGCATCTGAGTGCTTTAATGTCTCCTCCTCATTCCTCAAAGGGCCAATCGTGCGATGTATTGGTTTACGGCTGTTTACATATCCAAAGAAAGCCTTGGGATTCTCTTTACAGAGTCTCGCCACTCGGAGTTCCTCAGACCGCTTAGCCGCCCTTATGATGGACTTTACTCTCCTTGCTAGCCTCAGGTATTCGTCAAAGTCACCCGAGATCTTCGATTGTCGGTACACATTTCTCTTGTCCCTAAGCAGTTGGCCAATTTCTCGATTAAACCACTTTGGTTGAACAGAAAAACGACGGGGACATTTCAGAGGGATCAAACGCGATTGAAGACACATGAATGTGGTTTTGAAACTGTTCTACGAGTCTTCAACAGCATAGCACACTTCTACCCTTGCGTTAGTCAGTCCAACGCGTAGACCTGCAAAGTCTGCTCTTTTCAAATCAAGTTTCCTCGATTGACTAGTTGCAGGCTCTGCCTTGGGGACTTTGACTACAATTCTAATTAGTCGGTAGTCACTTCCACCGAGCTCTTTGCAGAGAGGTTTTCAACGATGTCATCCTCAGAGGTGAAAACCAAGTCAAGGATATTGTCTCTTCTCTTTGGCTCTCTTACCCATTGAGTCAGGAACTCGTTGTTCGTGAACTCCAAGAGTAGTGCGTTCTCGCCACAGGGTTCTCTGGTTTCACAGTCAACTTGTGTGTTGAAATCCCCCATGACAATACACACTCTGTCTTTGACAAGTTCTCCTAGTAGCTAGTACAGATCTCTGTCCTTTTCAACGAGTTGGGCAGGAGGTCTATAAAGCACCAGGGTCCTGTATTTTGCAGGACCTATCTCTAGGTCAACACCTAGTAGTTCATGGTCAGATACGATGTTGCAATCCGTTGGATTGAGACTATCCTTGACATACAACATCACACCGCCACCCTATCTGTCTAGCCTATCTTTAAGTAAGAGATGGTAACCGGGAATCATGAATTCACCTTCAAAATCTAGGCTCGAGGTTTTTATCCACGACCCCGTTATGGCAACGATCTCAGGTTCCTCTTAGCTGCGAGGACACGGAGCTCAAGAAACTTACTCCTGATTGACCTCACATTGTACAAAAGAACTTTGAGGGAGTCCTCCAATGTAGGACTCCCTGCGCTCTTTCGTTTCCCGGCTTCTTTTGTGTGACAGTACCATTCTTTGCCACATCTAAGGTGCGGTAAGTGTCCAGAAAGAAGACCCTCTTCGCCGTACAGAGGTCGGACAGGCGCTGGTTCAAGGTCACGTTCCTTGAGTGAGCTGTTCGGCTAGGACCTTTTCTTGGGAGCATCCCTACAACGACCCGTTTGCGAGTTCTTAATTCGCAGTCGTCCACGGCTCCTATGACCGTGCTGAGAATTTTCTCGCTGGAGCCTACTTTGCCTCCCCGGAGGAAGAGGTCATTTCCACTCACCATCAGGGCAACGACTGAATTCTCGGAGATCTGAGATTTCTCAGCCTCTACCCTGATGTGGTGGTTTCCCCACCCTGGTTGGCAGCATACCTTTACACTAGTGTGAAGGCGGGCCGCTAGCAGGGGCTGCAAACCTCATGCTTGGGAATCGCACACAAGGGTAACCCTCGGACATTTACATGCAGAGGTTTGAAGCTTTCCTTCCGCAAGCGAACTCTTGGTTCCCTCTTCCTTCTCCATCTTATTTTTCTTGTTTTTCTTTTTCTTCTTCTTCTTCTTTTTCTTATTCATCTTTCCCCCCATCTTCCGTTGTTATATACTCTTCTGTTTTTATATTTTCTTCTTCTGCTTCTATTTTATCTTCTGCTTCAACTTTATCTTCTGTTTCAACTTTCTCTTCTTCCTGTTTCTTTCCCTTCTTTTTCTTTTTCTTTGATAGTTTATCCGTAGCATGCGGACCTAGCTCTAAGAGTAATACTGCATATGCAGTGTTTACTACAGTGCTTGACGTTATCTTTGCTATCCTTACCTCTAGCCTGTGAATCAATCCGGCGTGTTTCAATTCCAGGCTGTTTATTTTCTCCTCCAACTTCCTAGACCTTTCCTTGGAAGCACTGTATGTTTCTTTTAGCTTCTTAATTTTACCGTTTAGAATACAGTCGGCGCAGGAACTGGCCGGGTGGCATTTTGAATAACACCCCTCCGGAAACTCCACGCACCACTTATCTATCGGGCATATTGCCCACGTGTATTTGAGTGCTCCTGGTCCCTTCTTGCCGGTCATTTTGAACACTTTCTCTCTCTAAAAACTTGGCGAACAATCAATAGTAAAAAATGGGGGTGGCGATTTCGCCTCACGTGAGTTGCTCCCGCCTATCCTCGGCGTGCCGTGGCTCCCAACCAAGCAGCACTGACGGTCCCCGAAGGGGCCATCGATTTCTCATTAGGTGAACAACGGAGCATTCCCCGTACTAAACTTCTACTAGTTCCCTTCACGACGGCCAAGATCTCAGAGCAGCGTTCAATGTATATCCCGCCACACCAAAAGACTCGACCCAAGGCTTTTTATTGGCCTGGAAACCAACCTGGGAACAAAGGGCTGTCACCTCGGACCGATGCTACCAGAGGCACGCGGAATAAAATAGAGATTGAGAAGAAGAAAAAATACCGGAGGAAACGAGTGTATATTGAAGAATAAAGAGATAAAAAGTAATAAAAAAATAAGCAAGGAAGGTGGGGGTAGAAGTTGATGGATAACGGAAGTAAACAGAAGTCCAGGACGCTTAGGAGGTGTGGATAAATCGACTGCAAAGACCTATTCAGGTAAAACCGTTCGAAGATCTTTCGCACATAAATTTATTCATCCATCGTCTCTAAGTAAAAAAGCGTCCGAGAATTCTCATCCGCACAAACAATGGAAAACAATTTCCATTTCATGGACATTAATTTAAAGCTGGAAAACGATTGCAAGATTAGCTCCTCACCCTATATAAAGCTTACTGATTAAAGTGTCTATCTAATTTTTTACTATTTCAACCCTAAGCGCTACAAGCTATATCTATTGAAAGCGCCATTACATATCGCATATTAACAATCTATATCGTACGAACTATTCTATTACGTAATAACAAGAAGTAAACTTAACCTGCATAAAAAGGAAAAACTTTTCACAAGCCATAACATAAAGAACGATCTCCCAAACAAGAAATAACCTCTAGTTCATCAATAATAATACCCCGAAATAAAAGAAAACATCTTTTCCTACTTTGAAACTCAAAACAAAGCAAAATCATCCCAATGAAAAATCACTAAGAAATATATTTGTACAACATGTAATCCCTTACAGTTACTACAGGAGCTTGAATCTTAGAAGTAAATACACATCTAGATCTTTTCATAAGCAATAATCATGTGGTATACCCATTTCTATGCACAGAAGACAATTGCACATTGTCATAAAAGATTTACCACTAATAATCTTCAAACACGAGCAAGACACCATCGTGTTAAACGTAGTAAAATTCATCAACACCTATAGAAAGGACACCAGCTACAAGAAAATCATTTTTTTTTAAACTTCAAAATAATTTATAAAATCAACAAAGAATAAACACTAAGAATCACTGAATAATATTAATAAAGGGAATTTAAGTAGAAATAAACATTAAAGCTCAGGAACTACGCCATAATTTATATATTTTCTAAATTTTTAATCAATTATAATTTTTATAGTAGCGAACTTAAACTCCCTACCCTATACCAAATAACCTTATATAACTCTGCCATTGCCGGTCTCAAGTTAGGCTGAGAAATAACAAGAGCTGTCTGAGGGTTTCAGATAATCATCCATAAAACCATACACGATTACTTATAAGAGAAATCATGATTTATAGAATGGAAGAGACTAGCAAATCTTTCTGGCAAATATATAGCCGTTTGTTTACTAGAGCTGCACTATAGCTGCCGAATGCACGCAAACAAAACTAATATTGATAATAACTTAATATTGCTTTATTTGGCTAGAGGTTGTAGGCCCCTAATACTAATAATAATAATACCTTTATATAAAAAAGAGGTGAAACTTGAACCGTCTCACTCTGAAGTTGCAATCAGCTTGAATCACAGAAATTCAGTACACAGGGAACAAATATACAGTAATGCATCATGTATGTTTTTAGCAAGAATTATACTGAAAATATAAAAAAAAAACATTATCTCACTAACTGAAGGCAAAATGTTTAAAATTTACTTGAATAAAATCTGCTAAACAATTTCTATATTTCTGATGATTTAAATGGTAATTATAATTTGAATATGATTGAAATAGAGAATTAAACATCGTGAAAAAAATAACCGTGAACAATATTTTTAACACTTGTCCCCCACATTAAAAAAAAATCATGGATCTTAAGTGAATTAATTTGAACCTAGGGTAAAACAACGAGCTGAAGGCAAATACGTTATTTTTCCTTAATAAATATAGCCTTTGAGAGCTAAACTAATATATTTTTTGCTATTCCTTGTCTTTCTCATTCTTATGCATTACTTTAATTCCCTCTCTGACTCGTTTTTTCTGATGTGTTGCTTCACATAAACCTTATTCTCACTTCATACATTATGATTATTTACTACTTAGCCTTCTCTTGTTGTAGGTAGATTGTAGGGACTATAAACTCTTACTCAAACACTTTAAATAAACGATCACTAAACACGTTGGAATAAGTTACAAGAACTATTTCAAATGACTTGTCGGACATCACGACATGCACTCAATATCAGCCATGTGTCTATCAGTTGAATGAAGGAGAGCAGAGTAAATGGGTTTCTGCCTTGGTGGGGAACGCACCAATGTTTTGGCGTGAACCAAAAGATTAACACAATGAATGTTACTCCTGCCTATGTAAAGACGCGAGGTCGAATTTAGTATCCCAACCTGACATCCGAAAATCGACCAGTGCCACACAGTGATAAGTATCCGTTACAATGTCCACCAGTTACACGAAATCAAAATGAGGAAAGCGATAAATCCGAAGTTAGAACCAAAGCTGCTAGTGAATGTGCTAATGACTCCCAATGCAAGAAATCACATCTGCTCCTCTCTAAAGACCTTTTACTCCTATAATTGACCATACTTTTCTCTTTTTTTTTACTATGTATTATTTTCGTGAATTAATAAAGGACTGACCTTTTGCTGGCTTGCAATTTGAGTAGCTCCAAAATAGGAGCAGCATTTTTTTGCAGGAAGAAATAGAGGCTTAAGAGAGTTGCGTTCTTTCTCCCGCCCCTGTTGCACTAGTAGATTATTTGGCATATGCCTCTACCAAGCATTTTCTCCGTCCAAATCGCACCACTTTTTATACCATCTTTACTTTCAAACGTTTTAAGACACGGACGCACTCGTCGCTTTGGCTTTTCTCAGTCAATATAAATAAATAAAGTGCTAAAAATGGGCACTGGGTGGCATTCAAAGAAGCGAGGGAAGTAAAAAGGAAAGAACTGAATACAAATCTTGGGGTTTTATTAACATCCGCTTAAACTTCATCAATATCGGATGAATTTCCCGCTAACTTCATCAATCTTAAATTAATTTCCTGTTATCTACATCAACATATGATTAATATCCTTCTAATTTTGAACATCAATAGATTAAAAACATGATAAATTTCATAAAAAACATATTATTACCGCCATATTATTGGGCTTATTTGTGTTATTTACTTTAATTCTCTATCTCAATCATGTTAAAATTATTATTACAAATTATATTATAAGAATTCTAGAAAACGTTTATATTTTCAGTATAATTCTTGCTAGAAAACATACATGATGCATTACTGTATATTTGTTCATTGTGTACAGAATTTACGTGATTCAAGCTGATTGCAAATTCAGAGTGAGATGATTCAAGTCTCATCTTGCTTTTATATAGTTATTATCATTATTAGTTTTGATTGTAATATATTTCTGATATTCATCAAATACCATTTGTCCACCTTTAGCAACATCGTCTTCGGGTCCGATTATCCTTAAAGGAATCTGATTGAATATTTATTTAAGGTTATTTCTAGATTTTATTTTGGTAATAGATTTAAACGAGTAAATCAAAATCTCTTTTTCCCTCCCATGAAAGTTCGGGGTATTGATTCAAGCCGTGTCTGTAGAAGCTTTTAGAAGGTTTTCTTTTTGGTAAATTTTATTCTCTTACTTATTATATAGGAGTAATTCAGTTTGTTTTTTACTAATTATTAATTTTGTTTCATCATTTAGAATCGAAGTTTTGTTAATGATTATTTTCACAATAATTGTATTTTATTCACTACAATCTGCCTGGGTATCTAATTAATAAATTTATTGAATTCAACTCTATATTTTTTCGCTGCCTTTCTGTTTTGATTTTTATCATTAAGTCATTAATTTTGATTGATTTTAATTATATTTTTTATTATTCTGTAGTCATCCAATAGGCTCAAGCAGCAGCAAATTATTAATATATCTTTTGAGAAGTTTTTATTTTGAAATTGATTCTTAATTTTGTTGATTTTTTCCCAGCTGAACTTCAAGAAAAGTTATGACTATCTTCGATATTAATTAAGATACTGAGAAATAGAGTTGCAACGTCAAAACCCTTAAATACTTTGTTTAAATATTCGTGAATATGTTAGGATTTGACATAGCCTCATCTTTTAAGAATAGGTATTAAAGTTAATAGTTAATATATTAACATTAAATTTGCTATAGCTAGAAAAAAGTAACACTATTTATTTTTTTAATGCAAAGATTACTAGTATTATTTTTATTTTCAAACTATGTTTATAGAAATTCTAGAAACATAAAATAACAGAATTAAAAACCAGCCAAGTCACTAAATTTTACTCTAAGGTAATTCAAGAAATAGGGAAAGGGTTAAAGTCAAATGTGAAAGGTTAAACGAAACGAGGCCATTTAATTTAGTTCTATTTTAAAGAAATATTTATATATTTATTTTATAAAAATATTTTATGTAGTGTTTTTAAAGACCTTCCGAGTAAAAAATTACAAGTGTCTGTTCATTTATACGAATTTTTTTTTAGATATTAAAGTGATATATCTTATCAGAAATTGTATTAGCGAACCCGTTTAGTATTTTAAAGGCTTCAATAAAGTGATTTGGTGGATACCGTTCGCTCAGTGAAAGTAAATTAAGATGTCTTAATGTGTCTTCTTACGATCTATTTCTAAGTTTGAGAATGAATTTCGTTGATCGACGTTAGATTCGTTGAAATTCTGCATTGTTCTGACGCAAATATGGCGCCAGATTTACATGCCATAGACCAAATGAGATCCTACAACATCTCTCTCTCTCTCTCTCTTTCTATATATATATATATATATATATATATATATATATATATATATATATATATATATATATATATTCAATATAATCTCTTTCGAATGAAAGGTAAAATATTTGTCTATGAAGACAAGGACACTCGTCTTTTGTGAAGCTACAGTGCACTGTGTTTATAATTTGACCACGTATTTTGTCACACCATTGGGGATCTTTGTTATATATCCAGCATTATCTTAGCATTTTCCATATTAAATTCCATCTAGCAGCTCTCTACCAAACATTTGATTCCCTTATTTGTCAATTTGCGAGTTATCATGTTTACTATAATATTTTGGCCTGTTATATAATTTCGTGTCACCGGTAACCATTTCTTCAGTAATATGCAATCGACATTCAAATCAGCAACAATCAAATTTCGTAAGCATAGAGCTTCTATATGCATATTTATATCTGAAAGTGAGTATAAGAAATTGTGGGTATGTTTTCTATTGCCTTAATTGAAATGTTGACTTCTGAAAGCTTGTAGTAGCACATTGCAAAGTGAAATAGATTGACAATGAAGCCTCACAGATGAGTGTCATATGAATCCTATGAAGGCTTTAAGTGGGCACGCACATAATTATGGACATGCAAGTAATCTAAAAATGTATAACACTTTGTCATGTAAGTAATAATTTATAACATTTTATCATGTCAATAATAACATATAACATTTGTTCAGGTAAATAATAGTATATACTATTTTTGTAAGGGCTATAGACAAAATAAATTCGAGAATCATTCATACACATACGCGCTCTTAAGCTTACACACTCACACGCATGTACACCTACACAGGCACAATTGTTCTAATGCAGAAGACACCTCTCGATATATCTTTCCAGACCTTTGTTTGAGAGGGAGGATAAACCAACGTTCTGGGAGGCGCCCAAAACATATGTGTTAACTTTTATCAAAACGCACTAAGCTGGGAAACGGAAAGACGCAGATTTTGTTTATTCTCAGAGGGCCGTGAAACACGAAATCTTATTCTCTAAATTTGAGATAAAGATTTTCTGGCGTAAGTTTGACTCCCTATTTACTTTCTTTCTACCCCAGTATACACAGGAATAAACATAAATTCGAGTAAGCTCCGCACAAATCCTATTATTAGCTAACAGTGGGCCACGACCACAATTTTCGACGACACATTGAATACCATTTTAACTAGACTCCACATGTCAGTAAGAGAAAGAGTAAAAATAACAGGGACAGTAAGACAGTAGCCAGTTTCTATGATACGTAAGCCAAAGTAGAACCCCAAATTAGTAGGCATGCCCTAAATACCCGACACACGTTTAATCGAATTGATTGTGCCTATGCCTACAGAGGTCTTCGCCTAATAAAGTGTCCTTGAATCCCTCTTCCAAGATTTCCTTTTCCTATGGATAATCAATCGTTCCTCTTACCCAGAATCTCCGCATCCCCTGGTTCGCGATATCCGTGACGCCACGGTTTTGGCGAGCCGGGCAGATGTCGAGATTATCTTCTGCTGGGTTCCTGGACATGTAGGAATTGCGGGGAATGAGCGCGCCGATGAGGGCGCCAAAGAGTCCGCGAGGACTCTGCGACCGGACCAGCGTTTCGCTCTTCCTCACACCGACTACATGGCAGGAATACGGGCAGCTCTTCGGACTGCTTGGCAAAGAAGATGGGAGACGGTCGAAGGGAACTTAAAGTTGCGTGCCATTGCGCCGCGACTGTTCCCATGGACCTATCCCCCAATGCCGCGGCGGCTTCAGGTTGCTTTCTGTCGTCTCCGAATCGGACCCACTCGTGTGACGCATCGCTATCTGATGGAGCGCTCGCCTGCGCCCTATTGCAACGACTGCGTCGTCCCCCAGACTGTTCGGCACATTCTTGTCGAATGTCCCAGTCTGGGTGATCTTCGCGCACGATACCTGTCCCAGTACCGGGATGGGCGGGGTCGCTACCGCCTGTCCCTTGTGCTTGGGACAGATTCGTGCACACTGACTTGTGGACTTGTTGACTTCTTGGGGGAGGCCGGCCTTCTCCCTATTATTTAAGCAAGGTTTGTTTGTTTTTTTTTGTTGTTTTTTTTTGTTGTTTTTTTGCATTTGTTTTGTTTTTTGTTTGTTTGTTTTTTTCTTTAGTTGCACGCTCCTGCGCCGGGGGGACCTCTCCCCGACGCACCAGCTTGCTTCCTTTCCCCCTTTTGGGGGTGTTGTTGTTTTTTTTTCTCTTTAATTTCATTTTAAAGTAGCCTAGAACTAGGCCAGTTTTAATACGGCGACTAATGCCCAAGTAGGCAGTCGCCAGATGAGCTCTTAAAAAAAAAAAACCTCTTACCCAGCCTGCATCGCTAAAAATCAAGCGAGAGGAAAATCTTCCCTAAAAGGGAGTCAGCTCAAGGTCAGTGCCGGGTAACTCAGTAACCCTAAAAGCGCTACGTCGAAGTTACTCAACATAGGGCCTTGTTAGTATTGGATGGGAGACCACCAGGTAGACCTCTATCAGGGAACATTTAGCCAACTATTTCTTGGCCTCTAAAACACCACTATAAGCTATTCCTTTCCAAGGAATCTTTCCCGTATCTTTTTGACAGTAATACAATACCTTCAAACGTTGGTGTAATCTATTACAATCCTTTCTTTCAAGCATTATCCGCCGATCGAGCAATCATGTCTGCTACGTACATATCACTTTCCAAGACACTTCAGTTCGTCGATTAAAATCCATTTTAGTGGAAAGTTCAATCAAACTTCGAAAATGGCTTCCATATCGTGCACCAAATAATAATAA
Organism: Ceratothoa steindachneri; assembly: GCA_963969495.1. NCBI lineage: Eukaryota > Metazoa > Arthropoda > Malacostraca > Isopoda > Cymothoidae > Ceratothoa > Ceratothoa steindachneri. The sequence continues at coordinate 30,613,594 of OZ018324.1, forward strand.
AAAGTTTAAATGCGAAAAAATAAAAGAAATCCTCCTTTTTATCAATACTTCCACCTTTTTCTACTCATTCTTATTTTTTTTATTTTCACGGTCCATTTTTCATGGTGTACAAAAATAAATGTGACTGAACTGAAGGGAATATCTAAATTAGATGCTTTTCAATGATATAATGAAGGATTTTATAATTTAATAAGAAGAAGATGAAAACTCAGACAATTTTCAGTTATATGAAGATTTATGGAAAGGTTTTCTAAAAATAATCATGGATTCACTTCGTAAGATACATTACTCATAAATAGCGAGACATTATTACAGTCAATTAATAATGTAGTTTGGTGTAAAGTTGCTAAACTACAAGAAAACCTAATGCCGTATTTACTATAAAATAAATTTAATCGGCATATTTAATCTTTGTATCGATCCATTCTATTCAGACGGCGATAGTTCATTTCTTTAAATTCATGGCTTTAATTTTTTTCAGTTTTCCAGAAATGAGCAAAAGTTTGGAAATTGAAAAATTGTGAAATATACATAACTACGATGAGAATTTGGGGATTATTTGAGGCTTTAGGGATAAGAAAGGTGCATAACTCAGTTGATCTAATTCCTTCTACCATGAGGCCTGGTCCCTTTGCGGGGAACGGTTGTGAAGGAAATTTAATTTGGATTAGTGGCTTTGACCTGGCTGATAATCTTGGCTCACAATTACTTTATTGACGATTAGCAGATACCAGGCGTTGTCTGGGCATAAAAAACTAGTAGGTATAAATTTATTTTATTTCGGGTAATAGGGTCGTGTATTATGAAAGACTAACAGATAACGATTTTCTCATTACGGTAGTGTGGCAGGATCAGGAAGGGGGAGGGTGGGTAGGCAAACGTGGGCACGCGGGTGGCAGCCACATAATTTAAAGTGTGCCTCACCAGATGGGCGCGAGTTTTAACTAAATACCTAAATCCATATTGATTTCAACATTTTAATTTAGAATTTTTCGGAAATATATTCAAATGATCAGTGAAGTTAATTAAGAGACAAAAGAAATATTTAAAACTTGAGAATGTAAATTGATGTATCAACGCTAATTCAAATGAATTAAATACACACTAAGCATGTGTACAGAAATAAAGCTCTTGAAATCTTCAAACCTACCAAATAATTTAACACTGCCATGCCACTTTTGGAGCTCCTCTTTAAGCAAAATTTATTTGATAAAAAGATATTTATATACGGATTATACGGAATTGGCTGTAGAAATAAGTCAAGCATAATAAAACAAACACCCATCTGCTAGGGACGGACGAGGGCATCGCCGCGGAACACTAAGAAAAGTCATCCAAGTTTTTAAAATCTTGCAATGATATGATAATGTTAAGGAGAAAGTTAAATGTAAGCGAGACATCGTTAAAGGAAGGATAATAACAGAGTTCCTTATAAAGAGCTTTTAACTTCTGAAATTTGGTAGCGATTAAAGTATTATTGGCACTAGTGATTCTGGTTAAACCTCCTTCCTTAATGACCATCCGTTATGGAAGGCACTAAACGGGGAATACAAAGAGACAATATATTTCTTCGCCAAGATACAGTGTCCATGAGGTAGAATTTAGGGCTGAACCCTCCAGAGCACAATAAAAATCATTTTAGAGAGAAAAATAATGACAAGAAAATGAGAGCAAAGAGCTAAAATAATGGAAGTGAGAACCCACAATCCCATTACAATCGTGAATGAGATCCCCAACCTGGAAACGAATTTCATATAGAGTTCAGTATGACACTACCTGGCAAGTATGAGTGCACCAAAGGTAGGTCATCTTTGGTTTGGAAGATGCAGACAAAAATGGGGGTTCCCCGTTTTGCCAGCAGCCAGAGCGCAGTGGATAACAACCGCTCCACACCAGGAGAGTGTGAAATAGTAACCCCTGCCAGGTTCCGAGACAGAAGAGTGATGTGTACATGCGAGGTAAGGTTAAATTGGCGTGGTAGAAAGGAGAAAAAATGTTGAACAAAACTTAGAAATGATGCGGGTTCATGGCATACCTTGTCCATTTCCACAAAGTGCTGTAGGCGCAAACGAAAGAATAACATGTATGGACATATTAGGGTCACTTTAATAAATACAATTGATCCGTTGCTAAATTAGTGCTCTTTCAATTCCTTAAAGTTGGACAAACTTAAATAAATCTTCCCCGAGCGCAATATGAGGACAAAAGGACTGACTCCTGTATAAAAGCGGGGCAAACAAGAAAGGTCACTGTAAATAGAAATATATCAAAAGATAGGGTACCCCTTATTCTAAATTGAGAATTAACTAAGTTTTATCTTATAAAAATTATTTTTTATTTCATTAGGAAATAAATAATTAATTAGCCCCTCCCGATGACTGAGAAAAATATTTCAGGCTTTTGTTGTTAATTACTTAATACTTTTCTTATATTTAAAGGTCTTGGTTTTTTGTGCGCCCCAATATTTTTTTTTTAGCCAAAATAATTACGAAAAGTTAATAGTGATTATTCCTAAATAATTATGTTTTGTTTTATTCGTGGCTTTTTGCCTCTGTAGATGGAGTCTACAGAATTCCTACCAATAGATTTCAAAATAGACCATTCTCGTATATATGTAAAATTTGAGGAACTGTTCAATTAGGGATCGATTAATTGCAATAGACAAAGATCTTTTAGAAAAACCTACTGGATTTATTTGATCTGGAATTCTGTTTGGTAATAGATTACTTTGAGCTGGTTAAGAATAGAGTTTATTAGGTTTGCGATCTACTATCTAGTTTATTGTTAATTCTGGCATAGGATAAGTTAAATAAATTGGTTCGGGATATTTATTTATTTTGTTTCTCCAGACTTTACTTAACCCATACTTGAAAAATAAAGGTACTAATATTGTAAATATGAAATTAAAAGGCGGAAAAGTAAAATAATTCATTTGTCAGTGAGAAAAGGTAAGATAATAAATTAAATGTTAGTAATTAACATACTGTTCGGAAATTGCGTGACAAAAGGCATAAAACAAATTTTACTTGCGTTCTTCACGAAACATGTAAATAGGAGTGTAAGAAGTTGCTCCTGAATTAAGTAGCGCGGCTGTTTACAAATTTATGAATCCGATTTATTCACGGACAGAATTAGGGTCAGCTTTCGCCATTATTAACTGTATAATAGAATAATAGAAGGTATGCTCTGTACCTCCTTATATAAAGGCAGAGGATCAACCTTAACAAAATAAAAAAATGGAAATACAAAGAAAGATATAAATTTTGGCATATTATTAATGTATTAGACGACATTGTATGAAATATATGTCAACTTTATATTGTCCTTCCGAAATAATCAACTTATCAACCTTGCCAATAATTTTTGTTTCAGAAATTCTTTATCTATATAATTGTTAGAATTATATATAATTTTTGCTTGGTTAAATTCAAATCTATTATCGCAATTTTGCGTATGGATGAAATGGCTGGAGGAAAGTGAACCTCTCCTACTATCTGCACCGTGTTCTTTAATTCTCTTACTAAATTGACCAGACTCGCCATTGTAGGATTTATCACAATCTTCCCATGGGAGTTAATATATACCTATGTCTCTTTTAGTCGGACGATGTTTGATCAAGGAGATTTTGATGGTATGTGAGTATTTGAATGCTGTGTTTATGTTATTTTTATAGCGTACGATTTTAAAGGGAGGAAAGCTGAGGCATATAGCATTATACATTTTTTAAAATCCTCATTTTGCGGTGTGTTATAAAATTAACGTTTTTTCTGGATTTAGAAAAGCTCTTGTTAATGAAATATATGGGATATTTAAGATCAATGTGATTGCAAATCAGGCGGTTGATTTAATATTAAAGGAAAATTGGGTCGCATAATATATATGCTCGGAAGAATAATATAAATTTAATAGATATATTTCGAACATTGTTCCACATTCTATTTATAAACCGCAGAAATCTGTCAATCCCTATGATTAAAATTTGTCTCCCGATACATATATATATTTATATCTTTCATTGTATCTCAATTAGTTTCATTATGTATAAGTTGATCCTCCACTTTTATACAAGGAGTCACAGAGCATAGCTTTTATGATAGAGTTGATAAAGTCGAAAGCAGAAACTAGTTCTGTTCGTGATAAATCTAATTCATAAATTGTGCTTTATTATTATTCTTTGCACTCAATATCTATTTCATCAACGTGATAAATTTTAACACTCACACAAACACGCATATATATATATATATATATATATATATATATATATATATATATATATATATACCCTTTTTTAATAGCCTAAGGAAAGGAAAAGTGCTATAACAATCTGGAAAAACGCTGAGGAATATATTACGTTACCATTTAAAGCTTGGGAAAGAAATTGGGAGATTTAGAAGTGGAATAAATAGGGAAATCTATTTAAACTGATATATGAAGGTGAAATAAAAGAGTGGATTCGAACCTGTATCATCAAGCGCTCATCGTTATCAGAACCACGATACTTATCCACTGAGCCACCATCCTCAACCGCAAAAAAAAGGTTGATTCAAGATACCTTTTGAATAAAGAAGTGTATGTTTTTTATCCAGTGAGAGACGTGATTTTCTAGTATGAGAGGTCATGGGCTTTTTGTTTATAATAAGGGAAACCACATAACACGTGATATATGTACAATATATATAAATGTATATCACGTATCATGTGATTTTTTCCTTCATATATATATATATATATATATATATATATATATATATATATATATATATATATATATATATATATATATATATAATTATAATGAAAATGGAATCGAGTTTTTCTTCGCGAAACTTTCCCTAATTTATCTATTATCATTAATCTTTTCCGCTCAATCCCATATAAAAAAAACACTGATTCATATTCCAAATGAAAATAGAGATTATCCGCATATTATGTTATTTCCCTTATAAAGTTAATCTACATCATTTATGCCACAACTTAAGTTCTATTTCAAAATTAAACAAACCGTTTCCAAAGTGAGCGTAGTGCAAAATATTTCCCTTTCTGAGGGACTCTATCAGACCCAACTAGTTTGTTTCATATTGATTCAATCAAAGGTCTACTGCCTAAAGACGTGTGCTCTCACTTATCCTCATTTATGACCTTACAACCTTTAAAACCTTCAATAATTCCTGCACTAACCTTTAGAATACCTTGGCAATTATATCATTCGATAGATAATATAAAACAACATAAGTGTTTCGAATTCCATTAGAATCAGCCGAATAGTTATGTTATTTCCAAAGCTTACTACCATATAAGTTGACTACAAAATTTATGAAACTGATAAATTATTGCTGTATATTATATGCAGGAAATAATAAAAGGTTTGATATAGGCTTTTACATCAGTTGACTGAAAAATACACATTTCTATTTCTTTGTGTGATACTCAATAACGTACTAGATGTGCAGTGTCACATCGAATTTGAAGCATTAGGCTTCATATTATTCTTACACACACCACACGGCCGTTGAGTATCTCCCATCACAACATAATTATTAATTTTTTGTAGCGTAAATTCTCGAGTGAAGTTAGAGGCAAAGTTTGATCGTTTTAGCAGAACATTGACAATTACCTCCAGAAACTCTAGCTGTGACAGCTTGTGGATCTCTCTGTAGAGAATCCACCGATTTACAATTGAACCATTCAGAAGAAAACGGAAAGTACCACACTCGCTTCCTAAATGAAACTTTGTAGTTTTCCCTAAACTGATCAAATAGATCTACTCCTCCTATTCCTTTGTTGTGAAGCTTCACAATATTTGGCTGAAGGATTACTATCACTTCTTTCTTCTCTTTTGACGAACGTTTGCTTTTGCCCATTGAAAGAGATGCACTGTCACTTCTGTTTGTTACCATAATAGCATCGCTGTTGTAATTAAATGAACAAATAACAATCTTCTTTTCTTTTTTCTGAAACAACTCTGCCTCCTCTATCTTTTTTTTCTTGATGTTTGACACTTGGAAATCATTGACTCTGTCCTTACGAATTTTACCTGTCAGACTAATATTAGTTTCATGGAGAAGAGGCAGTGTTGTAAAAAGTTGTTAACATATCCACTTCTACCCTTGCGTACTGTTCCTTTGGCCAATGCATGGACAAAACACTGACCCGTAGTCATTTCGTCCTCAAACCCGGAGTCTTTTCCTTCATAAAATTTAAAATTAATTAACAGTTATTCATGAGAGCATAGACAGCAAAACTTGTAACTAAATCTAGCGCGCTTTTCTCTAATTTATTGTTTGAATCCATGTCGCTCATAATATAGTCCCATGGCTTGATCAATAGGAAGTGGTTGAGCGATGTCCATAAAGAGCTTTTTTAAATGTTCAAAAAGAGTGCAAATCTTAAAGATCTTATTATTCGAAGGTTTCTTTGAGTTGTCCAAAAAATCGGTTTATTGTCATTCCACACTGAATTACAGCCAAATTTACGGGTCCGCCTGCTTCGCCCAATACAGCCATCGGTTTAGAACTGGGTTATAACCTGAGAAAAGAAAGATGCCAAGTACCTGATGCAGTTATTCTTGGGTCACACAAAAATCTTTCCCAAATTTAACTTAATTGTAACGGTTTGTCTCTGTCTTGATCAGCTCACTCAATTCTTTGTCCCAAAAGTATCTGAATATGTCCATAGGTGTGAATCCTTCATCTGCTCATCTTTAAATATAGATAGTTTATGTACTGCATGCAAGTTTAGAGCATCACATTTATCCTAAATCTGAAATTTCGCTTTCTTCCACTCATTAACAGGGTTTAAGCGTTTTTGCTCCTTTCTTCTCGGTGGGCCAAAGTCTGCTACATGATCTTTACACCCAAACTAATCCTGATTTTCAAAGTTTGATGCTATCCATTAGAAAAAGGCTTAGTGCGACTGTTTCGGTTTGTCAGATTTATATATGGGGGGAGGGGCAGAGGTCTTGCTACCAGCAATCGGACATTTCCTTGCTCAATAAGAGTTATATCCTCACTAGCGTCTTCTATATCAGATTCTTCTCAATCTTCTGCAGACTCCAAAGCAATTTCGATGCCTTATCCATTTTCTTCGTTAGGTAATAAAAAGAGGTAGTTAACTGCCTGTGGTTTCCCCTTAAATCAATAATTTCACACATTAAAACAAGTCTTAATGTTACATTTTACTATCACTCGCTATAAGAAGTTCCATCTGCAGCAATGTATAGAGAATAACTTACTGTTGAATCCAGATATTTTAGGAAAAGCAATGAAGTAGGTCTCTCCTTCATTAATTTAGTTGTTGTTTACAAAGTGTGTTAGAATATTAAGCATCAGCTAAGAAAAACTCCGTTTTCTTTACACCCTGCTATAAAAAGAACGTAAATTGTCTAGTAAACCTAGACAAAATTAGTGTTTACAGCCAAAGAGGCATTTATCAGCTTCTTGAGAACTTTTTCCAATTTTCGACATAAGAGTGTCCTTTGAGTGAATAGGGGGTGTAAAAGATCACTGTAATTCATTCTTTATTATCGGTCCGATGCACCTTTCGACCACATTAGTCATCTTCTGGTGCTAGACTGATAAATATATTGATACTAAGCTATATGAATGCAAAATGCTTTTAGGCATTATATACACCTTTTTTCAACAAATCAGAGAAGATAAATATTCAAAATATTACTTAATATTGAAATAGAAAAATAAAAAAATATTTAAAAATTTGAACAACATAACTGTTGGATGGAATCAGTTGTCTTACGCTTAGTAATGGAGAATCAACAGCAATTTTGCCAGTACATATTCGAAACTTCGACAAGAATCAAGATCTACACAGAGGAGACTTGACCAGACTTTACAGTGATTTAGGACTTGACCTCGGACTAGTTCTACTCTCCTCTCTTACACCCCTATTTAGAGAGTGTTGGCTATGACGCTCAGTCTCCTTAGATACACCTACAAGCAGGAGCCACAGCTGAACCGAGCGGCTAACTCATCTCAGGATGAAGCTTAGCCCGGGACGGGTTAGACCTGTGTGCGCGGCGGACTTGTGTGGGGGAAGCAAAAACTGTCAGGGCTAGGTGTTTAGGTAGGCATGTAGGGCCGCCGACACGCCATAGAATTAGCCAAAGTAAATCACTTGATCACAACCACATCCTTTAATTTTTTTATGAACTCTGCCTACTCTATTTTTTATTCTTACTTCAATGAAGAAGCCGAAGGAGAAAGAGAAAATATAGCAACATGGAAAATACAAGACGGGTGCACAAAAACTGGACAGGACTAGCGTCTCCCAAGTTATCTACGGAGAAATTGGAATAATCTTAATCAGGTTACTAGATTACTCAACTGAATACGTAGCAATTTGTCAAACTAAGAAAGATGTAGACAAGTTACTTAGTGAAAAAGCAACCGAGAAATTGAGATTAATAGGCCTAGAAGTAAAGGTGCCTCCGCAAATTGAGGTGCAGAAAGCAATCTATTGCAGACAAATAGACACGTGGATAAGGAAACAGAGCGATGAAGAAATTAAAAAAAAAATCAAGGAGAAGCAAGATTAGACAAGAATTAAGGAAGTAATAAAATTCGTAAACAAAAACACCAATACATAATAAACGCATGTATTCAAGATAATATTTCGGGAGACGGCCAGGGCTGGAAAGTCTAAAGAAAACAGTTTGTTGGCCTTTAACTTAAAACTTACTCAGAAACACATAAAATGGATATGATTTCATGAGTGTACTAAGATGCTTTAACTGCTTCGCACTAGATAAGCACACCTCGAAAGAATGCCCAAATAGAAAAGAACAATGGTGTTCAGAGTTTAGTTCCAAAACACATATATGGCGAGAGTTTGATAGCCAACATAAGAAATGTTTGAATTATGGGGGCGACCATCTCAATGGCATGCCCAGTTAAAAAGGCACTAATATAAAAGAAACGCAGAGAAAAAGCGAAGGCAGAAGAAGATAGAAAAAATCAGACGTATGCAAAAGATGCGAAGGCCACAGCAGACCCCTACCAAGGAAAGAAAAATGAATTAGAGATTAAGCTGAAGAAATCTTTAAATATTTAGCGTGTATACTTCAGGCACACGTACTCAACGTCGTCAATCCGGTATCTTATTCCAAGGAATTAAACAAATTGCTGAGCCACAATGGATTTGAACAAATATGGTTCCCGGATAATCCCTCGTCGGCAGTAATCTGGAATGTGCAATATAAACCAGCAACTTCTGAAAATGTTATCGCGGCAGCAGAGCCTAGAAGCAGCAGCAGTCAAAGACAACGTACAAAGCCAGGCGCGGAAAGAGAACCGAGGCTCAAGCCTAGAGCACCTCCGGCAGAAGATAGCAGCATGGAAATTGAGACACCAACGACTAGTGGCCTCAATGAAGAACAACAACAAATCATGCGAGTTGATGAGAATAAGGAAGCAGGGGACGATAGTGGGAGCAAACAATCTCAGGAAAGGAGTGAGGATAGTCGGTATTTTAGCCTGAAATACTTTGCACCAGACGATGACCATTTCCGGTAAATAACACAAAAGAAATCATAAAAGTTATAGGGAAAGGTTGGTATAATTATTAATACGAGGGAACGTACTCAAATAAAGAAGTGATAAAGATCATATGGAGCGATGATCTGAACATACCCGAGTCAATTTGTTTCACAGTGACAAAAGATTAGTTTAAGAAAAAGAGACGGCAGAACTAATTTATGTTGCGAAAGAGAAATAAACAGAACGAAGTGGAAAGCACACAAGAGTACATAATTCTTTCTGATATGGACTAAAGAATAAAGTTAAAGATAATTAGCTATAACGTTGCAAGTTGGGCAGTAGAGAGGCATTGCATGGGCAATGCTTATCTGAAAGAAGACTTAGACATCTTAATATCAAACGAAATAAACATAGACCCAGAGAACAATCCCCCAAAATATTCAACTACAATATAATAACGAAGACAACAAGAGATATTATCTATGATGGTGTAGCGTTGGCTATCAAGAAAAGCATAAAGTTTAGTAAACCACAACATCTAGAAGATGCCTAACTAGCGGTTAAGGTTGATACGACCATGGGCCCTATAATGAGAAAGAAAGCATATCAACCACTAAGGAAAAATTTCCCGCCATTTCAAAAAAATTTGAACCTGTTTGGTCAAAAGGAACAAGCAATATTTATGGGCGATCTAAATACACCAACTTCTTCAATTACATAAGTAAAGATCTGGACACAGTAATCGAAAGAGGCGTTGTAGAGAGAGTGGGACCGGATTTCCCGACATACTTTGGACGAAGAAAGGCAACCAAACCGAATATTGTTCCAGTTTCACCTGTATTCAGATTCAATTACCTAATAGAAAAAGGGCCGCCCTCCACCAGTGACCACGAGATGGTCATAAAGACTATCTCGATGGATCTGATAGAGGTGAAATGACCGTTGAGACAAAGCTACAAAGACACAAACTGGCGTGGATACGCTGATGAACTTACTAATCACTATCAGTCAGAATTAAATGAAACAACGCTGGATGAAATTGACGCAGCTACTGACAACCTACTTAAAGCGCGCGTCGAAGCCGATAAAAACTGCGTGGCAAAAACAGCGTATCGGACCATCCCGCACCCTAGGCACACAGCCCAAATTGCTGCACTATAGAGGGAATTTAGAGAAACACTGGAATAATATGGCCCCATAAGGGGGGGCAGGGTAATACTGCAGGACATAAGGGAAGAAATAATAAAGAAAATAGCAATAAAGAGGGGAGCAAAATGGGACCGGTTCGTAGATCCATTGACTCAGAATTGAACCGAACCAGGTTTTGACAAAAATAAACCTAACAAGATTAAAATTAAAGTAAAAAATTAAATTATCCATTAACCACAATGGAAAAAGACAAAGGAGCCTCACATAATAGAGAATGCGTTCAGGGAAAATTGGAGCATATTCTTAGATATTGGCCCATTGAAAACGCATACTTTGACAGAGAACATGAAGAATGGGTGGTGCAATAGTTAAAAGCGAATGGACATGGAATAACACCTAATCATAGTCTCAATACTGTCCAACGAAGAACAAGGTGCTGAACCTGTAACACGATAAGAAGTAAAGGTGAGATTCCGAGCCACACAACAGAAAGTGCCTGGAAAATCGGGCCTAATAAGAGAAAATCTACTAAAAGCACCAAATGATTTCCTTGAGAAATTCGTAGAGAATATAATGCAGAAATTACTGCAGGGTATTTTCTCGATGCCATAAACAGTGGAAAAATCATATTTTTGCCCAAAACGGGCAAACCAGCAACTGAACCATTGCCATCTGGAGGAAAACGAACTAATTTAAAAGTGCCAATTGGGATTTAGAAAAGGTAGAGGCTAAAGTTATTCAGATCTTATATTAAGAGATGAGAAAAAGACGTTTGACAAGGTGTGGAGGTTAGGATTGAAATTGAAAATAAAATGGATAGGCCTCCCATCAATCCTTGCCAAGTATCTGTGCTACTATGTCACGGACTAGACAGCCTATATAGAGATAGAAGGCTACTAAGGACCGGAGTTTGAACTTAGATAAGGTGTCCCACAAGGAGGATGCTTAAGTCCTACGCTTTATACAATTTATACGCGGAACCTACCAGATCCGGTTTTTGCATCAACGACATATATACAGTTGGTAGACGACATAACCATAAAAACTAATAGCAAATATAGACACCCACCGACAATGGCTAGAATGTCTGCAGGGGAAATTAAAATTATAAACGATTACGAGAAGAAATGGGAGATACCCAAAACACCGACAAATTTACAATTGTACCCATAGGAAAGCAGATAACATCTAGGATAGTGGTCGAAGAGGAAGTATATAGGTACCACGCAGAGGTTAAAGTTCTCGGTTTGAAAGTAACATCGAATGGCTACAGCAAGCATGCGATCGAGATAGTAAGTTTTCCAAGTGCGAACTTGAGCAAGATATACCAACTTAGAGATCTGAACAGAAGTAATCAAATTAAATTATAAAATTCACTGTGCCGCTGAATCCTGCCCTCTTCAACGAGGCTACTAAATAGGCTGTACGAATCGAATATTATTAAGTTGCAGAGAATTAGGAATATCAGAGTATTACTTATTACAAATACTAGAAGAAGAGAACATCAAAGGCAGTGGGATTTACATCAAGAAGTAGATATGGATCCCTCATTGTAGTTCTCTATGAACGGGCAAGTAAGATGTGGGAAAGATTGGAGGGGATAATCGACGAGGAAGAGAAACGACCAATAGACATACTCATAGAATACAAAAAAACGAGTAGGGATATTTCAGAATTTGAAAACCACTCAAAGAACCCGAACCAATATTCAAATAGGGTTAAGATTTATGTACAAGATATTAAATAAAGTAACAATTAGTGATATACAACTGCAAAATAAATCGAATAATAAACAAGTAATATACAGAAATATAATAGAGACGTAGGAGCCTCACCCAACACACATTAGCTAAAGAAGAGGAGACAACGTGAAAGAAGATATTCAAGAGATGGCTGGCCTTTCAGCAACTACATACAACACTCAACATTTTCATTTCAACCACTTTACCTAACAACTCTATCCACTCTACTCTCACTTTATACTTTTTCTAACTTTATCAAGACGTAAGACGCAAGGACAGCACAACTGCTGAGATAAAAGATAGTTGTCATACTCTTACTCTCACATTTAATGACATATACAGCAATCCCGTCAGCAAAGTACCTATTCGAAATTACTCAAAGAACCAAGAATAGCCAGGAAGAGACCTGACTGTACTCTACATTGACTCCTAAATTGATTTCTTGATAGGATCCATTCTTTTCTGTCTCACTCCTATTTATGGCGTGTCGGCCCAGAAGTTCAAGTCTCCTTACATATGTACATAAACGGTAGCCATAACCGAAACTTGAGTTAGTCTTAACCGACGCATAGGGTGGAACTTAGCAAGGGGCGGGTCAGACCAGTGTTTGCGGCGGAGATCTGAGGGTGAAGTATTCACTGTTAGAGCTAGGCATTCAGGTAGGTAGGTACGGCCGCCGACACCTCTGCGTAATAAGCCAGAATTATAACTGGATCAGAACCAGATCTTTAACTTCCTCCAAACTTTACCTACTCTATCTTTTTCCATTCTCATTATCATGAAAAAGTCCTAAAAGAAGAAGAAAAAATGACATCATGGATAATTCAAAACGGGTTCATTTGCATATAATAAAGACTGAGCAGATACCAGAGAGGACCAAAGTATTTAGAGTAATCTACGGAGAACTCGGAATAGTTTTATCAGGTTGCTAGACTACACCACCAAATATGTAGCAATCTGCCAGACCAAGAATGACGTAGATAAGCTGCTCAACGAAAACGCAACCAAATGCTAAAAATCAATAGGCCTTCAAGCTAACGTACCTCTACAAACCGAAGCACAGAAAGCAATATACTGCAGGCAAATCGACACATGAGTAGGAGAACATTGTGCTGTTGAACTAAAAGATAAAATAGAAAGAAGACAAGAATGGGCAGAAGTCAAGGAAATATTAATGTTTAATGTTTGTAAACAAGAACACGAATGTGATTACACATACGTCTTCAAAGTTATATTTAGAGAAACGGCCATGGCGAAAAAAGCAAAAGAGAACGGAAAATAACCATAAATCTAAAATTATGCCAATGTCTAATTAAAGAAGATGACTTTGTAAGCGTCCTAACATGCTATAATTGCTATGCTCTGGATAAGCATACCTCAAAAGAATGCCGAGAATCGCACACGTGGAGAGAATGTAACATCCAAGATAAAAAATGCTTAAATTGCGGACGAAACCACGGAACATTAGAAATGGCATGCCAGGTCACAGAAGAAATCAGTGGAAGGAAATGAAGAGGGAAAGAAAAAGCAGAACTAGACATATGAAAAAGGTGCAAAGGCCACTGCTGATCAATTCAATACCTCAAAGAACATCGTTTAACTAAAACAAGGAAAGTCACTGAATATAATAGCGTTTATAGTATGTACATGCGCCTGTGCTAAATGTTGTCAACCCGGGATTATATTTCAATAAGATGCTAAGTCACAAATGGATTAGAGTCAATGTGGTTCCCAGACAATCCAACATCAGCATAAGTTACAAATGTTCAATATAAGCCAGCAGTTTCCAAAAAGGTTACGAGTACACCTGAACTTACAAGTTTAAGTCAAAACCAACGAACGAACCTAGGCGCAAAATGAAACTTAAGACTTAAACCAAAAACACACCAAATAACTGACAATAATATGGAAATTGAAACTCCAACGATTAGCAGCATCGGCAAATCAAGTCATGAAAATAGAATAAAACGAGGAAGTAGACAATAAAACTGCAAGCGACCAAACCCAAGAGATAAACGAAGAGAACCAGGAATTTAACCTAAGATTATATGCACCAGAAGATAGACGGTTTCCATTGTATAATACAAAGAGATTATACGAGGCATAAAAAAGGATATTACAAATACATGTTCAAAGAACCTTACCTGGATAAAGAAGTGAATAAAATAAAAATGAACGGAAATCTAGACATGCCTGAAGATCTATCTCTCACAGCAATAAAATAGGAATTTAAGAGAAAGTAGGGTAGCAGAGCAAAATCCCATTGCGACTGAGAAATAAATAAACTGAAGCGGAAGTCTCATAAACAACACTAACTGAAATTAATATGGTCCAAAGAAGAAAACTCCTTATGCAACGCAGATATTGAAGAAGACCCAGATGTAATATTATTGAATGAAATCAATATTGACCCAGAGATTAATTCCATAAAAATATTTAATTATAACATCATAACGAAGACTACAAGAGACACAAGAACACACCTCCAAGAAGCCTACCTAGCGATCAAATTAGAAACACCCACAAATCACTTTGAGACGCACTTTAACGTTATGGCCCTTTAAGGGGAAACAGAGAACACCCCCACTCAATAAAAGACGAAATAATCGCAAGAACCGCTATGGAAGGAGGAGCGAGACGGGACGGGTTAATGGAATCTATAGATGAGAAGTTAAACCTAACCAAAGTATGTGAAAAAATAAACCTAGCCAGGATAAAGATAGGAACCAAAACAAAACTCGCCATCAACTACAATGGAAATGAAACGAGAGAACCTCATCAAATAGAGAAAGCATTCCGGGACCATTGGAGCAAGGTCTTCGACATATCGCTTGACGAAAACAATGATTTTAGTAGAACGCATTAAGAAAGCGTAGTGCAAGAACTCGAATT
The DNA here is from genome assembly GCA_963969495.1 of Ceratothoa steindachneri. NCBI lineage: Eukaryota > Metazoa > Arthropoda > Malacostraca > Isopoda > Cymothoidae > Ceratothoa > Ceratothoa steindachneri. The sequence goes on from OZ018324.1 coordinate 30,628,871, forward strand.
AAACAGGCATGAAACAACATCTAACGAGACAGCCTCATTAACGTCAATGGAAGAACAAGGTATCTAACCTGTGGTACTGCAGGAATTACAGGCAACCATCTAGCGACGAAACAAAAAGCGCCCGAAAGACTAGGAATAACGAGAGAAAACTCATTAAGTGCTTATTAAAATGGACAATTGTATGAGTGAGAATCTTCCGCAAAATGAAAACTTTTACAATATAGAATTATCCTACTGAGCGACGATGAACACTAGATGAAAATAAAATAAGAAAATCACCAAATAGTATCGTCCGACGCAAGGTCTCACCGACTGATCGCACAACCGAAATAAACCTCTTCAAATTTTAAAAGACAAGGAAAACGTCCTCTCTGATTATAAAAAAACAGCTGCCTCCTTAAAACAACTAATATTCATTTCCTGTTGGTGACTGTGTGCACCGCAACTTTCGGTACATATGCATGACATCCATTACCCTCTCCAAAAGACTGTCAGCACATATGCAGAGTGGAGCAATATGACTCTACTCAGAAGAAAAACACTCTCTGCCTCTGACCAGAGCCAACTTGGACGATAAGACAGGCATTATCTACCGTGATCTCCACCTTCCCCGTCCAGGATGGCTGAGTCAGTATCAATTTACCGTACAAAACCAGGATTTGTTTGTTCACTATTTCGCACTTTAAATTCTGTTACATATGTTGTTTTTAATTATTTATATCTAATACACCTTTAGTTATCGCTGCTTATTTAATTCTTATTTCTTTATTCTTATTTACTTAGCTATTGTTCACTTGTTTCTACTATTATTATTATATTACACTTGTACTTAATCATTCCTATCTAATTACACTTTTAGTTATTGCTGCTTATTTACCTCTTATTTCTCTATTCTTATTTACTTAGCTATTGTTCACCTGTTTTTACTATTATTATTTTACACTTTACACGATAAGACTTCACTTGCTATTTTTACTAGTATTTTCTAATATCTTATATTTATCACTTACCTTTATTTTGTTCTTATACCTCTATTCTTATTAATTAGCTAATATTCTCTTTCTTATTCTATTTCTACTAATTAGTTATTATTCACTGTTTTTTTCTATTACTATTTATTATTCATATTAATATAACTTTTATTATTTATGTATTAATATTTATTTTTCCGAACTTCACTTTTAATTTTAATTGTTTGTCACTTTTTAACGACTAGTTTATTTCCGATGTCCTCATTCCGCACCTCATACTCTTGTAAGTTGTCCCGTTCACTGTGTGTAAGCTTGACTCCGGAATATACATAGTCCCACTGCACAAGAGGCTTTGGACTTCCTTTGGGGACCACGGGCCCTCAAAGGTCCACTTGAATTCCCCGTTTCTTATACCTTGTACTAACTTTACCTGGTTTTTCTTCTCTGGTCGACGTCCAACACTACTGAAATTTTTAGGTTTACCTCTTCCCCGTCGAAAAAGTATCCCTTTTCCAGGACTTCGATTTTGTCGGTAAGAGGCACTCCTGGGTACTTATCGTCATCCTCCGAGCAGTCGTCTGATTGAGCTTGTTTATCCTCTTCCTCTAGTTTCGCTGTTGCTCTGAGATCCAAATTTTATTTTTATTTTAAATTTTTCAATTTCAACATTAGGCTATACATTGGAGATTGTTCTTCTATGATTTGTCGAATAAAGCGTATACTGTCTAAATGTATTTTGCATTTATATTACTTAGTTTCATTATGTTTATCAATAGAGCCACGGAAGATGACCAGTATGGTCAAAAGGTGCATCGGGCCGATAAAAAAAGAATGAATTGCAGTGATCTATTATGATCCCTTTCCCCCAAAGGGACAGTCGTTTGTCGTAAATTGGAAAAAGTTCTCTAGAAACTGAACAGTGCCTCTTTGCCTGTTGGTTTAACCATTCATCTATATAGCATGGCCTACTTCCAAAGTATATATATATAAATATATATATATATATATATATATATATATATATATATATATATATATATATATATATATATATATATATCAATTGCGGCTCCGGCATTCGGGCTGTACGGGCTTGTTAGCCCGAGTATAAATTTAATAAAGTGAACGTGTATTTGCAAGCTGATTTAATTTCTGCCAAAACTGACTTCAAGTAAGTATTTGCAACCAATAACTTGGGGTCCCTTTTATTTGCTCTGGTCGCAGTTCTTATATTTGGGCTCAGCGTCTTAGAGGTGCCGTGTGCCAAAAGATTTCGTTCGTAGCAGACGTTCCCACGACATCGTTAACACGCCCTTGACTAGGGCTCAGAAGTTAGAGCCCTAGTTCTTATCGAAAATCATAAAAAAATATAAGTAATTAAAAATCAATGTTTTCTTGAAACAATAGATTTTTATAGAGATTAGGATTTAAATTCCAATCTATGAAACGTTTCCATTCTACAATATTCTTACAGGAACGAAAAATTATTCTGCACTTGGGCTAAACCGAGCAAGCCTGGTAGGTGTACAAGACTAATTTGTAAAGAGTACGGTACAGGTAACATTCAGATAGGTCTCTGGCTAATGTTTGTTGTGCACGCCACTGTGATTATTTGATTGTTGTTATTCTGTGCATCTGTGTGTAAATATCAATTGTGTTTTGCAGGATTGCTTTATTTGTACCCTTAGTGCTAAATATAAAAGAAATAAGCCATTTGGGGTCAGAAATATTGCAGAAAAACGTGAAATGATATCAGACCAAGACATTAGGAGTTCATGTATAAATGAAGTGAGTAATTTTTATATTAAAACTATATTTCTGTCTTATTTTTAAATTATTAGCGCACATATAAGTCTGCGGTGTGCATTACGTCTCTTACCTTCTTTTTTTACAGCAGTTGCTCGCTGCCTCAGGGTACTTTGTTCGAATCCCACCCCAGTGCGGATTTTTTCGCAGCAGGAAATAACTATTTCCGAAGAAAAAATGATTCCGTTTTCTCTTTCTTGCGTATGTTGGATTTATATCTATATATGAATATATATATATATATATATATATATATATATATATATATATATATATATATATATATATATATGCGTGTGTGTGTGTGTGTGTGTGTGTGTGTGGATATGAGCAACTCACAAAATAGCGCGTGAATAAATGCAAAACTCCCACAGGAAAATGAAAAGCAGAATCCAAGTACTTTCGAACGTGTTCAGTTCATTCATGAACTGAACAAGTTCGAAAGTACTTGGATTCCGCCTTTCATTTTCCTGTGGGATTTTTTACATTTATATATATATATATATAAATATATATATATATATATATATATATATATATATATATATATATATATATATATATATATATATATATATATATATATATGTGTGGCTCTTATCAATTTTAACGAGTCCCTTTCTTAGATGTCTAATAATTTCTAAGATAACAAATTAATCGCCATTTAATATTGAGACCTAAACGTTACATGCACTTAGCTTCTAATCAATCTATTTGGCGTATTCTACAACATATTCCCTAGATACGATAATATCGATTATCAAATTTTTAGCAAACTCAGTCTAACATTATTATAAATATTAGAAGTAAAGCTTTATTTTAGAATTAGAATACATAGAAAAAGAAAGTGATATATGATCTAATGAAAAACTCAATAGAAACGATTTTTCATTATAAAATGAAAGTAAAATTATTCAATTTTAGCGACGATTTACAATTTCTTTTGAACCGTCTCTATTGAATAGAATGAAATAATTGTTTTACAACTTTTAAAAGTTGTAATGGAACCAAATCATATGTTTGATTTAATGGTTCGAAGGTGTGTACAAGGAATAAATTATCTCTATGATTTATAAAATAACGGAAGGGAGCCAATTAAAAGCCTCCTATCAAATCCAGATCAAGTCTAAAATTTCCGGCGGCCGTTAATTCAACGCCAATCAAACGTATATGCACACCTACGCAATGGCATTGATAAGGAATTCATTCCTTGATTAAATAGCTAAGACTTTTCCTCTCTTTATATTTTAATTTAGATCCAAAAATCGAGACAGCGATGCGAGCGCTTCTATCACCCACATGATTGATATCTAGGCACGGCGTAAGATGGGTTACCCTATTTCTCTTCGCCACTTCCATCATTGCTATCAGGTTATACAGCACTTAAATTCCCTTGATCGCCCTAACATATTTTATTATTCTGATATATTTCGGTGTCGCTTTCTGTTTTTTTTTGTCGCCTGGACTGATGGAATTTTCGCAAGGTTTTTCTGTCATTACAGGGCCTATCCATTTGCTCGTTGTCCAAAAAGGCGCTTCCTAATCATTGTTATTTAAACTTGAACAAATTTAAGATGGGTTGCACTGAAAACTCCATCAATACTTTGTTTAGCGTCTGTATTAATATTCCTCTGTCTCGCTCTTCTATCTTTTTGGTGCTTGAATGTCAGTTACATAAATGCAAACTTCAAAAGTGGCGCTTATCCTACATTTTGGGAAATTTCTTCGGAACATTAAAAAAGATTAACCTCTCTGTAATTATAATGAATTCAAGGCAAAATTTTCCAAGTAACTCTTGAGTTCTATCAAAATTGACTCCAAATGAGCTCATTAATTTTTCGTAAAAGCGATAACGACTTTTTAAGAGGGTTTTCACGAGCCAAATAATATCTTGACCAAACTTGATAACCTAACGACATACGACTTTTAAAATCTTGGATTTTCCAAAAGATAAAAAATTAAGTTACACAGTTAAAAATAACAACTAGTAGCCCCCCTAAAATGAGGGGAAATTAATCTTAATAAAATTTTGAAAAAGGCAAAATCCTTCGGAATTTTTTAACCAAATTTGAATAAAAAACTTTTTCAGCTTATTAACAAAGGATTTAACCTCAAATCGTTGAAGGTACCCCAGGAAATATTTTAAAACTCGCTTCGGTCTTGGGGTCTTTGTCGATATGCCGTTCTGTAACTTGAGCCATTTTATTTGAGATAACCAAGAGTTTAAAGATGCAAGGACAATTTCTAAACTATCAGGTACAAGTCATTCTAAGGATTTTTCGAAATATTTACTTGATAATGCCCGCTTAACCAAAGACTTTACCAAACTATTGTTTATTTTAATTTGTAAATTCGATTTAATTGTATAATTTTTACAATTAAAATGTATGAATTACAGCAAGAACTTTAAATTTTTTTCGAAATTATGTCGGACATTTTCTATGCACTGTGATATGAAGTCAACAAATTTTCCTTGACACACTGAAAATTATTCTAAAAAAATATATTCTAATATATAAAATTTTCCCGGGTTTCAAGAATCAATTTTATAGAGCTTATAGAATTTGTGTTTAACAATTCGTATTTGAGATTTAACAACGCTATAAATCAACAACTAGATTTAATAGTAATGGACTCTCTCATTGGTCTTATTTAAGCTAAATATGTTGTGATTTAATTAATAACTTATCTTTCATTAATGACTCAACAAAAGTAAACTGAATATTGTTCGAAGTTTGTTACTGCAACAATTTAAAAGGTTCCAATCCAAGCCTAAATATTTTTAAATTATATTAGTTTCTTGCATCCAAAAATAACTATAAGTTGTAGTAATTACCTGTATCAATAATAAAATCAACTTTATACTGGTTGTCGTAGAATGCCCCCCCTTTTTGTTTTATTCTAAGAGTGCTAAGAGTGTCTAATATATTTTGATATCTGAATATCTTAACGAACAGAGCCGTTCCGAAACACGTAAGGATATAAAAGAAACAACACTAATTCCCAAAATAAACTTATAATTTAAATTTAACCATTGAATACACAACATCTAAACATTTACTACAGCAATACTCTGAATATTATCATGAACAAGAATTAATTAAATTAGTTTACCCCCTAAAATTATTTAATTTCTCTACACACAACAATAATATAAGAATTAGGCTTACGGACTCATCTGGAGTTTAAAGGGCCTCAGAAATGTTATTGAATCACGACGCGTGCCGTCTTGCCAGATGTAGCTGGGCGAAATCACACGGTTGTTTTGGCGAGGGTGGCAGCTGGGGGATCCACCCGTTCTTTCGGGGGGGGGGAAGTTCTTCAAAGACGAGAACAAATACGGTGCTTTATGCAACACCTAGGCAGTCGTGGTCTCTCTGGCGAGAGTAAGTCGAAATTGGTTCTTAAATCAAGTTAACTTGGAGTGCGGTGTGACCACCGAGTAACGAGCTCGAAGAGGAGCTTTTCTCCTTCGTTACTTATTTTCTTATGCACGAGAACTGAACTCGGGGAGGATCTTCTCTTCAAGGGCGAGGATCGATGAGACGGGGTTTCTCTGACGAGAATAAGTTAATAAAAGTTCGGTTTGGTAACCAAGGAACTAGCTCGAGGATGAGCTTCTTCTTAGTTCCAGTCTTCTTCAAGGAAAAGTATAACGGAGGGGAATTTCTCTGGCAAGAATAATTTGAACTTGGTTCCTTATTAAGTTTACTTAGGAGTTCGGTGTGGCCACCGAGTAACGGGCTCGAGGGGGGAGCCTTTTCCTTCTTCTTTTCTTAATTCCTCAAGGACGAGGAATACCCCTGGTGTTTAAGGTGCACCAGGATATGAGGAGTCTCTCTGGCGAGAGTAAGTTGAACTTAACAAAGTTACCTTATCGTTTGGTTTGATAACCAGGGACTTAGCTCGAGGATGAGATTCTTCTTAGCCCCTTAAGGTAGGTAGCCCTGCCTCTCTTGCAGGGTACTTCTTGGTCTGGCGAGCCAAGTACACTACCTCTCCAGTCTCGGTAGTTCGGTTTGATCCGAAGACCTTGTCACCTAGAGACTGACGTATACTTCCTCATTCATACCTCGTCACCCCACTGGGGGAGTGGTAAGGGGGGGAGGGGCTTGGGGACGGCCCCAGGAAAGTTCTTTTTCCAAACGGTTTTCCCCACGAAGTCAAACATCGGCTCCTCGTAAGCCTTCGAGATTGGAAGAAACACGTCTCCAATTTCTTATTTGACGTGAAACTGGATCTCACTCTCCTAGGGGAGATCTTACATTTTGACCTTTAGGTCTTTTAGCTCGCCGAGCGGCGCGACACTGCGGTTAAGCGCTTAACCCGACGATGCCTTCGGCCGGATGTCTTTGCGGTAACCGCCTTGTGACTGCACCAGGAGTGAACGGGAGGGGGGGGGGAAGTGACGATTCCCCTACACTGGTATAGGCCTATATTATTTTTATCTTCTGTGATCTTCTTTATAAAATCCTCATTATTAAATCTCTTTTATTCCTTGGTTTCCATTTTCTTTGTTCGTACTGATACTTTCGAGTTCTAGAACCTGAACTTGTACCTATTCAAAAAAGTTTTCCTCTTTACATTGACAAAACAAGAAGATCATTTAATGGCAATATATAATTCCCTAAGTTCCATAAGTTATGGACTAAAAGAGTTATGTAAATTTGTGGGATTAGAAATGAGTTTCCTTAACCGTTATTTGCCTTAGTTGAAGTTTTAAAGAAACATTATTGTCAAGTTGAGTTAAGGTTTTTGTTCTACAACCAAAACACCACTGTATCATTTTCAAATCTAAAGATCAAACACCTAAAAGACTACATATTAGTGTTGTTTATCTTTATTTAAGCAAGCAATGCATCTTTGGGAAACATCATGACCGCACCCTATCCACTCTAAAAGCTGCTTTTTCACACACAGGCAACAGCATAAGAAGTAGTAAGATATTGAACAAGAATAAGCTATCACTGAGATAAAAAAGTCATCAAAACTGCAAAACATTTCAAACTCTGGATGTTTCCATGATTCTGGCCTCGATATTTCCATTACATCACAACTAAATTCTGATTATTCTTCAACTACTCTACATTTTATATATCTATTTCAGCAATATAAACTTATTATTTCACCATGTCCCTTTTAACTTTCCATCCATTTCGTATATCAAAGAAACTAGGGATTGAATACCTATTATAATTTCAGTTTTTATTTTTTAAGAAAAATTCGACCTCACATATTTCTTTCTCTCCAGATCAGGCAATTGTGACGGTTTCTTAAACATTGACCTAGTTTATATCTGTATAAGGCAATTATACCAACTAGATTTGTTTTGTGATTTTAAGTAACTAAATTTCGACTAACATAGATTTTGGTAATACTCTTTAACGTTGCGCTTAAATGAAGGAAAGAAGATGACTGTGAATCTCTCTCCTCGCCATTGGCTTTGTTCGTAAATAATTGCGATTCTCCCGAAGGTTCATTAATGTGTTCTGACTAAATTTTCGATCCTTCTAAGGCTAAAATAATTTTTGTTCTTTGAGTCATTGGAGAATGTTGGTTTCATTTTTTTTATTTAAGCTGTTTGATATGTGACGAAGTTTAGGCCCGACCGGTTAGGTTATTGGTTCATGGATGAGTCCTTTTCTGTTACTTAGGAAAATTCCGTTAAATCTGCGAGAAAGCCCGAAAGGAATGCCCTTTTATTTCTCTCAGCAACTTCGTTTTAGCGCCTGGAGCAGAAGAAAATAAAAATGGATTTGTAAAGGAGCAAAAGGGTTTCTTTGCTCATCTATTTTTTTATCTTTGTGACTATCGAGACTAAACGTTACTCACTGACTCAGACATCAAATGATGTGTAAGATTATTGCAGTTCTCTCGCTCTCTCTCTCTCTCTTGTTATATATATATATATATATATATATATATATATATATATATATATATATATATATATATATATATATATATATATATATATATAAAAATAAAGATGTTCCATTTACTTAAGAAATTCTATTAAATTTTCAAACTTTAATTGGAGCAACCTCTAGTACTGTTATGCATATGGAAATATATGAGAATACAAAATATAATATAAATCCGCTAATATTTAATGGTGCCGCATTATACATATCAAAGGGAAATTTACTTCCATTTTATCGTCTGCTTCAGTTCACCATTTACAATTTAAAACAAAAATACTCATAATTGCATCAATTTTTATGTGGTTGGATTGCATCATGTTGTGTCACATTAATCATTATAAAAAGCTGCAGTAGGTCATTGCGCCATACAAGACTGTTTCTTTTTTTAACCTTATTATCGTCGAATGTTGTATACGCATGTGTTGTGATTTGTGCAGAATAGAGACCGGTTTGAAGTAAAAGTACTTGGAAAGTACTTGTTGAGATACTTTAGGTTTTTCCATATATACAATATATATATATATATATATATATATATATATATATATATATATATATATATATATATATATATATATAAGCCATGGCTTCGCCACTCTCCTCATACGGATGGAGCATCTTTGCTCGTTACCATCACTTCGGGCTGTTGACTTTCGGCCTATTTAAATCCAGCAAATTGATTGTGATCATCTCTACCCCCTTCCCTCCATGTTCTCTTACCCTCTCATCTCCCTCTTCCTCTCCCACTATCACATCACCTACTCCTCCCCCTAACCCATTCCCTCACCTATCACAATTTCTTTCCCCCTTTCTCCTCTCTACCTTCCCTAATCCTTTTACCCATCCCCCTCTCTCCCCCTATCTTTACTCCTTCTGAACGGGGGGAACAGGGTAATGGGTAAGCTCACTTATAAACTAAGCTATAATAAAATTAAAAATTATTCAAAAAATCACGTTCTAAAAATATATACATTGTCCTCTCTCCCCTCCCCCCTCCTCGACCCCTCCCCTCCCCCACTATTTACATATCACCCAATCCCATCTTTCCCCTCCCATTTAATCTTCTCTCTCCAACACTCTACCCATAGGAGAGGGTTTAAGATATAGGAGATAGTTAGATAGAGATGGAGGGTAGATATAGGTGGAAAGAGTGGGGTGAGGGAAAAGGGGAGGGTTGAGAGTGGGAAAGGGAAAGAGAGAGAAGCGGTAGGGGGGATAGTGGGAAAGGGAAAATGCGGAATAGGGAGAGAGGGAGAGTGCGGGGGAAAGAATGTCGGGAGAGAGAAGAGGCTAGGGAGGGGGGAGAGGGCTACAAGGAGCTAAAAGGACAAGAAGTACCCTAGGAGACCTTACGGTCTATTCAAAGAGAGTATCATTGGGCTAACAGTTGAGCAGGCACAGTTCTGCACAACGGCTTAATTGCCAAAACGGCCATTTTTCAAGACTTTGTCCAGTATTAACTTGAACTGATCAACAGAATTGCTGTTGGCAACACCCACTGGAAGTGCTTTCCAGCTACCGGAGATGCTGTATGTGAAAAAATTACCATACAGATCACGTTTATAACGCTTCAATTCAGGTTTTTAGCTGTCATTTCTCGTTCTACCATCACTAAGTTGGAAAATATCCGTGTAGTCTACATTATCGAAGCCTCGAAGTATTTTAAACACTTCGATAAGCTGACCACGCAGTCTCCGGGTTTCCAACGAGAACAGATCTAATTACCTTAATCTAACATCGTAACTTTTGTGTCTGATAGAGAAAATCAGTTTGGTTGCCCGGGCTTGCCCACGCTCCAATCTCGCAATATCTTTTCGAAACCAAAAACTTCAAAATTGTACAGCATACTCCAGGTGCGGTCGAAAAAGTGAGTTGTACAAACACAATACTATCGCCTTGTTCTGATATCCAAACTGCGCTTTATGTAGCCTAGCATTCTTTGGGCATTTTTCTCCGCCTCATTGCACTGTTTCAAAAACTTAAGGTCACTAGTGATTATTACACCCAAGTCCTTCTTAGTGTCGGTGCATTCAATAGCAGTGCCCTTAAGGATATACTGAGATTGGAGGTTTCGGTGGCCGATATGCATCACTTTGCATTTGTTCACGTGTCCGACCACTCCCCAATCTTCCGAAGATTATCTTGAAGGCGGGCAATATTTCCTTCCTTTGCGACATTCATACCAAGCTTGGTATTATCAGCAAATTAAGAAATCTTCGCAACCATGTCACCGTCAATGTCGTTGACGTAGATGATAAATAGTAGTGGTCCTAGGACAGAACCTTGAGGAACACCGCTAGTAACGGCCACCCACTCAGAAGCTTGTCCATTCAACACTACCCGTTGCCGTCTACGCTCAGCGCACGCACTTTTCGAAGGAGGCGGCGGTGTGGTACTTTATCGAAGGCTTTTTGAAAGTCTAAGTAGATAACATCCACCGCCTTGTCTCGGTCGTGCTCACTGAAAACGAAGTGGAAATATTCCACAAGATTCGTTAGGCATGACCGGTGCCTTCAAAACTCATGCTGTTAGAGAGGGGGGGTGGAGAGACGTGAGAGAGTTGGGGGTTACCGAGAGACAAGGGGGAATGGAGGGGAAGAGGGATGTGGGTGATAGAGAGGGCAGATAGACAGGGGGAGGGGAGATGGGAGATGGAGGAGGGGAGAGAGGATGTGGGAGAGATGTGAAAGAGTTGGGGGTTACCGAGAGACAGGGGAGAATGTAGGTGGAGAGGGAGGGCAAGGGAAAGGGAGAAGAAGGAGGTGGCTTATATATATATATATATATATATATATATATATATATATATATATATATATATATATATATATATATATATATATATATTTATATATATGTATATACATATGTATATTGTTTGCAGAATATCATCAACACGTTTACTGAAGTTTGGTTAGCTGTGCAATACAATGTCGTGCTATCAGGTTTTTGCATCGCGTGGACCTATTTTGTCCCTAGTACTCAATGCATAATTCTCTCAATTACTACCTAGTCTCAACATTCCTTAAGAACTTAATTTACATCTACTCAAGTCAAATGTGAATTTATTGATTTACCTTTAAGTTACTGCAAATAAATTTATAGCAATTATTTAACCATGAGCTATATATAACATAGAATACTTCAAATTTATTTTATTTAAATTATTTTATGTTCATCATTCAATTTTTAATTTTAAGTTCTTCCTTAAATTTGTCTAATTGAATTTAAATATCAGATTAACAAAGTCCAATTGAGGACCAAAGCCAAAGAAATCCGTCAAAGAGGGGTATTAGATGCTCTGATAAAATGAACAGAAGAAACATGAGAATTAAAAGATGATATTTGCAGTTGCAGCAGAGGATTTTTTTCATATCGTAATGAACTCACTCAAAAGATAATACTGCCTCTCCTCATGTTTTTGTCAAGAAGCTGATTAATATGGACAAGATAAAAGTGTTTTTAGTACATTTTGGCAAAGTAACGATTTCGGCTTTTTGAAGTATCCGGTTCCAGAAAGATATCAAAATAAAAGCGGTCTATTAGCTGAGAATGGCGAGGGGCCTTTTGGCAAACAGTGGCTTGAGAATAAAAACAGAAATTGGAGAACGCAGTGCTCATGTTCAAGACCTCAGAGACTCATTTTCTTTTCATATAAATTTGAATTCAGTCTTAATTCAAGATGAACAAGAAAGAGAGAGATTAATAAGAGGAAGGTGGGTTTTTGTCAATTATTATGATAAGGATGTGAGATTCAGTCAGAATTTGCATATTTGTAAATGGTCATTTTCAAAATAAAATTAATCAGCACAATTCCGAGATTTTCCTTGTCACCAGAATGAACTAGCAACCTATCTTTAATCAGTATTGATAAAGCATTTCTCGAAGCTGATGTAAAAAATACAGTAGTGCAATTGTTTTCTGACAGGAAATCTCATACTAAGGAATTGAACTAAATAAATGTGGCTGATTTTAATTTAATTTGAATAAAGTGTTTATTTTAAGTGTTCATAATTATCCGAACATCAGTTTCTTAAGTTCTTTGTAGAGAGAACTGGTATAGCATCTTGAGTTAGTTACCTCTTGCGGGAATTGTCCACAGTTCGTCCACCACCATCCGCCTGCCTTTGAAGACTTTTTCGTGCGGTTTTATTTGCCTCCGATAGGGTGGGAGTGGATTTCATCTCACGCCGTTACGGTCACTGGCTAATTCTACGCTAAGGTTACGAGTTCATTCGCCTTCACGTTCACTCGCCAATTCGCGTCATGGTCACTGTCCAATTCGTCGTTACGGTCACTGTTCAATTTACTTTCACGGTCAATTGCCTGAGTGCTGCCACGATCACTGCCCAACTCGCTTTCAATTTTACTGGCTAATTCGCAATCACGGTCACTTGTTAAATCACCGCCATGGTCACTGACTAATTTACTTTCACGCTTACTGCTCAAACCACGGCCACGCAAAAAAGCCATTCGTTTACTCGAGCTTAACTCCTTCCAAACATCTACATTTCTGTGTAGTTCAAACAATTTCCTTATGAACCACTTTTAGATAACTTCTTGGATGTGATTTCCTTGTTGGATTGAGTTTCATTTTCTTTAATTAGAACATAAATATGTAAAAAATACTGTAACTAAAACCACAGCAGAATTCTTAAAGCTGGTTCACATCCTAGTTAATACCAGTGATATCTTTCATGTCTTAACGTCCGTGTAAATTCAATCGTATGTTGCTACCAGGCAAAAATAATACAAAATCTTCATCACAATATCCCCTGTTCTTCTCTTTAAACGCCACAGTCACTTAAAAAATGGCCCCAATTTTAACCGAGTATATGCTCCTCCATGGACAAGATTTTTGGAAGATTTTGGAAGTTTAACAGAAGCTTCTATACAAACTTTGTCATCTTTGCCTGGATCGTGACCTCGAACGTTTATTGAAAGGTGCCCAATGAAAGCTCTTCGTTTCTCAATCGCCCCTCCTCTAGACCATTAGTGGAGTGGGCATCATTTAGATTTCCAACATTTGAAGACCCTCTGGAATACCCGCTTTCACTATACCATTAATGACATTCCTCTGCCCTTATAGCGAGCACTAGGTGTTCTTTAGCATTTATGTACTGCTGAATTGATAAAAGTGGTATAATTGTAGATCATCTTAACACTACTAATTAGTCACTTAACCTCCCTTTTGGTAATCACGAAAGGAAATAAAACAGATATTTTTCGATAAGATTATTCTTGTTAATCGTGTAACTTATCGTACCTTGGTTTCATAATGAGATGAATTAATTGTCGAGTAGATCGACTTTGGGACAATCAATCTGAAATTCTGCCTTTCGTGAAACAGGAACAAATTGTGGACCAAAATTCGAACCCATTTTACCTCCGAAGCCATAGTTCTTTACTTGGAATTAAGATGAATTTTACTTTTTAAATAAAACTAAGTTCTCTTCAAAATATCTTAATTTAATAAGACATGAAAACTTAATTGTTCTCTTCTCATTCCCTCGTTTAGTCTTGCATCCCATCTCTATTGCACTTTGTTACCTCTATTCATTATCAATTTAAAGTAGTATCGGCATTTTAGTGGTAATGATAAAATCTTCATTTCAGTATGAATTTTTTACTCCTGAGCTTTTTTCTCCCTCATTGCACAAAAATTTTATTGATTTAATCTTCATAAGTGGTACTTTCATGCGGGGAAGTAGGAAAACTCCTCTTTCGTAATGTCTTTTGTGGCATCGTTTAAAACATTTAAAAATAAAAAAATTATAAAGGAATCCTATTTTCTCTCTTTTAATTTATAGACTTTTCCTATTTAAACTGATCAAAACTCGTCCGCTAGTCGTCAATTATTTCCCTTTTGTACTTCCTGATGGCAGAATTAAAATAGTAATATTAGTCACTGAATTTATTTTCTCTTTCTATTCAAGAATCAATTAGCAAAGATACATTAAGTTGAAATGTAGTCAATTAATGTCTATAAATGCCTCCATCGTTAATTTAAGCAAATTTAAGTAATAGGAAACAATGGAATTCCCTAATCTACTAAAATCGAATAGTTCATTAAAATTACGCTTGTTCCCTGATTATTGTTCTCAACAATAACTATTGAAAAATAATGAATCCAAAAAATCGGCAAAGAGTAAACTAAACTAAACAATAGGAAATTTAGGCAAAATATCTCCCCAAATTTGTTTAGCATATATTTATTACCAATGAATGGATATCGAACATCATTTGCAAGGGGTAACATAGCAGCTGATGTTTCGCAAGATGTGAAGTTCTTTTCACATTGAATTAATTATACTTCATGATTTTCATAAGAAGCATAACGTATCCGATATCATGGATTGTATTACCCTTCCTTTTTAAGGTTCTGAAGGATTCAGATAAGATAAAATAGAGATAGGGATTGAATCGAATAGAGATAACATATAATAGAAATTAATCTGAAACTTTATTAAGTAAACATCTAATGTAACCGATATATGTATTTGGGTTTTACTGGGGATATTATAATTTCGTACAGAATTTAATATATGCAATCAGTATTTTTACATTTGGTAAACACTATACTGTAGGAATCTGAAGAAGGGTTAGCTAAAGACTTTGAACGTAGAGATGTTTGAAAAATATAGCATGAAAGTATTACAAGTCAGAGAGAAGGAAATTAACTTGTGCAAAGGCGAATGAAATGGAACAAAAAAGGTCGTTAGTGTAATTTAAAAGTAAAAAAATTAACAGTTGATATATTTCAATTTATGGAAATTGCTACGTTGGCTAGAGCATAGATAGTCATATTATTGTTATTATTAACTTTTATTAAAAATATTAAATAAATTTAATTTAAACTTGGTTTTGTTGAGGTAAGTTGTGTTTGTTTTGTTTGTTTGTATAGGTTTATTGTGCAATAGCGTACATTTATACATAATATAATACAAATACAATAATAATATATGACATAATAATATATAAATACACATAACATAAGCGTACACATTAGACAAAGTGGGGAACCCGCCAGTGCCGGCGTGCAGCAAGACACGGCGGAGTGTCCCACGCCTGACTTATCTGCTGCTAGTGGGTGGCTGCGGTCCTCACCACCCGTCGCCTGGCTGGGCGCGGGCGGCAATCAGCGTGGAGGGGATGCTGTTCTCAGCACCTCCAGCATCTCGTTTGTTGGTGTGTGGCGGATCACCTGGGTGGCTCTTGCCCCTCACGCCCTCAGTGGGGCACTTCTTACAGGGTGAGGAGCTGGCGCTGGCTCTGGTCGGAGGTGGGTGGTGGCTGGGCAGGAGAGGAAGTAGTGCACTAGTGGGCGCCGGGAACGACCACCGCAGTGTTCGCACCTTACTGCCACAAAGTAGGTGTGTAGCTCTTCCCGCGTGGAGTACCCCATCCTCACACGCTGGAGCAGCACGCCGTTCGCTCTGGGCTGCTGAAAGGCTACGTTCAATGGGCGATAGGCTGTGGCTGCAGCATACCACGCCGCTTGCCTCTTTGTTGCTTCCCATTATTAGTGCTGCTGGTGGACGTTGTGGGCGGCCCTACGTTTGACCTGCACCTTGAGCTGCTGCAGGCTGGGGTGCACGGTCCAGGTGATGGTATGTCAGTGAGCGGCTCGCTTGGCGGCCTTGGCGGCAGCCTCGTTGCCGCGCACGCCCAGGTAGTTGGGAATCCAGTGAAGCCGGACACGCCTGCCCTGCGCTGCCAGGTCCAGCAGGGTGCACAGGAGGGTGTTGGTGAGGTGGATGTTGTCCCTGCTGTGGGCGTGGGCGTGCTGCAGCGCCTGCAGCCTTGACGGTGAGTCCGTGTGTATCACCACAGTGGCCTCCCGGCGGAGCAGAGCGTGCTGAAGGGCGTGCAGGATTGCTACTAGCTCCGTCTGGAGGGTGGAGCAGTGGTCTGATCTCCTCCACGCCCGCATCAGACCGCTTGTGACGAAGGCGGCGGCGGGCCTCCCGCTGTTGGGGTTGACGGAGCCGTCGGTGAAGTAGACCTCGCTACCTGGCTACGTGACCAGAAACATGGCTCTGAGGGCGTGCTGGCGCAGTTCCTCGGTGAGGCAGTGCGCTTTGCTGGCGAGCAGCTGTGTGGCGGTGAAGTCGGCGGCCGGGGGCTTCCATGGTGGTGGTGGAGCGTAGGCGGGGTAGGGGGTGTCGGGGTAGCGCCACAGTCAGTTCCCTGCCTGGCTGAGGGTGTTGGTTGCTAAGGCGACGTTTACGAGCCACATGTTGTTACGTAGGCACTAGATGCCCTGCGCCCGGCCATTTGGAGTTTCCTCTGCACAACACCAAACACGTCGTGCTGGAGCAATCTGGCCACCTAACAGGCCACAATGCAATCCACCATGGCAGTGAGGGAGACCAGGTGAGCCTCGCTCTGCATGACACAGGCACTGCAGCACCTCGGTGCTCCTAACATGGTCCTCATGGCGGTGTTTTGCACCACCTCCAGGCGCTGTTGCTGATGTCTGGGTAGCGCTAAAAGGACCGATGCACTATAGTCCACTAGGAAGCGCACTGCTTGCAGGTAGTCGAGGCGGAGGACGGGAAGGGTTGCCCCAGCACTCGGCCGCGTCATGGCCCTCATCACGTTCAGCCGGGCCTGCGTCCGCTCCCTCGGGTGTGTGACATTCTGCGTGAAGTACAGTCGTCTGTCCATCCACATCTCGAGGTACTGGTAGGAGTCCGTCCAAGCCAGCCCGGCTCTCTGGATGCGCAGCTGCTAGCCCGGGACTTTTCTGCAGAAATCTTGAGCCCCAGCTCTTTGCACTTGGCAGTGATGAGGTGCAGCGCTTCTTGAACCCGCGCGAGCTTGTCGCAGCACCCGGTGACGACGAGGGCCAGGTCGTCGGCGTAACTCAGGAAGATGGTTCCTTTCCGATTGGGAAACGTCACCAGCTGCTCCATCAGCATGTTGAAGAGGAACGGACTGAGGATGCCGCCCTGGGGCGTTCCGTTCTTGCAGGTAAGGTAGAGAAACTTGTGACCCTGGAACTTAGATAATGTAATATTTGAAAATGGAAATTCTCTGCGTCTTTTTTTATATTCTTCATTAAAGACTAATTACTGAAAAAATATTTACAGTAACTATGATATATTGATTCAATCAATCAAAGCAATAGAAAACTAAAATATCTATAATATGTAACTTGGAGAACGACAAATACACAAGTAATTAAATATCTTTTGATATAGAAATAGTGTAAGAAGATTAATTATAACTAACGTTTTCCACTTCCTAGATAAATTCTCAAACCAAACAAGAAAGATAAGTGAAGATGGAATTATAGCTGAACTAAAAGCATTATATCCAGAAGCATCCCTTGATATTAGCTTTTTTTTTATTGATCATTTCACTCACAATTTACCTCCCTGCCATTGGACACACAACATTAAACACATATTTGTAAGTTATAATCTACCATCCTCAAGGGTTGGGCAGAATAATGAAAACATTATTTTAATTATTATATTTTAATATAGAATTAGCCCTCTTTTACCATTAATTACACTTATACTATCTTGATTAATTGATTTATACAGCATTCGGACAGTGTCTAGAAGAATTTTAGCCTCTTCCTCCAGCCAAAGCAACATCAGCTTTTTCAACGATGTTGGTAAAAAAATCGGTTCTTTAGTTGCTACCGCACTTGACACGACAAATTCTTAATTATATTACCCTCTATCGATTGCGAGTATTAATCTAAGTGTTCCATATTCATATGATTTATTTCAAACCAGGTTTTAACAAATTTTGCGGTGTGAATGGGTTGCATATCTTCTTGAAAGATGGCGCCGTAGGGGGGAAAGAACGTTTGCAACTTGAAATGTACCTGGTTATCCAAAATTAATCGATAATTTTGTGAATTTCTTGTGAAATGTACCACTACATACTGGATCAAGGAAATACCATGATATTGTAGCACAAATCATCATTGATCCACCCCGTGCTTACCTTTCGGAATGACAATCAGAATTATAAGTTTCTTTAGGCAACTTCCAGATATAAACTTGTTTAAAACATGGAAATAATGTAAAGGAAGTTTCTTCGAAATATATGACATTCTTCCTTTGGGCCAGTGTAGTTTTTATGATACTTATAAACGACATCATAAATTTCCATATAATTTGTCTGTGTACAGTTCAAGCAAATGAAGCCCTCCTGTAATACCATGGTTTGTGAAGCCCTCGACTAATAGACTTCGTCGAAACATGACTTGTTAAACGCGGACTAGCCTCTGTAGATACCATTGGAGATGGGGATATATCATTTTTGGGCTTTTTCTTTCGTCGGAATTGTCTTTCCCTGACTCTCCAAAACAGTCAAGATCTTGTAAGCAATTTGTCTCAAAAGTCAACCTTTAGATGGATTTTTTTTCGCTGCTCCTACCTTATAAGCCCATACATTCTGTCTTCTTCGAAATTCTAAAAGGCTTTTCATATTTTTACAAGGTATCTTTAAATGCTAAAAAAGGCATAAGGCTTATTGCATAAAATTTTAAATAATATTTTGTAGCACATTAAAAAATCTAATTCAGTCTTTCGAAAATTTATTTAATATAAATGACGTTAAGAAAAAGTGGTAAAATTTTAGGGGGTGGGTTTCCACTATTTTCCATAACACGCCGAAATGTCTAATAATAAGCTAACATATTGCCGGGGCTTATTCCAATTTATTTTACTTATAATTAAAAGAAATAAGTAGATCTCTTAAATACCACCTTAAATTTCTTCGCATACGGGGATTTCTGATTATTCTATTTTCCGAAGGGACTTATGAGGCATGAAATATTGGGGCTAAGTTCCCTCCCAAGATAGAAGCTCTGCCTACAAAGCAAACGTTTCGAAAGCACTCTTAAAAAATTAACCCTATTTCTTAGAAAAGAGACGTTTGTTACAAGAATAAAGTCCATATTTCCATACCCTAAAAGTTTTTCAGAAACATTAGTAACTATTAAATTTTAAAAACTAATTTGTCTCAATCTTTTTCTTGCGAAAAATTTCGGTTGACTATAGTTGATAATTTCTAGTGTCTTCCTATTTATTATTTTTAGGTTAAATTTAGGTAATTATAATTATTCAGTTTAAAGCAGCAATCATAATATTAGTAAATTCTTGCATGTCTGTAGCACCATCGATATTTCCAATTTCACTTGTCCTAAACAGTTTTATGGCTGGTGGTGGTAGAAAATTATTATCTTGCCTTTTTTCATAATTTATTTTCAATCTTTTTGATTCTGCAAGAATGCAACTCTTAAGTGTTTTCTTTTGTAGCATAGTCAAGATTGTTATATTAAACAGATTAGCTGTTCATGAAGGAAAAACAAATAAACTTTGGCACAGTCATCCTCAAATAGGTTTCTTTCGTTATCAGGGAACAGTGTTATGGAGAGGAAAAGTGAGACATTTTTCATCATAAATTTGTAATATTATTTCAATATCCGACGCTAATGTAGTGTTAAAAGTTTGTAGAAATCTCTCATACTCAAGATTAACGAACTCTTTTACTAGACTAACATGCACAAACTAAGTGTGTGAATATTTGAACAATTTCACCACAAGAGGTTCTACCTCATTAGGTAGCTGGTCAACAACAGATGAAGACACTTGTGAACAATAAGAGTACGGAAACTAACATTACCGTATTTTCGCATTTGTTTCTTTAGGTGGATGTAAATGTTTTTTTTACGCCCTTACGTTTTACGCCTCCAAAATTCGTGTCATATTTAAAGCCACAATATCCAACAACATTTTTAATAGATTTACGTCTCTAATAACAGACAACAATGAGTCTATCATTATTCGACATGTTTCACGAAGAAGCAATTGAAAGATTAAAAGTTTAAATTTCACACAACTTGGTAGAAATAGCGAACAGCTAAAACTAATTTTAATATCGTTTCTTTTAGAAACATCATTTTTTTCATGGACATAAAATTTGACTTATTCGTATGTATCTTCATAAAGTTCCTAAATTGACATTGGTGCAAGTACAATTAGAATAACACCCTGAGCCTTTGTTCTAGTAAAACTAAAATTTAGTTTAAAGAGTTTGAAATAGTTTAGATGAACAATTGGCCGTTTTGAAACTTACATCATGAGTAGCAATATGGAAGCTAATAATGCCTCATAGGCAGCTATAAACAGTTGGTATCAATCGGATCAACACTTTTAAAAATTATTTTAATGTGAAGAACTAGAAACTGTTGCTAAACTAGTGTTGTGTTTTTAATATATCTCATGACCTTAATGTAGGAACGACCGCATTGAACCACTTGAAAATTCAGAAAAACTGTTTTCTCTCAACTCTATCGTAACTGCCACAAACTTTTTTCAGATATGAATAATCTTTGTCAAGGCATCATTAAATTGACACATCTGTTTAGGCATTTTACCTAACAACAAAATAATTATATATTTTAAACTGGCAAACAATGTTTAATATAGTGCATTTTATTGCCAAACCTACCTCACTTTTGTATTTGATTACTAAACGTGCACAGGCAAATCAGAGTAGTCAGATGCCATTTAATTCTGTATTGCTCTCGAAGAAAATTTAGAGGGGAAGGAAATTTAAAGTCTAAACTGTATCTTTTTATTCTGGAATTATTATAACATAAATGGGTATAGTTAGGTATAATTTTATAAGAAATTATTTATAAAGCTAATATTTTTTCCGTTTCTGGGAGGTGGAAGTTCAAGGTTCCAGAGCGTTGACATTAATTTTTTATATCTACTACAGCTTCCTTCGACATGTATTTAACTTCAAGTAAAGCTAGAAATAGAGTTATGCCCACTAATTACGAAAGGTTCTCGTTACGTACTTTGATTCAAGATGGCATCGCCAAACTCTCAAGTAATCAGGATTTAGATTACATGTAGCAGGCTCTGGAGTTGTGTATGGTTTATTATATATCAACAATATAAACTGTCGTAGTTGCTAAACCTTTTTTTATATCTAGAACAGCTGACGTTAACCTTTGTAAAAGAGTTGTTTAGCCCTCATTAATCCAAAATACTAGCCTATGCCTCTTCCATGACAGTTTGTTTGGTAAGTTTTAAATCTTAAGAAGGAAACTTCCTTAGTTATACATACTAAAGCTTATAAATCTACATAAAATGCTTAGTAGTTTCTGGTTTGGTTGGGCTATGTTTTAGAAGATAGGTAATTTTTTGAATGAATAACTCAATGTAAATTAAATAATGACTCTGTGACTTAAATAAACTATTGCATTGCTTAATAAGAAACTAAAACCTTGCATTACAGATAAATATCTTTTGTGTACCATTTGTTAGTAATTGTTCTTCTTCATTACCCTATTTTTATGGGTTTAAGCATGAATTAAAAAATTAATTGTTTCTTTACATATGGAATTGCTTATGTTGGATCTGTTTCTTAGAAGTCAAATAAATGATTCATTTCTCCTTAGCGCACTCTTTTAGACATTTTTATTCTCATATTGATACTCTAGGTTTACAAAAGCCCTGTTTAATGATCTACTTGTGTTCTGATCTGAAGCCCTTGGACATATTTTTTGAACCATCCTGCTTCATTTAGGCATAGAATTAATAAAAGTTTAATCCAAAATTACTTTGTTTCATTGGTAAACTGAATTCTCCAGCGCATTAAAATACCCATATGAGTCACTCTCGCCCGCTTCTTTAGTTCGTTTTATGTATATGGATTTTGTTTATACTAAACTCTTTCTTCATATGCTGCCTAGAAATATAATCTTGTATCGCTATGTTACTGATTTTCTCTCTTTGGCCAATGAATGTAATGTAAATAATTTACTTTATTGAATACGCTCTTGCCTTCCTTAGATTAACTAACTGCTTATAAACGCTGGTAAATAAAAAAATAATATGCTTATGTAATGCGCCTCAAGGTTTTAAGCTTTTGGTTCTACTCAAACCATCCTAAATAAAATATGCTTTTACTTCGTCGTATTTGCATGCTCAATTAAAATATCCGTCATATACGAGTATCTTTAACGATTTTAACTGCGTCTAAAATTCATTTTAGGAAAAAAGTTTAATGTCATTTTTAGCAATAATACCATTTTAAAAACTTACTAATTATAAATTATTGCCTTAATGAAGCATCTTGTAATTGTAGGTTTCCCTGGAAACTTTTGTAAATTCTACATCGGAAAAACACCTAAAAGATTAAAAAATAGTTAGAAACATCATATATTTGGAGTTTTAACACTAAGCACACATTAATCGCTTTTTTCATCTATAAGTTTGACCTTAATCATAATATGGATTTGGCTAAAATTGCATAATCATCATCACTTCACTAAATATATAATTTAAGAAGGGGATAAATTGAAGTTTTGACAATAATTTTATCTTAGTTTGGTAAGGAATTATGTTTTTTTATCAAAGTTAAGAAATAAATATAAGTATCGAAGTTTTGTACATTTTTTAAAACCCAAAGAATTACAAATGGTGAATTCAGAAAATTTATTTTTATATATCTTCTATAACTTTATTTTAGCAACGTGATATTTTGAAAGGGGGGGAAATTAGTTTAGAATTCCTTTTTTAAAATTACTATAATTGGCGAAGTTCAGAAAATTTATAAAAATTTAACCATGGCTCCTTTTTTTAGATTTTAAATTTTAATCTTAGTATAAAAGCGCCAGCTCCCTCCGTAGGGGGCACTGGCGAAACCATTGCCTGTTTTAATTATCTTGACGTTCACTAAGTTCTTTTAGGAAATAATTTTAATTAAAATGGTTGATATAAATAAATAATTCATTATTAATAAAATTACTTCACGGTATAAATTAAATTCAGTGGACTAATTATTGTAAATGAGAACTAATTTGGGGTGTGTTTTTTTGTGTTTATGCATTAATTCTGTTCACATGTGGTATTTTTAGTATTTGTCAGTTTACTTGAGTGATATCATAAATTTTCTTCAAATCTTACGTTTTTTTCTCTTGTACATTTCTACTGTCCCTGAAGATAATTCCGTGCAAGCGTTTGGGCTTATTCGTGTAATTTTTCCGATGCCTGATTAAGCATATATGTTATATATGCGTTTCATAGCCCCTTTTTCATCTTCCTTATACTATCACGTTTAGTTGACTCATCACAAACGCTTGCGCTTTAGCCAATTTAAACATGCATTGTCCATTTCTTCTTTAAGATCTCTTACAAACGGAATCAGATTTTTTGCCCTATATATCTTACCAGGACCACTAAACATACTTACTCTAATGTAATTGTTGCATTCACCTTTCTTCCTTTCCCCTTGACACTGTTTCAACTTCGAAGACTGGACAGCACATCAGCCATATTCTTTCAAATTAAAAGACAACAAAACTTTTTGCAACTTACCTACTGTATAATTTACTCGAGCTCATTTACCACTTAACAGAACTTTCATCATACTAACAATCTTTTCGTTGCGTATTGATCCCATAACTCCATTCAACATGGAGTATTTCGCCTGTAAGGTAATTTTATTTGCATGTTTAATTTTACCTAAACAACTATTCAACTTCCCAACGAATTACAAGAATTTTCGACTGCTGAGGAGGATGCTTGTGCTATTTAAGTTGAAGTACACCAGGGAAAACTCGCAGATCATGATATATTCTATATTATAATTAGAAGATGAATATAGTTCAAAATACTAATAGAAATTAAAGTAACTTTGAGGCATTAACTTTGATCGTTCTCTCTGGAGGATACCGATCTAAAGAAGAGTGACGAATACATTAAGCTAATTTGATGGGAAGAAATTTAAAATTTTCAACAGATTTTTAATTCTTTTCCCCAGACCCACTAAATAAAGAGTTGTGAGCAGAGTAATAAATTAAATGATCTTCAGTACAGGATATCTGAGAGGAAAAGTGAAAAATAGTATCATATACATATATGAACATATAGGTATCATATACATAAACGTTCGCAGAGGACGTGGCCAAGTGATTCAGTCTTAATGTGGTGTAAAAATTATCGAAGCGAAATCCGATTCCATTTTAAATAAAATAATTTACTTTTGAGGTGGATGTATTTGTGTGATGTAAGGCTAGGCCTCTCTTGCTAAACGCCCACACGTAGTTGTTGCCCTATTTCTGGGCTCGCGATTCCTGCGGCCAGATTTATTTAGTAAATATCCGCCACTTGCTATCGGTCACTCATATTTACCGACGAGGTCATTGATGCTTTATCTTCCTCTCCCGTTGTAACACTGATGAATTGAGAAAAAGTTCAAGTGCGAGGTCACTTGTACTTACGAGTAACATGATAAATACAGCGATGTGACTTAGACTTGGGCTTGGACATAAAAAGTTGTGAAATTTAGGAAGAGAAAGAGAGATAGTGAGAGAGTAAAGTGGTGAATTGGGGTCAGTTTAAAGAATAGAGGTGGTGTGGGAGACAGAATAAATAGGTCCCTGGTGAAAGGGTAGCTCTGTTTGTTTATCTCTCATTTTGGATGTACTTTTTATATAGAAACTATAAAATCTATAGTTTATTCTGTTTAAATTAAACATGTTAATTTAATTATAGTTTATATATGATCTTTTTGGCATTCAAACGTTTATTCGGGGCGGGGTTTTTGTTCTGGTATGGTTTTTTTTAAAGGTTTTTCTAATTGTAAAAATAGGTAATCTTAGTGATGGTATAAGAATTTATATTAAAGAAACCGGAGCATTACACGAGTCGTTTGTTGTGATTCGTCGATTTTGTCATGTGTATTTTGGAATCCTGTCGCGGTCAGTCTGTCCCTTACAACTTTTAAATGGTCTTATTTTTCGGTTGACCTCGATATATAAGTGTGTACGAGAGAACTCCGGGAGCAGGTGGGTGCTAATGGCTCGCCAGATCCTCTTAGCCCTCTCGTGGAACGCCACGTTGATCGGAGATAATCCAACCGAGTCGTGGAGCTCCCTATGTCGTTTGTATACTCTTTTGTGGGTTTTTGTGATGATAAGCACCGCTTTGTTCTGGATCTTTTGTAGTTTTGCAATGTGGGTCTCGGTGCTGGCGTTCAGTGGCACCCGAGGGTGAAGGAGCCTCGAGTGAAAGCACGCATTGGATATCTTGAGTTTATTTGAGGGATTTAGGTCACCCAACCTATAAAATTCCTTCAAATCTCTCTTGCTATTTGCAACTGTTCGCTCAATCTGATTTGTGTAGCCCCTGGTGGTGATTTGAAGCCCCAGAACCGTCTTTTTCATGAAGTAGGGGATTCGCTTCATGTCTACTTGTAACGGGTTGCCCAAAAGTTACTTCACATTTTAAAAAGTTAATAAAACAAAAGATAATTAAGTTATAAAATTGGGTGATATAGAAAATGGAAGAGGAGATCTTAGGGGTTTATTGTGGTACAAAAGTTACTTCCTATTTTTATTGTGTATCTATAATACGTATATAAAGAATATAATACACAATATTATCCGCCTAATTATTAAACCAGAATGGCGAGATACAGCAAAGAACAGCGAGCAAGAATTGTGACTACTTATTTAAAACATAATGGATCAATTGTTACTCTGTAGAGGGACTTTAAAACAGCATTTAATCACCCAAACAGTCCCTCGAGGCATTGCATTCTTGCAATGGTATCAAGGTTCAGAGAATCCGGGTCTATAGATGATAAAGAACGCTCTTGTAAACCGCGATCTGTGCGAAATGCAGGTGTCATTCAGCGTGTTAACCATTGTTCAACAACAGCCACAAACGTCAACTAGGATACGTTCCGGTCAACTAAGAATTTCTCGAATATCATTGCAACGCATCCTAACAAAAGAATTGAAACTTCATCCATACAAAATTAAAATAACTCAACAATTAAATATTGCAGACCATCAAGAAAGAATTTACTTTGCACCGCATTTTTGGGACTAACAAATGATCCGACTTTTACCTCGCACCTAATCATGTCCGATGAAGCCCATTTTAACATTACTGGATACGTTAATAAACAAAATTGCAGATTCTGGTGTGCTGAAAACCCCATGATAATTCACGAGCAGCCTCTTCATGCACATAAAGTCACGGTCTGGTGCGGCATAACCAGTTCGAGAATCATTGGTCCCTACTTCTTCGAGGATGCTGACGGAAAAACAGTGACAGTAACAGGGGACACTTACATAGAAATGATACAAGATTATATATTGCCAGAACTGGAAGATTTAGATATGCACGATATGTGGTTTCAACAAGATGGGGCGACACCACACACAACGAGAGAAACCATGGCAACACTAAGAGCAACCTTCTCTGGTCGGTTAATTTCACGTTTAGGTGACGTTTCTTTTCCAACACGATCACCTGATTTTACCCCTCCAGATTTTTCCCTTTGGCGATACCTAGTAATCTTCAAGAATTGAAACGAAACATCATTGAAGAATCGACAAAATCATTCCAGATGTTTTGGAAAATGTCATGGAAAATATGGTGCAAAGAATCCCCCTTTGTTTTAACAATAATGGAGAACATTTGAAGGATATTATATTTAAATAATAAAAATCAATGATCAATGATCAAAGATGTTTAAAGAGAGAAATTGGTGTGATGATAGTTAGAGAAAAAGACAGAAGTATGTGTAATTAAGAGGGAGAGAGTGATATGTGCCAGGTCGGCTGGCTTACTCACTATATTTAAGTATTTATTTTGATTCTTACGTTGAAAATTTGTTATTAGCGTTCAAGCCTTTGCTTTTGTTTGTATTTTAGTATATTAATTGATCTTGGATAAATGCCAACGCAGTTATTTTTCTTGATTCTTCTTATTTGTTTTCATTTAAGTAACTTATTGTGTCCACTTCGAATCTTTTAATATTCTTTTGTACAGTTGTTTCAATTTTACAGTTTTAATTCTTTTTAATATTTGTTATGTATTAAAGATTTTATTTGTGTCCTCTACGGATTTTTTATATTAATTTCCTTTGTTTGTTTGTTATTTTGTTTGTTTTTTGTGAACTTCGGATCTTTTTTTTAATTAAAAATATGTCCACTTCGGATCTTTTCTTGAGTTATGTTTGTTTTATTATTTGTTTTTCATTTGTGACCAGTTAAAATTTGTTTTATCTTCTTGTATTTTATTAAGTTTTATTTATATATTGGTATTATATTAGTAGGATTTTTAGTTCTTATGTGGCTGTTTGGGTTTATTCCCGGTTTCTCTTGCTGGCGATCTTTTCCTCCCGTTTCTCTTCTTTTTGCAAATCTCGTGTGCGAGATTAAAGCAAGATTCTTCGGTTATCATTATTATTCCTTGTTTCAGAGCCGCTATTAAGTTATCTTCACTTATGTCCGCTTCATACTCATATTTATATTTTCCTTTCGTGATCCCTGAGATGATGTCAGCTGCTTTCGATATTTTAGGTAATGGTGCAGACGGTGAGCCGTATATCTTCATGCCTATTTCTTCAGTTGTTTTGTAGGTTTTAGTGCTACAGTGTTGTCCATTGGGACGGTCTCGTATTTATTCTCAATTTGTATTAAAACAGTGGCGGTTCCTTCTTCGTTAGTGAGGCGTATTTCCGTCTGGATGGCACTAGGAATCGACGTTTTAGGTCTAATGAGGTGGGGGTCTCTAGATGAGGAGCGAGATCTTTGGGCAGCGCTTTTCATTGTTTTGATTTGAGCCTGGAACAACTCCCCTGACTGAGGATTCTCCGGAAACCACATCGGCTTGAGCCCATTGTGAATCAACATTTTATTAGGTTCGGTAGCGTAACTACCTGGTTTGATCACATTTGCAAAGTGCACGTGTAAGATGCACATTACTAAGTCAGGCCTCATTTCCGGGTCTATGTTCAGGAGTGTACTATTATTTTTTCCTTTTGGTTGCTTGAGCGTATGTTGTGGTAGCCTTCTTATTTCTCTCCTCTATCACCTGCTTTTTCTTTTGTGTAACTATGGCTTTCTTTAGTGGACAGGCCATGGATAGGGTACGATGTTGGTTTCCACAGTTAATGCATCTTTTCTGGAGGCTCATACACTCATTCCATGTATGGTCTTTACTAGCGCATTCAAAACATACTTTACCCTAGAAGAGGCACTCCTTTGTAGGGTGTTTCTCTAGGGCATAACACGAAAAACACACCTGGACCGGAACGAACATCTCATGCTCTATGCAGGATGCAGAGACTTTGGAGTTGAACATCACTAGTCCTTTCTCGCAAGCTTTGTTCGCCATCTTGGTTGTTTGGAATGTCACTTTAAAAACATGACAATATTCCTCTCCTTAGCTGTTTTTAAATTTATAAATTTCCTTTATTTTGGCCTAATCTTGCTACAAATTCCCTGTAAACATAAGCAGCGGTACAAATTGCGATATATCGACAGAGAACTGTACGTTTATCGTACGCTCGGAGAGAGGTTGTGGTAGGTCATGTGTATAAATGTTGTATAAAAGTGGACTGAGACAGCCCCTTTGAGGAACCGCTGCTTCGAGTTCGAATTCGGGTCCTTTATATTCTCTGATTTGTATGTATGATCTTTTCTCCATTATGTAGTCGCACAAAATCTTCTCATGAATGGGGTTGAGGACTACTTGAATGATCTTAAATTTTAGCCCTCTCTTTCAAACCTTGTCAAAAGGTTTTTGACATCGCGGAACACCAGGGCAGGATGCCTTTAGTCGGCTTTGATTTTCTGAATTTTTTCGGTAACGACGGCTAGTGTCCTGTCAGTCTCTCTTTTCCCTGAAGCCATGTTGCTGCTCATTATGCAAGTTGGCTTCATCGAGAAAAGAGTTGATTCTGTTAACCAATATCTTCTGGAAGACTTTGCAAGCAAATTCTAAGAGAGATATCGGTCGAAAAGTGGCAGGGCATTCCGGGGGCTTCCCCGTTTTAGGGAGTAAAATCATCTTAGCCACTTTCCACTGGTCGTAGAAATAGCTTGTGTTCAGAGCAGCGTTCATGATGTTGAGAAGGCCACTCCAAACATTAGGCGGGGCCTGGATGAAATTCTCGCGGGTCAGCCCCGTAATACCCGAGGCTCTTAGAAGAAAGGACTTTAGAGTAAAGGAAAGTTATAGGGCAGTTATTTTACTGCCATAGCCCTCATTAATCTTCCCTGCGACACACAGTGGTGATGAGAGGTTTTGTGTATTTGTGTGTTTAACTGTTGGATTACGTCAGTTTCGAATTCGAGGTCGTAATTATCATTTCCTTCCGGGATAATTTTAAAGATTAAAGACCAGAAAATTCTAAACTTTTCTTAAATCTCTTCAGTCTCATTAATTTTTTGGCCGTTATGAATAATTGTCATTTTTTTGTGGAGGTTTTCCTTTAAGACGTTTAACCGTAAGCCATAACGTGTGTGTCTTTATCTATGTTAAGTCTGTCTATTAGTCTGTCCCATAGTATCATTTGCTGGTCCGTAATTAGTGTCTGGAGTTCGTCCTTAATTTGTCTTAGTCTTCTGAGGGCATTGTGGTTGGGGCCTATCAGCGCTAATGCATTAGACAGGTCCCTATATTTTTGGGCCAGGGCTCTCATGGGAATGGTCCAGGGGGAAGCTCGAAGGGTTTTATAATTGATATTTTGATTAGGTAATCAGTAAGTTTATCTAGCTTCTCATCTATTTCTTCTAAATTAGTATCAAATAATGGGTCGGGGATATAATATAAGAGGTAATGTTTATAATTTTTCCAGTTCCCTTGCTTGTAGCTTTTGCCTCTGGGATTTCAATTGCAGCGATTAATTACAGTGATGTGACAGATGAAGATGATGATGATTATATACAGCCATGGCCAAAATTATGAGGCAGATATGAAAAAGTGACGAATATCATTTAAACCCATTAAATTAATACTTAACATAATAAAAATAAACATTTTTGCGTATATTCTATCCATAATTATATTTAATGTGTCCTCCTTTTGCTTTTATAACCGCTTTAATGTGTTTTTTGCATATTGTACACAAGTGGTTGGGGCAACATTCTACCATTCAATGTGTGCTACTAACGTTTATTCCTGTAATTTAACTGAGTATCTCATTGTTAAATTACAAGTGTTAATTTATTGTTAAAATGTCTCAGAAGAAATAGATTCATGAAGCTTAAAAAGCTCAAATCATTGCAATTCCTAGAGAGGGATTATCCCAAAGCAAAATTGCTGGAAAATTGAAATGCTTGAGCAAGGGTGTCCCAACAACAATTCAAAGGTACAATGAGAACAATTATTTCAAAAACCGTGATGGACAAGGTTGCAAAAGATGTACAACTCCGAGGAAAGATAGGTTGCTGAAAAGGACATTGCTGGCTTATAGAAATTTCTTTCCTGATATAGCTGCTAAGTTTCGGGCAGCGACAAACAAAGAGATATCAAGACGCACACTGAGAAGAAAGTTATTAGAGGGTTGGCTCAGGGGATTAAGGCTAGAAAGAAACTGTGGTCGCCTCGGGTGAACAAGAAGAAGCGATTGTCTGAGGTAAAAGAGCAAGAATATTGGACTGATGATGATTGGAAACCAAAAATGATCAATAAAATTTCTATTTTCTCCTAGGAACTTTGGAACTCCTGGAGCTGTTTATGTTCTTCGAAAAGGTGGTGAACTTATGATGTGAGATATGTTGCCCCAACAGTCATATTTGGAGGTGCAGTGTAATGGTTTGGGGCTGCATGTCGTCTTCGAGTCCAGGATCGTTGTTCACTTGTGAGGGCAGAATGAATTCCAACACCTAAACTAGCATGTTTGACCAGGTTTATCAACCATCCTTAGGTAAAGTTTTCATTGATGAAATACCAGATGGTGTAATCTTCCAACAGGACAATGCTCCATGCGACACATCTAGAGTCTCAAAGGGTTGGTTTGAAAAGAAAGGGGTGACCTTGATGGAATGGCCCCATCAATCTCCAGACCTCAACTCCATTGAACATTTGTGGCCACACTTGGAAACAAGAATGAGAGTGCACAAATGTTCCTGAATAAGTGAATTAACAGCTAAAATTTATGAAGAGTGGCATAAAATTGAGCCGCCACCTGCGCCAGCTTAATCTCAAGTATGCAAAAACGAATAAAAGCGGTTATAAAAGAATAGGAGAACAGAATAAATATGATAGAATATAGGCAAAAATGTTTATTTGTATTATGCCAAGTATGAAATAAATAAGTTTCAATCATATTCTTCATTTTTTTTACAGTTGCACAATAATTTTGGCCAAGGCTGTATATTTGCCAGAGAAATTGCAAGGGTTTCCCCAAAGATTGGTACTAGTATTTATTGTATGTGTTATTTAATTAAAACTTAAAAGAGTGTAAGGAGAGATGTTTAAAGAAAGCGAAGATAGAAGAAGTGAATATGTGTGACAGATACAAAGCCGCAGAACCAGTTTGGGATGTTGGGGCATGGAGGCCAAACGATCGTCCAGTGTAGCCTGGTGGCTCAGGCTACACTAGACACTGTCATGACAGTAAGCCCAGTTATAGGACCTTTTATTTCGCAGCGGTCAACTACACGTACACGAGGCATCCGAACCACGGGTCTCTACAGTCACAGAGAAGTCGTCCCTCCTTCGGAATCCACCAGGCCACTCTCCACCCCCTACAAGGTTTAATCCCGATCCCCAACGAGGCTGTTTCCCCTCATCGAGGCAGAGCCCAGCAACCCAGGTGAATTAGTGATGGTTTGCAAAAAGAGGCTAAAGTAACGCCGCTGATACTAAATCCCCCCCTCCACATCCCATCCCTTCATGGTCTCTATGAGCAAAGGGATCCTATCAGCAGGGTATTTAAGCTATTTAAATGGTTACATTTTCTTCTACGTTTCCTGCTTTGAAAATGTAATTTACAAGCAATTCACCCTCTATTTAATTCAATATCTTTCTATTTTCATTTTCTTTATAAATAATGCGGAAATTTTATTCCTGCAAATGTCTTTACCTCACATTCATTCTCATTTAGGGCTCGGCTCAAGCTCCTCTCAAAACCGAGGCCCTGATGCAGCTCAATTAGTATCTTACTTTTCTAAATAAACTATTAATGCTAATAGTATTCTCTAATGGGCAGATTTTTTTTTATTTTGGCTTTAAACTCTTTTCTTTATTCTCCATTAAAAATTGTTATTTGGGAAGATATATATCGATAAATTTTACCATTTTTATACTCTCGCTAAATTTCTAGTGGTTTCCTCCCTGATTGCAATTTATTGTTTATTCATTCTTTAAGTGCAACTACAATATATATATATATATATATATATATATATATATATATATATATATATATATATATATATATATAAATATATGAATCCATTAAACCACATTGAAAGAGAAAACGGAATAATTTTTCCTTGCAGTAACATTTTTATTACCTTTTTTCGAAAAATAAGTGCAGGGAAGCGATTCGAACCAGGCACACTAAGGGAGCGCGCACCGCTTTGATCTCAGTTAAAAGTATGCCGTTCTCTGCGTAGCGTAGTGTAATAACGGCATACTTAAACTGTGATCAAAGCGGTGCGCGCTCCCTTAGTGTGCCTGGTTCGAATCCCTTTCCTGCACGGGTTTTCGAAAAAAGGTAATAAAAATGTTACTGCAAGGAAAAATTATTCCGTTTTCTCTTTCAATGTGGTTTAATGGATTCATTTTCATCATTCTCTTGTGCTACTTTGAGAGAAATATATATATATATATATATATATATATATATATAATGAAAATAATGTTCTTCTACACGGTTGCGTTACGTGCAAATTAAATTTGACATCTTTTCTTGTATATGAATGGCTTCGAGGAAAGGTAATTGTAGTTGGTCTCGGGGAAAGTAAAATATTCTTCTGTGTCCTCCATTATTTTCCTGTCTTGAAAGACAAATTCCATGTTTTTCTCTTGTATGTATTTTATGGTTTCTCTTATATACATGCTCTGTCATCCTTGTCGATACTTTTGTCTTGTTCATTCTATTATATGAGCGGCGCTTGTACTCTCCTAAGTTGCATGTGTCTTCATATACCAGACGGGTGCGTTGATTTGGTCCACGTATAGGTCTCGAGTTGGATTTTATATAAGGTCAGTTTTGTTTGATAATGCATAATTAAAGAGTGCTTGTTCGTCATTTGTTAGCTGTATTCGTCGGTTAATAATTTTTAGTCTTTCTTCTGCCTGGTACGGCGTGTTCATAGTGTTCTTATAGAGGAGTTTTATGTTTTCTATGTTTATATTTCTAGTGTTATGAGCTAGCTGCCTGGGGACAGGATGTGTTAATTTGTGTTTTCTCATAATAAGAATTGCGTTAATAATTAATAATTTAAGTTCAAAAGTCAAACGAGTGAGTGAAGTCGGCTCTCGCTCTGTTAAAATGAATAGTTATAAGAAAAAGGAAGAACCGAAGACGAATAAATGTGGTGGCTGCAATAGATTGGTGGAAGAAAAAGATATAGCTATCTCATGTGACTATTGTGAAGAGTGATATCATATAGAATGTCAAAGAGTGTGCCAAGAGCTATATAATGGACTTAAAAAAAATCAAAGTGAAATATAGATCTGTAATAGTTACTGTAAAGTGCAACTAAGGCAAGGTTCAAAGGAGTGAATACTCTATAAAGGAAAACACTCAGTTAAGAGAAAGTCTAAGAATACTAGAAGAGAAATGGAAGGAAATGAAAGATGAAATAATAAAGACAGTACAAAAAGTTAAATTATAAAACAAGCTGTACAAGAAATGCAAGAAAAATGGAAGAATTAGAAGAAAGAGATAAAATAAAACAATATTGTTAATTATAATCTTGATGAATCAAGCAACACCAGCGCGGTAAGAAGGGAGCGAGAAGAAGTAGAGGTCTGCGAGAGAATTTTTACACGATCTTTAAAGGTGAAAAATGTAACCATAGAGAAGGTGATAAGACTTGGAAAAAAGAAAGATAATATAAATAGACCACTATTGGATAAGGTAAATTCTGAGAGAGAAAAGTGGGAAGTTCTGAATAACATAAAAAACTCAAAAGATGTGAAAGATGGTAAAATAAAAAAAGATAGGAATAAGCAAAGATATGTCTCTAAAAGAGAGACAAAGAAACAAAGAGTTAGGGAATGAGAAAAACTATACGACAGAATGGTGACTATGGATGGACCATAATAAATGGTGATATTTAAAGAAAAATGCAAAACAATGATGTCGGGGAGAGAAAAAACAGAAAACAACCAATCGAGATATCAAGGAAAAAAAAATTAATATTAAGATAAATAATACTAATAGTAATAAAACAGAAACTATAGTGCAAAATAAAGATCAAAGCAGCATAATAGTAACTAAAGGTGAAATCTTCAAAAATACGATAGAGGTGCAAGAAGAAAAGAAAGCAGTATTATAACTGTCAACTACATAAATATATGTGGCTTATCGAAAGCAAAAATAGGTGAAATAGAACAAATAATTAAAAGTAAAGATGATATAATGATATTAACAGAAACTCAATTAAAGGTGGATACAATTGAAGTAAATGAGAGACTTATAAAAGTACAGAGCATGAGAGATGGAAGAGACAAAAGGGGAGGTGGAATAATGGTTGTATACCGCGCAGAAAGGAGCTATGATGTTACGAAACAAGAAACTAAAAGTAGAGATATAATGGTGTTAAAAAGAAAAATCAGAAATAAAAGAATTAAGATGATTATAGTGTACTTTTAAGTTATAAACAGAAAAAGAGGATCAAGAAAGAAATGATTAGATTAGAAAAGAGATAGAAGAAATAATCATTGAAAATCAGCGAGAGGCAACATTAATAATAGGAAACTTTAATGGACAATTAAAGGAAATTGGATATAAACAAAGAAGATCGAAATGAAAAAATGATAATTGAATGGATGAATGATTAGAATTTAACTCTATTATATATGAATGAAAAATGTGAAGGAAAGACAACAGGATCAAGTAATGAGCAAGAAAGCACAATTGAATTTGCATTAATGAATGAAGAAATGTATTGTCTATTTAGGGAAATGAAAATAGATGAAAAACAAGAAATATGCGATCTCTCGGACCATAATATGATCCAAATAGAACTCGAAATAGTAGAAAATAAACAAAAATTTAAGTGGGAATCATGGATTAAAAAGGAGTATTATACAACAGATATTAAAGTAATGAATGCTTTAAAGAATAATATAGAAAAAGAATAAATAAAAATAGTATAGAAACTATAAATCAGTTAAATAGCCAAATAAAAGGGCTGCTGATGAAAGTTTAAAAAGGACATAAAAAAGAAAAGCTGAATGTGTAAACGGAAAGCGAATAGAGGAAAAGCCCTGGTTTACACAGGAAATAAGAAGTGAAATAGCAAAGAAAAGACAATATAATAAACAGAGAAGGAAAGCCCAAGGAGGAGACAGGGAAGAAAAGCAAAAACTCTACAAAGATTAAAAATGTAAAGTACAAACACTAGTAAAGAAAGAAATAGAGATTCATGAAAAAATACTGTTCAAGAAATAAGAAACAGCAAACACAATGAGAAAAAACTATGGGAAAATGTAAAAAAGCATCAAGGAATAAGAACAAAAAAACAAGGAAGTGAAGATATAAGGAAATAAGCTAGAGGAAGGGGCAGAGAGAACAGAACTCGTCCAATTTTTGAAGGGAATTTACCAAAAAATGAAAATAATATAACAGAAGTGTGGAATCCAGAAATAA
Organism: Ceratothoa steindachneri; assembly: GCA_963969495.1. Lineage (NCBI taxonomy): Eukaryota > Metazoa > Arthropoda > Malacostraca > Isopoda > Cymothoidae > Ceratothoa > Ceratothoa steindachneri. Next base: position 30,665,193 of record OZ018324.1, read on the forward strand.
GAGATGAATATGAAAAGGGATGAAAATTTGGTAATACTCAGATATGGAAAAATTCCAGATTCCATCAGGGAACACTTTGATATGGCCATTAGAACAGAAGAAACTGTAAGGGTGCCTCCTGTACTCGAAGAACATCTCGACATGGTCTACAAAATAGAGCACCAAGTGCATACAAAGGAATGTATCAAACTGACCAGTAATGAAGTGGAAAGACGCATAAAGAAAATGAAAAGTAAAAAAAAGCAGCAGGCTCAGATGGCATAAAAATAGAATTATACAAAGAAATGATAAAAAGCAAGAAGTGTCTCATAACATTAACAAAATAAATGCATAAATAGTGAAATGTTACAAGATCAGAAGCCGGAAAGCTGGAGTAAATCAAAAACGATAATGATCCCAAAAGTTTCAAAACCAACAGCAAAAGATCTTAGACCATTAGCCCTAACAGAAAACATATATAAAATATTCAGGTCAATAGTAAAAGATCATATAGAGGAGCATTTAATTCAGAGCAATTTAGTTAATGACGCACCAAGAACAAAAGGATATAAGATCTTTATACTTCAATACTGCATAGAAAATTCCTATAGAGAGAAAAAGATATTAATAGTAAAGAGCATCGATTATACAAAGGCGTTCGGCTCCATAAAAAGACATGAATTAATCAAAGTAATGAAAGAATATAGGATAGAATCAACTTTGATAGACATTATAGCTAGGATATACAGTGATGATATAACTAAATTGCACCATACAGATGAAATCAAAGAAGAAATAGGATTACAAGTGGATTTCGGCAAGGATGCAAGGATCTTTAGTTCTTGCACATAATATACAAGATGCGGAACATAATATCAATGAGCTGGTGGAGGCAGGCAAACAATGTGTATTAGAGTTAAACAAAGACAAGAGTAACATTCTAATATATAACATGAAAGAGGTACCAACAGAAATAGAAGGAATAAGAATAGCAAATACTATAAAGTACCTTGGGGTAACAATATAAAATAAAAGAAGCATGTTCAATATACACTACAAAAATATTATAAAAAAGCACAGAGACTAGCAAATATGACATACTCAGTTATCATAAGATCTGTAAACAGAAAGCTTATTGGGAAGACATTTTAGAACTATCTGGTTGTACCATCAATAATATATGCAACAGTAGTCACACAAATCACTAAAACAGATATTCTAAAACTGCAAACAATAGAAAATGGAGTCTCCACAAAATCCTGGGAGCTCCCGGATATACACCAATATGCACACTCCAGGGTGAAATTAGGTCATCTTTGATAGAGACCAGAATCATAAAGAATAAATTGCAATATCTGCGAAGCATAAATGAAGAGATAATGGAATGTTAAAAGCAATAAAAGATGAAACGAAAATAGAGAGCTACAAATGGATCAAAGACGCCAGAAAACAACTAAGCGTAATCATCAAAAACATAACACAAATAAAAAGAATGAGTAAGAAAAAAAATAGATGGTTTGATGCATGAATTAGATGACCGATGGTGGAAAGAAGAAAAGTAAAGCAAAGTCAGAATAACTATTTACACCAAATGAAAACATAAAATAAAGGAAATAGAATATTCTGATGATAGTGAAAGCTCATCACTATGGTTTAGAGCCAGAACAAATACACTTACTCTAAATGACAGAAAAAAGACATGAAGGTGGAGTAGTAAAGTGAAAACTCTGCAATGCAGAGAAGGCAGAAATGGTCCACTTTATCTTGGAATGTCCATATCTGCAATAAGAAAGATCAAATTCAGTATATCTGCAAAGACCTATACAGGAAGATAAAGAAAATGTTATAGGTAAATTTGCTGTTCAAAGAGGAAGGGAAAGGAAATATTAATGAAAATGTGGAAGAAAAGAGAAAGTATAATTGAAATTGATTGGATGTATAAGTCTGAATCAACAATAATGGAAAATAGGTAAATAATGCTAAGAGGTACTGATATAAAAGTACAACTTCAAGATACTCCTGTTCCTGTTCCTGAAGTGCGAGGGACGGTCAATAAGTTTTGCAATTCGGATATAAGGAAACGAGATATGAGGAAAAGTGTTTTATTATTTTTCACTATAACTACCCTCGACTTCAATGCACTTGCGCCACTTGTCCCTGAGGCTTCGAATTCCCGATAACCAGGAATCTGCCGACTGCTGTTCAATCTACTCCTGGACGGCGAGCTGGACATCTTCATCGTCCCCAAACCAGCGTCCACGCAGTGCAGCCTTGAGCTGGCGGAATAAAAAGTAGTCGCTAATGGTCAGATCTGGACTGTAAGGAGGATGGTTGAGCTCCTCGAATCCGCACTCACGCAGGGCAGCTTGTGCAACTTTGGCCTTGTGGACTTTGACTACGTTAAAGTCGATCATGGAGCGTGAGGTTTCTAGGGACCCAATGGGCAGAGACCTTCGTCTTGGCCAAATTGTGGTGGATGATATTGATAACACTTCCATGTAATATTCTAAGTTCTCGCTCGATTTCTTCGACCTTTATCCGTCGATTTCGAGGATCATCCTCTCCACACGGTACACATTGTCCTCGTTGGTAAAGTCTGACGGGCGTCTTGGACTATGATAATCTTCAAGGGACTCACGATCATGGCGGAACTCCCTATTCCAGCCAGCAATAGTTGCATAGTAAGGGGCGGTGTTGTGTACACTGCAACCATGCGTTCATGGATCTCTTTTACATTCTTACCTTCCTTGGTCAAAAATTTGATCAGTGCGCGGTGCTCAACCTTCTTAATTGTTGAAAGGTTTGTGACTGACGATATACGATCAACTACGGCTTCTTAAATAGACGAGGCAGGAGCGTGCGGCTGCAGGTACTGACTTGTCATAACTTGTCTTAAGACCCCCACAAACAGCCATCCTCCTTCCTATGTTTTGCCCTACCGATTCGCAAAAATTATTGACCACCCCTCGTACATACCATCATTCCATTTTTGTTCCTTATAGCTGACTGTATATTGCGGTACTGTATGTGTTGTTGAGAAGTATTGGGTGGCTCTCTCATGTTCATTATACGTTTATTTTCATGTTGGCAGTGGGTAAAAGCCAACTTACTATTTGAGTTAATTCTGTTGGCGTTCTGGACATTCGCTTTTTACATTCATGCAAAAGGTATGGATTGATGGGTTTGACTTATAATAGTTTGTAGTTATCTTTTGGTTACGGTTTCTGGTTATGGTGTCTAAAACAGTTCCTTGGTAGCTTTGGCTTCGTTCAACTGTATAGTTGAGGGAAGAAGATTCTTTAAAGACTCTTTCGAGTTTGTTTATTTCCTTTTCGGATTGAATATTTATGCAAATATAGACTATGTATCTACAGTAAATATGTATTGGATTTGAATTATTATGAGAAACTCTTTCTTCGCCAGCTCTCATGTAGAAATTTGCAAAGAGAATTTCAAGAGAACCCATAGTAAGTCCATACACTTGATAGGGACAAAGATTGATGTGACCATTGTGTCAATCATTCATCATTTAAATATATAAAAAATTTTCTGGTTATATTTTCACTCTGTCTCTTAATCGGATACGAGTTTTTTTTTTAAAGGACAAAGTTCCTTTCTTTTCCAAAATCAAGCTAAAGTACAATTTGCAGTTAATCTTGGGTTTATGCTCCCCTTCAAATTTTTCGATAATTCATATATATATATATATATATATATATATATATATATATATATATATATATATATATATATATATATATAATATTTTAAAACCAATTGTTTTTCAAATGAAGACAATGGTTTTATTTGGGAAATTAAAAAAGTGCTCTTGGGGAGTGGGGGAGGGGGAAGCTGTGCTAGTGGAACCACATTATAGAATTGAATAGACTCAAAAGTAACTTACAATTGAGCATTTGCAGCTGTATCAAATTTTATAATCGGTTCACTCGTTGAACCCTAAATAAAACATTCGCTGAAGTACTTTCAAGAGAGCGCTTGTCCCCGCAGGTATTATGATCTCCTTCGCAATGGGTGCTCAAAAGGATGTGGATTCGCGACGAGATTCTGTCCATGTTGACGACGAAATTTGGTCCATGTCTCACGACGATTTTGTCGATAGGACGTTGGATCTTTAAAAGCCTACAACAATAGCCCAGATTCCTTAAATAAACGGAGAGAGCTCATGTGAATTTTGGATGCCAAAACTATCGCATCTCGAATGTACCGTACCCGACCGAAACTATTATTAACCTAAATTAAACAGAGGATACCGTCAAAGTAATAGTTAAATAACATCTTTTAATAATTCATAATTCAAATGTTAGAAAAATATATGTCTAATATTTCTCATTTTAATTAAAAAATTTACGTTTGTATGGGTAGCTAAATAAATCTTTTTCAATTAACAAAGAACCTTTAAATGAAATCTGAATGTAACGACGAAACACTAGAATTATGTAGTATTAAGCTAATATATATAAATATATATATATATATATATATATATATATATATATATATATATATATATATATATATATATGGAAAATCATGTAAAAGAATATAGATAATACTTTTATAATCTTATTACCTCAATTTATTTAATATAAATGGACTATAATTAACAAAATTGAAAAGGTTACTTAGAGCAGGGGGGTCACAAATGGGAGAAATAGGAAAATTGGGAAATGATCAAGTAAAAATTCGCCGATACCAAGGAGTAAATTATAGTAAGTTAAAAAATATAAACATTCATATAAGATTCTATAGATAGATAATTTTCGTCTTAGTTTAAGATATTCATTATAAATTGAGTTTGATTGACAAAAATAAAGGGGTATGTTTTGGGACGAATAAACTGGAGTAGTGATAAACTTTGGCAAAAATAGTAGTTCAAAAGAGAAGCGGGTCATTCCTTGTTGTGATTCAGTAAAATTTGTCTATTAATTCCTGGTAATATTTAAAAGCAATAATAAGATTTAATAGCTATGTAAGAAACTGATAAGCCTTTTGTGTGTCTCATGAAAAATTTAATCCGGTTGAATATTGTCTATATTACAATTTCGCAATAAATGTGCTTGATCATCTTTGTAACGTTTAAGCCCGCATTTAATTATTAATTTTCCGATTAAAATTGTTATATTATCTCTTTCTTAGGTGTAAATAAAATTTACCGTTAGACTCTCCGTTAAGCTGTTAACTTTGGTCGGCGGTGCGCAGAGTCCTATACTAAGAAAATGAAAAATGGATTTTAGATGAAAACTCATAAGAAAAGTTTAGATTGATTTCAGATGAATTTCCTCTGCACTTTCTACCAATCAGCTAATGCAACACTGATTGGTCATTTTTTTTTAAGCGATTATGTGTGAAAGCATACATTAACGTAAACTCTTCCTTCAAACTGCTTAAAGATGATTGGTCAATTTGGTGTCGGAGAATCAGCTAACATAACACCTATGAGCGCGAGACTAAATTAAACATAAATTTACTCTAAAAATTCTGCTTAAAGCTGATTAGTTCATATTTGTATAACCTAAGTTTTAGTAGGAAAAGTATATATAGAGCAGCATTTTATTGCTGAAGGCAGTTATTTCCTGTATGTACATTGCTTGTAATACAAGTCTATGCTCCTGCCAAATAAAGATATTTCTATCCAGCTCTTAATTTCCTTTCACCTTGAGGAGGCTTCAATCACACTGACTACCCAGCCTACCAAACTACAATAAAAAGATATATATATATATATATATATATATATATATATATATATATATATATATATATATATATATATATATATATATATATATATATATCTATATCTATATATATATATATATATATATATATATATATATATATATATATATATATATATATATATATATACCATATCTCACCCCCATCAAGCTATTGCAATCGCATCATATTTTATATATATATAATTTTTAAGGTAAATTGAAAAGGGGAGCTTCACCCCCCATACCACACACCCAATTTAATAAAGGTCGTAATATTTCTATTTTGAAAGCCTAACATTAGTTTCGAATTCAAATGGCAATTGCTAAATGTCGTTAGGCCTCTAGTTTTCTAACACGTTCCCTTATTTCAGACATATAAGTTTATCCTCGAATGCTATTTAAATCAATCATGTGTTCTTTTAAATTGATTAATATGAAATGTCCATATCGTATTTTTTTAATTAAGAAAAAAATCACTTCAAAATGATATTATATAATACACAATAATGTGACACAAAATTCACAATGTATGTCCTAAGATAGCGGCCAATCTATTTTTCGCTATAACATCATCAATAGAAGTTTGCCCACATTAAATAGTGAATATCTACGATATACACTATACAGTATTTGCGTATTTTTATTAAAATAGAGATATTTATAACAGAGCGGCCACAAAATACGAGGGTTGGCATACACCCAACATTAACCAATTTGCTAACTGCTGCCATCCATGCAGTAAGCAACGTTTGGCATAAGGTATAGAAAATCCTTTACTTAAACGGATCTTTAATCATCACCATTACTATTAACCATTTTAAGACAGCGAGAGGTTAGCAGGCCTCAGCACAGTTACCTACATCACTAGATGGCATCCATGGAAGGTCAGCTTATTGCTACTAACGGATAAAATTTTGGCAAAGAAAATAACACGTCAACGTGTACGGAGGACGGCATTGGTATTCCTTCCGTCTGAATATTCATTCACTGTTGTGATTAGTTACTCTCTAAACACATCTCTTCCAAAGAAATATTTCAAAATATCGTAGCCATTTTATTTCCTTACTTTATAAAGTTGCTCTCTATTTAGCGGATACTCGTATTACTTGTCCTGATTATATGAAAATAGCACATTATATAGTTGTTTGATATTTGTTTTATGTATTGAGGTTCGGTTGTGTACCATAGAATGCGCTAAATCTCAGAAACATTTCTGATGAGAATTAGTAAATTAAGCATTTTTGTCATTATAAGTTTTTATCATATATTATGAAATAACATCGTCTTTAATTATTCTAGCCGTTCATTTTTTGTCATCTTCTTCTTTATATTCCCTTGTTTTTTATTTCCTTTGATCCCAAGAATTCATTGCCAACTTTGTTTTTATTTAGAATTTAATGACTCTTTTTCAGATCGTATTTTCATCCGAGCAAAGTTTATGCAGATGCGAGGAAAAGACTTTAAAATGATTGTATTTTTTTTAAATCTCTGATTTAGACACGAATCCCTTTTCGCTTTGATAACGATGCAGAAATAGGAGAGGTCTTTCTTATTTGACAAATTTTATCCTTTGTACGTCTGTGAAATAAGGCAAGAAGCTTCTCGTCCAATGTGTTTTTTTTTGTTGGAAGAAGACGTAGATTAATATTTCTAGAATACCTTATTTACGTTCAGATAGATTTATTTTCTTTAACTTACTTTTCAGTATATGAATCATTTTTCTTAAAGTTTTATCTTTTGACAATGTATTTTATTGTCCTATTACACAAGGTTAGGCTAAACTAACTCAGTAGAGTTGCCTTTTCCTCCACTGTGCAGAAAAGTACATCTAAAATGCTCAGATTGGGACTAAAATAAAATCTCGCCCAAAACGCGCATCCTCTGAAAGGGAGGGATGGTGTAACGTGGAAAATTCCCTTATTATCACTGAAACCTGAAGGAACTTGGTGCTCTTTTGAATCACTGAATATATTTTGCGCGCATGTATAGACCCAACAAAAGGTAACAGAAGGTGCTAACCTTTTAAAAAAAAAATAACACGAAGATTAAGACCACTATTTTAATTGGGCCTCTTAAAAGGATGAATTAAAAAGCATTATCTCTTCATCATTTAATGAGGTTTGATTCCTTTCCACCATCCATTCTATGTGAACGAAACTCTTGGATCATTTTCAGCAGCGAATTAGACTTTTGAGGCTATCGTGAGGTTAAGGTAAGGCTAAAGTTTTGTTAGGTTAGGTAAAGGACAACGAGTTTCGAAAAATGGTCATATTATGAAACCTTCATTAGCATCTTCGCGTTGCAGTTAGGGATGTAATAAGATAGAATGCAATGTCTGGGTCAAATTACAAAACGCCACTTGGTTAGAAGAATCAAACTTTTCCTTTCAGAAAATCGTTTATTTCATTCAAGCATGCTGGAAAGGGTTGAGAGCTACTGTTTTTTTGTGTGAAATACCTTAAAATATCAAGATAAGCCATAAAATAATTGAAAAAACCTTCTATGAAAATTTGCGCGTTCCTTGCTCCCAAATCTAACCTAAACCTAGAGACTGTTCTTACACTACGAGCATCGAACGCCAAAGCCTTACCCTCACGATATCCTCGAACGCTTAATTTGATGCCGGATCTGTTGCAAAAAAAAACTGAAACTCTTATCCGAATAGCGCAAATATCAGACTCCCTCTATTTGGTAAGGAGTGAAACGAGGTTGTCGAGAGAATGATTACTTAGGTCCCTAAAGATCGAGTCAAGCCAGAATTCATTACATGTTCCTGCACTCGTCGAGAGGTTGCCTGCGTCAACATGGAAACCTCTTGCTCTATCGCTGATAACGAGAGTAACAGTCGTCTGTATGTCTAATTCAAAGGTTGCAGCTTGACATTTCACTCCTCCATCTATTGTAAAGCTACTCCGAACCGAAGCACATGTATAGCTCAATTGCCCTGCAAGCTTTACCTACTCTCGCGTTTACATTAACTTTTCTTTACATAAGACATTCTTATTTACTGGGCTCGTTCACCTTCTTTAATATAATCTACAGTAAAAAGAATAAAGTCTGATATAATCGCAGTAATATAATTGTCAGTAAGAATTCCTAGTGAAATATATATTTTTTGCGTTTCTAAATATTTCGCATACTTACCAAAATGAAGTAATTTAATTATTTGGGTTAATAAATCACAAAATAACATTTTTTTCTTTGTAACATTCAAGAGTAAAAGTATAACATTGAACGTCCTCAAAATTCACTTCAAGCCGGAGGTGAATTCAATCAAGCAAACAGGTTTTACTTAATTTCAGCAGTGTCAGTAGGGCCTACAAACTTTGCGCCCCAAACTAGGCACATTTGCTGTCAAGGCACGTTTACAATAATAAGAAATTCAGATCCCAGTATCTAGAATTGGCAAGGTAATTCAATTCAATTCTAAGGCTTCGATCTATTAGCAGGAACTACGGCCACAGAAAAATTGTGTCCAATTATGATATTTTTGGTAGATATGATATTAACATCTAATTTTGGGATAGGCTGCGCCCAAACCCGGATATTGTGTTTCTGAGATTTTCACTTGTAAAAGTAATTTTCTTGTATCTACTTAACTTAGTGAAAAAAAAGCTGATAGTTGAAAAGCCCCTTACGCTCGGAGTTGGTGGAGTGCGCAAACTTGGTAGAAATAGACGGACCAAAGCTCCGCCGACCCTATTCGCAAACCCTAACGATAAGGTAGAGTGATAACTAAATCTTTGAAATTTTGTCCCTATCTTTCTCTTTTTCTTCCTTTTATCTTTATACTGCAATAACCTATATTTCTTCGAATTTGTTTTCCGTACACTGCACGCACCCACAAACACACCAGCATCATCACAATGTATTTCCTCTTTTCTCTCCTTGGACTATCTTTGGATTGAATAGTATGCAAATAAATGAGGGAAATACTAAGTATCACCATTTAAACTCTCTCTGAGGGCACGAAGCCAGATAGAGGAAAGATATTCGAAAAAATACATGGAACCAAGAATATTGCATAGGTAAGACTAATTGATATTCAAAACGGTTACTCGGCACTTTGTGCGAGGGAGGCCTACTCTGAAACCTAACCTCTAGCGAAGCCGTAAAATGTTCAATGACGATTAACCTAAAGCCTACCACACCCCTCAAATTTTCTCCCACCGTAGCATCATCTGGAGGCGCCTCGACTCGTGGGTTGGGTGTCACAATACACATAAGATACACGCACGCAAAAATCGAGAGAAACCTTACGTGGGCGAAATTGGCCGAGGTTATTAAGCTTAAAAACTACACGCACATCTTCAAAGTTCTTTTCGAAGATACTGCAATGGCAAATAGACAAAAGAGAATGGCCTACTTCTTTTCAACGTAAGAGTCTGTCCAGATCAGATGGAGCTTGAATAGTTTGTCAATTTACAAATGTTCTTCCGGTGCTATAAATACGGTGAATACACGACGGTCAATTGCCCGCAAAAGAACTTAGTACTATGCTCCATCTGTGCAAGTCGGGAACATTTTTGCTGTGATTGCAGAATCACTACACAAAAATGCCTGAACTGCGAGGAGAACCACCGTACCATCTCAATGCCATGTCCAGTAAAGAAGCAAGAAATAAAAAAATAAACAGAGAAAAAACGCCAAAATGAAGAGAAAAGGGCCAATTCAACCTACGCCAAAGTTTCCAAAGCTGCTTTGCCGAAAACAACACCTAAAAACATACCTACACATTGAAAAGTAAAACTCACTAAAAATCATATGATTCATATACAATGGGTTTCCGGAGAACCCATCTCCGGAAAAAGCTATGCGCCTAAAGCGGAACCCCAGAGTGTCAAGCTACGTCTGGCACCAAAACTCAGAACGCATTATCTCCCAAAATGCAATTTTTGCAAATTTGATATCTATGGAATTGGTAGAATGAGACGAACATGCCTATTACGGCAGTTTACGTCTGTCTTATCATCATAACGAGATTTCAAATGTTATGTTGCATTTACTCCACTCAAATCTTAACTGCACTGATATCTTGAATATCGATTTTCTCAAAACAAGGATTTTGGATTTGCAGCACAATGGGGGACGTCGAGAAGCTGGTCTCAGACGAGGCTCAAACACATCTCAAGAAGATTGGACTTGAAGCGAGTGTAGCACAAGAAATACTTGCCCAAAGAACCATTATTCTTAGGAAGCTGGATCCTATCTTCACGGAAAACTCCTGCAAAGAAATCAAGAAAGAAATCGAAGAAAAACAAGAGTGGGCCTGCATCCCAGCAGTGCACAAATTCGGGAAAGGGAACGGCGTGGTGAAAATGGTATTCACCTCCATCGAGATGGCAAACCGAGCAAAAAACGACGAGCTACTCGGCTTCTATCTGAAGGTAAGCCCGGAACAAATACTGGAGGAACAATATATTCAAATCGACTGCTGCTTTAAATGCTATGCAGTCGAAAATCACGCAACAAAAGACTGCACAATTACCGACCCTGCATGCTCCAACTGCGCCAAAACCGGGCATGGTTGGAAAGAGTGCAGGAAAAGACTGCATAAATGTGTAAATTGTGGGGGTGTCCACAGGGCCCTAGCCATGAGGTGCCCAATCCGCAAGGAAGCCATCCGAAAAAAAAGAGAAAGGCTGAAAGTAGAAAAAGAAGAGAAGAAAAAATCCACGTACGCGAATACGGCAGCAAAATACACAACATCGGCACGAACGAACGAAATGAAGTTGGTGATGCCTAAAGAAGGGAAAGAAGTCATGGCCATGGTCATGGTTGCCCACCTAGCAAACATGACAAACCCCGGTACCTTCTCAACCCACCTCAACCTTCTTCTGGAGAAGAATGGTTGTAACAAAAAGGTTTGGTTTCCCGAAAACCCAGACTCGGCGGGCCTTTTTAATCTCGAATTTATCGAAGATGAAAAAAAGGCTCCCTCAAGTAATGGGGTAAAGGATACCGAAAAAGAGGAAGAAGGAAAAATACAAACACCTTCGGAAGGAGAAGGGAGGAAAAAGGCTTAAAGAAGAAAAACAAGAAAAACTAGAAATCACCTAAAAAACCACCGCAGAAGACACAGTCTACTTCGGACGAGGAAGAAGAGGACGACGACAGGTACGAAGGGTTCCCACTCACCGACAACAAGGAAATCCTCGAAAGAGGACTTTTTTTCGACGGAAAAGACGTGGGACTACGTGTCTTCGGCTCCCCCCTGTCCCCGGCCCCCAAGGACGACCTGGAACTACTCATCATCAGCCTAGCCGCAGGTGAGTACAAATGGACGTACGAGGGACCATACTCCAAGAAAGAAGTGTCAGCCCTACTCCTAAAGTCCCTAGTATACATCAACCAGAGAGATGTGCATAACGTCAACATGTCAACATTCAAAACTATACGGAGTGGACAGAAGACATCGCAAATCAAATAATGAATACGCAAAAGTGAGCAACTAAAGTAAATAAAAAATAGTGAACCATATCTAGTGAATCAAATCTAATTTATTAAAAAGTAACATAGTGAAAATAGTAAAGTAAAAGAAATAAGAACAAATAAAGCAAAAGTGAACAATTATTAAAATTATAGTCAGTGAGAGTAAATCTAATTCAACGTAAAATAATGAACAATTATAGTGTAAACTTAACTAATTTAATGAAATTAAACTAATGAAAATAATGAAGTAAATAAATAAGCAAAAATTTATAATTTTAAACAGGGACGATAAATCAAATTCTAATGTCAATCAATTTAATGTAAAATTAAATAAGCAAAATACAACCGTAAATTTAATGTATAGAAAAATATAATAAACCAAAAAATTAAATAAATAATAACAAATGTATAAAAATGTAATTTTAAGTATATATAGTAATTACCCATAATCTTTATATATTATGAAAATTGTAAATAACTTGAAAACTAAACTGATAATGATTTCCATGTCTCCGGGATGCTATCTTTTCCTACTTCTACTCAGTGCTTTTACCTCCTCTGCTAAATCTATTTTCACCACTATTTTTCTATCATTTTAACTACATATATAGTATGTAATTACCTCCTTTTTGTATTTATAACTTAATAAACCTTGAACCTTGAGGATTTTGGAGTTAATGCGTTTCACCTTTTGGCGGCAGACGTGTGAAAAACATATTCAAAACACAGTACCACTACACGCAACCCCAGAATAAAAAATAAGCAATTGTACAACACCAAAACACAACGACAAACAAATCCACAATTACCCCAAAAGTTTCAGGAAACACAGAACACAAACAACGATTCACTGCGGCCAAAGGAAGCGAGAACACCGCGAGCGAGAAAAGACTCGCAGACGCTTCGCTTCGCTCAAGGTCAACTTTCCCCTCGTGCAGTAGAGATAACCAGCTCATGTAGCACATGAGAGGATTAAATTTCAAAATTTACGCTGATCGAGTCAGCCCCCTTTTCAAAGGAGAAGGATTCCCACGAAGTAGAAGACGTTTTTATGACTAAAAAAATATAAGTGGGTACTTTCGGATGAGATACCCGAGTGACAGGTTAAAGAGACCCTAGATCATGGAATAGTTAGGCTAACCCCAGACTGCTTTCTGACACTCACAGACACAAAATTTAGAAAAAAAGAGAACTAACAAGTAGCGCACCTCTCCTAAGACTCCACAATAGTTAAAAATAGAACGCGAATAGCCGCCTACTTTACAACCACATACTTAAGAACAACACTAGGCAAAATGACCAACAGACTAACAGTACTACATATGAACTTCATTAGGTAGGAAGGTAAAAGTATCACCTACGGCAAAATCCTAAGACAAATTGAGAGAGACCTAGTACTAATTTCCGAACATGGATAACCACCGCAGCAAGACAGACTAAAAATCTTTCAATACGACGTGATTTCAAAATGGTTTGAAGGATGTGCGATAGCTGCCAAAAGAGGGCTAGACTACAAAATTTGGAGGACTTAAATGGAACTTAGCTTGCTATTGATGAAGGTATAGCCTTAGGGGGACTGGTTGCCGCCACAGGGTACCAAACTCAAAAGCAATTCTACGTGCCCATGCACATTATACTAAAAATATTTAGCCACAGAGGAAGTGTCTTCGTGCCGATGATCTAAATTCAAGATGTGCAGCGGATGAATATAATAATGCAGGTAGAAATATCGAGACATTGCTAGACAAAAGATTATAAGCGATCACTAGAAGATAAAAATTTCCGTAGATGTAAACCTCATTCAAGTACCAATCCTGAGGGCAAGAGCTAAGGTAAGCGTACTGAGAAAGTTACAAAAACCCCCTTTCGATATCCAGCCCTGCTTTGTTTGACGAAACTACCATTTTGAAAATTGACGAGGAGCTGGATAAACTAAAAAATCACCTAATTCAAGCAGTCCCATATAGTTTTTCCCCGAATTAAATATAAAACCCTCCAGCCTCTACTTGGTCCCCAAACATGAGAGCCCTGGCACAAGAATGTAGCAACTTGTTCACTGTAGTAGTGTTGATAGGCCCTAACCACATTGCACACAGACGACTAAACGAAATTAAAGACGAATTATAAACACTGATCAAGGACCAGCAGACGCTACCATAAGACAGAATAATAAACAGTCTAGACATCTCTCACTCTCGCACATTTTGGGAGAGAGTAAAACGCCATAAAAGAAAGCCTCCACAAACAAATTACAAATTCGAACACAACAACGCAAAAATACATAGACGAACAAAATTGAAGTAAACTTTATAATTTTCTGGTCTTCATTCTTTAAAACCAAACCAGAAGAAAATGAGAACCATCACCACAAATTTGAAGCTGACATTATACAACAATTAATCACATATAAACAGAACCTCTCCTCGTCATTGTGTATCGCAAGAGAGAATTATGGCAAACTACAGCAGCAAAATTACTGCGCTAGAACTCTCCGTTTCTCTGAACTCATTTCATCAATGAGCATTAAGATACACGGCGCTGATCCAATCCATTTATATCTAGGCTTGGCCTAACGTTTAAAGCGGCCTACTTAACATCGTAATTCCCAAAAGTTGCTAGCCCATGATGTCCAGTGCTATAAAATATTCAATGAGACTGTAAAGAGACGTCCGCCAGTTACACTGAGCCTATTTCCGAGGCAGGAATTTTGGGGGGTATCAAATATTATGTTTTGTATTCAGTAACTTTGGCCCAGGAGGAATAAAGGTTGATATAGGAGAAAGGTAAATTCATGAGGGATACAGACATTTTTCAATTGGAAATTCGAATTATTTTATCGCCTTGGCGGATGTGACTTCGGCCTCCAAATTTGGATTCGGAGAGAAAATGGAATTTTGTATTTTTTATAAAACAATTAGATAGTCATTGTCACACTTCTTTATGGAGCATTTTTCCTATGTATCAAGGGTTCTGCGTGTATTTGGATTTGTTAGATTTGATGACCATTAGGTTAGACTGAAAGAAAGTCGTCGACCAAATAGCATTTAGTGAGTCCATATTAGTACCATTATAATTATTAGTAGTAACCATATTATCCAAAGTAGGGTTGGGTGCATATTAACGCTAATAAAGACTGCCGACCTCACCCACCCTTTCATGCCCTTGTAAGCAAAAACCACCAATCATTTTTCTACGACAAATTTGCCTTTCAGAGAGATGGAGACTTTGGTGGCGTAGCATCTCGTTCAAGTAAATACCTAGACAGAAGGCATCAAGCAAGCATAATACAGCACCCTCCATGCACACTTAACAAACAAAATATCATCTACTCGATTATCGGTTAGCCCCTCCTCTCTCAAACACTCATGCACATCGTCAACCCATCTTTCACGCGAACTTGCAACACACCTCAACACCAAGATACTCACATTGGCATACTGGAATCTCTTCACAAATCTATTTCCATCTATTCTTCTTACAAACCCATAGAATATCTGCGCACTTGGGTCACAATCTCGTTCACACTCTTCTTCATTCTATAACTACCTCTTATCCAGTCGTACCTCATTGCATCTGTAGGGGTGCGAAGATGTATAAGAGAAAAACTTCCTTCACAAAGCGAGAATATAAATAGCCCATTAAATTACCAATTTAGGACGGACTACGCAGTGGCGTAATGGTAGAGTGCTTGCCTCGGGATGCAAAAGACCCAAGATCGAACCCCAAAGTCCACAATTTTTACAAAGAAAATTCTCGAAGAAAACGGAGACAACGAAAAACGTTGTGTAGGGGTGCGAAGATGTATAAAAGAAAAACTTCCTTCACAAAGCGAGAATATAAATAGCCCATTAAATTACCAAGTCAGAAAGGACTACGGAGAGAAAATTCCTTCCAACGCGAGAATATAAATAGCCCATTAAATTGCCAAGTCAGGATGGACTACGCGGTGGCGTAATGGTATAGTGCTTGCCTCGGGATGCAAAAGACCCAAGATCGAACCCCAAAGTCCACAATTTTTACAAAGAAAATTCTCGAAGAAAACGGAGACCATGAAAAACGCTTTAAGGACAACTAAAGAAATCAACTCAAGAGAAACCGCTGTCAAGCAAAACGGAAAGAAAACGACGTCAAGGGCTAACTCGTCTCAAGAAATCATCACGTCGTCATGAAGCAGAAGAATTCATCACGTCATCAGAATTAGAAGGAATCATCACATCGTCGTTAAAAGGAAGAAACATCAAGGAAATAAGATCAAGAATTAACCCAGCCAACTTAAAGAGTCAGGTGGAATCTCAGCCAACACAACTTAAATAAGAAAGAATCTCAGCCTACTTAAAAAGAAGTAGGAATCCCAGCCAACTAGAATTTGGAGTCAGATAAATAAATGAATTTCAAGACAATGTTTCGATGGGCATCTTCAGTCAAGAAGTAATAAATAGATTTGATAAATAAGAAAATTTATAAAATATATGGCTCCCCCATGACTGGTGACCCTCAAAGGCCGAACAATCTTCTGATCTTCGTGACAACTGCACCTGCTCTCCTACTAGAGATTAAGAAAAGGTGCTGCAGGGAACTTCAGGAGATTTGGGGAGGAGATGCTATTATTACTCATTGATTAAAGAGACTTCGCCACGCTCTCCTCATCCCACTGAATCAACTCCACTAATCCCGCAGACTCGGAGGTCGTGGAGGGAGAGCTACTAGTAATCCTCGATTAAGAAATCCAATACTAGTCTCTCCCCAATCCTCAAATTCGTTCCGCGTTCTAGAAAGGAACCTGTGTAGGGTTGCAAAGATGTATAAGAGAAAAGCTTCCTTCCTAAAGCAAGAATATACGGAGAGAAAAATTCCTTCCCACTCGAGAATATAAATAGTCCATTAAATTACTAAGTCAGGGCGGACTATGCCGTGGCGTGATGGTAGAGTGCTTGCCTCGGGATGCAAAAGACCCAAGATCGAACTCCCAAAAGTCCACAATTTTTACAAAGAAAAATCTCGAAGAAAACGGAGACCACGAAAAACGCTTTAAGGATAACTTAAGAAATCAATCAAGAAAAAACCGCGCTCAAAGAAAAACGGAACTCAAGGAAATCGACTTTAAAGGGCTAACTCGTCTCAACTCATCAAGTATCCAAGAAATCATCAACATCTCAAGAATCATTACGTCATCAGAATTGGAAGGACTCATCACACCGTCGTTTAAAAGAAGGATACATCAAGAATTAACCCAGCCAACTTAAAGAGTCAGATGGAATCTCAGCCAACTCAACTTAAGGAGTCAGATGGAATCTCAGCCTACAAGAATACTATGAGTCAGACATCAAGTATCCAAGAAATCATCAACGTCTCAAGAATCATCACGTCATCAAGAATTTGGAAGGAATCATCACATCAAGATAATACGTCAAGTTAATATGAAGAAAGATCAAGAATTAAGAAGATCAACTTAAAGAAGAAAGAGCCACATACAATAAGAATACTAGAGTCGGATAAATGGCAGCAAATGTTTCAAGGGTCAACTTCAGTCATAAAAATAATAAATATAAGGAATGCCCCCCCCCCCATACATCTACCCATCACAAATTGACAAATTGTCCTTTTTGCACTTTTCTCACTCATAATCTTCCCTTCTCATTCTTTACTCACTCTCACTTTCATTATACCTGGTGGAACCAGCATACTATCATGCATCTATCTAACCAAATCCACACTCAAACTATTACAGTCATTAACTCTCTGATCGCCGCTGTCAGCCTCTCACACCATTCAAAACCTTTTACTCTTAATATGTATCAATGCTTCCACTTTCATTCTCGAAGCAACCAAGTTGATTAAAACATTGCAACTAGCAAGGGCAACTCCACGCACTCTAAATAAGACCCAGCACCATAATCACCCCTAAACACTCACCTAATTATTCTTTCAGCATTTACTGTTAACCCCCTCCTAAAACATAACCTGCAAAGTACTTCGATCATCTTTTTCAAACCCTTCTTATTTTCAGCCTCCAAACCCCTGTTCATTAGCATTTTCTAACATATTTAGAACCTACATCCCGACATTTCTTATCAATCTCACTCCATTTTTCCATCTTTCTCACAGGAATGCACCCATAACTATATTATTTAGCTATGCAGAGATTGCAAACTTTTCTTCCACCATAAATACTTACCTAGCCTCCACCAGTTTACTACATTGATCGTACATTCACAGAACATACCATACTCAATCCTTATCACACGATCATAACTTTTCTCTAGATACACCAATCCAGTATACATTTTACATCTTTATCCTTTGTCTCAGTGCAAATAATTGATCGCATTGATTGAACAACTTTTTTGATTAACTTGTGATTTTCCTTAAGTCTATTGACTTCACGTGTGATACTATCTCTTAACTGGTTGATGCTTTGTGGTGGAGTAGAATG
The DNA here is from genome assembly GCA_963969495.1 of Ceratothoa steindachneri. NCBI lineage: Eukaryota > Metazoa > Arthropoda > Malacostraca > Isopoda > Cymothoidae > Ceratothoa > Ceratothoa steindachneri. The sequence continues at coordinate 30,683,778 of OZ018324.1, forward strand.
CATTTTATTCTTTAGATATAACCCATAAGAAATAATCGCACGGTGTTAAGTCAGGGGATCTTGGGGGCCATTCAATGGCATGATTTAGCGCGACAATGCGGTTGTCAAACGTTCCTCTTAGTTTTGTTCTTACAGCAAGCTGTCTATGAGCTGTTGCGCCGTCCTGAATCCACCCAAGTCTATTGAATTGATTGCCGTAAATCTGGCGGAGTTCCGGGAAGATCCTTTAGTTGATCATACTCAGGTAGACAGCACAATTCAAGTTATTCTCGTAAAACAATGGGCCGACTAGATAGCCATTCCCGCATATTCCGATTCGCAGAGCCACTTTCTGCTGACAAATACGTGTGTCAAAGTTAAATGCTGGGAGGTGGTTCAGCGGCGCATATTGCCGAATGTTATGGCTATTTACCTTTCCATTCATGAAAAAGGCTGCCTCGTCACCAATCACAATGTTTTCCAAGAAACAAGCAGGTTTATGGAGAAGCCATTTGACAAATTATCTACAACGAGAAAAATCAGTTTCAAGAAGCTGGTGTCTTGCATGCATCTTATAGGGATGCCATTTGAAGTCATGTTTAATAATGCGGTTAAATGATGACTTTGACTGATAAATGAGGATTTTGAAGAAGTGTCATCTGAACATTTATGATATTTTCTGTCGTTCTTATGGTTCTCGTACGACCCGAACGACCTTTATTTAGATTTAAGCAGGTTCTTTCATGTTGGTATTTGCGAACATTTCTCCAAATTGTGGGCTTGCTTGGTGGGGGCCTACCTGGAAAACGTTGTTCAAATGAATCTTGTACTTGTTTAATACTGCCAGTCTTAATAAAGTTTGTGACTACAAATACGCGTTGATCTTTTGTTAACTGCATAATTAAAAAGGTTCTATGGAAGTAAACTTTTACACAGGAACGCTTTGATTTGCTTAGTAAGCAATAATGACGAGACCATACCACATCGTGGTCAAAACCCACTGTAAAATGGCCTAGGCTTTGCTTGAAGGATCACGCAGTGACTTAGGCTACCTAGGCTCCCTACGCTTCTCTTGAAAGTGCGCGGTAGCCTAGCCTTCCTAGGCTTCGTTTCATTATTTTACTTCCTTGCGCAAGCATATTTTTGATAGCCTTCCCTAAACCCATTAGTGTATCAATATCATAAAAGGAAATTTAATGAAATTTCCAGAATCGACAGATAAATAGTTGTTAAATAACACACCTTTAGCAGGACCCCAAAATCTCGATTAGTTTTGGAGTTATATTGATTCAAATTACGGTTAACTTTTTTCTGGGACACCCGGTATATCATTTTTAAAGTATATAACCTCCTGCAAATTAAAAAAGAATTGTAATATTACTGATTCGAAAGCCTAACCTTTGATTCGAATCCAAATGGCTATTGCTAAATGTCATTGGGCCTCTATTTTTGCTACTGCGTTGCTTGAGCTCAGACATACATATAAGCTTCACCCCCGAATGCTATTTAAATAAACAATATTTTCTGTAAAATTGTTAGGTTATTGTTAGGTTTATGCCCACACGCGAATTTTGTGGGCGGCTAAGTTAGCATAAGCTAAGTAAGTAAGCATTTGGGTATTTTTTAAAAAATTGAGATATTTATAACAAAGCTCCTGCAAAAATTGCGGGTGGGCATAAACTCAACATAACAAATTAAAAAAAATATTTAGTGCTTTTTAATTTGGTGGCTTACACCAAATGAAAGTCCTATTAAAGAAAAAAAAAAAACGAAATCAAACAATATAATAATACAAGATATTGGGTGGTATGTTCAGGTTCCCCAAAGATGGCTTGTCAATCTGACGGAGAAAGACATGGAATGAAGAAATTAAAATGGAAGCCCAAGGACTTCAAAACAACTTGGCGCCCAAGAGCCCACTCCAACATCCATTGATGGGCGATTGCAATCCCTTGCGTGCCAGGACATATACAGATTCCACAGACAAAGCTTTCCCTTACTTGGCCACTTTACTAAAATGGCTCTAGATCTCATTTGCCATATTATTCAAAAGGCTCCTCAAAAAACAAGAGACCTTACGTTCTCTCGCTGGATTCTGGTGAAGTTCAGAAATAAATATAATTTTCGAAATTTTGTGAATTTTTTAAAACCCGAAGAATTACAAATGGTGAAGTTTAGAATTTTTTTTTATATATATCTTCTATAACTTTATTTTAGCAACGTGATATTTTGAAAAAGCGGATAAAAATTTAACCATGACTTCTTTTTTTTAGATTTTAAAATTTAATCTTAGTAGCGAAGCGCAAGCTTCCCTCGATAGGGGGGAGTGGTGAAGCCATTGCCTGGTTGTTATATATGAGATATATGTAACGTAAATTTGGGCAAAGTGTTTCACCAAACTCACCAAAAATATGTACTACTAGATTTACAGCATCGGTTTTGATAATCTAAATCGATTACTGTTGAAGAAAATTTAGTTCTCTTAATTTTGAGAACTGTAAAAGCTTCTGAGAATCTATTATACCATTGCTGGGTTTTATGGCTTAGATTCTTGCGTTAAAATTAAAGGATATTATTCTTCGATTCAATAAAGTTTGTGTTAAATCTCATTTAGAGCAAAAAGTTCAATATAATGGATCCTTATATGAAAAAGGGCATTACGACCTTAGAGCGACAAAATTCCCCCCTAAAGACAAACAGAAATTTTAACATTTGTATTGATTGGAAAAAGGTTGTTTGGATGGTCAACTAATTGAAGTGTTTAAAATACTAAACAGATTCACTTATTTAACTATGAGTTTCTTTTAGAGGTAAATAATCGAGCGCCATGAAAATATGGCATTGACCTTGTTAACAAAAGAATAATATTATTAAAGTAAAATCTTTTTCTTGTAATAGGTTAATCTAATATGGAATAAATTACCAGTGAAAGTAGTTGAAAGTACCTCAGTCGATAGATTTAAGAATAGATTGTGTAAGCATTACTTCAACTTATAAATTTATTATATATAAAAAAATGTCTATAACTGTCACTCGATTTATACTTTTTTTACTCTACTCATAGTATCCCCTCTTATCCTTACCCTTATGGATGGACCTCTGGTGAACCAAAGTGTTTTCCTTTTGTAATTCCGTATGAAAGGAAAATATAAGTAGACGCAATCACACGCACACCAAATACAGCGAGAAGAAGAAATTTGTTGAGAACTGTTAAATAGTAGTGAAAAACTAGCCAATGTTAATGCGTTTCGTGTTTGCCTTTCTGTTCCTATCTAGTATTCCGCTCTAGCATAGCTGTTTTATTTACAAAATCAGTAACTAAATATTGTAAACTGCCTAGAGGCCATTTATAATAGGGAAAACCTTTAATCGGCACAAAATGACCACTGATATTAATTCTTTTTATACAAAATGGAATTTACATAAAAGTAAATATTTTGTAGGTCTCTTTCAACACTACTGATTGGGAAATGGGAATGGATGGTAAAGTAATTTTATTATGCCTAAATAATCTTAGATCAAATTAAGGTCATCAAATACTTGCTGGGCTTCACCGGAGGAACACAACCTGCTGAACTTTGAGAATCCCTGTTCAATATCGTCAGAATTTGCATTAAACTTTGTTAACTCAACATATAGATTTCTAAACAAGCAATAGTACTACGGTATTTGAGAAGTTTCTTGACATTATCTTTTGTATCTTCCGCAAAGGAAGACGAATTCTGGTTTTGGTTGAGGGAAAATGCCTATCAGATTTTTGCTAGTTATTTCCACGTAAAGGTTTATCTCTCATGTATTCTCGCTTACTCGATCACCCAGCAAAACATCTACAATTAACTTTAAATTCTAAAATAAATAGGAATTATGTTTATTTGCCTATCCTCGCCGCCATCACCAAACTGGTCACCATTCCGCTAATGATTGCTTCTCCGACGGTGTGTTTTCAGTTCCTGGGGTCACAGCTGAAGCAAACTCGCTCTCCTAAACTAAATTTATTCAACCTCAAAACAATCATCAGTAGCGAGCAACAACGTGAAAAAGAGATATATTTCAGCTACAACGTCAGGGGAGGAGAATTTTATATTTTCAGTAACGTGCATGAACTAAACAACTACTCTTGGACTACTACCATGCACGGAACAGTTGCATACATTTGCACACTAATAAAAACAAGTTGTATCTGCCATTGTACTTAAAGAATAATAGAATTTTTCCACTGCCCTTAAATTTAACACTCACACCACAGTATATCCACGAGACACGCAAACATTCCTTGTCGGGTTAAATTTCCGCGAACATATTATTTGTCTCCTGAAGGGACAAGTTCGACACCAGTGCGCGCCTACAATTTCTTCCAGCAGACTATGTGCAACTCTCATCATGACAAGTGGCTAAGTTGCATTCCGAAACTCGACGGTTTTATTGCAATAGGTGAACACCTAGATCGAGAAACCCTTCTTCTCCGATACTCAAAGCACACGGGCTGCAACAATAGAACAAGCACGGGCTCCTATTCTCCCAGAAATTAGAGGTGGCAACGGCGCACTTTTCAATGCCAAGCTCGAAGCTTTGTTACTATTCCAAAAATCGTGGCAAGATAGCAATAAACACCTGCCTGAGCTCCAACCTTAAATCACTTCGATATTTGAACCTATTACTATTTGTTTCTGACTTTCCACTAGAATTCACTTCCTTCACAACAATGGCTCGATTGTCTACATTATCCTAGCATCCTCAAAATTGACCGCTCCCGGTTGGAGTGGCTCGATAGGGGCAACCCCCTTAGGGAAGCAATGGATGTCAGGGCCTGTCGGTCCCTGCCCCCTGCAGCTCTGTAGTCCTGTATTTTCAGGATATAGGGGCTCAGCGGACCTGCCCCCTTTCTTTCCCGATATATGCTGGTTCGCCGGCATAAGCTGAAAAAAAAGATACATAGATTAGTATCCGCGATGCCTTGGGAGTGTAAGCATGGCCACATGGAGAACCCTCTGTGAGATGTACGTTGGTTCCGGAGGTGACTCAACCCCAGACGGGATGATCTTGCACGGGGTCGAATCCTGGCTCGGTGCTAAGCACTGAACCTGAGTCTGCCTTATTTCGAGCTTCTCCACAGATGGCTCGGCCCATCGAGGACTCACAAAGAAAGGAGGAATCTCCACTCCGGGCTGGCGTCCCTTTGTCAGGCAAGACCTACTCCATTTCAAAGAAGCATGTTGCTGAAGACGTTCCATCTGGCATAACAGCTCCTTCCGGGTGAGGAGAGAAGCAGATTTATTTACCACCCTCCCCTTCCAAAACCAAAAAGAAAAGAAAAAGGAAGAAGACTAAAATGACTCAGGGTGCCTCTTCCTCCACGGGAACCACGAGGATGGACGGATCGGCTGCCTTTTCTGTAAGCGACCAAGCTGATATCGGCAAACCAGCCCCAGTGCTCTACCGGGTGCGGAGTCCCGGAAAAAACCTAAAGTTGCAAGTAGGCAGAGCGGATCCCCTCATTCAGAGACTCACTGGCACCGCCCACTTTTTCTAGTGTTACCGTTTCCCGTAAGGCAAAACGCCTGCGTGCCTCAACCGACTCGTTATCACAGGACGCAACACCTCCGAGGTTGGTCGTGAGGCCGTCCTCCGAAGTTCTAAATGCTGCTCTTCAAAATGCCAGCACCAAATGAGCTTCGGCACCTACGCCCACACCAAGTGCTAGGCTGGGTGATTCGAAGAGGGTGGATCTTCCAAAGGAGGGACTCCCGCCTCAGAAGCCGCGTTCCTACCTAAAGTTTTCAGGCGCAGGTAGGAAGACACGTATGGTAAGCCCAACCTCCACCCATAAGTCATCGAAGACAACAGCGCCCCGAGTTCTGCCTCCGGAAAACGTAAGGCCTTTCCCTTGAGGGTCTTCTTTTCGAAGAAGGCAACCTGCATCTCACCTGAGATAATCCTAGAGGACATAGTTATTTAATGGGATTGCCGTGAACTCCGGGCCAACTGGGAGGAGCTGTGGATGCTAATATCCTCCCGTTTTTCCTTAGCTATCTCTGGACAGGAAACCATGCTGGGGGCATGTTACCTGCCCACTCTCCCTGAGTATAAGTGTTTTGCGCTCCAACAGCACGGGACGGTGGCCAGGCAGAATGATTCGCTTTGAATACCTCATTTCATGCAGTAAAAGTGCAGTTGCATCTGGATAGGAGGTATACTATTATTTCTGCGTACGTTCCACCTTAAGCTCAGTTTGACATTATGGAATTCCTCCCGCATCTTGGCACGGTTGCCGAGGCCCTTTCTCTTGCTCGGAGATTTGAACAGCAGACACCTCTTCTTGGGACAATATTTAATCAATCTAAGGAGTTAGATCCTTACCGACCTGATGGACGAGTTGGAGATAGGTTTCTAACGCTCGTCTACGCGTTATTGTGACGACTGCGTTGTCCCCTAGAGTGTTCGGCACATTCATGTTGAATGTTCCTGTCTGGATGATCGTTGTGATCTATCTCTGTGCTCTCCAAATGCACAGCCTAATTTTTGGAGGGGGTGGAAGACGATGACCTATATTGTAGTGATCATTTTCCCATTAAAATATCATTTTCTGTGTCAAGGCCGCCAGGAAGCCTAGGCCGGGGATGCTTGCCTTGTGCGCAGTGATTCGCACTTTAATAAATTACTCATTTCTCTGTCTCAGTCACAGAGCTTAGGTCGGTAGATGAGGTCGTTGAGTTCTTCTCCGACAACCTCATCGCCGTCTCCCTAACTACTATTCATAGAACGTCTGGCCGTCTTGCACGACGACCGTTTGTGTGGTGATCAACCAAGGGAAAGAAGGCATAAAAACAGAAGCGTTATGCCTACATGCGATATAGGCGACGCAAGAAAATTTAACTGTCGGTGAATTTCGTAGAGCTAGGGCTTGGTTGCGCTATGTTTCGAAGCACGCCCACCGCTCTTCTTGGAGGCATTCGTGTCTTAACTTAACAGGAACACTCCTCTAGCAGAGGTGTGGAAGCGAGTCAAAAGGATTCGGAGCAAGTTCTCGCAGGACCCTTCTCTAGTGAGAGATCACTCTATTCAAGCCAGTTTACCCCCCTATCTCTCAAAAACCCTGTCTGTGCAAGTTAATGGAGAAACTAGTAAATGGTAAATGTTAGAATAGTCTTTTTTTCTGGGGAGCGGAGGTCACCTGTCTTCTGCACAGTTCGGCTTCTGCAAGTTCCTCTCCACGTCTGATGCTCTGCTCCAAATGAAAAATGCCGGCCGTGAGGTCTTCCTTCGTAGACAACACTACACCACGATTTTTTACGATCTGGTAAAGCCTATAATACTGCATGACGATACGGTATTATGTAGGTTCTCCACCCGATAGAGTCAAGGGGACGCCTCCCACCCTTAATATCTGATATTTTGAGAGATCGTCGATTCCCGGTACGGGTGGGGGGAGACCCCTCCGGCCCAATAGCGCAGAAAGAGGCTGCTTCCCATAAAGTGTCCTCAGAGTCACACTCTTTGCCTTGCATATCAATGACATCGCCTCAGTGCTGCTGATAGATGTTCCCGCTAGGCTTTACGTGTACGACCTTTCTATCTCTTTTTTCACGGTCTAGATACCATCTCTCGAGCCTCGACTCCAACTGGCTTTGAACTGAATCTCTCGCTATGCAGAAGCAAACAGGCTTCGGATTTCCTTGGCCAATACTAAGATGGTGGAATCCCGCCGAAATCCACGGCTTCACCCTGACCTGGACTTGTTTCGAAATGTGGTTTGCCTGGAAGTGGTGGAATCACCGTTTCCTTGGTCTTGTATTTGACCGCCGCCTCACCTGAGAAGCTCATATTTGAAGCGTTAGGGTCTCTTGTATCCGTGCCATGGAGATTCTTCGTTCCGTGACGTTAAGCACCTGGGGTGCTAATAGAGTTACTGTCTTTCTTTTTTATCGTTCCCTCATTCGGCCGAAGCTCGAATAAGGATGCGAGTTTAATGCTCCCGCAGCCGAGTGTACATTCCATAAGGTGGACTCGATCCACCACACCCGCCTTCGCCTAGCAACCGTTGCCTTACGCATGTCACCCATTGAGTACCTACTTGTCAAGGCTAGGGAGCTGCCTCACACTTTGCGCCTTCACAGTGCAAAATTCACCATTATGCGCGAGCCTGGCGCTTCCCTCAGTCGCCAACAGCTCTGACTGCATCCCTGGCTGATCTTGAGAGCCCCTATGTCACCGAGGGACGCCAGTCATGCAATAAACGTTTTAGATTTAGGGCTCGATATAGCTCTCGGGCCGATGGCGTCTATGGTTCTTCACAGGGCGCCTCCATGGATACTATCACCTTTGACCTTTTGTTATCACGCCTTTGCTCCCAAAGCTTCTAAAGAGAATAAAGATTTGAACAACAGAATAGTTCCAAACAAACTTAAATAATTTTTTCCATCGAAGTTAAACGAGTTTTACAAATATCGTATTGAAAGGTTAATAGAAAGATGGATAGTTATGGTAAAAACTGTTGGAAATTTACTACTTATTTTATGAATAAATAAATACTTATTTAAAGAGAAATAATCTTACAAAGTTATTTAATATTAATCCCTAAAATATTAATAAACATGGAAATAATTGGGGCCATTTTGATGGGATAACATAATTCATAATATATATCACTATCGCTAGCTTTTTATGCCTTTCTTCGAAATTGCCAGTTAGTTTTTAATTTATTACCAAATTTATTGTGTAATCAATAAATTAATGTTGTTTGTTTGAATATGCAAGTAAGAACATATCTAATATAAACAAGATCTGCTGCCAAAAGTCACGTGCTCTCACTTATTCTGATTTATGACCTTACGACCTTCAAAACTTTCAATAATTCTTGGACTAACCTTGGGAAGACCTTAACAATTATATCATTTCATAGAAAATGTAAAACAATATAAGGATTTGAAATTTCGTTAGAATCGGCCGAATAGTTACAATGTTATTACCAAAACAAAGAAAAACAAAACGGAAACCGACCGTCATCGTAAGATATAGAGTCGCACGTGACTAAGTGCACGCGTCTAAAAAATACTTTGATACAGCTACGTACGTAGTTCCAATCATTATGGGAAAGACCTTCCTTTTTTTTAACTAAGGAGCGAACACCTTTCTTGTTGTTTAGTATCTGGTCGGTTTGGATGAAATATGGGATTTGATACGCTTCTCCAAATCCTTCATATTAACCCCATTAACACTCCAAACTATGTCCCATAAGGAAACTAGCTGAAGGCTCACATGGACCCATGTGGTTTCCCATCTGCTAGCCAGATGGAAACCACATAATAAACACTGACACTTTTTGCATATAGTCATGCTCTATCTTAGCAATTTATTATTATACTACAACTGTTATATTTGGATTAAAAAAAAAACATTTAGGCAAAGAATTTATATTTTTCTCAACAGGGTGTCTATTCATCACAATGCGTACTAGAATTTGAAATAATGGTAAAATAAATCAAAAACCTACACAACAAAACTAAGAATATATACCTTCCAAATCTGAAGCCTGTATCTATGAAAGCCAAATATCAGTGTGCAGCGATGTGATTCAGAAAGACGGATGGAATAAAAAGGTCCATATCATCCCTTACAATTCCAAGGTTCTCAGGAAATTAGAAAGTTAACTACTCAGGAAATGAGCTTGACACTAATGTTGCATCCAAGATCAGCAAATGCCAATAACAGTTGATCAACTAAATTCTATAGTTATCGCTCTTTATCTTACAAAAAGGTGTTGTATAACCTTCATGAAAAATAGCTACGCTGTTTTCTTGTCATTCATTATTCTAATCAATGGCATCTTACGCAAAAGGGTACTAATTTGATGTTCATTAAATATAGCTTATTTATTTTATTAAAAGACAAAACAAGAAAGGCAGAAAATTGGAAAAATATTAGAATTCACATCCCTGTGCCCCACGAATGATAGAAAAACATATATGAACTAACTATGGAAGGTGACAGGGTAGCCATTCTTACGGTAGAATTTAAGACTTTCTAGGCGTCACAATGGGATGATAATATCATGCAGAGTAAATATAGGCTAGAAGCGTTAATAATGAAGATAATCACACTTGGAAATACAGAGGAGAGATACCAGGGAGTTCGGAATCTTCGTTTGAAGTTAAAACATCAAATTAGTGAGAAAGTAAAAATGGTCTGGTACGATATATGTAAGAGAAAGAACGAACATGGAAGACGATCCCACAAAATTCAGGAGCCAGAATAAAACCCTCCCCTTCAAGACCAGCATTACCCTCACAATCGGCAGGATACAGATCACAGAAGACCGAATAATAGAACAACACTTTAAAGAACATTGGTAAAGGAAATTCAACATCGCAGAGGAAGAAAATGAAGATTTTGACTCCTATTATGAAGAGGAAGTTTTGGCAATAATAGAGGAACTCGAACCAGCATTAACACCCTTCCACTACGTAGACGGCACTCGATAGGCACGGGAAGAAGGTATGCCGTTTACACACCCAGTTGTTCGTGAAAGCTTTGAAAAGTTTCAAACAGAAATCCCCAGATATTTCAGGCATCACTAAAGTACATATGATAAAAGCTCCTGTGAAAAACAACGAGGTACTATTGAAGCTCTTCAATGGCTATTTAAACGTTGGATATATTCTACTCCTTTAAAAAGGCCAAATATTATCTTTCTACCAAAACCAGGGATGCCCATAACAAACAATCAGCTACAAGCCTATATCCCTACTATAATTTATAGGGAAGCTGTTTAAAAATCACTTACTGAGAGGCTAAGGAGCTATTTATATGCATAAAACCATTATAACGCAAAATCATGGTTTCCCTAGGAATCTGGGCACAGAAACAGCCTTGGCCTTTATTAATGAGCATATTGATATTTCAAAGGGTGAAAATAATAACGTGGCTGTCGTACTTAGAGACGTCAGGTTAGCTTTCGACAAGTTATGGACACGTGTCCTAAACAAGAAAATAAGTGATCTGGGAATGGAGGAAAATTTAACCAAACTTCTCTGCAATTACCTAGAAGACCGCGAGGTAACATTAAAGATCAATGATAACGAAAGGCAGCCCTTTACCATGAGGGTTGATGTACCCCAAAAGGGCCGTTTGAGCCCATATATGTACAGAATCTACTTAGGTGACCTCACTCCCACTACCCACGATTTTGCCTACTATGTTCAGGTGACAGACGATATCACACAGGTGATCACCAATATTATCGTAACCCAATCAACATAGCAAACAGGGCGGCGGTGAAATTACTAACCTTAACAACTATGAAAAGAGAAACAAATTACGAAGAAATGCAGAAAAGTTCAAGGTCTTACCAAATGGGCGAAGAAAAACTGCAGACGTATTGGTACGGGGAGAATACTACCTATACTCTCAGGACAGTCTTGTCCTTGGACTAAAAATCACGAAAAGAGAATACGTAGTATCTATTAATGAGAAAGTTATGAAGGCCAAGAGGAATTTCTGCCCCTATAGCGATTCAAGGCACTTCCTTCAAAAAATAAAAGAAAATTGTACATGGCTTTGATAAGACCTATTCTACTCGACCGTCCTTCCCCTATATCTACAAGAAAAACTCAACTAAAGAAGGCACAAGTGGTACAGAACCAAGCCTTGCGAGTTATTTTGAACATCACTCACTGGTATCGCATTCCATCACGAATATTGCACAACCTTTCAAAAGTTACGCCAATATAAATGTACGTACGTCCCAGATAGAATACTGCCTGATATTAGAATACCAGATTTCGAACTCCAGTACAGACACTACCTAAGAGGATTTTACAGCAGCCAATTCCGTGCAGAGGTGGATGTTGAACCAATATATAGATATGTAAGTACACAACGGTAAAACAAAATTTCGAAAAAGAGGACAACCAGTAAAAAGAATATACATATATAACTGTATGCATATGTCCATATCTATGCACACATGAATTAATTTGAGATAGAAAAAAAGATAGGTAGTGGATAAAAGAGATGGAGGAAATATAAAAAAATAATATAAAATTAACTAAAACACATAAATATATAAAATGATCCAAAGTAGACAAGAAAAAGAAAAAGATCAGTAGTCGACAAAGAAACCAAATTAAAACGTAATAACATTGACATATAGAATAAAGGCTCATGTGAATAAATTGCCATACGAATTGGTACACATACTCTTCTACTAAAATAACACTTTTTTCTACCTACACCCTCTTCTACTATGATCCACCCATCCTTTTCCTATTTTTGATGTTCTTTGATCTTTGATTCTACATTAATTGGTTATTTGGTGGTCATGCAACATGTTTTCATAGCAAAAGTGATGCTCAAACTTGGCTTGGTAATTGACACCAAATGGTCTTTCAGGCGGTTATATGGTCAACAAAGGACCATAGATCCCAAAACAACTCGCAATTTTCGCAAGTCTGAGCGTAGAGAAGGTGTGTAAACCGCTGTTAATAATGATTCAGTCACAAATCAGCTCGAAACATACACAAAGGAATCTATGATACGACTATCAGCTGTGATGGTAATCAAACGTTGGATTTGAGAATGAATCCATTCAAAATTATGTTTTTGCACTAGCTTGGCGAACAAGACTACCTGAGTCATTTGAAGTTTTTTAAACGCATTGAAAAAATAACTGAATAAAACCAGCTAAAATTAAGTGAAATAATATTCAGGGGTGAATCAGGTCATCAACAGACAGAATTTTCGGTGTTGTTCACAAAACAAAGCGAATATAGACATTCGTCAAACGTTGTCGTCTGGTGCGGCCGGAGAGTCAGCAAGGTTTATGGTGCTTATTTTTTTGAGGACATAGAAACAAGGAGACCGCTTTTAGTAACTTCAAAAGATATGTATAAATGCTGGACACTGTTTTTCACAAGAAAGATCCAATAACAAATGGTTTCCGCAAACGCGGCAACAGCCTACACGATTAGGAAATCGCTAGACATTTGAACAAGATTTAATGAACAAAAAATCTTTTCTCATTGCTTACAATTTCCCTGACAGGCAAGATCTCCCGATTCATTATTAACTATGTAATTTTTTCTCTGGGAATTTGTCACGGACAAAGTATTCAGGCAAGAGCCAGCCTCCATGGAAGAAATAAAGCAAGTAGTGGTACAGTGTACAGTCAATTGAATGCAACGTTTCGGAAAATCTAATAAATAACTTTTTCCTGTTGTAGGAATTGTAAGAATGTCCAGGGACGTCAATTTGAACATGTGCAAAATAAAAATTTAAAACGTTCTCTTTCGCATACTTTTTATTTCCCTGGTGAAGCTGTAATAATGACCGAGTGCAAACGATTAAAAACAGGGAAATTTTTGTGTTCTCACTGTATATAATATATATATATATATATATAAATGGTTTGTGTTCTCACTCTATATAAATATATATATATATATATATATATATATATATATATATATATATATATATATATATATATAAAGGTTTTACTATGTCTAAAAATCATTGATTTTCATTAATATATTTGATGGAAATGATTATCTTGGGTTAATTTGTCCTCTCAGGAGATCTTTTATCTCCCTCTATTGACCCATCAAAAGGGTTCGAACCTGTCCTTCGGGTACTTGAACTCTTTGCTCAAAAGTTCAGACTTCTTGAGTTTTGCAGCTGCAGAATTTATCCCCTTATTTATTCTGCTCCTTGTTTCTCCTCATCAGCCTTATGCCTTCAGCTGCCTCTCGCTCTTGTCATTCATTCCCTTAGGAGTGAAAGTACCTGATTATTCAGAGCAGTTAACACACTTCTTTCTTTCATTGCTCTTGAATCATTCGAACTACGAGAAGATGTATATATTAAGTCAAAAAATTGATAAAGAAAGAATTAAGATTATAAAAATAGAGCGAATAAAAACAATGCCTCGGCAAATCTTCCTCCACATCACTATCCATGTTGAACATTCCCATCCCAGCCAAACATTAATAAACACCTAGAAATGAGACTGTTGAGAAGGATGAAGCTTTCCGAAGTTGCCTCCTCAGAGTCAAAGGAATTCGGCAACGGAAACTATAAAACGGAGAGATTTTAGTCAGAATCCATAGAAATTAGAAGGTCTAAAGTTGCACTTCATTCTTTCTAAGGAATTTTGAAAGAATGCGTAAAATACCATTACTATTAGCAAAAAATCGTCAAAGGTAAAACTCGGTGGAGACTTTGTAGAACAATCGCACTCGAATCGGCTCTGCTTATTCTTTTCGGCAAGAGAAAAAGGCAATATAAATGGCTAAACAAATTAGTACATTTTTATAAGCAACTCATATGATCATGGAGCGTGTGTGAAATAACTAGGACGTTAAGCCCCCTCCAATGACATTAAAATGGTGGGTTCCACTACACAGACCCGAACATGACTGAAAGTGCAGTCTAAGCCCCTAAGAATGCAAAAAATGGTAGGTGCCATGAAGTCTCGCTTCTGCTTGCAAGACTTCATTAAAAGACGTCTAGATCGAAGTATTCGAAATGTCCAGATTCAATGGCGGAAAAAAAGTCGCTAAATACCTATACTTTGCATTCTCGTTAAGCAAAGTAAAAACCAACGACAATATCCTCAAGGTAATATTTTGAAGCTTAATTCATAAAAATTGTTAGAGAAACAAAATGGGAAAATGCAAACTCCTGTTATTGGTCTATCAATCTCATTTTGTTCTCTGCCCGATTTTTATTTGGCCTCTCGCGGCACAATCAATTTACACCAATAACAATGAATTAGGGACCTCTCGCTTATCGTTTGGATGAGGACCTCGCGTTAGACGGGAGCCACCATCACTCAGTTTCTGGGTTGAGTCTGTCCGTCTTAGAACATTGTATGAACTTAATTATCCATTCGGTGCACCTGGCCCAGTAGCGAAAAGAGTCGAGTTGGGGTGCATACAACCACCAAGAGCATGAATTAGAGGCACAGTGTGTCGACATTTGTTTCTTCAACTTTACCTCTCAACCCGTTTTTGCTTCTTCTTTCTTCTCTTTCTCCTCTGCTTTTCTCGGGAGGCGCCATTTAATCATGAACCTGATATTTTCTCTACAAATAAAACTCCTTATAAATATTTAGTTAGTAGATTAGACGCAGGAAAAAGAAAATAAGGTTCCGAGTGCTTATAGAGATAAACTTCTCAGCACCCCTTTTAAGACCAGTGCATATAAGACACAGCTGCTATCACACTTATATACGTACAGGCAGCGGAAAATTGCGGGGTCAAAATTTTACTGGAGAAATGTTTTCCAATTTTCCCTTAAATCTTGATAGTATCTAAATAATTTGGAATGAACCAAACCTGAAATCATACACAAATTTGGTAACTGCAACAATATTTATTACTTGAACAGGATCGTCATAATTTTTTATGCTATTTTAAATAATATTACTCATCTGATGAAAAAATAAGGCCACTTAGAAAAACAAGTTTAAAGTTTTTATCAAGTGTGGAGTAATTTCTAATCCTCAACATGACTGTCATAAATCATGATTCTGCGATTATTCCGATTATGGAACGCCCCACAACATTACTCAGCTGCTGCTTAGTCATTGTCTGAATTACACGAGAACTTTAGGACCACCCGTATGTAGATATCTGGACCGACCAGTTGCTCGGATGCAACATTAAAGCGTAGCAACTCATTGTAATGAGCATCATACTACGCCGGTATCATTAGTTAAGGTTGTTTCTTTGCCATCTTATGTTCAAGATAGGCTATACCTAAACGATCATAGTGCTTAGGAAAAATTAAAGGAAAAATTAAAATAGTTTTTCACCTTCAATATTAGTAAACATTGATTGCGCACGTATTTGAGACAAACTTAATCTTTCACAAAGAATTTAAACATTTACCAAATGTACAGGGCTTTAACCAGTGTTTTCTTTGTTCTGACAAGAGGATGTTATGTTAAGCTCGTTTACCAGAGCTGGTTTAACGTCATATATGCGGAAACGAATACTTACAAAGGTGAAATTGTATCTACCCTAAGGAGGTTTGTATCTTACCATAAAATATTTGTATGTAAAATTAAGATAGTTTGTGTCAATGCATTTTTCTATGTACCTAAAATTAGACTATCTATCTATTCTTCCATTTAATTGTATTTTTGTTTTACAAGGTGACTCCCTATAAACGGGCCTGCACATACTTTTTGTGATATATCCTTCATTCATTTACTAATCACCCTTACTCTGCAGGACATGAGAGAAGTAACGCCTGTGAACACAACTAGATCTCAATGGGAGCTCCAGCAAAGAATATACTGCGTCAAACATTACTACAAGACAGGCTTGTTCAAGAAAGTGAGGACACGTTCGTGCATCAGTTCGAATGTAAAAAAAGGCCCCTCGAAGAGCAGAATTTAGGACTGGGTGGACCACATCGAAAACTCTGGGACATTGGAGAACGTTAATGCAGTGTAAGTCATTCAGGATGGCCCAGGAAGGGTACAGCTGAGCTGGTCGAGAGCATGAGAGAGTCAGTTCAGCAGAGTCAAAAATTCTCTGTGCGCAAGCGAAGTCAGTCCCTCGGTATATCCCGTGAGACTTACAAGAGAGTGCTAGTAATGGTTGTAAGGGCCTAGCCATACAGAATACAGACGAAGCAGGCCCTTACAGCCTCATACAAATAGCAGAGAAAGTCTATGGCAGTAAAGATACTGGAGAAATTCAGGAGAGTCCAACTTTCCCTAACCTTCTTTGGACCTTAGATGAAGCGCACTTCCATTTTGAAGAAAAGGTAAACTCGAAGACAAATGTCTCCTGGGAGATATTCAGACCAAATGAGTTAGCCACCAAGCCCCTACACTCCCCTAAGTGCACGGTATGGACTGCAATCTCAGCCAGGGGAATCATCGGATCATTCTTTTTCGAGGAATCTGGCGCGACAGTGAGAGTCACCAAGGAGCGTTTTGTTGAGGTCCTCAAAACCTTCAAGAGGGAGCTGAAGACGCTGTTCTTATCGCTTATGGCTAGGTCCTGGTTCCAGCAAGATGGAGCAAGCTCTCACACCTTAAACCTGTCCCGAGATTGGCTGAAAGACAACTTTGTTGGCCGTGTGATCAGTCTCAAGACTGATTTTGAGTGGGTTCCATACAGCCCAGACCTGAGCCACCAGATTTCTTTCTCAGGGGCTATCTTAAATACTGATTGTTCGCAAGGAGACCCAGAACCATCACTTAACTCAAGAAAGCCACCAGGGAGGAGATCAAAGCTATTTGTCGGTCGGTTTGTAAGGACGTCATGGACAACTTTGTACAGCACCTCAAGAAATGCACACAGCTAAATGGAGGTCATCTCGAACACGTGCTCTAGAATAAAGATGAAAAGTATTACGACTCTCATGTTTTGATATAATGTTTTTAAACACAATAAACTAGTTATCACCAAAGTTTTATTCAACCTTACTGAAAATTAACAAATAAGGCCTATTGAATGTTGTGCCCCGTTTTGGGTTGGTCACCCTGTATAAGATAAAGCAACAATATATTATGCTCAGTCTAACAATACCATGCAAAATAATTGTAAAAATGCGTTGTCCGCTCGATATAATGAAGGCGATAATCCAGTTTCTCCCTTCAACCAGCAGAGAAAAATTTATTATTTGAACATAATTAAAAAAAGATAGAAATTATGAGTGTACTTTTCTTTAAAGTTTGTATTCCTAAATATCATCTAATAAAAAAAAATTGCAGGATTATTTATTTCTTATAGAAAATGTAATGATACATTCAATTAAGTTTTTTCATGTGCAGAGTTAAGTGAAGAATCTAATTAATCTGACCGGATATACAAGGAGAAATGTATAAACGAAGTATTTGCCAGAGAATCATAACAGAAGTCTAGCTGGAGCTTAGCTGGCGCATAGCTGGGGACATGCTGGGGCCTAGCTGGGGCCTAGCTGGAGCTACCAGCCGAGTCATCGGCAAGTTGCGAATCACCGAGTGCCCCCTATATGGTTGGTAGCTACGAAATAAGCAGTTTATATTGTTGTAGATTCTGACGAATAAACAGACCGGACAGCCAACAGCAGTGGAAGAGGGTGTGGGTGGATATGGGGTGATGTCCATATCATTTTAAATAACACTTTACCTGTTAATTGCCAACTGTAATATGCTGAGTCTGAGCCGCGATCAAATAAGCTCTATCCCCTGCTGCCTTGTAGAGTTGCCTTTTTAGGCCAAGGCTAGGAGAAGGATGACTCTGAATTCAAACAACCTATTGCATTGTAGGTTTTAAATTTTTGGGCCAAGACTAGGAGACAGCAACTCCGAATTTAAACAATAAAGGGAATAGTAGGATAAGGCCATAACCTTTGCACTAAGGTCTTCCGTTGTATGTTTTCTTCCCTTCCCTGCTGTCATGTTGCTATACAGCTTCCTTCCCTCCAATCTCCGGGTTTTTTTTCTTCAAAGTGGTATTAGCAAGATGAAGAAGAAGACATAGACTATCTCGTGGATTTTTCAGGGGGTTGTTTCTCTGCTTTTCTCTCTCTTTTATTTCTTTCCTCTTTTGCTTGAAAATCCATCTTTACTGTTCCCTCTTGGATGTGGTGTTCTCTTAGAGTTTTTTTGGCTTACATAGATGTGATTGTTCCTTCTGGTTGAATTTTCATTTCCATCATTTGATCTTTTAGTTTATCGAGTATTTCTATTTACTATACATATTTTTTAGGATTTTGCTCTCCAGTGATGTGAAGTGAATTCCTGTTCCACGTCGGCAACTTCCTAATAGTTGCCGTGTTCTTTATTCAAACATCCGTGGGCTATACAAAACTTAAAGGATCTTTTGTTGGCTGCCGCTAACTATGATGTCTTTTGCTCAGAGACTCTTGTCTCTAATTTTAGACATATCACTGAGCTACAAATTCCTGACTTAGAAAAACCTATACTTATCAGACGAGACTGATTTCACAATGCCCGTGTAATGGCACTGTATATCAGATCAGGCTATTGGGCACAACATGACCATGTTTGTTTTCCAGTGTCATGAGATGCAGCTTGTTAAAGTCTCCAGTAAATATAATAATCATTATATATTTAGTCTCTATAGGAATCCTACTGCGAACAATAACTTATAAAGACTGCCTTTATATTGCCATGGCATCAATACAATCGGTAGATGTTAAAGCTTCCTCTATCTTTGTTGGAGATCTGAATTGCACATCACCAAGAATGGTTGGATTCTGTATATCCAACAAATGGAAATGTTCTTGCTGCTTTGGATTTATCAAACTTGTCTGGTTGTGAACAACTAATTCGTGGACCTACACACAATTCTGGTAACTGCCTGGATCTTATTTTAATTGATGTTGCAGGAGTTGTTAAAGCTTCTGTCCTTTCTCTCATTGGTTCTTCTGGCCATAATGCCATCAGTTGTAAAATTTCTGTTGAAATTACTGTGCCTAATATCACCATCTTCCAATGGGTTTATCTTAAGTCTCGTGGTAATTGGGTCAATGGTTGTTATAAAATTGAGATCATTCAGTGGAATGCTATTTTCCTATCCAGTGATCCTGATTCAACTCTTTTTTCAGGTACATTAGACATTCTACATATAAGAGTCCCATGCAAGAAAGGTAAATCACGTTAAAGGGATAAGACCTGATTTAATGATGACTGTAAGCGGTTATTTGGGGACAAACAGCCGTCCTTTAGCTTTTAAATACATCCCGGATCTTTGGATCAAGGAACCACAGTTGAAAATCGATCAATTGACACCAAATATTTTACTTTGTCGGATAGGACAGGAGCCACGTCTACCTTACCGGAGAACTTCCCTCAATATCCTTCACTCAAACTTCTCAATTTTCTTACCTATTAAAATCCCAAAGGTTAGATAAAAGGTTTGCAAAGTAATATCACTTAATATATTTCATCTTTATCTCAATTTTTCGCACACCAGGGTAAACAGAGAAACAGTCAAACAGAAAAAAAACGCTATCAATCTTCGAAGACAAATAATTCCGTAAATACTCCTGCAGAGAGATAGCTGAGGGGAAACGGGAGGAGACGTGCCTGCAAAACGTTCCGCAGTTCTTCCGGAGTCGATGGTAAATTGAGTGATGTACTATGTCATGCCTGTCAGGCTGATATGAGATGCTTAGCCCATTTTCAATGTGTATACCCTCATGGGAATAATCCTAGTATTCTAAGAGTCAGAACATCCAGTGCTGTTGACGAAAAATGGGCTGAAAGCGGTCTCCTTTAATGGCCTATCGAGGGCGATTGGTCTCGTTATGCGAGTTTTTTTCTCCCTCCGCCTCGAAACCTTCGGTTGGCTGGGCGGCTTCGGAGGCTGAGTTGTCTTGTTTGGAGCGTAGGGCAGATGTGGTTTAGGTCGAAGCTAATTGTGAAGATTTAGTGCTACTAACTTTTTTAGGGGTCCACCCGTGGAAAGCAGAAGGGTTTTAAATGGATGCAGAAACGACCATGCTCGTAGGTTTGGGGAGTAAAGGGGATTTTCCTTTGTGTAAGTATGGGTAAAGTAAATATTTAACAACAAAGTTCAGAGATTGGAGGGAGTATGATGAGGGATTGTTAAATCGCGTAGAATAAGGGAAGTTGCAGACGGCTTTGAGACTATAATGTTTATAAATACACCCAATTCATCAAAAAATGTATCAAAGTGATAGATGTGTAAAGTATAGATGACTGTGATTTTAAGTTCAGGATAAGTGATTTATAGCCAAGAAATCCTTCGTGATTCAGTAGGCTTGGTGAGAGAGAGGGACAGAAAGATATAGGGAGTGGCTATTAAGCCTTTGCGCAATATTGCCATGTGTCTCGAGTTTATTAAAGGAAAGTCTAGCCAATTAAAGGAAAAAGTGTTCTCAATATATTTTTACATTTTCTTTAAACAACAAAATGTCCGATTCTCGGATGTAATTTTATAACAAATACAATATTTTCGAGTCAGGGAGAGACAGTTCTCCCAACGGAGGGTGGAAGTGGACCAGTAGAAGGAAGTATGATTAGTTGGAGAGACAAAGGTGAATCTTTAGTGAGGTGCCTGGAGAGAGTCTAAAGAAAATCGTAAAGAGGAAGCGGGAAAGAATCTTTGGTGAGATGAAGCAGAATCTTTTGATAAAATAAGATGCTTTATGCGTCAATATGTAGAGTGAAAAAGCCTATTTATAAGTTGTCGATGAAAGACGTAATGCTTTTGGGTTAATTGAAGAGAAGTGGACTTGGGATTGGGAGAGAGATGATGCAGTCATTGTTGGGAAGATAAGAGTAAATAATGGATGCTTAGCATTTCTATAGCAGAGAAAGTTAAATATCTGTAGCAATACAAGGAAAATGTAAAATATATCTGATGGATAAGCTTAGGTAGAAACTCAAAACTTAATTAGCTATGGAAGATGCTGAAAAATTAATTAAAGTTAATATAAATGAACTAATTACTTTATATTTAAGGGACGGCGAAACTTGACAACTGAAGAAAACACAAAGCAACAGGAGTATAAAAGCTAAAAAAAAAATAATAAATTAAAAGATTGATTTACATAGCAGGACACCTATAAAGTCACTACGAAAGCATACAAATCAAAGTTGCAGTAAATATAAAAACTATAAAAAAGATATGCAGTATTTGGGCTTTAAGTTGTGACAGTGGCACGATGATGCTTCGACATGGTCAACAGAACCAAGTGAGTCTGTAGTCTGTTTTAGGTTTCAGTTTCCTGTTACTCTTACATTGATGAGATTCAAACTTCTTTTTCACTACAATACGCAATGCAGCTGAAGCCATGAGGCCTTATTCTTGGATTTTCCCAGGCATTTATTCCGAGCTATTCGCTTTGTATCACAGCCTTGTGGATAGCTGTTAAAATTAACCTACGAAGAGCAGTTCAATATTCACGCGAAATTATGGGATTTTCACGTTAATTCTATTAGTAGATTTAAATATAGCGTTGCCATGTCTGTGTAAAAGCAAGAAGAGTGTTTTTTTTTGTTATTATGTATATAATTTCCGTACATTTTCTCATTTATCAAACATAGAAATTTCCTCGTGGTTAGGGCCTTAATTAATTCACTGTGAGACTAAAAAATACAGAATTTCTTCCTCTCTCTCCCTTGATGCATATTCAATTATTACACTAAATAAATTTAAATGGAAGTTTATTATCATCTAATTATTCTCGTCCACATAAATAATTACACGATATGAAGAGGTGTGGCGCTCGAATTACAAGGAAGTAGGTCTGTCGCACCCAAAGTGCAGGATAGGTAGGCCAGCGAAGAACCCTCACTAATGGGCGATCGGTGGATCTATGAAATCCTGAAAATTGGTACTCGCATGAATTAATTGAGTAATATGCCTTGTAATAGATAGTGAACCAAAGAATATTAGAAAGAAAAAATATATATCACAATTGTATATTTATTAAGGAAATATGTATAGAGCAAGCAGATTGCCAGAGTCTCACGAACACACAACCTATCATACTCAAGCTAGGAAACAGCTGCCTGTCAATGATAGATAACAGGGACAAGCTGAACAAATAGAGGGCAATGTATGCTATGAACGGTTGAAATTTACCAAGGACTGCGAAAGAAAGCGATCTCTCACTGGTACGAAATGCTCAAAGGTCAAATGAGACAATTTGCACCGAATTGACGTTCCTCGAAAGGCATTCGGCAACTAGCTAGATCTGACCACGCAGGTAGGTTATATCGCTGATGTATTCTAAAATAGCTGTCCAATGGCGTTGCCTCCTGTCTGTTTTGGACCTTAATGACGACAAAAAGGCTGATAATAGTGTTTTGTGGCCTGTGCATAAGGTAACATGACGACCTTCACTCATTTGTTAAAGTATAGCAGAGTAAAATACACCCCAAGGAGCTCTCTGTCGTAAGTGGAGTATGCTCGCTTTGTCCGGTCTAGCTTGTTTGAGAAGAATGCCACCGGTCGCGGTGATCCATTTTCCATTTGGTAAAGGGCAACACCTGCGCGTATTGGGAGCAATTCTTCAAGAGCTGATATAGCGAATCATTGGGCAGCGGGTGACAGGGATTTGGCGTCAGCGCAGGATAATAACGAATAAACGAAGGAATTTTCTTTACAACTAAAATATGTCCCTTTTCTCACGGAAGCTCAACTATGGTATGAAGAAACATCAAGATACCCACGATCGTTTGTCCCTACAGCGTTGAGAATGACCATCTTACCTCAGTTGCCTAATCTGTCACACCCTAGGATCAAGGCATCTCTCCGTCTAATTAAGTCTCGATATTTCTGGCGTAATATGGACAGGGTCATCTGCTCCTGGGCACAGGAATGCATATAATGCCAATCCTCCAAAATCGATCTCCATACAAAATCTCCAGTCCTGCCCACTCATATTCCGTCGTCAAACTTCGAGACGGTGCATACCGATATCGTTGGCCACTCCCACCGTACACTGACTGGACATTCCGACCCGTCACACAGTCGGTATCTACTATCGTGCATTACTCGGGCTACTAGATGGATCGAAGCTTTACCGATTTCGGATACAAGTGCTGCAACGGTAGCGTTGGCTTACCTAGACAGTTGGTTTTCGAGATTTGGAGTTCCGCTATGCGTGATAACTGACATAGGAGCCCAATACGAATCTGAATTGTTCAAGTAATTATGAACACTCGATGGTTTTCACCGTCTCCGCACAACGGCATATCGCAGCTCAACGAACCGGATGCTGGAAATGGCGCAGAGAACTTTGAAGTCTCTATAATGGCTCTTTAGTAAGACTAGCTGATGGCACATCCGGTTATCCTCTTAGGCAATCTCTCCTTTTCTAATGGCTCGAGATTGTAACCTTCTACGGCAATTGCAGGGACATCATTACTGTTTCCAAAGTCCTTCGTTTCTTTACCATCGTCGAAAGCCAATTCAAAATTCCTTAGGGAGTTAACCGCAACCATGGCAGAGATTGACTTCACCAGTCATCCGAAGGACACCTGCACTCGGTGCCCAAGTCTTTCGTACCCAAAGATCTTAGTGAGGCAACGCATGTGTGGGTTCGAATAACACGCATTCGCAAACCAAAAGAAGTGCCATATGCTGCCCCTTTCCTGGTGGTTGAGCGCCACGATAAGTTCTACAAGTTGGACTTCCCTGATGGCAAGCGGAAAACTGTCTCAGTAGACAGGCTAAAACCAGCGAGGCTTCCTCCCGCATATAGTGGGAATATGCTGGCTAATCGGGGACTACCGAAGACTCATGCAGAGGATAGGACGAAGGAACTCGAAGAGAGACCACTCCAGGCACCACCAGGAACAACGATGGACCGAAAATCATCACGCGCTCTGAGAGACGAGTTACATTCGCCAAAGACAGATCATTCTATTATGTTTGAATTCGGTGTTGACCGATTCATTGACCCGCTCTATGTATAATAGTAATATAAGGAGGAATAGGTTCGGAAGTCTCGATATTTGGTGTATATGTATAGCATGTATTATATTGCACCATATGGTGTAATTAGACGAATTAATAAATACACATTTGTGTTGTGTAAAAGTGTATATATATATATATATATATATATATATATATATATATTTGTCATCAAAGCCATGTAAGCGTGTAGCTTGATTAATGCAATAAACTGTTAAGTCGATGATTGTATTGTTTTTATCTATATTACTCCATAACTCTGAGGCGAATCTTCTGTGACCTGTGTAACACAAACTTTAAGATAGGTTGGCTTAGTGAGAAACCCCCACAACTGGGAGCTCGGTGAATTTCTGAAATCCTGAAAATAGGTACCAAAGAAAGAAAATTAGAGAAAGAAAATTAGAGACAAATAGTATATTTCACAATTGTATATTTAATAAATATTTTTTTATAAAGTAAGCGGATCGTCAGTCTCACGCGACACACAATAATATACGCACTCTAGGAAACAGCTGACAGTCAAAAAGGTCGTAATGAGATAGGCGTTCTTTCGTCCCACTTCCTGTCACCAGTTGGGGAAAGGGTGGGGTGAGAGAGAGAGGAGATGAAGGTCAACTCGAACGACAAATTTCTTTCGTTCCCACGATTGTCTGGCGGCATGTGAGTATGTACGTTCCATACCCTCACATACATAATACGAGAAAAGAATCTCTTCTTGCTTGCACTTAGACATGGTAATGCCCTACTTGAATGTACTAACAGCATTTTCATGAAAATCCGACAATTAGCTGCTCTTTGTCAGTGCCTTCATGGTTTCAGCTGCAGTGCGTATTGAAGTGAAAAAGAAATTTGAATCTCATCAATGTAAAAGTAACAGAAAACTGAAACCTAAAACAGACTACAGACTCACTTGGTCCTGTTGACCATGTCGAAGCATCATCGTGCCACTGTCACAACTTAAAGCCCAAATACTGCATATCTTTTTTATAGTTTTTATATTTACTGCAACTTTGATTTGTATGCTTTCGTAGTGACTTTATAGGTGTCCTGCTATGTAAATCAATCTTTTAATTTATTATTTTTTTTTTAGCTTTTATACTCCTGTTGCTTTGTGTTTTCTTCAGTTGTCAGGTTTCGCCGTCCCTTAAATATAAACTAATTAGTTCATTTATATTAACTTTAATTAATTTTTCAGCATCTTCCATAGCTAATTAAGTTTTGAGTTTCTACCTAAGCTTATCCATCAGATATATTTTACATTTTCCTCGTATTGCTACAGATATTTAACTTTCTCCGCTATTGAAATGCTAAGCATCCATTATTTACTCTTATCCTCCCAACAATGACTGCATCATCTCTCTCCCAATCCCAAGTCCACTACTCTTCAATTAACCCCAAAGCATTACGTCTTTCATCGACAACTTATAAATAGGCTTTTTCACTCTACATATTGACGCATAAAGCATCTTATTTTATCAAAAGATTCTGCTTCATCTTACCAAAGATTCTCTCCCGCTTCCTCTTTACGATTTTCTTCAGACTCTCTCCAGGCACCTCACTAAAGATTCGCCTTTGTCTCTCCAACTAATCATACTTCCTTCTACTGGTCCACTTCCACCCTCCGTTGGGAGAACTGTCTCTCCCTGACTCGAAAATATTGTATTTGTTATAAAATTACATCCGAGAATCGGACATTTTGTTGTTTAAAGAAAATGTAAAAATATATTGAGAACACTTTTTCCTTTAATTGGCTAGACTTTCCTTTAATAAACTCGAGACACATGGCAATATTGCGCAAAGGCTTAATAGCCACTCCATATATCTTTCTGTCCCTCTCTCTCACCAAGCCCACTGAATCACGAGGCACTTTTAAAAGATTTCTTGGCTATAAATCACTTAGCCTAAACTTTAAATCACAGTTATCTATACCTTAAACATATATCACTCTGATACATTTTTTGATGAATTGGGTGTATTTAGAAACATTATAATCTCAAAGCCGTCTGCAACTCTCCTTACTATACGCGATTTAACATCATCTAGGATGTCATAGAGAGGACCCAAAAGAGTATCCTGCGCAGAGTGATGGCGGACGTACGCTAGTACGCCGTGTCACTCCAGGAATGACCTTCTCAGAGGGCGCAAAGAGGGGTGCCTCGCCATCAAACAAGCTGGGTAAGGGAAGAGCGTAGGGAGTCCTACAGTGTGGGACTCCTTGAAAGTTCTTCTTTTCACTGCGAGGTCAATCAAGAACAAGTCTCCTGAGATCCGTGGCCTCGTAGTGACGGAAGAACCCGAAATGGTAGCCACAACACAATCGTGGATAAAAACCTCGAACCGAGACTTTGAAGGTGAATTCACGGTTCCTGGCTACCAACTTTTCCACAAAGATAGGCCAGACAGAAAGGGTGGCGTTGTAATCTTGTATGTCAAGGATACAATCAAATCTACGAACTCCAACATTATATCCGATAACGAGCTCCTAGGCGTTGACCTAGAGATAGGTACTGTCAGATACAGGACCCTGGTGCTTTACAGACCCCCTTCCTAACCCGTTGAGAAGGACAGGGAACTGTACCAGATGTTGGGTAAGCTTTTTCAAGGCAGAGTGTGCATCTTTCTGGGCGACTTCATCAGACAAGTTGACTGGGAAACCAGAGCAGCCTGTGGCGAGAGCGCGCTACTCCTGGAGTTCGCCAACAACGAGTTGCTCACTCAATGGGTCAGAGAACCGACGAGAGGAGACAATATCCTCGACTTGGTCTTCACCTCTGAGGATGATATCGTTGAGGATGTCTTTGTAGGCGAAGAGCTCGGTGGCATTGATCACCAGCTAGTTAGATTTAGCGTCAAGATCCCGAAGGTAAGGTCTGTTGCCAGACAATCAAGGAAACGTGACTTGAGAAGAGCAGACTTTGCAAGCCTTCGTTCTGGGTTGACTGATGTAAGGCAAGCCGTATGCGAAGTGGTTAAGGATTCGTGGAACAATTTTAAAAATGAGTTCATGAGTCTTCAATCAGGTTGCATCACTCTGAAATGCCTCCGTCGGTCTTCTATTCAACCAAAGTGGTTTCATCGAGAAATCGGCCAATTGCTTAGGGAGAAGAGAAATGCGTACCGGCGATCGAAGATCTCGGGTGCCTTTGACGAGCACCGGAGACTAGCCAGGAGAATGAAGTCCAGCATAAGGGCGGCTAATCGTCCTGAGGAACTCCGAGTGGCGAGACTCTGCAAGGAGAATCCCAAGGAGTTCTTCGGCTATGTAAATAGCCGTAAACCAATCCATCGTAGGATTGGGACCTTAGTGGACGAGGAGGGTACATTAACTCATTCATATGCAGAAAATGCTAACCTGCTCAATGACTACTTCTCTTCGGTGTTTACTAAAGAGTATGGTCCCATTCCCCAGCCCACGGATTCCTACTAGGGGGAAAAGCTGGAGGCAATGGACTTCACCGAAGGAGAAATAAAGAAAAATATCGCTGACCTTAAGACGAAAAAGTCCCCTTGACCGGACGGGTTTTTATCCAAGGTGTTGAAGGAAGTGTTCGATGAAGTATCACGACATCTGTGCACTATCTTTAACATGTCAATCCGGACCGGATGCGTTCCTAGAGACTTGCATGAGGCGGAGGTGACTCCGATCTTCAAAAAAGGAGACCCCAGCCATCTGTCAAACTACAGACCTATCAGTCTGACTTCGATAGTCGGTAAACTCATGGAAAGCATGATGGTGGACAAAATTACGTCGTATTTAGAGTCAAACCTGCTACTGAGGAGTTCCTAGTACGGCTTCCGAAGGCAACGGTCATGCCTGACGAACCTTGTGGAATTCTTCCACTTAGTGTTCAGCGAGCACGATCGGGAAAAGGCGGTGGATGTGGTGTACTTAGACTTTCAGAAAGCCTTTGATAAGGTACCACACCGCCGCCTTCTCCGGAAAGTGGCAGACGGCAACGGGTGGTGGTGAATGGACAGGCTTCTAAATGGGTGCCCGTTACTAGCGGGGTGCTTCAAGGTTCTGTCCTGGGACCACTACTATTCATCATCTACGTCAACGACATGGACAGTGACATGGTTGCCAAGATTTCCAAATTTGCCGCCGATACCAAGCTTGGTATGAACGTTGCAAAGGATGGAAATACTGCCCGCCTGCAGGAAGATCTTGAGAAGATTGGGGATTGGTCGGACACTTGGCAAATGCCTTTCAACCTGGGGAAATGCAAAGTAATGCATATCGGCCACAAAAAAACCCGATCTCAATATATCCTTAAGGGCTCTGCCTTTGAATTGAGTGACACTGAGAAGGACTTGGGTGTAACTATCACTAGCGACCTCAAGTTCTTCAAACAGTGCATGGAGGCAGAGAAGAAAGCCCAAAGCATGTTAGGCTACATAAAGCACCAGTTTAGATACCGTAACAAGGAGATAGTACTTTGTTTGTACAACTTCCTCGTTCGGCCGCAAATGGAGTATGCCGTACAATTTTGGAGTCCTTCGTTTCGAAAGGATATCGCAAGGTTGGAACGCGTGCAAGCGAGGGCAACCAAACTGATTTCCTAGATCAGACATAAAAGTTATGAAGATAGATATGTTCTCGCTGGAAACATGTAGACTGCGTGGTCAGCTCATCGAAGTTTTCAAAATACTTCGAGGATTCGACAATGTTGACTACTGGGATATTTTCACACTCAGTGAGAACAGAACGCGCAATCACGGCTTCAAACTTGAACTGAAGCGATACCACCGTGATCTGTGTGGGAAATTCTTCACCTACAGTATCTGCGGTAGTTGGAACGCACTTCCGACGAAAGTTGTCAACAGTGAATCTGTTCACCAGTTCAAGTTAAGACTAGATAAAGTCTTGCGAATTCGCCGTTAAGATCCTCGCGAGTGATCTTCGAGGTTGCCAACGGACACCTTTGAAAATTGCGCCAAAATTACCCTCCTTGTATGGACCGTAAGGTCGTCTAAGGTACTTATTTTCTTTGTAGCTACTTGTAGCTCATCATACTCTATCTAATCTCTGAACTTTGTTGATATATATTTCTACTTTAACCATACTCACACACAAGGAAATCCCCTTTACTCCCCAAACCTACGAGCATGGTCATTTCTGCATCCATTTAAAACCCTTCTGCTTCCCAAGGGCGCACCCTTAGAAGAGCTAGTAGCCTAGATGTTTACAATTAGCTTTGGCCTAAACCACATCTGCCCTACGCTCCATAGAAGAGAACTCAGCCTCCGAAGCCGCCCAGTCGACCAAAGGTTTCGATTCGAGGGAGAAAAAAACTCGCATAACGAGATTAATCATCCACGATAGGCCATTGAAGGAGACCGCTTTTAGCTCATTTGTCTTCAACAGCGCCGGGAGTTCTGACTCTAAGAATGATAAACCCATTCTCATGAGGGTATTCACATCGAAAAGTGGCTCAGTATCTCATCCCGGGCTGATAAGCAGACATAGTACATCACTGGATTTACCATCGAATCCGGAACAACTGCAGGAAGTTTTAGAGGCGCGTCTCATCCCGTTTGCTCTCAGCTATCTCTCTGCACGAGTAATTACGGAATTTCTAAAAATGTTTCGGTTGCCTTCAACGTATTTTTGAAAGGTTGCCATAACTTTTGCTTTAGAAGTATTTCTGTTCGAATATTAATAGCGTCTTTTTCTGTTTGTCTGTTTTTCTGTTTACTCTGGTGTGAGGAAAATTGAGATAAAAATGAAAGATATTAATTCATATTACTTTTCAAAGCTTTTCTCTAATAGGTAAGAAAATTCCGACGAAGAAAACATTTGCTGCTATTTGGGGGATTGGTCACTGGGGTTCTTTGATCCAATGATCCGGGGTTGATTTGACAGGCAATGGCGGCTTTGTTTAATGAAACAGGAAGAGGAGAAGGGACCTCTTGCCCAATCTAACACGAGAAAAGACTCATATGGATAGACATTCTACTCACTATTCATCCCTCTAAAGAGAAGCGTCTGGAAGCTAATCCGCATAGTGTTCCTAGTAGTCTCTTCCTTTGACTGCCTGGTATATGTGGATAACAGGGCTCCACTAAACCTTTCTTGGAAGCCTTCTGGGTACCTCAGACCCGTCGCCACTCTTTGGTTGCATGTCCGCTTTAGGGGAGATCTATGCACGATCCTCCCCCTGGTACCGTGATGGGGAGGGTCGGTAGCCCATTTTCCTGGTGCTGTGGATTCGGTCTTCGATGGTCCTTTCTTGACCCTCGAATTTTTAACTTGTTGACTGTGTGCTGCGCCCCTTCCCCCTAATATATTTATAAATGCTCACCTTGTATCTATAACGCTTTTTCCTTTCCCTAACTTTTCCATTTCACGGCCTCTTTCCTTTTAACCTCTTTTTCAAATATTCTTTCCATCCTGTTGCCGTTTTCCTTTTCGTGGCAAATGATTAAATTAACCTAAACCCGATATTAGGATTCGGAGGATTCACTCGGTTCCCACGAGGCCCACTCAATTTATGGGAGGTTCAAATGATCACATCCTCCTCCCAAAGCTGAGCCGCTTATTTATATCCTGGGCCTCGACAAAGGAAGTTTAGTCTTTTAAATAGAATGGGGTAGAGAAAGAGACAAAGAAAGCTTAGAAGGAGAGGTAAGTTAATTATAATTGAGAACAATGAAATGAGGTAAAAGATTTGGCACATAGCTTCTTGAAACAATAACAAAAGGTCTGCTGTTTTTTTAAGTATTTAAGCCCTAAATAAACATTATTGGTAATAAAGAAAAATATTGATTATGCTACTCTACAAAGAGGTTACAATTTGTGTGGTGTAGCTTTAAACACGGTCAATTTTGAAATAGAATTAGGTGTCTTAATCTCGAGAGATCTGAATTTTTCAGAACAATGTATTCTATCTTAACATAAAGCAAATTATTTCTAGGCTACATTACATAGCAAAATATTTCACATTTAAATCCCGTACATAAATTGCTAGGAAAACAGGTGTCATTTGGAATATATGGTGTAGTTTTGTTTTCTTTCCATCAACACATTGTCGCCCGAAGGCTCTCTTCTTTCTAACCCGTCAGCGCTCAGGAAGGATGACGAGTAAAGTTATGTTAGAAGTGGTTCTGTTATGGTGATGAGGGGGCGCGTTAGGATGAGATGTGCAGTGCATTAGGATTCCTCTGGGTTGCAGATAGGACAATCTTGTAGCATGGCTGGATCGGAGAATAAGCCATTTATGTATTCATGTAGGGAGGACTATACTG
Source organism: Ceratothoa steindachneri (assembly GCA_963969495.1). Taxonomy (NCBI): domain Eukaryota; kingdom Metazoa; phylum Arthropoda; class Malacostraca; order Isopoda; family Cymothoidae; genus Ceratothoa; species Ceratothoa steindachneri. The sequence goes on from OZ018324.1 coordinate 30,715,418, forward strand.
ATGACAGGCAGTCCTGTAAAACTCTAGTTTAACGAGCTGGTAATACTAGGGTCACGATCCAGTGTAGGTCGTTTTGCTCCTGCTTAAGAAGTCTTATGGAGTAATTTGGATAAGGAAGTGATTTAAAGTATTTTGGTTGATTAAAGTTAGAGGAGATGGGAAAATAATTTAGTAAAATTTACAGGGGGAGTAGTTCTGAAGGTTCTTGGGGCCATATAGGAGTAGAGAGGGCGTGTATTGGGTATGATAGTGTTCGCATTTTACTAAAAAACTAGGTGAGCCTCGTATTTACTTTTGTCTTCAAATGTAAGAGCTTTTATTTCAGCGTGGAGTTGGTAAATTGAGGTGCTTTGGGGGCTACCAGTGCAATTTGAAGTGTAACTTCGAGGACTGTTCTATCTGGGTTGTCTTTCTGCAATGAAGATTTGATTGTAATATTGAAAAATGTCGACCTTCAAGTGATAAATTAATTCCGAAAATAACAAACTAAATGCATAAAGGCAGCCTGATGTATCCCACTTCCCTGTTACATGAAGATCGGCATCCTAGGAAAAGCATCGAAGTCTTTATGATAAAAACTGTTTCACTGATATAAATTAATGCTGAATATTGTAACGAGATAACAGAATAGACAAAAGAAATAACGATAAGAAATTATTAAATTAAAGATTTGACTCCGATATAGAACAGAATTTCTTTTTTTGAAGCAGACTCAAGTGAATCTTAGGGTCTTTGCGGGTTTCAAAATCTACCCTGCTCTTGCCCTAACTTCAACTTTACCAACTGACCTACACGAATTTCTAACTCAATTCCTTGCTGCCTTTCTTTCTGCCTACCTTCTTCTCTGCCTTCCTGACTGTGTTTTTGCCTTCATTCCTACCTCTCTGCCTTACTGCCTTACTGCCTTCCAGCCAAGGTTTCTGCCTTCATTCCTGCCTGCCTACCTACATCAAATTCGTGCCTATATACTCGCCTGTTTACTTTGCTTCCTGCATACCTGCCTTCTTGATTATCTGCCTAATATCCTACATAGCTACTCAGCTAACTATCTATATATCTACCTACTTAAAAACTCATCTCTTTATAACTTCATCTACTTATTTGACGATATATTTATGTATGGAGGGATATACCTACCAACATAAATACCTACATACATATCTACCTGTATACCTATATAACTGTATATTTGGTTACTTTTCTCTCTACATCTACCTAGCTATTCACCTATATACCCCTACCTAATAAAATATGTATGTACATATATATGAATTAATCTATTTACCTACTTACCTAACCCATATTTACCTAACTGTACACACACCTACCTATATATATATATATATATATATATATATATATATATATATATATATATATATATATATATATATATATATATATATATATATATATATAAATATATATATATATTGATAATCGAATAATAACGTTCTAGTCAATGCGGTTAAGTAAGGGTAATAATAAGAATTCCTTAATCTGCTGGAAAAGTCTTCTGGAGTTCCTTAACCGTCTTCAGGAGCTTTACATATACGACTAATCAACCATCCGCTTCACTAAAAAGATAAATTTAAAGAAGTCTTTTTTATAAGCTAACGTTTAACTTCCACAGAAAACGAAGGAATGTGAATTCCTTTTCGACCTATCTAATTTTGATAATTGGACAATAATGTTCTAGTCAATGCAGTTAGGTAGGATATGGTTATGGAGCTAAAGCTTCTTTAGCACTAATACCCAGCTTGAGTTAATCTAATCACCATGACTCTCAGCATGCGGTCGGTCAACCAGTTTTTGATCCAACCTAACATATCTCTCCTTATATCATGCTCTGTTAACTTTATAAGAAGTCTCTTACATAGCTAGAACACTATTCAATGAATTTCGAAAATCGAGATAAAATTTATCGAACGCTTTATGTCGGTCAAATGTTGAAATCATATAGGAAAAAAATTCCTCCGATTTACTCAAACTTGTGAGTTCAGATCGAAAAAAATTTTGTACTTAAAATGTTCCAAGATTCGGTCTCTAATAATATCAGTTTCTAAGAGTTTGTCAATCAATCCTGCATTTAATTGATATTTAACGATGTTATAATGCGGTTTTGCTAGTTTGTTTGCTATTTTTTTAAAGCGAAATTGCTAGAATTTATTGAGAGCTTTGGATATTTTTATTTTATTTAAAATGACTAATCGTTATACCGTTGGTTCGGAAGTAAAATGGGACGAGCCAATATAATTAACTATTAGGTCATCTGAAAAGTTCGTGCCGAATTGGACTTCCTAAATTTTATGAGTCTCAAAATTACACTCTGTAGAAAGAGCTTCAACTTATTAACGAACTTTAACATAATTTGATGACTTTCTTTTCTAACAAAGCCAAATAATTTTAATTCTAATGCATGAATATATTAATATAAGAATTGGAAAATGTTGTAGGAAAAAATGGTAACGATTAATCAACAATTAATTAACATTTGTTATCATACGATCAATCATTAAAATTTAAGGATAATAATATTCCTTGCATGATAATATTATTCTAAAAGAATTCGTATTTATTGCATAAATTAATAATAATAAAATAATGAAAGTGGTTATAGTAGTAAAATTACCATCATATGAATGGTAATAAAATGGTAATAATAATATTAACAATAGTAACATTATTAACAATAATAGTAGAGGCCTTATAAAAAAAATTAAGATTAATGTAAAAACCCTAAAGGCATTTTATAGCGGAGTCAGATACGGAGATGTGCGTGACAGACATGGATAAAAAGAGAAGATGAGCGGACGTGGACATGCCTCACTACCGCAAAGCCCAGTGCCAAAGACAGGCAAATAATTCGCTCTAGGTCCACCTACGAATACTGTAACTCTTCCCCGAACTACCTCAGACCATGAACATCTATCTGCCCACGATCTCATTCAGAACCAGAACCCATGTGCGGTCTTCGTCATATTCTCCCACCATTAAGAAGGAGACAAGATTTTCGTTCAATCTACTTTCTTATTGAGCGATCTTGTCCCACTTTAGATTACGCTTGATTCTAATCTGAATCAGGGAGATAAAAGAAGGCCGTTCAGCCTTTTACATTCACCTTACTACTTTTCATTAATTCTAGGAAGAACACGTTTAGTTGTAACAAAAAGCACACGAATCTTTCTGTATTCTGTCTTATTATGTGTGAAATTAGTCACAAATGATCAACTATGTGTGGAAGGGATTTCGACAACGAACGTCGAGTAAGACTCACCTTGTAAGTGATCTTGAACGTGGACTAATGCGAGTTCATTTCGATTGGTTAAACGAGAAACCCCATCCGGATCTAAGCCTCATACTTCAAAAAATGACACCAGAGGCAACCGTTTTACGCCAAAGACCGTAAAATATATTCGGAACTCAATCATCCTCAAAGCGAGAGTGACATTCAATTCAAAATATTACACGAAGAAAAACTCAGGAGAGCGAAGAAAGGTATCATGAAAAAATCTCAGAAGATTTAAGGGAGATTGGATAAATATTAGAGGAGTGAAGATAACTAATAGGTTTCATTGTTGTTCGGGCCACTAAAACACTAATTAATTATTTAATGGTAAGCTTTGAGATTTATTTCCAATTCAGTTGAGTAATTATTAACAGGAAATAATGCCAGACAAGACAACACAAATGTTAAACAGATTAACAATTAACTATGCTCACCCCTCTCTCTCTTTCTTTCTTTCTCTCTCTTTCTTTCTCTCTCTCTCCCTCTCTCTAGAGAGATTTGTAACCTCTACTCTGCTTGAATCAGGTCGATCTTTGAGTTCTTTCTTGTTATTTGGCCTCTCCGTGAATCTGTGCACATTCATCCGGGTAACGTTCAGCCGCTTGGCGATGTCAGAATTATTGTGGCCCGACCGCAGGAGAGATGAGATCTCGATTCATTTGACTTCCATCTGAACACACCTTCACAAAATAGAAAAGACATTTTAATGGCACGTGCTGGAAATGTAAAACTTACGGAACTTTTTCTATCACACACATAAACCTCCCGAAAGATAAAAAAATGAATGTAAAAGAACTTTTTTAAATCCCTTTATTCTTTACCAAATAAATGATGTGATTAATTTAAAAGGTTCATATACATATATGGCTCATTTATAAGAAGTTTTTCGATCAGGTATTCTCTTTGAAGTATCTAACTCATCTATTTTGGCTATATAATGCAGCATGATGCAGGTGGTTTCGTAGTTAGAATGGTGGTTCAGCTTAAAGCTTCCCTGCTACATGTTGCAAGAATTCAATACCTTATCCCTCTACTACAAGAAAAGAATGTCTCTTTTGACAACTTCAGTCGATTTGATGGCCTATTCCCGAAATAGAAATATTACTTAATAGTTTGTAAACCCAACTTTATTTTTGAATGCAAATATATAGACTTCAATGTAGTCAGTGTCTTAAATTTTTTGTATCATTTATTTTATTGCTGAACTTCTAATACTGAAGATCAAACGTTCACGTGTGCACCAAAGTTCTTGTTCAATTAAATTATTTGAAACGACATTCTCAACTTCTGTCCTAGTCATCTTTGATGAATGCACAGAGAAGTGATTTTGTTAATACTCAGGAATTTTAACCTATCAGTTTTCTAATATAACGTAGATGATCCAAGAATGGATACTTAAAAAAATGTTAAATAAATTCTTTAGTAGTCATGATTGTCAAAACTAAATTCTTAAGGGACATATATAAGCGAAGAAGCTTTGAAAAAATACAGCAGCGTTAGTAAGCACGTCTCCGCCATTGCATGAACTTCAACAATACAGTACTATCTACTTTGTAGGCTAAGGTAGTAGCAACTATCACAGGAGAACTAGACAACTGTACGGATCCTGACAATTGATTGAAGGATAAATTTAGATACTTAAATAAGATACGTTAAAGCACTTCATTAGAAACATCGATTCTTGATAATCTAAGGAGCCATATAACCTTGATTCATGTGATTAAGTTAAAGAAGTTAACTCTCGGAGAACGTTAAGAGACAGAATAATTCTACCTTAGGATTAGTTTACAGACGTGGCTGATACACAATTGTATATGATGTAAATTCTAATGACTAATGATCACTTCACACATGCTTTAATTGTTATCGAGAAATTTCTCAGACATAAGTTTAGGTAAACAACCATGTCACATTAAAAATTTGCTCTTCAATCCCTGTAAGCAAGTACAGGTGTTGTGACAAAAGTAAAGTGAAACGGAGAAAGGAATTTAAACTAACTTTAATTAGAGCAAAAATTTTGAGAAGTTCTCTAATATATTAGGCCCAATATACGTGACTAGCGGCAAACCAAAGGTCTAACGTAGAGACTGTGAAGTCGGTGGATATAGATGCAGCAGGAGAGGGAGTCCTGTTGATTTCAAGAACAGTAGGGACTGCCAGGCCAGGTTGTAAAATGGAAACCACTGTAGGCGGACCTTTGTAGATATGTAGGCCACCCAATTCGCCCGCAATCCTGTCAAAGTAGTCTCTAATTTATTAAAGGGGAGAAGCTACCAGAACTGGTGAAGGACTTTAATTAACTTCGAGTATTCTGAAGTCCTCTAAATTAATATCGATTACCTCTCTTAGTTCCACTACTGGAGGTGACGGGATATGTAACACAGGTGGAGAACGGAACTGAAATATTGTTATGCTATCCTCACTAAGAATAGAGTCGCAATTAGGACTTGGTCAATCTAGGGAGGAAAACACTGGGAGGTTATCTAATATAACTCTAGACACACTAGTAGGATCACTGTAAGAGCTATTAATACTAACACTGATTGTCACTAACGTCCGCAAAGTAAGTAGAGGAAGAGGAAGATCTTCCAGATTCAGATGGAGTTGAAGATTTCAGCAAAGTCTGAGTAGATCGGTGGAAGTCAAGAAGACGCCAATGGAGAGGAGGCCTATCTCTTAGATCCACAGGATTCTTCTTGCGAGGTTTAGCCCGGTTACCATATGCTGCTCTGTGACCTAGAACTATTTTGGCTGCAGGGGCGAAGTAAAAATGATGTGGAGCACGCGCAGGTCACCCATTTCTTGTAATGAGCGCTCTGTCGAAGAGCGGAATATTAGAAGCCTGCGTGGCCCACTCCTCGGCGTCTCTAAGTGCCGGTCCCCATCCATAGTGTAGAACCCAGTAATATAGACGGAGGCGCTGCTAAGTAGTTTGTCTTTCAGCAGAGGTAAGTACTTTGCGTACCCTCTTGAAGGCGGCACTATTCATATGTGTACTTAGGTCACTCATGACCATAGACCACCGTGTAGTGTCACGCGTCGCTGGCCACTGCAGCTTATTCTGGAGGAAATTCTTGTGGACCACGGGCCGGTGTGCCAGGTGTAGGCAGCAACCTGTCTGGTTGAGGCTGAAGAGGATAGACCAATGGGAAAATTAAGTTCTTAGAGCCTCTGGCCTGTTATTGCCCTGGTTGACAACAGAGATCGCGGGGGAAGGGAACCTATTCCCCACGATCGTATCCTTGGTTTGAGAGTGAGAAGGAATATCTCTTAGCGTCGGTGGCACACCCAAGGCCGCCACCCATGGGGTGTATCTGATGCATGATGTTGACGCTGAAGAAGGGCATCAAAAGGAGGAGCAACAAGGAGTAACAAGGAAAGTAAGTACCCTAGGAGACCTTACGGTCCATTCAAAGAGGGTACCTTTGGAATAGCAATCGAGCGGGCACATGGCTGCTCAATTGTTTTGCGTCCCTAAACGGCCACTTTTCAAGACTTTGTCTAGTCTTGACTTGAACTGGTCAACAGATTCACTGTTGACAACTTCCACTGGAAGTGCGTTCCACTTACCGCAGATACTGTAGGTGAAAAAGTTTCCACACAGATTGCGTTTGTAACGCTTCTGTTCAAGTTTGAAGCCGTGATTGCGCGTTCTGTTCTCACTCAGTGTGAAAATATCCCGGTAGTCAACATTGTCGAATCCTCGAAGTATTTTGAAGACTTTGATGAGCTGACCACGCAGTCTATGGGTTTCCAGCGAGAACAGATCTAACTCCCTTAGTCTATCCTCATAACTTTTATGTCGGATAAAGGGGAATCAGTGTGGTTGCCCTAGCTTGTACGCGTTCCAATCTCGCGATGTCCTTTCGCAATGAAGGACTCCAAAATTGTACGGCCTACTCCAGGTGCGGTCGGACAAGTGAGTTGTACAGGCACAGTACAATCTCCTGGTTCCGATAACCAAACTGGGGCTTAATATAGCCTAGCATCCTTTGGACATTTTTCTCCGCCTCAATGCACTGTTTCAAAAACTTGAGGTCACTAGTGATTGTTACACCCAAGTCCTTCTCAGTGTTGGTGGATTCCATAGCAGTTCCCTTAAGGATATACTGAGATTGGGGGTTTCTGTGGACGATATGCATTACTTTGCATTTCCCTAGGTTGAAAGGCATTTGCCACGTGTCCGACCACTCCCCAATCTTCTCAAGATCTTGCTGCAGGCGGGCAGTATTTCCATCCTTTGCAACGTTCATACCAAGCTTGGTATCGTCGGCAAATTTGGAAATCTTGGCAACCATGTCACCGTCCATGTAGTTGACGTAGATGATAAATAGTAGTGGTCCCAGGACAGAACCTTGAGGCACCCCACTAGTAACCGGCACCCACTCAGAAAACTGTCCATTCACCACCACCCGTTGCCGTCTGCCACTTAGCCAGTTCTCGATCCAGCCGGCTACCTTTCTGTCTATGCCAAGCGCTCGCACTTTCCGGAGAAGGCTGCGGTGTTGTACCTTATCCAAGGCTTCCTGAAAGTCTAGGTAGACCACCTCCACCGCCTTGTCCCGATCATGCTCAATGAAAACGAAGTGGAAGAATTCCACAAGGTTTGTCAGGCATGACCGTTGCCTTCGGAAACGTGCTGGGAACTCCTCAGTAGCAGGTTCGACTCTAAATACGACGTCACTTTGTCCACCATGAGGCATTCCATGATTTTACCGACTATCGAGGTCAGACTGATAGGTCGGTAGTTCGACGGTTGGTTACGGTCTCCTTTCTTCAAGATAGGAGTCACCTCCGCCTCACGCCAGTCACTAGGAACGCATTTGGCCTGGATTGACATATTAAAGATAGCGCACAGATGTCGTGATACTTCATCGCACACTTCCTTTAACACTTTAGGTAGAAACCCGTCCGGTCCAGGGGACTTATTCGTCTTTAGGTCAGCGATCTTCTTCTTTATTTCTCCTTCGGTGAAATCCATTGCCTCCAGCTTTTCCCCCGAGTAGGAATCCGTCGGTTTGGGAGTGGGACCACACTCTTCAGTAAACACTGAAGAGAAGTAGTCGTTGAGGAGGTTAGCATTTTCTGCAGCTAAATGCTTTAATGTCCCCTCCTCATTCCTCAAAGGGCCAACCACTCGACGGATTGGTTTACGGCTGTTCACATATCTAAAAAACTCCTTGGGATTCTCTTTACAGAGTCTTGCCCCTCGGAGTTCCTCAGACCGCTTAGCCGCCCTTATGCTTGACTTCACTCTCCTGGCTAGCCTCCGGTATTCGTCAAAGTCACCCGAAATCTTTGATTGCCGGTACACATTTCTCTTCTCCCTAAGCAGTTGGCCGATTTCTCGATTAAACCACTTTGGTTGAACAGAGGACCAACGGGGGCATTTCAGAGGGATAAAACGCGATTGAAGACTCATGAATGTGGTTTTGAAACTGTTCCAAGAGTATTCAACAGCATCGCACTCTTCTAGCCTCTCGTCAGTCAGTCCTGCGCGTAGACCTGCAAAGTCTGCTCTTCTCAAATCCAGTTTCCTTGATTTACTAGTTGCAGGCTCTGCCTTGGGGACTTTGACTACAAATCTAATTAGTCGGTGGTCACTGCCACCGAGCTCTTCGCCAACAGAGAGGTCCTCAACGATGTCATCCTCGGAGGTGAAAACCAAGTCAAGGATATTGTCTCCTCTCGTTGGCTCTCTCACCCATTGAGTCAGAAACTCGTTGTTCGTGAACTCCAGGAGTAGTGCGTTCTCGCCACAGGTTCTCTGGTTTCCCAGTCAACTTGTGTGTTGAAATCACCCATGACGATACACACTCTGTCTTCGACAAGTTCTCCTAGTAGCTGGTACAGATCTTTGTCCTTTCCGACGAGTTGGGCAGGAGGTCTATAAAGAACCAGGGTCTTGTATTTGGCCGGACCTATCTCTAGGTCAACACCTAGTAGTTCATGGTCGGATATGATGTTGCAATCCGTCGAGTTGAGAGTATCCTTGACATACAACATCACACCGCCACCCTCTCTGTCTGACCTATCTTTCAGGAAGAGCTGGTAACCGGGAATCGTGAATTCACCTTCAAAATCTCGGCTGGAGGTTTTTATCCATGACTCCTTTATGGCCACCATCTCAGGTTCCTCTGTTACTACGAGGCCACGGAGCTCAAGAAACTTATTCCTGATTGACCTCGCATTAAACAGAAGAACTTTGATGGAGTCCCCTAGTGTAGGAATCCCTACGCTCTTCCGTTTCCCGGCTTCTCTGTTTTCGTGGTCACACCCTTTTTGACGACCTCAGAGAAGGTCGTTCCAGGAGGGACACGGGCATGCTGGCGCACGTCCGCTTTCGCTTTGTTTAGAACGCTTCTTTGGGTGCGTTCCACGACATCTTGAATTAGGTTGGCGAGAAAGGCCTTCCCTTTAAATGAGAGATGTACCCTGTCCCTTTGGTAGAGGTCGTCTCTACCGATAAAGGTACGATAAGGGTCCACGAAGAAGACTCCTTCTGTCGTGCAGAGATCCGCCAACCTTCTGTTCACTGCGCCTTTTCTTTCGTGAGTGGTTCGGGATGGACCTCTTCTCGGAAGCATCCCAACCACCACACGTTTGCGGGTTTTAAGCCCTATGTCGTCCACGGCTCCCATCACTGTTTGGATGGTCTTACCACTGAGGCCAACCTTACCCCCTCTGAGGAAGAGGTCGTTGCCGCTCACCATCAGAGCAACAACTGAATTCTCAGAAATCTGAGCTTTCTCTGCCTCTACTCTGATGTTGTGGTTACCCCGTCCTGACAGGCAGCTTACCTTCATGCTAGTGCGAAGGCGGGCCGCTAGCAGCGGCTGCAGATTCCGTGTTTGCGAGTCACCAATGAGGGTGACCTTCGGACACTTGGTCTCTGAAGACAGGGTCTTCCCTTGTGGAAGAGGCCTTACCTTTTCCCTTTTACTCTCCACATTCTTATCTTTCTTTTTCTTCTTCTTTATCTGTTTTTTTCTATTTTTGGTTCTACTTTTGTTTCAACTATCTTCTTTTTCTTTTTTCTTCGTTTCTCCTTTCTTCTTTTTCTCCTTTTCTCTTGCCTCAGCTAGCTTAGCCTTAGATGATGCCGGAATGTCAACTTCATTACCAGGGGATTCCGACACGTCAGTGGGCGGCGCCTCTTCTAGGCATCGAACCTGAGCTACGTTAAGGGCTTCGAGCTTCTCCAACTTTCCCTCAAGGACCTTAGCTCTCTCCTCTGAGGCTCTATAGAGGTCTTTTAATTTTTTCACCTCTCACGTCAATATGCAAGTAGTGCAGATACTTTCAGGGCTGCATTTTGAGTAGCAGCCCTCCGGAAAGTCAACGCACCACTTTTCTAACTGGCATATTGCACAGTTGTGTTTGAGACGAAGGGGTCCTTTTTTGCCTGTCATTTTGAGCGCTTTCTCTCTCTCTGAAAACTCGTGACCAATCAATGATAAAAAAGGAGGGTTGGTGAGTTCTCCCAGCGTGAGTCGCTCCCGCCTATCGATCGGAGAGGTTTCGGATCTTTCAGAAGGCACGCTCCATGTGCTGCTGTTCGTCCGACCGAGTCGTCAAACCTCGGCGTGCCGTGGCTCCCAACCAAGCAGCACTGACGGTCCCCGAAGGGGCCATCGATTTCTTACCAGGTGAGCAACAACGAAGCACGCCCCTTACTAAACTCCTACTAGTTCCCTTCACAACGACCAGGATCTCGGAGTAGCGTTCAATGGATATCCCGCCACACCAAGGAACTCGACCCAAGGCTTTTTATTGGCCTGGCAACCAACATGGGAACAAAGGGCCGTCACCTAGGACCAATGCTACCATAAGCACCCGTCAACGGGCACTGGGAACGGTCAATAATTACGCGCCAGGGAAGGGGTTAACGGGGCACTACCCTCATCCCATTCATCGTGCCCCAACGCCTAGGACACCTCTAGTCCTAGTCTCTCGCAACCAGTGAGCGTCGATTGGCGTTGCTTATAGAGGTTCCAAAGCCTCTCTTTTGACGCATGAGGTAGCTGCCAGGTCCTTATAGGTAGATAGAGGAAGAAAGGGAAAGAGTGACACGATAGGAGTAGGCTTTTTTTTTTTTTTTTTCTTTTTGTATGAGTGGGAGATAGGATAAAAGTAAAAAAGGAGAGGGATAGAGTAGAAAAAGGAAGGAATGACGCACTTAGTCTGGAACCTCGTTTCCGACCAAATCGACAAGAAAAGCCCTACCAGGGGGTACCCAGAAGAGGTACCCCCGCCGACATAGCTCGAAAAGTCCAAGGTCTACACAAGCTCTCTTCCTGCGACAAGGGGGCGTTACCTCTCCCTCTATTTTCGTTATGAAAAAGAAAGAGAGAGAGAGAGTCTGGGTCCTCTGAATCCGTTAGTACTGAATCGGTCTGTGTGCGCTCTGAAGGAATGACGATTCCGGTATCCTCGGAAAGGTATGGATCAGTTGACGTAAACTCTTTAAACATCACACTGGGTAAATCTCACCGGGGCAAGTAAAAGGAACGGGAAGTAAGAGTGGTGCACAAAAAAATATCCGAAGGCACGGGAGGTGTGTACACCACGAGGACCGGATAGCGACTAATGCTCGTCTTGGGCCCTGTAGGTACATGGGCGCTTCAAAATGTTCGTGGAAAATGACAGTTGGAAAAAACAGTCTAAGTTATGATGTTTATTTTTCAAAGGTCAATACACTTCTGCAAACGTTGATACCACCCTTTAAGTCCATCTGTGTAAAACTGAGAGCCATGCGATTCAAACCATATCAAAGCAGCTACTTTTACATCTTCAACTGATGAAAAATTGGTACCTTTCAATGATGTTTTCAGGCTTTGAAACAAAAAGGAGTCGGATGGGGCTTAATCGGGGCTGTAAGTTGGATGTCGGATGATTTCTCATCGAAATTTCAATAGCACAGCTCTTGTCTGTCGAGCGCCGTGAGCAGGTGCATTTTCTTGGTGAAAGAGAAGGCGCCGATGCAGCTTCCCAGGCCATTTTCTGCGATTTATTTGGACAGTTTCCTCAAAACGCCTTTATAATAAGCAGCTGTAATTATTTTCTTGTTTTCGAGCAGGTCAGCCAGCAAAATCTCATCTGCATCACAGAAGACAGTGGTCTTGACCTTTCCTCCTGAACACTAAGATTTTGCCTTGACTGGCCCACTTCAACCCCTGGGCATCCACTGCTTTGAATGAATTTTGTCCTCAGGCTCGTCATTAGTAGAGCCATGTTTCATTCCCGGTTACAATTCTCTGCATAAAAGTTTCGGAGTCGGATCCCACTTGTTCAAAATTTCTATTGAAAGATCTGCCCTTGTTTGTTGCTGATCTGGGCGCAAAAGCCTAGGAACCCACCGAGCAGAAAGCCTGCTTAGCCCGAAACTCTCCACCAGAATCACGTGTGCAGAACCCACGGAGATATTGAGTGTGTCTGCTACTGATTCAGTGGTTATTCGTCTATCCTTTTCAATCAGGTCGCGAACAGCATCAATTTTTTTCACACAAACTGACGTGGATGGCCTGCCACTGCGGGGATCATCTTTAATCTCATTTCTTTCCAATTCTAAAACTACTTATCCATTTGTAGGTGGTTGAATTCTTTGGAGCATAGTCACCATAAACCTGTTCCAGAAAGTCAATGATTTGGCTGTTCTCCCACCAGAGCTTCTCCATGAATTTGATGTTTGTCCTGGCCTCGATTTTGAAGGAGGCCATGTTGCTTGAACGGCTACTGACTTCCAACTCGCGGCGCCGCGTTGTCACATGCGTTTAAGGGTTCCTGTTAAAACAAGTTATAACAGGTTGGTACAAGAACGGTCAGGTGCATTGACATGAAAATCCTTTTATATGTTTTTTAGTTATGTACTTTTTCCGCGAATCTTTTGAAGCACCTGGTATTATGGCATGAATTCAGAAATAAAATATGACCATGAAACAAGAGTTAAATAATTTTATCTGACTCGAAAATGAACTTTTATTATGATAAGCAAAAACTCGAGTATAAAACAGGGAAAGAAACGCGAAGGAAAATTAGAATAAACATTTATTATAAGAAACAATTAAAATAATAAATTAGAATAAACAGGAGACCAAATTAGAACAAATTCTAAAATTTAAAATTCTTATAACTAGTACTAGAAGTGGAGTGAGGGAAGTAGAGCAATGTTAGCAATAATTATAAATTAACAGAGGAGCCATGGATACAATGCGATGTGAATAACCAGCAAGGGTATTAGGTAGATCCCGGATTAAACGTTAGAGATAGCAGATGGGAATGAGTCACTATGCTCTTTCTGATTGGTAAGCTGAAGTTGGGGTAACTTTTTCTTAGATTATTGAAGTTGATTCTTGGCTTACACCATGTTAAGTAGATCTGTACGGAGTGAGAAAGTCCGGTATTTGTGTAGGTAGTAACATCGGTTTTTTTCCCTTTCCATCCTTGTTGTGCTTGTTACTATATACAATGTTTTGCTATGCAGTCGTAGAAGCTCTCTTTTAGGTGTTCTTGATAATGTCATTACTGGGATTTAAGGCTATGTATGTGATGACCGTTTGCACACTTGTGTTGTAGATCGTTCTTTTGTTTTATTGCCTTATATGTATATATATATATATATATATATATATATATATATATATATATATATATATATATATATATATATATATATATATATATATATATCAAGACGTATATAAAGCGAGTTCTGTACGAATGTTTTTTTTTTAGTCCAAGGACCTTATGTACCCTCCGTCACATATCTATGTTGTACGCTGTTAATCCTAACAATTATTATCTTCTTCCAACCTGACCGGATAATTGTAAATTTTGAGATGTTTCTTTTAATCTTACATCGTTGTTCATATACACTGATATTTTCTTTTTAGGTAGCCAGTTATCTACGTTTCTAAATGGTGAGATGATGAGCTAATTTATTAGGTTTGCAAACTGGATATTTCGAACAGCGGCTCACAGTGGGAGGAAGATGGGCAGCGTAAAGGCAAATGAGAGGGAGATAAGGAACTTTACTTTGCTTCATTGGCGTGACATATGTATAGCGGCGCGATTCGCGCCATTTTTATTTAAGAGCTAAAATGAGACCCTTGTTTCATTCATTTTTTAATTGCTGCAAAAATTCCACCAAAATCTGAAACAGGCTTTTCACTTGATAACAAGCATCGCAACAGTTGTTCTTCTGATCAGACTATCAAATATGGAGAGCTCGCAGACTCTGACTTTGTTTAGTCCCACATTATTTGTAAACATTTTGAATCTGATTAACATTAATATGCAAGCCATTCGACAACATTTCTTCTACCAATTGTGTGTTTATTCAATGACGATAAAAGCTGGTCTTTAACCTTGTGACTTCTCTTTTAAAACTTTTTCTTCAGCTGTATATGGATCATCCTATTACTAAAATATATTGTTTAGTAAATTATGTATGATGACTACCCTTCTTTCATTAAAAAGAATATTATTTTTCTATAAGTTAATTAATGGATACTTTCAGTCTACCATGATGTAGAAGTGACGTTTCACGCATTTGTTTATCTAGAAATTACGGACATCATATTTTTCAATATTTTTAATGAGACCTTAATAATCTTTCGCGTTATTCAACAAAGAAACTTCCGCTGAAATGTCGACTTTTGCAACATCTGGGAGAATGTATCAAATTAATCCAAAATCAATTCGTAGAAAGGAAGTGTGTTCGACGAACATTGACGTACATCCAAACCAACGTGACACAGAACTTCATAATTCAATTCTTAGGGGCTTGAGGAAGCAAGGATCGCGTTAAATGTGCAATGTTTCCCGAGCACAAACATTGCACATTCCACGCGGTCCTTGCTTCCGCAAACCCCTAACGATAAAATTATGCAGTTCTGTGTCACGTTGGACCTCAAAGTTCATGAGTTTCACCTTCTATGCTTCTACATAAATTTGAGTTAATATATTTGTGCACATCATTAGGTATGTACATTTAAATCTGTATTTAAAAATTTTGCCTCACGATTCATTAAACTTGTGCGTGGAGCTCACGCAAAGAATAAATATTAAATTAAATTAAAGTACAATCATTGAATTTGTGTATTTGAGGTACAGAGGATTACACTTGAGTAAGAACCTGAAGACATTCAACTCATTAAGTTTAAACATTTGGAGTAATGAATGCTTAATTTTTTTTTTATAGGCTCATACAAGTGATGAATAAAATAAAGAATCTTTGAGAGAAGTGCATAGATCGGAATTTATAAGTATGTGTAATAATTATATATTATTAGCTAAATTTGTTAGAGGAATTAAATTCGTATAACTAGTCCTCTTAGCTGCGTTGTATAAACTTTCTTAGAGGGATTAAAAGTCCGTGTCTGGGTCCCTGAAGAATTTAGAATTAAGGATTTTTGCAGTACAAGGTATTTTGACCCCTCAGGCTTCCATTTCACTAATCTTTATTCCTGTCCAAAATAAATGCTAATATTATATTTCGAAGGCTTATTCATCTATATAATTTTATCCACTTATCTCAACCACGGTAAATTTATCGCCATTCATCATCTAAAAAAAGATTAAACATTGATGCACTTCTCTCGTTTCTTCTTCACTCGCGAAAGTCCGTTATTGAGGAATAATGGGTTGAATCCCTCCAAAACCTTCTCTTTGATCTCCTTGTCATCAGCGAAAGAGATCCCCCCTAGCTGCTTCTTCATGTGTGTGAAAAAGGCGAAATTCTAAACCAATAGGGGGGTAGGGCAACAATTCGAAGCCGCAAGAAACCAATTTGTTCAAGGCCACCATGCTCTTGTGTGCAGGTGCATTGTCCCGCAAGAGAAGAAGACCTCATGTCACTTTACATTTGGGTTTCTGAAGAAGATCTTTCCGAAGCTTCCGAACTAGATCTGTATATTATGATCCTTTAACGATGTGCGCATGATCTAAGAAGTCCACTAGAAGGATCCCTTTAGGTTCCCAGAACACTGTCACCATGAACTTGGATTTTAGTGGCGCTGGAGAAGAGGGATGCTTCCATTGCTTTCATTTGGCTTTGTTTCCCGATAGAAGTGAGGAACCCCCTTTCACCTAGGTTACGATTCGGGTCATGAATTCCTCTAGATCCGCTCTTACGAGGGCCAAAATCTTCGGAAAAGTCATTTTCCGGTTATTCTTCTGCTCAGGCGTTAGCATTCTTAGGTCCATCGGATAGACACCTTAGAAAGGTTTAGGTGATCGTGCAAGATGGTATTAATAGATCCATTACTTATCATCAGTTGAGAAGCTGTTTATCACACTGAGATTCGGCGATTATATATTACCATGCTTTCCACAATGGTCAATTTCCTTGGTGAGTACAGTTGATGAACCAGCACTTCGAGGGTTATCCTCACACGAGTCTCGGCCCTGGTTGAAGAGAGCAGCCCAACGTTTCAGAGTGAAATAATATAGCGCACTGTCTTTTAATGCTGTCTTCAACTCCTCATGTATCAACTGTGTCGCTTTCCCTTGAATCATGGAAGACTTTATCACAGCCCGCGTTTCAACTTCACTCCTTTTGCCTGAAGGTGCCATTTTCACTCAGGAAATGTAACCGTTGAACTGAATAAAATGCGCTGGACGATGCTAGCCCGGGCTTACCTGTTATAACATGTATTAGCATGATCCAACTGCAACAGTCTCCTGTCTTCTTTCCTTGTATGTTAGGCCGAAAACTCACTAACCATCTAGTATTCTCCTAAATTATTCTTTATGAGTGTAGGTTCTCTTTATTTATAACAATTCTTGTGGTGCTAGTTTCTTCTTTTTTCTTAATGCTGTTAGTTTTATTATATCTATCTCTTACTCAATTAGTCTACCTTTTATTATCCTTTTCTTATAATAGTCTTATTTTGCCATATTCCATTTTATTTCAATAATGTTCGATACAACTTTTTTAACTAAAATGTGAAAAAATACTAAAAAAGCAAGATTTACTATTTTGTGACGTGTTGAGATTAATTAATTGACGAAAATCAGTCGTTTGGTATAATTACCACCTTAATAATTTTAAAAACTCAATTATGTGTAATTACAATTATATTTGACACATTTATGTCCAGTAATCCTGGAGTCATTTCACTTTTCAGAGTAAACTTTATATGTTGTGAAAGTAGTACCAAATTTATCTGTTGTAGAGGCTCCATAATTCCCAAGATGCTCTCATGAATTGGAAAGGGGAGGAAAGATCATGCTAATGTCTATTGATAGACATGAATTTGAGTCCAGTTGTAGATATTTATTCACATTATAAAAAAGGCAGGAAAACTAATAAGATTAGAAGAAAATTACCTAAGAATTGACAATGATGCATAAATTTTTCTCTGTGAAATCAGGCAGAAGAAAATCATCATCATCGTCAGTAAAAGTTTTCTCACAATGTTGTATGGGGTACATCAATGGCTCTAATGCCAGTCACGCTCAATAAAATCTGGTCTAATTTAGTAGTCGTGTACAACAACACCAAGATATGGTAAAGGGTTACCTTCTGCCCCACATACAAACAAAACAAGAAAATTATAAGAGTAACAATAATTTCATGAAAAAGAAAAACAGATGATTTTTTTAGAGCCGAAAGTTTCGCTGTAACTAAATCGTAGTTGTTTCTGTCACGATAATGTCAATAATAAACATTTCGAGGAACCGAAATTCCAGAGAGCGACTTAAAATGTATTCTGTTATCAATAAAATCGATTCCAATGTACTTCAACTAATATTTGAGAGTAGATCCACTCTTACCAAATTTTGTAGTTCAGAAACTCTATTTCCAATGATATTTAATCCTTATTTTACTTATAAAATCTAATTATAAAAAATAATTGTAGAATTGTCTCCCAGCAACAAGAGCTGAATAATGTGTTTGAGATGTTTAAAATACTAAATAATAATCAATATATACAATTTTTTATATTTATAACTTTTTATATATTAGTTACGAAATTTTATGTTTGGCAGTATTTGTGGTGATGGGATGATATAATCTTCAGTAATTTTCTTTGCATCCAGAAAACTACTGCATGTAAGTACCAATAACTCAGTTACGGCACTTTGCCACTATATTTACGCATCAGATATATTCATAACATATCGATAACGACTGCCAAACATGAATTTTAGGATTCAAATTACCGATGACCCGGTTGTAAATAATTACTTTGCTTTATAATTATCATGGTTAAAGGCCTATTTATTTTCACTGATATTGCTTCTAGTAGATTGTTTCTGGCAAGTTAATATCCTATTATACTCTCTAATAGATAGTATGTGAATAGGTTGAGAAAAATAATCTTGATTTCTCCAATTAAAAAATGTTTTAGAAGAGAGTAAAAAAGTGGAAAAGAGACATTTTGAGTTTATTTATTTGTAAATTTTAGTAAAGCGAACTAAATTTATCTTCGAATTATTGTTGACCAGTCATGTCGGTAAATCTTAGACTGCTCTGTCACGTACTCTGAATCAATAAAGGGTATTTTTATTCTAAAATAAAATTAATTTATTCAATGTTAAGTATGTGCGAGTATATTATTGTATAGGGGGATGAACTCAACCCTAATAATTTTGCTTACCAAGAAATCTTGGCAGCCAACATTGTTTGTGGCAATATTAAGCTTTGCAAGAGTACGAACTGTTGATAAGAGAACAAGGTATGAAAGCGTTGTCTTCTGGATGACTGAGACCGTACAAAGATACATCTGGATTTGCTATAAGAAGATTACTTAAAGTTAAACTCTTTCCAACAATCACCAGATACTTCACTCGGGTTTTGCCTGCTCTTTTTTGGTATCAGAGAGGTGTAATTGCACTGACGATAATCTGAGAGGATGAATTTGATACGTCGGCATAGGGGCAATGAAGGAAGAATGCCTTGCCTAGGAAAAATCAAAGTGTAGATCATATAAATAGGTGAATAGCACAATTATACAACCTTAATTAGTACTACTAAAGCTTCGATAACGAAAAGAATTTTCTAAATATTAGAGAAGGGAGGAATTCATTATTAACTTCCCAAGATTCCATCCCAGACTGGGGGAATAACCAGGAAGTACTTGTATTCTTTCAACTGGAAATATATTTAAATCAATACAACACGTTCGTATATTTAAATCTGTATATTCTTTCATAAGCGCTTGTTTGGCAGCAGTGAAAGACCACATTCAAGGCCACTTTGGTGGAGGGCTAAAATTGTTTCAGGAAATCGCAAGCAGATTTATTACTGTCTTCATACCACTTTCCTACATCATTTTTACGCCTACAACATTTTCCTACCGTTTCTTTCATCCAACACCTAGGAATAAAGTGGAATAATAAAGAACCTAAAAGGATGGGCTCTGTGCGCAGTTGTTTGTACTTGTGTGCATGTGTATGATTGGGTGAGAATAGTATGTGCTTCCTTGTGTGTGTTTTGTGTATTCTTTCATATGCGCACGTAACAAACTCCCCCGCATCTGACCATCTGAAAATGAATAAAAATAAAATAATTTTTAACTTGAGGAATATAAGTATTGTTTTATTTTTCTCTTGTCCATTAATACTGCTCTATTGCTCTTTTAATAAGAAGTTTCTAAGTTGCGGTCTTTGAAAGTATTATCCATCTTGCTTGCCTGTTTGATATCTGCGCGAGGTTTTGATTTTTTTTATCATTGGCGATTTGGTTTAATTTTTCATGACGTGCTAACGAAGCTGGAATTTAAAAGAAGACCTGATAGTATGACTTTTCACGACAAATTCCAAGAGAAACCCCAAGTGACTTTGGAGTGGAGTAAAATCTGCAAACTAGTTTCCCAACTATCAGATGTAGACAAGAAAGAGAGCATATAATAACTTGAATTGAAATCACTGCTTACTACAAATCTCCAACCACAAAAATAGGCTCTCACCCAGGCTTGTCAACAGAATGGCGTTGAATGTTAGAGGAAGTAAGCGATTTTTTTCGATATCTATAAATCTAGTTAAGTATGGTAATTTACATGAGACTAAATAATAAACGACAGTGTTTATGTTGATTTTACCTTACTTCTCTGAATGTGCAGAATTTTAAAAAATACATTCAGGAAAAATATAAGGTAAAATGGTTATTAGTTACTTACCGATGAATTTACTCTTGGTCAGGTGTTATTTCTGTCTGGCTTCGTGAACTTTTAGAACCAGAAGAGCTCAAAACTTCTCAAAAAAACTCTAGGGGATGAATGAACTTAGCCACAGAGTCGTTGCTACGTAAACACCTCGTTATGATGAACCAGAGGTTCTCATTGAGATTTAAATTCGGGTCATTCCCTAGCCAGTACACTATAGGGTCCAAGTCACAAATATCGAACCACTTCTTAATGAGCTTAACCGTGTCCACAGGTGAACCATCGTGCATAAATACCATACTTGGCAAGAGTCACACCAATACTACAGGTTGTTTCAGAGCAGCTCTACTTACCTATCCTTACTCTTTTAACATTCTACTCTCAGACTACATCTTTGCTGACGCAGTGCTAACCGAAAGTACCGCAGGACATAAATATTTCATGCTGTTTCACGGTGGCTGGTTTGTACTTAGTAGCGAAAGGATCTGACCCACACATCACCCTTCTCTTACCCCTTAGGTTCTTAGTAACAGTAAACTTTGCCTCCTCATAACTCCTTAACCCCATCTGCCACTTACTTTGTCCCAATCTAAGAAGTATATTGTTAACCGAGTCGACTTGTCCATCTTTGGATTCAAGATCATCCAGAATTTATTTTCTTGATTTGGCTCTTAAAAGGACCAGGACTGAACAATATAAAAAAATCTCTAAAGTAAAATGGTTGAGGAATAGAAGAAAAAGTCTTGATTTGAAATCCATATCAGCTGTTTGCAGAAGCAATCATATATGGAAGAGATTCTATAGAAATCACTGCATTATGGAAAATTTGACTAACTCGATTACCAAAAGAATGCAGGAGTGTATAAATCAAGTTAAGTATGGTAATTTACAAGAGAATAAATAATATGCGTCAGTGTTTATGCTAATTATAAATTATTTCTCTAAATGTGAATTAACCAGAGAAAAGTATTGTGTTGAGAAAAACAGAAAAATTCAATGGAATTTCTTCCAGTATTTTGTATTGTCTGATTTTCCATCACCAGGAACCACTTTCAGATAAATGTAGTCGGTGACATAAAAACACTTAAAAACTACCTATCCCACCCAATCCTCTAAGAAAAAACAAGCAGACAAAGCCACTTATCATTTTCCATGCCAATTGGCCATTCATAGAAATGGGCTGCTATGTATTTTAGCATCTCGAACTACACCTCTTCATACACACCCTTTGCACAGATTGGTTAGATAAATCAGAATGCATGTTTGACTCGTTCATCACTGGTTTACGGAATCAGCCTCCTCCTAACAAATCATTATATATTCATTTAATGAATGGAACGCACTTGGTTTAATCGGCGGTCAACCTCTCCCATTTGAAAATCTTCATATCTCAGCCGTCCTATCAACGACAAATACTACTTAGTAATGTCTCCCTTTTCTTACCAGCAATTCACCTTGGTCTCTCAGTTAGGAGCTGCCGTGATCTCTGCTTCTTATTCGCTGTGCTTGTAATGCTCCTGTGGGATTGTTCAGTCCTTTACGACTACATAATTTTGAATGCTAAAAGGAGTTGTCTTCTGAAGGGTCAGAAAATCATGGACGACCAAAAAGTGGATATTTGTGTGGGAGGTACAGCTTAACTTTTTCAAAGAGTCTTTTCTTTTTTTCGAAACGCCACAGAGTTACAAGTGCGTCCAGTTCGTTGTTTGTTTTCACAAACCTTTTATGCCTCTTTCCACATTCCTACTTGGGATACTGAAGTGCGTAATATATTGTAAGCTTCCGTCGTACGAACCCTCACTATGGTTGATTGGTTCTAGTCGCATGTAAGCTTTAGTGGTTTTCCTTGCCCAAACTAAACCTTTGCAATCTTAAAAGTTTCTTATCAGGAATTAATAAATAATTTCAAACAAGGCTTAAAATTCCCCTAATGTGTCTTTGAATCCTAAATTAAATAAAAAAAGAATCTTGATATCATGGTTTTAGGGCTAATAAAGACAACAAAGTAATGGTTTTAAATATCGCATCATACATTGATAAAACAGATTCCCTCTTAACCGAGAACTCTACTTATACTTC
The DNA here is from genome assembly GCA_963969495.1 of Ceratothoa steindachneri. NCBI lineage: Eukaryota > Metazoa > Arthropoda > Malacostraca > Isopoda > Cymothoidae > Ceratothoa > Ceratothoa steindachneri. The sequence goes on from OZ018324.1 coordinate 30,737,897, forward strand.
CATTCTTTCAACTCCTTTTAAATCTTTTCAGGCAGATTTTAACCAAGAGGTATTGGCTGCTCTAGGTTTTTTATTTGTTAATTAAAATGTTTAATGCAATCTTTCGAACTTTTCCTACATATATGATCTTCGAAAGATTCATAAGCCTGCCATTCTCCTTGGCCCTATAATTTCAAATCTGAGTTGGTGTAAGAACAAGAGGGAAAGTCCTTCAAATGACCTGCGACGTTTTGTGATAAGATGTTAAATTGTTATTGCATTGATGGTTTCATATGGTTCAGATCACTTACAAGTGCCTTTCAATGGCTAAATAAGGCTTCTCCCCCTAGAGGGTGCCACCCAGCGCTAAATCCAATGGCATATTGAAAATATCCAGGGTGGATAACCCTATGTCCCATGGTCATATGGGTCATTTCATGGCTCTAAATGGGTACAATTGATCTTTGCTGCTTTGGAAATTGAACATAACTCCTCTTGATAATAAAGCAACGCCTAGACCTAGCACTTCGCAAAAACCTAGCAAGTGGCTAGCTCACTCAGACCCTTCTTCTAAAATATATCATGTTCCCATATAAGAAATTCTATAGATTTTGTAAATCAAACAAGAAATATTGTCCTTTGATGTTACTTCTTTATATATGAAATGTCCGCGGAATTCAGCACAATAGATTAAGGTAATGACATAATGTGAATCCTTCCTTTTCATTCATAAATACTAAATTAATCATATATTTTGTCAACTTATGTAGCAAGTTATAATTATTTCAATTTTAACTATATTTATTACGAGAAAAAGGAGGGAGGTCCTATAAAGTCTTTTTTCTCCGGAGATTTAGCCTATATATTTAGGGAACATTTTAAAAAGGAATTTATCCCAGATTCACATGTACCGGGTGGCAATTGCATTCGCTATACGGACGACACATTTGTAGCGTTAAATTCTTCTTTAGACATAAATCCCTTGCTTCTCTCTTTCAATTCCTTCCCTCCACCCATTCCCTTTTGGAAGCCATGAAAAAGTAAAGGAAAATTATCTTTCCTATATTTATTAAATCTAAAAATATTCACGATCAACCAATTTTTAAATCTATAGAAAACCCACTCACTCCCCCCCAAAATTATATACGTTTTCAATCTATTCTTTTTCCATTCAAAAGCTGTTATCATGGGTATGCATGTACCCGCTATTCGTATTTATGATGCGACTTCTATTGTTAAGAAATTTGTCATTTTGGGGTACCAAGCTTATTAAATAAAGGAGAATTTATTTAAAGCTAGAAAAGTTTATTGTGGTAGTAACAGCGGGAATAAATCGCTCGTGAAATTTCTCGAGTTTTTGATACTTGTATAAAATACAAAATAAAATGGAACAAATCAGTACCCTTGTTCAAAAGTTGTCTTAGTTCTCATTAGGCATAAAAAACTAAATCTGAACCTATTATATGTTGCGTATATGAAATCCTATGTGAAACTAACCCCGCCAAAATACATAGGTAAAAGCATTGATTTTAAAAGAAGAATTAAACAACATGAAATTGTGATCTTTACTTGAATAACTTTAATAGAGCCTTACTGAAACCTCATAAAAAAAGGTCAACGGATTGAGTACAAAAATTTCCAACCCAAATCAATATTTGGGATGTTTAAATTAGACAAATAGCGCAGAAATTTTCCATTTTTAAAGATAAGTCATTTGAGGACAATACGACTTCTTAAAATATGAATCTTTCGACTTTTAATATTATTAACAAGTCATGAACATTCGAGTAATTCATATAGTTCTATAGGGTGGATGAATATTTTCTTATATATATATATATATATATATATATATATATATATATATATGATGAAAAATCTCACAAAGTGGCACGTGAGGTAATAGCATGAAAATAAAGAAGACAACCTTATATAGGGTATAAAGATCCAAAGGTAACGCCCATCACATAGTACAAACCAATGGAAAAACACAAAAACAAGACAGAAAAATACCAAGAAAAAAAACACGGCAACTAATAACAGACATATGCATCTCTAAAAGGATATGCACACAACAACGCCATGTATATGAATGTAATATTTTGGGTGCCCCTCCCCCCAAAAAAAACAACAAAAAAACCCAAACATTTTTAAGGATTATCATTAGAGCGAAAACATCTAGGAATAAGATTTAATCCACAGTCAAAACAGAGATACGTGGTGGGGAAGGAAATGCGGATGATATTACACAGATAAAGTGACAACAGGCTGCATTATGAAGTTATTTAATTTAGTACAAGTTTTTTAAACAGGGTGGAGTTTAATTAAGCCAGGGGAAATATTTCTATTAGGTAAGATGCCAATTAAGGATCACTCGACAATATTTGTTTTTGTGAAATCAGCGGAATGATAAAGGAATTTTGAAGAGTTCCAGTCAATGGGGAGGTTATTTTCAGATAAATGTAAAAATAAAGCGCTGTTTATTTCACATCCTATAATATTATACTTATGTTGGTAAATTCTAGTAGAAAAAGATTTACCAGTTGTCCCGAAGTAAGGTAAATTACAAATAGAACATTCTATAGTTTATACCTCACCTTTTTTCTTTGTATTATTGTGGACTAACATTTTATATAAATTGGATTCCTATCTAAAATTTACAGATATATTAAATTGCTTAAAAAAACGAGTGAGACAAAAAAATGGTTTAAAGTAAGGCAAGATAAGACAATTTTTGTAATTAAAAACCGATGGGTTATCATTCTATAAAAGGTTCTCTTAGCAAAGTTTAATTAAATATGCAAAAATTGACGAGGGTAACAAAGTTTTTTACCTATTTCAAAGATATTGGACAATTCCTTATCCAAAAATTCCGGACTTACAAGGCATACTGCGCGCAGAAACATAGAAGTAAATAAATACCGTTTAATTTTAACACTATGATAACAATAAAAGTGAATATATGAAATAGAGTTAGACGGTTTGCGATAAACAGAGATAAATTTTACCTTAAAAAATTCGGTCTTCCGATAGGGGGTTGTCTATCTAATCATTATCGTCCAAACGGTACAAACAAATTTAATAATAGGAAATGTGTATCCCTTCCCTTTTCTTCCCTCTTCATAGGAGTGAACAAGGTTATTTCTCATGGCCTAACTACATTTAACTACTCTTTTTCTATCCTTAAATCTCTCTCTTCGACCAAGATCGTGGATCAGCCAAATGAAGCAGGTGTATATTTAATCCCGTGTGGCTCTACAAACTGTCCCTCATTTTATATAGGAGAGTCCGGAAGAACCTTAACAAATGAATTTATGAACATATAGGTAATGTCAGACGAGGATGTACCACATTCAGTATTTTAATCATATTAGCAACTTCAACCACCAAATTGACTATTCAAAGGCACAAATCACATATAATTGTAAAGATTTCCGTAAAAGAAAAATAGTAGATTCTATATTAATAGGAAAAATTCCAAATTTTAATTTATCAGATAGGCATTCGAAATGCAGCGCCCATTCTCGTAAACCATCGTAAACAGCTTAATCAACGATCTTAGACTCGCATCCCCTGATTACTGACCTTTTCCCCCCGTTTTGTGTTTCTTTGTGGTCTTTTTTTGTTTTTTGTGATCTGTACGCTATTTATAGACTTTTGTAATCATTACATTCTCAGTATACGACTGAAGAGGGTGTTATATACTACATACTGAAACTAGTCTCGAAATTAAACTTTTGTCTCTTATACAGTGGTTCCATTATCATATACCATAACTCGCCATTGATTTCTTTTACTTATATATATATATATATATAAATTATGGCAGGATTTATTGAAACCGACCGCTAGCCTCGGGTTAATAATTTTCTTTTCAATCTTCGCGATTTGTCCTATGTTCACCTTTTCTTCATTGTTCAACCTGTGAATAAACCTACCGAAGTTCATTAGAGACTGATATTTATTAATCGCGAAAAGTTGGAAGGAAATTAATGCACCTTAGCACTTTTTTATTTTTATACTGACTCGTTTCAATACGAGAAGTAGCATCTTCAGAGTTAAAATGGAAAATTAAAACATTTTCCTATTTGATATTTTATAAAAATGTGTTAAAAAACTGACGAACGGAAAGCAGACACGTTTAGGCGAACTAGCAGGCTGAGGAGGGTCAGGTAGGGACAGGTCAAAGAAGTGTAAGTGAGTAGTTGGAGGGGAGGGGGCTTTAATCTGATTGCCAGAGGTGATTAGCGGCTAGAGTCAGCTCTCCTAAATGTACCCAGTCTCTCGATTTCCTCGTCTTGCATTTGGCAGGATTTCATGAGAGTTACATTGTATATTTAGCCTTGGTTGTTTTTCTTGAATATGTATTGCTTAAAGGAAGAGTAATTAGCGTTTGTTGGAAGCATAGTCTAAAATTTGGCGTATTTTTCCATCATTTTTATGTTAAGGGAAGTTCCAAGTATTTTTTGTGTATGTTTTTTTATGTGCACCATTGTTAAGGTGGTATGATATTCTTCTTGAGAATGTGGTTTCGATCATTTCAATATACGAGTTAGCTAAAATCTCACAGTCTCCTAAGATACATGTGTATCTATATATCAGATCGGTCCTTTGGTTGTGTTAGGGTGGAGGTTTTGTGGATTTTTTTCATGAAAAGGGTTGATGTCCATCTATTTTGATAGTAGATGGTTAGTGCGATCTTTTTTCGGCATTCGTGGATTTTATTCCTCGGTTATTAATGTCCTTGATTGCTCTCTCATCTGCATGGTGTTCTGTGCTCATAGTGTGCAGACGAGAGAGCAATCAAGGACATTATTTACCGAGGAATAAAACCCACGGCTGCCAAAAAAGAGATCGCACTAATGTTAATTTTTGTAAATGCATTGCATATTCTGCTGCCTAGCAAATAGGTGAGTAATATGCTTTTCACAGAGTTTTTTTAATTCTGTGATGAATCTGAAGAAAGATGAATCCCTGTTTTTTTACTAAAGCAGAGATGTCTAATACTTTTGTTGTTCTTGATAAGTGTGATTATATTAATAAGATGAATGTGCTACTAAATGGCAATTTTACATACTCTAAATTAGTTAAAAATTCGTTAAATTCTGTAAATTTATCTTTCAATAAAAACTCAAATGCCTAATTAAGGCTTAGTTAAAGCCCATAAGTCTAGCTTACCACCTAGACCTATTATTAGCTCGGTTGGTTCGGTCTCTTATAAATTATACAAGTGGTAGGTATCGATCCTGAGTCCTTTAATTGAGACAATTTCTAATTCCAATATAGAAAAATCACATTGGTTTATAGATAAACTTTATGAACATAATGTAAATTTTGAATTTAATATGGTAGGTTTTGACGTGGTGTATTTATTTACCAAGGTCCTTATTGACGACCTCAGTTACTTGCCGCAAGTTTTGAATGAAGTATCATTACCTTTTTCCACTAATGTTTGTATCAACCTGATTGAATTGTGCATAAAAAATTGTTCATTTGACTTTAATGGTAAATAGTATATGCAACGCTTAGGAATGACAATGGGAAATTCCCTCTCACCTCTGCTTAGTTGTCTGTCCATGGAAGTTTTGAAATCGAAGTTCCTGCCAAGAATTTTGCCAAGAAATATTATTTAGTGTAGCGATGTCGATGATATTTTTTGTACGTGCCCAATGAATTTAATGTTGAGGTTTTTCTGAACGAACTAAATAACTTGGTACCTTCCAAAAAGTTTACTTATGAAGTTGAAGTCGAAAGTAAGCTAACCTTTTAGGACTGTCTTGTTTATCGTACTAAGCAATGTTTTAAATTTTATGTTCATAGAAAACATACCTACGTTCCTCTGTACATTCATTTTTACTCGAACTATCCTCTTAATGTCCCCCAAATCTGTATTTATTTCCATGTTTTTACGCGGACTACGAGTTTGTAGTCCCGAATTTGTGGACCGGGAATTTGAGTGTATTTACAAAGTTGGTAGGGATCCGAAGTACCTTTTATATGCTTTGGATACTGCCTTGATGTCATCCCCAAAATCATTTTTAATAATAGCAAAAAAATTTCCTTCCGAAAAATATTTGGAGTCTTCCCTAAAATGATAATTTTAGCCATATTCCCAAGCATTTATCCTCATTTTATGTCCATATCGTTTTTACTTCTAATTTACTTTTAAAGAATTTATCATTAAAAATTCCCCTTCTAACAAACTTTCTTGCATTTATGCAATTCCATGTAGTTCCTGAAACGAATTTTCTGTCGGTAAAACTGATAAAGATGTATCTGTGTGGATCACCCAGCACAAATATAGTTGCCGAACAGGGCAGATTTTAAATCCTCGTTTTGTAGACATAAGTTCCTCTGGTCATCAGATTGATTGGTCGGGAGCAAAAGCTTTAATATATGTCAATAGTCTTCAAGAACGGAAGCTTATTGAATCAGCTATTGTGCAGCACCACAATTTTAATATTAGTGATAAACTTTGTAAACTTGATAATTTTATAATTAAAAAATATGTAAACAGTATAAAAATGTTCTCTCAGGGTATATATTTGTTTGTATATTCATTACTGTATTCAGTTAGACTGTATTACTCGTCATTTATTTGTTTTCGGGGATGACATGTCGTTAGTCTTTTATTTAGGACGTCACATTTTTTTTTTTTATATGTCCCCTCCATTTTTCCTTATCATTTACCTCTGCACTTGCCCATGAAGATGATTTAACAACGATAGCACTTGGGCTGTCGCTTGTTTTCTTTCCTTGGGAATTTCATGAATTTAAAGATCACGTGCAGTTTGTGATTATTTTTGTGCGCATATATATGTATATATATATATATATATATATATATATATATATATATATATATATATATATATATATATTAATATATACTTATTTACCCATGGGAAATAAGCAAAATGGAAATACAAGCGATTTCGTCTGTTTCGTTATGAGGCATAATATTTCACTTTCATTAACGGGTGAAATAGTTTATATTATTTTAGTCCGTATGCGATCTTTCTATTTGGACTTTGTTAATCGATTTCTTCCTAATTTGGTATTAAAAAGACCAGGCAATGGCTTCGCCACTCCCTCCTATGGGGACGCTTGCGATTCGCTACTAAGATTAAAATTTAAAATCTAAAAAAAAGCAGCCATGGTTAAATGTTTATAAATTTTCTGAACTTCGCGAATTATAATAATTTTAAAATGGATTCTAAACTAAATTTCTCCCTTTTCAAAATATTACGTTGCTAAAATATAGAGTTATAGAACATATATAAAAATAAATTTTCTGAACTTCACCATTTGTAATTCTCTGGGTTTTAAAAATAACTTTGATAAAAAACATAAGTCATAACCAAACTAAGATGAAATTATTATTCAAATATCCTAAAAAATCCCTTTCTTAAATTATAGAGTTAGTGATGATGATTAGTGATGATAAAAAACCCCACGAAATTGCTTGTGTATCACGCTTCTAATTTTCCCATATGGGTATTTGAACATCTACTGTGTTGCGTCTTATTGTGATTTCCTTTTCATATATATATATATTTATATATATATATATATATATATATATATATATATATATATATATATATATATATATATATATATATATATATATATATATATATATATATATATATATATATATATATATATATATATATATATATATATATATATATATATATATATATATATGTGTGTACATATTCAAAATTGAGTTCCCTAAATTTTCTCTCAATTTAATCCAATCCTGTTTATAGGGTTGGCGTAAAGCTGTAAAAGATCATTAAATTAAATTGTAAAGGAAATTTCATATGGCAGTGGCTTCTTTTTTCGGCAAATCAGTTTATATTGATACGAAAAATGGTGGTTTTTTTTTTTTGTTTTTTTTTAGTCATTTTTCTCAGGAAAAATGAAACAAAATATGAATTCTACTTTTGAGGAGGAACTTGACGTACACAGAGCTAAACTTGTGCATCTAAAAAAAAAAGACCAGCGTTTTCCACCTGGCAAGGAAAACTTATTGGAAATAAGATTTCTCGTAATAAAAAAAAACTTTCTTCATTTTTGAACCGTTTAAGGGAATACCACATATTTTCATTAGTCACGTTTCAAATTCTTTCGTTCAAAATTCGCATTTTGGAGTTTTGTATATCATTTTGGTGCAAATTTTATGCACTTTTGTATGGTATAATTATTTTTTACCAACAACACTAGAACATAGGGAAAATTAAGATAATGCTAAATTGTATACATTCGTAGAGAATTTTTCTTAAATATTAAAATTTAACTTGTGAAAAAAACAAACAAAACTACACCATTGATAAAATTTTATAACATTTTATTGCAAGTTTATGCATTTTTTATAGTATATATTTTGTTTTAGCACCATGACTAGAACATGGTGAAAACTATGATAATGCTAAATTTTATACATTCGTGTAAATTCTCCGTAGAATTTTAAAGTTGATTTGTGAACAAAACGCAAAACTATGCCATGCGATTTGAAATATTTGCTAAAAACCATGGCACCTAAGAACTAGTTTACATTTTTAGCATCATTTGACTATAGATTGAACTAAATTACAGGGCATTCAGAAGGCCCCTACTATTCACCTACCCCCCCTCTATAACTGAGAACAAAGCCTATAGTTTAACTTGTCCGAGAAATATATGCTTTAGTCCACCATTACCAAAACTTTAATTGAACTAAAGAAAACTAATTTCAAATGATAACTAAATAATATGTGCATCTTTTAGTCATGAATTGAGTTCGAATGCTCAATTTTGAGTAATTCTATAGCCATTTATATGATATTAGGTTTCAATAAGGGGTTCTGTTAGAGTCCCTTGTATCTCAAAAACAGAGCCGTAGGTTATTATCATTTTATAAAAGCACTTTTAATGAGCTTTAATTTGATATATGATTATCTAACGTACTATAAAGTTGAAAACGTGAATGTGCTGTCCCTTTAAAAATATACTTCGACCGTAAAAACATTGCCTGAAGTCCCTGAGACATCGAGTTTGTGAGATTCTTATATTACCATTCTGCTCTTTTCTCTTTGATTTCTTAACTTTTACGTCAACAATAGCATCTCTTTATCGTTTGCCCTGACATATTATACAGACACTAATGATGACTGCAATTCGTTTAGCGGAAATAAATTCTAGCTGGTTCTAGAAGAGACAAGATTTTGTTAGATAATCTATGTTGGATTCATTAATCTCTTTCATGAGACATTACTATCGATTGGCCTAAATGGGTGTTCCTGACCATAAATTCAATTTCGATTGCTAGCAAATTTTTTTCCGCAAATTAAGAGCTCGACTAATCCCTGATTTTATCATTCGCTAATCTACTAGCTGATTATTTTAGGTTGTACGCATGAAACTTGGTTCTCTTTTATAAAATTCTCCTTTAAAAATTGAAATATTTTAGTAATATTCCAAATAATTAAAGTTGGAATTGGAAATAAAACAATTGCAAATAACATAATCACTCAATTATGTTATTACTCCTCCTCTACTTATTTGAGTCCTTCCCCATAGGCAGATGCTCGTTCCCTTTCATAAACTTAAACATCATGAAGTTCTAATCACACAGCTTCGATCTTTTGGTCTTGACGATGTGCTTTCCCAAGGAGAACATGCACTTTACTGCACCATCAGATAGGACAGCTGTGTTGTGCCAGTTAAAAGTGAAATTTTAATTTAGTAACCTATGATGGCGGTCAGAACATAGCAAGCAATTTTCATTGTACAAAAGAAGATCAAACCTCTTCCTCGTTCAGTACACCATGACGTCCACTAGAGGACCGTATGAATGCAAGCGTCTGTTCTTGATTTCGGCTAGCCTGATGACCTTGCTTGCAGAGAGATGTATTCGCCATCTAGGGTAAGCATTGTTTTCGCCAAAGATCATATAAAAAACGGTTGTGGTACACTGTATTGCATTGATATCTCATTCATCTTGTCTACATCATCCTCGATAAAGCCAGTCAGGCTCTGCTTGATCATCTCGCTGCACAAACCATCTTTCTTTTACTTAATGATATTGTTGAGGCGATATTTTTATATATACTCTTCGACCTGGTGTTGTTTGGAGGCAGCAGGCTACTCTTCTTTGATTTTGAAGGTTCCACTTTACCTTTGCCTTGTTTAGGAGAGCCCTGTAGATCGCCCTAAAGATGGCCCCATCCATGCTATTCTCAGACACTTTGGAAGCGACCAGGTTACATGTATGTGCCTCACAATTTATATGCTTTCCTGCCTTCTCCTGTTCTCCTCCTCCACACATTCTTATGCAGACATTTCAGCCATAACCAGAAGCACAAGCTTGACATCTATCTCGCCATCTTCGGCCTTTTGAACAGCTGGTCTGCACAATATCCCGAGGATCATCGACGTAAAATTGATTGCGTTCAGAGTAGTCTCTAAACAAGTCAATTTCCTTTCCAAACTGGCCCAAGTCATTGCTAGATTTGGCATGTTGTCCACAGTGATGATAGCATCTTTCCTGTAAAATGCAGAGATCAACATAGTTCTTTTGTATTGTTTGAGTATCTACAGCATAGGTGTACATATCCTTCAACCTCAAACAGACCAACACGCCCCGCTGCCACTTCCTGAAGCCAAAACAGCCAACCATCTGCGAAGCCTACATGGCGTTTCAGAAGGCCAAGTCGAGCAGTGCCTTGTCCAAACAATTACGAGAGAGGCTCCCACCAGCGCCAATAGTGTCAAAGGACTTGTAAATCGAAAGTTGGTGAGGCTGCGTGACAAACTTGGTGTCAGGATATAAAGTAGAACGATTACTGCGCAGAATTAGGCTACTAATTTGCATCTTATTGCAACGATTCGATGTTGCTATCCAAGCCTCTCAATCTCTATGTAATTGAGAGGGTACTTATTCACTAATGTCCTCTTAATTTTGACGTTCCTGCTGCTGTGAGTCGTTACCTCAAGATACTTGAAAAGGTTGACGTGATGTTACAGTGAAAAAGATAGTTGAGTTCTTCTGGTTTTCTGTAGAACACAAACTTGTCAAAATGCGGAAAAGGCTTATGAGGTAGCTCAGAGTCATTATCCATTTTAGGCTCCTAGATAGCACTCTAACTACCCGCATCTTTCATGCTTGCACAGTCTGCCCTGGCTAAATTCAGTCTTACTTACATTCAGACCAAAGTTTATGATGCACTCTTATGTTGTTTTTGATTGACCTACCATCATCAATTTACACTCAAATGAATTGTCAGTTTAGCTTTTATTGCACGAATTAAATGACAATTTGAGATGTATCTGACCTAAAGTGACTTGTAACCCCACCCCCAAATAGCGAATTAACGAAAGTTAACTATTATCCAGTCAATGGGGTGGTTATTTTCAGATAAATGTAAAAATAAAGCGCTGCTTATTACACCTATATTTTTACATTTATCTGAAAATAACCACCCCATTGACTGGAATTCTACAAAATTCCTATATCATTCCGCTGATTTCACAAAAACAAATATTGTCGAGTGTTCCTTAATTGGCCTCTTACCTAATATAAACATTTCCCCTGGCTTATTTAAACTCGACTCTGTTTTTTTTAAAAACTTGTACTAAATGAAATAACTTCATAATGCAGCCTGTTGTCACTCTTTATTAGTGTAATATCATTCTTATTGCATCCCCCACCAAGTGTCTATGTTGAGAGTGTGGATTAACTTTTAGCTCTAAATGTTTTCGCTCTAATTATAACACAGGGAAACAATTTTAATCACATTTCCTGGTGACTTGGATTTATCTGCCAATTTCAATTCGTTTTTTTTCATGCTAATTTCAAATATATAATCCTTTTTTACCTACATGCTATAGTTATTCTGTAATTTCTATTTTCTCGTTTCCCAGAAAACAGCCCTCCGGACAGACAGAGAGGGTGCTTGTAGAAAGCAAATACTTCATAGTACATAGTAGTAAGATAGTAATAAGTGTTATTGTGCAAAATATTGACATTATTGTTTTTTTTCAGGTCTCATGTTGGAGTGATGGCTTCGTTAAGAGGAAATTGCGTTAATGATCCAGACACTTTCTGCTACATATGTGGCTGTTACATGCTAGTTCGTCAAAGGCGCAATATATCAAACTTTGTTATCTGCACTTATAAGGCATATTTTGATGTTCCTCTTGGCGATCAAGATAAGAAGTGGGCCCCACATGCTGTTTGACATAGTTGTGTGGAACATCTTCGTGAGAAGACAAAAGAAAAGAGAAATGGTCTTTCTTTTGGAATCCCCATGGTGTGGCGACAGCCAAAGGATCATGTATCGGACTATTATTTCTGTCTGGTGAATACTAAAGGAATTGGTAAGAAAAATCGGCACAAGATCGTCTACCCTAACATTCCCTTGGCGATCCGGCCAGTACCTCATTCTGAGTCTTTACCAGTTCCGATTTTCAGTGGATATTCGTCCTCCGAGAATGAAAATGATGTACTTGATATGGACGACCACGGAATGGATTCAGAGTCTGTAGATTCATTAGCAGATGCTGAACAGTCATTAGCTCCTCACTGTTTCAATCAAGAGGATTTGAATGACTTAATAGGTGATTTGGCGCTCTCCAAGAAAGCTGCAGAACTTTTATCCTCCAGGTTGAGTGAAAGACATATGCTTGAAAAGTAGGTACGAGTATCATATTACCGAATAAGGGAGAGTACATTTGTTAAGTATTTCTCTGAGGACAAACAATTTGTATACTGCCACGATGTTCTTGGTCTGTTTACCGAGTTGGGACTTGGCACCTATAGCCCTACCGAGTGAACACTGTTTTTGGATAGCACCAAGCGTAGCCTCAAGTGTCTCCTTTTGCATAATGGCAATGACTTTGGTGCAGTTCCTATCGCTCACTCTGTCTATCAGCGAGAAACTCACGATGACATAATAATGATAATGGATTTACTTAAGTACTATGAACACAATTGGATCATATGTTTAGACCTCAAGAAGGGATATACAAAGTTTCCATGCTATATCCGTATATGGGCAGACGAGCCCGTTACAAACACTTGTCCCCAAAAGATTGGCCAGTTCGGGAAACTTTGAAAGCAGGAATGCCAAACATTGTTAATGAGCCAATCGTAAGTTCAGGGAAGATCCTTTTCCCTACACTTCAAGGCGTTGAGCAATGACAATGATTGTTTTCAATACATAGTATCGGCGTTTCCTGCTTTATCATACGAAAAAATAAAAGCAGGAGTATTTAATGGTCACTAAATCTGAAGATTTAGGCAATGAACAAACTATATATAAGGTAACACACATCCTAAACAAAATGAAACCGCAGGAGACAATCTGGGAAAAACCTCGAGTGTATCTGGCGCAAACGATAAGCTAGACAAAATGAAATGGGACAGAAAAAAATCTGAAAAGTTGCTTAACTCCAATATCCATTGCTTCCGGGTGTTTATAAATACGATTGGCGACTTTATTCGATATATATTTATTAAATTTGTATTGCCTTTCAGATAAATTAAAATTATCAACTTTGCTAATGATGATGGATTCCGCAATTCTCGTCTCAATATATTTGTTTGATTTATAAATAATTTTTGCATGGTTAAAATCAATTATATGGTTGTGCTTTTGCATGTGTGTAAAGAGACTTGAAGAGTTTTTATACATTCTGATATCAGCTAAATTTTATTTCATCTTCTTATTAAAGTGGCCTAACTCTCCGATGTATGTTAATTAGAAATTATAGCATGGTATGTTGTATACTCTAGCATAAAGATTGATTGGACACAGTCTAGTCAAGGAATTTTGAATGGTATTAGAATATTTAAATGTAATATTCATGTTATTTCCGATCGCATATGATTTTAGGGGGGCCAGAGCTGGAGCATATGGGAAACTAATAATTTTTTTATAATCCTCCCTTCGCGGTGTGGAGATGGCATAATTTTTTTTCGTGCTTTTATTATTCTCAGTAGTTTCTGTACTCCGCTGGCATACTTAATTCACCAATGGTAAGTCGCCTATCATAAGTTGAAAAAACCCTGAACAATCCAGGAACACAATTTAAAAGACCCTCCAATCAGGATCGCTAATAAGCAACGTGCTTTGCGTATACTCTCCCTATCATTGCTCTGACGTTTATATTCGCTGACTGTATTTTCGAGGTTCTTCCTGGTCCAGAATTTTTTGCTTTATAATTATATATCTTGTAGATTTTAACTAATTTCTAAGGAATTATTGTTGTTAGGTTGAGATGGGTTAGTTGTTCAAGGTTGTGAATTATTAATTAATTATTTATTTTATACATTTTGGGTCTAAACTTATCAAAAGTTTTTGCAGCACTATTTTCCCTTATCGCCTCTTTTGACTAAAAAAGATGCCCATCAATTAGATACTTACTTCCGAAGAAGCATACCATTCCATAACAAATTCATTAACATAATTGAGTTCTAACCACAATTTGTTTCTTAGGTTGAAATTTATTTACACGTGCAATTCACGACACTTTTATAAGTTTAGAATATTTTCAAATTTAGGCAGGTTATTTAGGCGTTCCAAGTGAAATTCACTTCTCAATTTATTCTTCTAAAATATTCTTTATGATTAACCCATTTCTGCGAAAGTTATATTTTAAGCCAAATTGAATAAAAAAGATGTGGAGGATAAATATAACAACATTAAAATAAATATTAAATTCATTTGAAAAATAATTACTTATGATGTTCATTTTGATGTGTCCTGCATACAGGACGCCAGGAATATATGTTATAAAATTATGACAAATCTAGGAACTCTGATTGTATTTTTACACCAAGTGATATGACTTAGAACATTTTAAATGAAGATCCTTATCGCATTTTAAAAATCGTGCTTTTTTTGTGTGACATTAAACACAACGAGTCTGTGTTTCCGGCTTAATTACCCAGTGAGCATACTTTTCAATACTGCGATCTTCCCTCTTTATTAGGTATTTTTTTTGACATTGTTGTGGTTTGTCACAGTATCTCCCCAAATTAAAACTTTACACACTTTTAAGAAAAGATTAAATATCCATAGCATCACTTCCTGAGCATATCTTATGTAGTTGCCAAACATTATTCATGGCCACATCGATCATATACGTTACCAAAGATGAGTACTATTTCTTTCCTCGGATGCCAATTTAATATTTTGATATGTTCTGTTCCATCCTAACAACACCTTCTATGCGTGCATTATATATCTTAACTAAGTAAAGTTGTTGAATTTCAACCGGTTTATTACTCCATGAGGACTAGCGAGAGGCCTGACATACATGTTCAATGCCTAATCCATTTGACTAAATGCTCACAACACTGTTATCATTTCTAGGTCTAATTTTAGCCTATTTTTGTTATTCTTAAGGTTGAAATAATAAGCAAAATGCTTAAGGATTGATTCAAACCTATCATGTCTCTTTGCTTTGCAAACCAGTGTATGGTAAGTGTCTTATGTACTTTTCCACTACATTTTTAGTCGCATGCGAGTCTAGTCGCGGGCGACTCTATATGTCAGTACATATATCGGTCAGTCTGTAAGTCCCGTTTTGCTTTATTTTTGTTTAGGTAAGAACACTGTAACTATTCGGCAAATTTTAACGAAATTTGAAACCCTTATGTTGTTTTATATTCTCTTTCAAATGACATAATCCACGGTCCTCCCAAAGTTAGCCCGGGAATTACTTTTGGGGGGGCAATAACATCATAGCTATTCGGCCGATTCTAAAAAAAATTGAAACCTTTTGTTGTTTTACATTATCTTTCAAATGATAAAATTGCCAAGGTCCTCCCAAAGATAGTCCAGGAATTATTGAAAGTTACAAAGATTATAAAGTCATAAATCAGAAAAGTGAGAGCACGCGACTTTTCGTTAGCAGACCTTGTTCGTCTTGGATTACACTTATAGCAACTCAAAGCCACTTCATTTCATCATTTGAAACATTCAGACTAACATTTTTTTTAAAGCGTACTTATTTGTTTCTGAAACGGTAACATTTATGAATATTTCATCAAAATATAATTTAAAATAGGCACTATGAACGAGTTGTTTGCTTGAATAATCTTGCTTTTGAATATCATCAACTGACCAAAGTGGGAAATGAGATCTGATATTTTTCTTTGTCCACTTTTGATTCTGGAGATAATTTTTTTGAGGTAATTCCAATTCACTGTCACTGGAGGAAAAGTTCAATGCACTTTCTGAGCGAAGTATACTTGCTGTGAAGAAATCTATTATTCCTAACCCATCATCTTCACCGGAAGCTTGATCGGTTATATTTTCCGTGGACTATCGATAATCCTCAAATTGTTTGTATTTTGACAGTAATTGAAATAGAGTCATTCCATGTTTTTCCAACCCAAAAAAGGGTCTATTTGTCCGAACCATCTTCGATTTGAAACATAAATGGTTAGTTCATAGATCTCACCGAACGAGTAAAAACATATTAGTCCTAATATTAGAGGTCGAACCGTTTGTGAGCTACGATACCGTAGAGTTTGACCCAGTAGGTCATTTTTAGGGGGTACTGCATTTGTTTAGCAGTAAATATCTAGACTGTTTGACAATCTAGAGACACTATTATAACTGCAATTTAAAGCTCTGGGAGAGTTCTATATATTTGCATTAATAACTTTTTCTGTGCAAGATCAAGTAAAAAAGTATGTTGACATTTGTCATTTGACCTCAGGTAACAAAAAATAGTATACTCCGATATTTCTTTAAGATTGTAATTATATATAAGCTTTAATCTTCAACAAGTTTTGTATTGTTATTTAATATAGTTTGAACACTACATCGCTTTTTGTAACGCCATAAAATGAAATAAATTTCAAACATGCAACTTATGTCAGATTCAGTTTAAATTCATGGATTACGAAGATCGTTTTTTCAACAACTCCTTAGCTTTTGACATATATCCAATTTTCAACACATAAGTACGACCTGTGTATGTTGTCGAGCTCACAACACACGAAATTTCTGTTACATCAACAAAAAGTTCATCCGGTTTTGATGGAAACATAAATGACTGTACTAGTCCTCGTGGCTCCAGGGAGTTGAGACATATTTCGTTGGCGTCTGTATCAATTCTAGTAATACAGACAGATACCAGTCGTTGTCATATACTGAAATGCAGTACCCATTCAGAGCAGTCATTAGTATACTTGGGGTTTTCTGTTTTACGGTAGTTACCCTTTAATTTCGAGAAATAATGGAACATGAGTATTCCTTCACTTTCATGATTGATGGGACGAGTGGCATGTAGTTTTTGAGTACCTGGGAAAGAACAAAAGGTTGGTTTAGTCTCTCAGGATTGGTAAATAACCCAACCCACCTGAATTTTTCTTCCTACTCATGAAGTAATACTAAGTGATAGATTTTTCTTTATAAATTGTAGTCATATATGTAAGTATATTAGGATATTTAAGATTTCTATTTATATTTTTTCTGTATAGTATTCCACACAGTATAGCGAAAAGTCCTAATTGCAATTCAAATTATAGATTCCTTTTTCGGAAAAATATGCAACACTTTAAATGAAAAAAATCTTGTTAGCAGTAGTAATTAAAGAAAAAATTAGGAGGACGGGGGGGCTAAAATTGAGAGGAAAAGACCAAAGTATTGAAGATTTGGTGCCATCCCTGCACTTTAGATGGTGAGCAATTCAGCTCTAAAACCACCTTGCTCTTCCCCTATGCACGTTATCAGCAGTTCTTTGCTTACCAGGCTATCTTTTTTAATTCACTTAAGTATGTTTCTTATACTTCACCATTTCTTCATCTTCAATCACCTCACCATCAGTAATTCTATGCTATCGAAATAAATGAGTTTGTATAAATTGACATCTCATCTGGAATAGTTCTTGCATTTTGTATGCGGTATTCCAATCCTTACTTATGCGCTTCATGCTCTCCTGTGGTTGTAAAGGTAAATGTGAAAGAGAGAAGACTTTTGACAGCAAAAATTATATAATGCCCGTGGAGAGACGATTGGGTCTTGGCCACCAGTAATTTGAAGGCTGCATGGCGCTTTATGGTAACTCCACCACCGTCACACGGACCTTTCTCATCACCGGGAGCAAAGACGTGCTGCTCTGCTTCCACACCAAAGTCTTGTCTGTGGTGTCCGAGGTTGAGAAAATTCATGCAGTTTTTATAGTGCGCAGTACAGCCATCACTGAAAGAGAACATCTTATTTACGGTACCATGCCACCTCTTCAGGAATCAATAAGTCGGGTTCACAACAGGTGTACAGCGATTATGTTTTGAGTGTAAACCAGATAATTCTGATTCATCTCGAATCTTTTTGAGTCATTTGTCTAAAGCAACTTTAAATTTTTTAATTCATTTTGGTTATATGTTTTATATTTTTAGCGATAATATTGAATGGAGAGGGAATTTTCTTTTAAATTGATTAATTGGAATTCAGAATTTGATACTAATTTAAGAATTTCACAAGTGCGACCTCTTCATGACCTAGCTATTATAATTTCAAAACTAAGTAATTAATATTTTCACATAACTTACTCTATGGTTTTAATTTTTTTCCTGGAATTTTGATCCTTTTCTTTAATTTATTTTTGAAGTAAAGATCTTTTAGTTAGCAAATATGAATATATATGTACAAAGATTTGATATAAAAAGTAAAATCAACTTTTTTTCTTGTTCATATTCAAAAAGTTCAATTTAGTCCAGTTTATTTGAAATAGTCCTATGGTGTGGTATATGTAGGGTATTCTAATAAATTTCTGTTTCATGATAAATTAATCCCTAAAATAGATGACCTATTCTTCAGAAAACAGTATTGCTTTCTGAGAAATATAAAATAATTTCATAAAATTAAGTGGAGGGCGTTTATTTAACTGGGTACCCTGCCATAACCATATTAAATCACAACATAAAACTTGTTGCATATTGAAGCTTATATGTATACCTACAAAATACAATCTTAAAATAAAATTGGAGGATAATTTTTGGCTACCCAAGATCAAAGGTCAAAGGTCAACATACTTTTTTTACTTGACCTCATACATAAAAGGTTATTTATAGAAAGTTACAGACCTCTCCAACAACAGCTTTAAAATGCTGTTAGAATCACCTAAAACTGGGCTCGAACTTAGCTCACGAATGAAGTGACTTAGAATATTAAGACCTATTTGGTTTTACTCGACTCAGTCAGATCAGTAATTCTACCAAATATGAGCCAAATCGGACTTGGGCCCGGAAAATCGTTCGTTGAACTGTCATGCAATGAATGACCCAATAATTACTTTGGGCAATATCATGACTTTGAAATAATTACCACCATACTAATTTCACCAAACTCTTTTAAAAAATTACATGTAATTTGAATGATATTTGATATATTTATTTTTATGTCGATATTCGATTATATTCTTGACTCGGAGATTGAGACGGCCAAATAGGAGATTTAGAATTACATCAAAAGGTACGAGTCCTATTCCAATGAAAGGGCGCTCATCTCTCCTCCCCTGGGTCTTATCAGCAGTTGCGTCTATTTGCTGTTATGTATCTTCCACACATTTTCACCTCTTCCAACTTCACTACTTTACATATCTCTGCTTAAACACTTTCTGGCAGAAATGCTTTCGTTGGTTGTCATTTCAGCATTTCCAGCTATAAGGTGACATGGATAACTTGCAAGCGACATAGATAGAGTAATAAATTGGTCGAAAAGATGCTATATAACTTTTAAAAATTAAAAGCATAAGGTAATACACCTAGGTCATGATAACTTCAGTATAAAATATAATATGGACATTCAAATCATAAAATAATTTCATTCGGAATCATAGCAAGACATTTTGCGTTTAAATCGAAACATTTAACTCTTCCTTTCTTTACCGCGCACATACGACCTCAATTGCGTACAATTCTGGTCTCCTTACTTACAAAAGGACATTTGAATAGTAGAACGCGTTGAGCAACAAAATTAATTCCTAAACTTAAAAATAGATCGTCCGAAGACTGACTTAGACACATCAATTTACTTTACATTTCTTATAAAATAACAGAGGTTGGAAATGGCTTGCTTAGAAATTCCGTCGAAAACACTAACTCCTAATCCATATTTGTTGTACCTTTATATCTTTTAAACCTCTGACTTCTAGCCTTAGCCTTCCTATTGAACCGATATCGAGTAGATCATTGGGTCTTTTCTAGTTATTCTGAGTAATGCAATTTTAGAACTCACACTTTCTTAAAAACATTTTAGAGCAGCATAAATGAAAACGAGTTTTAAAATATCAGTCGCTTTGCAGCTGATTCGTGTAAGTATATAGAAATTGTTAGCATTCAGAGAAATCTGAATTAACATTCGAGAGCAGATACATTTTGCCAAAGTTTTGAACCAAACTAAAATTTAGAGCTTCTGATTCTACATTACACACAAAAAAAAAATTCTTTTGCAATTTGATAATGAAATGTTCAGATTTTTTTTTTAATTTACAAGTAATAAGACAAAATAGAGAGAGAGAAAGAAAGAAAGAGAGAGAGAGAGTGTGTGTGTTACAAGTAGTTACAAGGAATAGTAGTACCTCAGAAGACTATATTGTCCATACCGATAAAGTACTCTTTTTGAAAAACCTATCTCATAGCTTTAGAGAAAGTATAGTAAAGTTGAAGGCTTCCGCCACCCACCTCTCCCACTCGAATCATTCGAGCATGGAAAATTGTAAAAGACACCTGGTATGTGGAATTAAAGTACACAGTCAGGAATTTTTATAGAAAAGATGAACCTATCTCTATATTAATTTCAACCTTAAGTTTACAATTTTTCTATAATTAGCAACAAGTATTATTTTTAACAGTTAATATTTCTTAGGACTTTATTTAACCTATTTTTAAATGTGTTAACGGTGGGACTTGAGACAATCTCTTCCGCAAACTGAATCTATACATTGACAATTGTATATGAGAAAAGGTTTCCACATACATTGAGTCTGTACTTTATCGGAACAAGTTTCATGTTATTATTACGTGTAATGTTTTTATTCCATTTAATATTTTATATACCTCTATTAGTTGACCTCGTATACGTCTTCTTTCTAGTTTAAAATGGTTTAACTTTTCCAGCCGTGTTTCATAACTGTATTTTCGTAATGAAAGTATGATTTTTATAGCCTTAGCTTGTACTTTTTCTAATCTTTCTATATCTTCTCTGTGAGATGGCGATAATACCTGTGCACAGTATTCTAGTTGTGGTCTTACTAGAGCATTGTACAGGTTTACTAATACCGTTTGGCTTTTATAGTTGATCTGTTGCTTAATATAACCGAGTAACTTAAGCGCCTCCTCTTCTACTTCAACACAGTGCTGTGCGAACTTGAGATTATTTGACACACAGATACCGAGATCTTTTTCGTTTTCTGATTCTGCTCTTGTTTTCTTTAGGAGTTTATATTCTGTTTTTGGAATTTTGTGGCCAACGTCCATCATTTCGCATTTTTCTAAGTTAGTGGAAGTTTCAATTTTTCAGATCAATCGGCTATGTGGTCAATGTCCTTGTGGAAATCTACTATATCTCGCTCGGTAATTATACTTTTAGCTAGTTCACAATCGTCAGCGAATTTGGAGATTCATGAAATCAATCCCACGTCTATGTCTTTCACATAAATAATAAAGAGCAAGTGGCCCAGGACAGAGCCCTGAAGAACGACACTACTCACAGTTATCTATTCAGACTCTTCTCCCTCTATTGATCATGACTCTGTGCTTACGATCACTAAGCCAATTTTTAATCCATTTTACTATATTACCTTCTATTTCTAGAGCTCTAACTTTGGAAATCAGTTTCTTGTGCGGCACTTTGTCAAAGGCTTTGTGAAAGTCCAGGTACAAAATGTCGTCAGAACTCTCACTACCATGCATAAAAGGAAAAATTTGCTTCTATTTGGAATTCAGTTTTTGCTTTTCTTCCTGGAATCATTTTACATATTGACCTGCGGCCAAAAGTATAAAGCACCCTTCAAAGGTTTAAATATTTAACATATTTATTGTAATCAAACTTTTAGGATCTATCATATTAGTTTTAAATACAGTCGCGGCCAAATTTTCAGCCACGTGAAATTTTCCTCATTATTTGGTTATGTCTAAGCATATGCTGGTGAAGACTTACAGGCATATACCCAATAGCCCTTGATAATAATATAAAATTACAAGCATTACTTATATTTTTTTTAAATATCAAATATGGTAAGGCTCTGGACATGTATAAAATCCGGGTATCAGTATATGGTATTTTACAGTGAAAATGTCGTCATATACCCCCAAAATATAACAGATTTGTTGATTAATATAATATTCAATAGACAAAACGATCTGATAATGATATCATAATGACGATAACATGGATAAATCTCTACCGTGCAGAAAATTAGACTGTTAAGCACGCTGTTGTTGCACAAATGTTGACGAGGATCCGAGAAAGTGGCAACTCTAGGACTGATTTTCTTTTGGACGAGCCAAGTTCAGTATCCAACGTGAATATTTTGTTAATTTTGTTTGAATTAACAAATACTTTACTAGATAATATACTTTCTAAAATCAGAATTGAAATAAAATTCCTGGTGTTGTTTGTTTCTACTTAGTATATATTATACACTCACACGCATATACACTTACACGCGTACGCGCGGTGACACGCAGAAACGCGGCTCACCAATTATCGTTTGGACAATTTTCATGTGGCGCAAATTCTAGAAGACGCCACAGTAGTGCAAATAGAAGCCGAAACGGGTGCAGTCACTGATAATGAGCTGAAAACAGGAAATATGCGGATCTTTATTTACTATCACAGAGCTGCGAAACGCGAAATTTTATTTCCTAGAAACTACCTCTCTCCCCCAAGATAAACAGCCTGCCTGTTTATCTGTTTATACCTCTCTATCCCTTGCACATAGAAACAAACTTTCTATTCAAGCAAGCTACGCCCCAAACCACATGATTGTTCAGTGGTGGGCCACGCCCACAATTTTCGACACATTAAATACTATCTTAAATAGACTCAAATGACAGTCAGAGTAAAGGCCCAAGTAGACCTAAACAATTAGTAGGACTACCTCGAATCCCCGACATAGGTTTAATCGAATTCATTGCGCCCAAGCCTACCCAGTTCTCTGCCCCAATAAGGACTCCTTGAATCCGTCTTCCAAGATTTCCTTCTATAAAAAGGGAATCAAGAGGTGTTATTACGCAGCGTACATCATAAAATATCAAGCGAGAGGATTATCTTTCTTAAAATTGCAGGAATCTATCTAATATACCTAACTAGATCCATCTCAATAGATTTATTTATGCTCGCACATCTTCTTATAGAGTTAAAATTTGGCTGAATTATTGAAGGGGGGGGGCGCCGGAGAGGGAAGCGCTATGCCTGGTATACTGATTTTTATGCGACTTTTATTATACAAAAAGGGTCCCAGCAATTAATATAATCATTACTATAATAGAAGGCCAAAGTTTTGCTTCGTTTTTCAGGACTTCATCTGTATCGCTTTTTTTTAGTTTTATAGAGTGAGTGATCCAAATATCTCTCAACAGTAAGAAAATTTATTTGTTGAAAAGTGACATGATTGTGCCATTCTAAGGACAGAAAAAATTATTTATTCTATTTCCGCACCTCAAAAGAAGAACTTTAAAAAAATGTCTAATCTTTCCATATGCTCCAACTCTAGCCCCCCTTAAAATCGTATGCTAACAAAAATATAGCATTCAAATACACACATACATTCCAAAAGTCTTTGACCAAATTGCGTCCCACAATCCAGGACCAATCCTTCATTGGCAAGTCTGGTCCCTTTAGTTAGAGGATCAAAGAACACCGCGCAGATATCAGGAGAGGCTCACTTTCTTCCAGTCTCTTCGCTCATATGCAAAATTATGACCATAAAATCGAATTTCGCTAATCCAAAAATTATTTATAAATCCAACAATTATATAGAAAGGACGATTACTGAATCAATCATAATTAGCAAGGTCGATAACGAAAATATTTCTAAGAACAATATAAACTAACAAATATATCTCAAATACTGTTATACAATCCATTTATAAACCGCCAGAATCGTTCAATCACTGGGATTACCTGTTGCCTCTTCATCCATAAACATATTTATATTTTTTATTATATTTCCATTATTTTCAATATTTTAGTGTTTTTTATCGCCTTTATATACTGAATTCGCGTATTTTCTTGCCTTTCATTATACAGTTGATAATGGCAAACGCCGAAACTAGTTCTGTTGGTAAATAAATCTGATTCAAGTATTGTGGTTTATTATTCCTTGCCACGAATAAATATCTCTTTAATGTGATATCTTCTAAATCTGCTCTCTCTCTCTTTTTTTTCTGTCACTTTTCGTTCCTCCTAATGTTTCCATTTCATATTAATTCATTTTAATAATTGTTTTTTGCATTTTGTGGGCGTTTCCTCTCCTCTGCATCATCTTTATATATATATTACAATTTTTAATACTTTGTTATTCCTTGATAAAGAACTCGAAATAAAGTTCGAAAGTATTTGGAATCTTCGTATTAATTTTCCCTGTGGGCTTAATTGCATATATATATATATATATATAAAGAGAGAGAGAGAGACAAATAGATATAGGTTACTTCGGATATCACAAAGATGATATATGTAATTTCATATACCAGTTTCCTCTTCTTTTCCCCTCAAAGCCTTCAATAAGGGTGGAATAATTTGTTTTCTTCTATTTCTTTAGCCACTTTATATAAAAAAAGAACAAAACTCTAATTTTACTTTTTGGGGGCAATTTGGCATACCAATAAATAAAATTGCACCTCTAATAAAGCCAGACTTATGTTTATCATCCGCTAAGTAAAAATTGCCTAAAATAAAGTTGTTTAAAAAACTCTACAGATGTAAAAACTTTGCCTGTATCAGCTGCGAAAAAATGA
The DNA here is from genome assembly GCA_963969495.1 of Ceratothoa steindachneri. NCBI lineage: Eukaryota > Metazoa > Arthropoda > Malacostraca > Isopoda > Cymothoidae > Ceratothoa > Ceratothoa steindachneri. The sequence continues at coordinate 30,762,849 of OZ018324.1, forward strand.
TTTCTTTCATACTTTTTTTACACATCTGTTGTTTTCTCTTCGGTTGCTGACCGCGTAAAGAAAAATGAAAAAGTGAGCTGCAGAAAGGATGGTCAAGTTATCCGTTTTTAATGATTTCTTAACACAAACTTAAAAAATAACATGTCTTCATCGATTAACACCACAGATTCCACCCCTTCTCATTTTGACTAAAATTCTTTCGTCGCAAATAAAGTCTAGCTGGTTTCAAAGAAGAGATGATTAAATTTTAATTACTAAGAGATGATGGTAAGAAATTTGAGAAAGAATAACCTTGAAAGGCTTGAATTTGCTAAAACTCAGCACGGCAGAGACTTTTATCAACCAAAACTTATCCACAGCGCAGAAGCAATTACTTAACATTATCAGTTTGAAGTCTATGCCTCTACCAATGGAGCAAAGGCTTATCTCATTTTTCTTAATTCGGATCAATCGTGTATAATTTTATTCCTAATCTTTGCACACTTTTAAAGTTTATATTTTAATTATATGGGGCTTATTTAAAGAATTTTTGATGATCTAAGTTAAGTTTGGGATCTTTTGGAGCTCTGATGACAATTCTTGAAATTTGTCATTTATGTTCGGCACTCTTCGTGTTAAAGTTTAGAGTTTTCTCGAATTCATCTTGAATTTTCATTGTTTATTTAGCTGTGTCCTAATTTCTGTCCCATTTAATTATGTCTAACATAATGATTTCATGGGTTATCTTGGTTTCACTGAGTTTGCCTGAAAGAGGGTAGCTGTTTTTCCTTCCGAATATTTGCCAACCAAGATTAAATTCCCTGCAAAAGTTGGTCGACCCGTCAGAACCACCGTATGAGATAACAATGCTATTAGGCGCTGCTCTATGAAGGAGGACTTCGAGAGTGCAGCAGGAATTTGTCGAATTATTACGACCTATATTGCAAAGAATTGAGCCATTTCACTGTGGCACGTCGCCTCAATGCATCTGGTTTAAAGCTCGTTATCCAAACACCAAACCAATTATCACTAAGAAGAACCAAAATGTAAGCCTCAAATATATTGAAGGTCAGGCTGTTTGGAGGGATGAAGATTAGGAGGGGAAGTATTTCTGCAACGAAATTAAATTTAATTTAGCTGCATCTGAAGGCCAACGCTTTATTAGAGTCTCAGCATGTGACATATTTCAACCAAAATGTGTTAGAAACACTGCCAAGAATGGAGGAGGCAGCATCGTGGTTTGGGTGTTGATTTTTTTTTGAGGTAGTTGGTCAGCTAGTGTGAATAATTAGAATGGTAACTCTAAATCTGTAACAAAACCTCGTACAACAACATGATATACCTTCACTCCGAACATCTTTGAACCAATCAGCATATTTATGGTAGATAATGTGACATGTAATACAGTAAAGTGATCCCGGACCTGAACCTGATTAAGTAGCTCTGGATGATTATAATTGAAGAAAGAGATCGAGACCAGCAGTGAGCAAATGTGACAGATTTTTGGACGGTAATTAAGCAAGAGTGAAACAAAATAACTCAAGTATTTTTCCAAAAAACTAATGAGATCCTGTGGTCGTTGTCGCACCGAAATAATAGAAAACAAAGGCTTCAACACCTCGTATTTAGTGTTTTAATTTCCGCTGTTGTCAAATTTTGCTTTGTTTCTAGAGTATTTTCTTGCTAAACAATTCGGTGAATGATTATCTACTATTTTGCACATGCTGATATTTTGGGGGCTTAGTTTATCTTATTATGATGATCCTAGCGTGTCTGTGTGTCTGTCTGTGTATTTTTTTTTTTTTAAACTTAGAGAACGGGACTCAAACTGTCTGAAATTATTTTTCTTCTTGCCCACCAATTTTGAATGTTTTGTGAAATAAAAAAATTGAAATGAAAACGCGGGTCAGGCATAGCAAAAAAGGCTCTACACGAGAGCGGATTTTGGCTAGTTTAGTATAAGTTCTTAAATATACGATTGTATCTTAAGAAATCTTCATACATTATATCAAATGTATGCTTTTATATAGCATGGAAATTACATTCACCTACTCATCTTATTTTGGGAAATATTTTAATAAAGTAAATCATTCTCTTATTTTGCCCGGTAGTGTATATGGTGAAAAGTCACATGGTTTGAAATCTCATCAGAAAGAAAGATGTAAAATGATGTAAGTCAAAGAGAAATTTAGGGCTTGCTCAAACACATTTACCAATTTCTCCCTTCTCGACTGTACCGTGTTTTTAACTTAACATTATCTATTACAATAAAGAAGAGTAAAATGAGAGATAGGGCAAAACCAAGAAATTTGCTGTTTGTTTATTCCCTATCCACTTTTCGCAAGAGATAGAAAAATGATGTAAAGAGCATTTCGTTCTATCTTCATATTATATCGTAGATATCAGTTTATGTAATATAGTGATCAATAATCTTTAGGTTTCATATTCTTTGTAAGCCCCTTGCTTCCTTCTCGTATTTTATGGCAAGATTTACCTACAAATATATTATTATTTACTATTAATCCCCCAATCTGGGAGTGTCAGTTGTACTTAAGCCAAAGATAAGTGCTGATTTCTGCATTGATGTAAGTACCTATATCTTGGCTATATTATGCTAACTGGAACTTTTTATTGCAATGAATACATTTACATGGTACTGAACACATTTATTCTTACGATGAGACGAATATTAAATCAATAGTGAAAGAAAATTTTGAGCACTAAATATAAATCGAGTATATCAATCACAATTTAAAAAATATATATAATTTTGATTAAAATTAAAAAAATAACTTAGGTTTTAAATCATTCATTACTGTATAATAAATGTTTAAATAGTTATGTTATAATTGAGTTCGGATAGTCATTAAGGGTGTGTCTAATAAACAAAAGTGTTTAAACTAATCCTGATTAATAAAGTATTATTGTGCATGAAAAGTGTTCCATTGAACCTTAATTTAATACATTTGTATCAAAATAATTCTATTTTTGGCGACCCACATCGAGTGTTGTTTGTTCCCCGATGGAGTCCCTATTTGGGTCAACTTTGCAGCAGGTACGATATGCTGTAATTTCATATGCTTTGAATCTCACTTAGCTAAAATTGTAAGTCAGCCTTTTTATTCTTATTGACATTAATTACAATCCTAAATTCATTTTCTTAATGCCGAAAGAATGCCTTAATAATGGATTTAATGAAGAACTGTTCGAGTTGGCTACTCTCGCTTTTCTTCAAAGTCAAAAGCCATCTTTCCCTAGCAAGATTGAATTTGCTCTGAGGATTCTGTCTCTAAAAGGTTCGTAGATCCTATTCTGCGTTGTAGTGATCCTATTTATGAAACATAGTCCTCTTATTTTCATTTACCATTTAGCGATGAAGCCCGTCCCAGCCTCTCACCATTCTTGACTTCTATCCCCTTTAAAGAAGGACTGATGAACCAAATATTTGAAAAAAGATTTTCTTTCATTCTGACGGCGATTCTTGAATCAATTGAATTAAAATCTAATTAATTTTACCACTACATAAAATTTAACATTTGGATACATTAAAAGAGATTATGAGGATAGGTATCAATGAGAATCCGCAACACGAACTTAAAAAGAAAATTTAGGCAACATATTTTCATTGACCAAGGGCCAATGTCTCTTATAAGCGTCACGGTTATATAGTTCCTTGCTTCGCAACTTTGTTCACCTCATTATTTTCGATTTTCTCCCTCTCAGTAGTGATCGATTTCCCCTTGATATTTTACTAATAACTTTAAATCCTTTCATGGTCACCAGTCTCTTCCTTTTTTGGTCTCAAGAATTGTATTGGAAATGCGTCTTCGCCAAAACTCTCACCAATGGTTTCCCAGGATAGGAAGCGATCCTAACGAAAATTGAATCATAAACCATCTGCTATTACTTTCAGCAAAATAATTGATAAATACTATATTAGCGAAGTATTTTGCAGGCAACATTTCACTTATACAGGTCGAATAGATGAGATATATGTATGCTTTTAACGAGAAAAGTTACCTTGACAAAGGCAGAATGGAAACGGTTTTTGCATAATTTGCTTACTAAAGTACGAATTCGAATAATAATTTCCGATGGAATCTCGAAAGTTGGAGAAGAAAGAAGGTCTAATCTCAGTCTCAAATGCCTCCAAGAATGAGATCAACTAGATAAGAAAGGCCATAAAAAAATATTGATAATTATTTTCGCAGGAAAAGAGAGGTTGGGTGTTGAAATGGAAAAAGAACAGCAAAATAATTGCTAAATAAGTCAGGATGATTAACCAGAATATCATTCAAATGAACGTGAGGTGAATTTAATATCCTAAATAATAATCTAGTAAATGAATTTAAAGAGAAAAATCCACAAAAGGGAAGATCGATTTTTCATCAGGAAGCTGTATAGACAATACCATAAATGGGCTGCACCTATGGGATCACAGAGTTGAATTGTGGCAAAAATAAGAGTTGATGGTGGCAACAAAGTCCATCAGTTTAATATCACGTCCAAAAAAATGTTTATCGAGATCATGTTCTAATAGAATTCGCGAAAGGGAAAACAAAAAATATTAACATAATTGAGATTATCATCAGTGTTCGAGTAGCATCAAAACTTGAATCAAGGCCAAATTATTTTATTAATGAGTGGTTAAAGAGGCTTTGAGAACGACTGAAGGTTAACATTTCAAATTATGGGGTAGAAAGATCAAAAACAAAATCGATATTGAATGGACGGTATTCACTTAAATTCAGTCAATGAGGTTTGCCATCGAAAAGTGCGACCAGGGATTATGTTTCTATGGAGAGACAAATAATCATGCAAAGCAGAAACTCAAACAAATGTAGATGAGAGATAAATTTAACCCTCCCAAAGCGGAACCCCCAAATTAGGGAAATGGTCAATAAATGTTTCTTTCCTTCTCTTGGTTTTATTTGACTTATTGATAATCGATAATTCGAGATTGGATGGTGGGTCCTTTTAAGTCAAATAATGGATTTTGACGAAGACGCTACTATTTAAGTAATCTATTGGATCTTATATATAAAGTGATTTCTATTTACAATGAACACTTGCATTGATATTGTGTATTTTGAGTTTCAAATTCCCTTTGATAGTATTCCGATAAGAAGCTGATACTCAAACATAAAGCTAGGCAGTGAAAAAAAAAACAGTATGAAAGAAAATTGGCACTTAAATTTTAAATATTTCCTTGCTTTTGGTTCCTCTTAGTTTTCCTTATGTATATTTTACAAAGCCAAGCAAAATTATATCAGTTTACTTTTTCAAATATATTGCAAGTTTTTAAATTTCTTTAGCCTCGCTTAATTCTCTTATGCATTCTTTAATCTCTCTATTTGCTGAAAGTACGATTTTAAATCTAGTATGAGCTTTTGATTCATAAGGTACAAGCTCTTTCTTCATATTAATAAAATTAATTGTTCAAAAATATCCATAAATTTAATCTGTTTAACAACGTTTAAATGTTCGTCCGAGCCGGATTCAATCTTCATCGGAAGAGGGAAAATGACCAAGATTTAAAGCCCGGATCAACTTAGAAGTTTCCATAATAGATTTTTAATTATTTTTATTTTAACAAATTATTTAAAAATAATATAAGAAGGGACGGCCAAAGCCGGAAAATGCAGAATTGAGAGTTGGGGGAATAATTTCAAGTTGGCTGAAAAGCTTCTGAAACTACCAATATCAACCATTCATTTTGGCAGGGATTTGTTACGAAACGAGAGTGGGGTCGTGGTAGAGAAAATTTCGAAGTTGTGATGGGAGTCTTAAAATCAATTGAGCCGTGAAAAAAAACAGGGTTTGAAATGGAACTTAACAAAAGAGGGCGTGAGCTCGCAGGTTTTCAGTGGTGAAGAAACAATAGCAATTCATGATAAAAGGTTTGGGAAATTATTGAAGTGAATTTAAATTAGCAATTTAATCAACCAATTTGGCTCAATAGAGATAGTAATATTTTTCTGGTTAATGCTCATTAAAACATGTCAAGTATATCTTTGGTGAAATTGAAGAAGTTAAAAATAGTTACTCTCAAATCCGCCTAATTACTTTATCCTAAAGATTATCATGCGGTTAAACTCATCGATACCATTTTATGTACAATGAAACAGCCACCGAAAAGGCTTCTAAAGAGTTTCTCATCCAAGAACCTGGACAAAAGGGTATAAATGGAAATAATTCCTTATTAAACCTATCTATTATATTAAATTAGAAAGCAGAATTATTTTCTGGAAAACACCTAATATATTAATGTTTGATTTATCTCCCAAACACATGGAGACGGAAGAGTGGTCAATTACATAATGTCCTATATCTCATATTTTGTCTGAAATTAAATTGAGATCGCTGTTTGATTTGTAAATCATTAAAATGGAAAGAGAAAAGGAAATAAAACGATATAATTAAATACTATAAAAGAGAATTTTGGAATGATAAATGTTTCATTTCATTTCGCTGTTGCCTCCGGTTCCAATGACCAATTGCCGTTCATATCGTCCCAAATATCTGAAAATCGCTCATCCACAGGACTTCTTCCTAATGGCCAGGGAATATATTATAAAAACGGTTTACTGCTTTTCATATTAACCTTCCTGACACATTGAAATATTTATTTATAGAATTCTCCTGTTATCGCATTATTCTCCCGCTGCTCAACCTTCAGGTAACCCATAGAGATAAACTGAAATCATGTATGCGAGTTTAATTTTCTTATTCTTTCATCGGAGAGGGATTAAATATGAATATTTTTAAGTGTTACTTCAAAGAGAACTATATTTTGATATTTTTTTCATTATTAAATTGGTTAACGTTTTCAAGTTTAGTATTTTATCTAATCTTGACCTGTCTTTTACTTAGTTTGAAATTCGTACCAATATTCACCATTATCGTTAGCATTTTAGATACAGTGATTGAACAAATAGTAAGGTATACGTCCTGAGAGGTAGATATGGTCTTTAAGATGATAAATTAATCTAAACATATATATATATATATGTGGGCAGTGATTTAAAAAAAGAAGGTTGGTTACCGGTTCAGCGCAGTAGTTCCCTCTTTCAAGAAAATGACGTACATCAAATGTCCCGGATCTAGTTTGAATGACAAGTCCGAGAGGCCGATATACTACAGTCGATCCGACGTACCGAAATGGTTAGCTTTCTTCCTTTCTCTATTTTTTGCCCAAATTGTTAGAAATCATCTTTAAAATTCCATAATTTGATCAACAGGGTCAAAACTTACCAAGTGGAGTTCAATCTTTTTTTACTTAATTACTAATTCCTCGTTTGATGCAAAATTCTAGTCTAGTGATCGCTAGTATATCAGTCGCACACTAAATTTAAATGATCCTCATCACTAAGACAACTTTTAATTTTGAATGCAGAGAATGGAATAACTAATTCAGAGTTGCATTTTTAACTGAATATTTTTATTTGTATTATTGTCTAACATATCATTTACATATACATAAAATGTGTAGATGACTCACATTTCCACTGGAATTTTCTGCATTAATCTAAATAATTCAAATGTGAAATTAAAAACCAACCATAATCTGTCCTTTTTTGATGTTATGAATTGTTTAAGAATTGCCGAGAATATTATGGACTACGGAAATCCACACATTCCACCCTTTACATTCACTTCCATTCTCCTATATTTTCCTTGAGTACATCATATTTATAACCTAAAATAGACTAATGATGTAATGGAAATCTTTTAAACTTCTCGCAATTTGCCAATCAATCAAATTCAATATAATCATATATGAAAGCCACAAATCATACAACAATGTTTTCAAAGGCAATTTGTCATGCAATTTTCATGGACTTAAATACCAATTTATTTTAATCTTTTAAAGTATTTATTGTGGTTAAATTGTTTCAATATAGGACTAATATCTGATAATACTAAGTTGACTCATCCGTCCTTAGCACTGTGGATGAGGTAGCTAGATCGGTTAAAAAATGAACATAAAAATCAGAATAAGAGTCCCTGACAAGTCCGAACATACAATTGACGACCGTGTGGGAGGGAACGACGTTGGAATGGGGTGGAGTGTCCTTATGTTTGTGCAATGTCAAGACTATGAGGAAATGAGTAGCGCTATATGGGCTTTTTTTCCCTTCATCAGCAAGGGTCTAGAACAGAGTATAGAGTAGGTATGTGGGGCTGTGAAGAAAGGATCAGGTTAGCATATCCACTTACGAGAGCCAGATTGAGTTCAAGGTTGGAACGGGAGGATCTGAATCTCGTTCTTTTAAAAAATTATTTCAAGAAGATAAACCTCCTTGAACATCTAGAATTAACTACGATCTTTCTTTTGTTTAAACTAGAAAAGTAAGTCACATTTCTGGGTTGATTCTTTAGGACAAAACTTCAGCTCCTCTTTAACCACGCTCTTTTCTCTGGTTTGTCCATAAAACTCTAAATTCTATTCGATAACACTTGTGACGTATTAAAAATCTTTATACAATGACTGATACTTCAAATGATTAGAATCTAATTAGATAAATATTTGGACTAACTAAATCCAGGCCATAAATATATTTACATTTAACTTTTATGGGCATAAAATAAAGAGAAATATATAGATTTCTAACCTTTAAGTGTGCCAAAAAAAAGTAAGTGATGAGAATGTTTTATCCATTCAAATTGAATGTAAAGGAAAATGGACTATATATAAAAAAATATTTCCCTATAATCATTGCGTAGTCGCAAACTACTTAATTTAAGAGAGAGAAAGAAAGATAGATGAAGTAAGAATGATATTTTACCTAAGAAGCGATCGTGCAGAGAGGTGAGGAGAAGAGAAAAAAGGTTATGTCTTGACTAGGAGAGTTGGCTATGTATTGAAATTGAGAGACTGGTTGCAAAGGATTGCCTTAAACACAACTATTGGTGCATAATACTAGCTCACCGAAGTTGATCTCAAGCATGTCCGCATAGAGGAGATTGCTTAATAGAGAAACCGTTACACTCTGAATTGGCCACACCTATCACTTTTATATCTTGTAAAATGTTGTTATCTAATCCAAATGTCAATGCTACATGGGAACTGTTTCCTATAATATAATGTATAGTTCTTGTTTCGTTATAGTGAATCAGCTACGGAACACAAAGTAAACATCATGTACCTTCTTTGAGACCCTGCCTTACATTGCTTAAAGTTTATGTATCTTAACGTAAGTGCGGTGAAGATGGAGTTGTCTAATAATAAGAATATAAAGATACGAGAGATTTTCACTGAACTTGAGGAAAATTGGACATTTCTTTATCTTCTTCTTATCAGTCAAGACCACCTTCACCACGTGTGCGTTAAGAAAACCTTCAAACTGAATAAAAAAATGGATATTCTTTCGAGGAGATTCCCTTGTGTACGTCTTCATAAACTCGAAGAAAGGTTCAACTATATTCCTATGAACTACCACACGATGAACCAATTATTCTCGGATACACAAAGCCGAAACTCGTTCTGTTTTCAAATCAATCATGTTTTTTGTTACTTACAAACACACACACGTGACTAGGTAACTTTAGTCCATTGTTCATTTCTCCAATTTCTGTGATCCTTAGCCACTGAAGACATTTATTTCTGTTAAGTTGAAATATCTATGGCTTCTTTCTCGCTTTTGGATCCTTTTAGCTATTGATCTTTAAGGCTTCTTCTGAATATTCTGTGAACTATTTCTGAACTTGAATTTTCATTGAACTAAACAGCAAGTTCCGAAGAAGTTTTTTGCTATTCTCTTGTGAAGTACATGACCGTAGGCAATTCCGATGAGGCTTCTCACAGCCAGTGAACATTCTGCCGGTTCACCTTTCTGTCTTGCACAAACTTTTTCTCTCCATTCTTTTTTTGGTTGTTTACGATATTTTCACCGATGAAATTGCAACCATTACCAAATAGCGATACCTTGATTTGGTTGATGTGTCTGAAAAGGGGATAAAATTACTTTGAGATGGAAGGAGAGGAGAAACCACTTATAAAACTCGGAACTTTTATTAGCCGACGTTTCGCTGGTCTCTCTCTTCTTCGGGGCATGAAACTTAAACGAAGGAAACCTTAGCCAATTAAACTTTCCAGTATTATTAGTTGTTTCTCCTCTCTTTCTTCTCTAACTGTTTTCGCAGGACGTCACCCGAAATTACTTTATCAGTTGTGGCGAGAGAATGGTTGGCCAAACACTTCGAGAAACTGGCAATCAGATGCAAAGCTAAACTCACACATAACAGTCATGATTTAAGCACACTGCGTTTTATAGATGTTCTTGAAAGTATAGTGTCGATGTCCTGGATTCAAATAGCTATAGCGAAGAAAAACCTTAGCACACGTAGAGATCTCGCCGATGATTGGTGTAAGCGCTGTCTTTACCCCCGTGTGGGTAAGTATATAGATATTACACAGGTCATCACGCAGAAGTAACCAATCACAACATCAATATTTTTCCTATCTCGTATTTACCCTATAACACACACAAACACTCTGCTCCTCATTTCTTCAAAGGAATTCTGCCAATGGTTAGCTGTATCCACATAACTATTCCCTGTAACGGGTCCCTCTTCACATGTTGAGACGAAGGTTCCTACCTGATTGCTAGATAGACATAAAACACAAATACTTCACTCTTGCGTCCCTCCCTGTACGCGCAAGCCCGGCGCCTGCGTCATCGTCGACAGCTCTCAACGCATCCGCAGCTGATTCGACGGTTTGACCAGCCGGGTGGATGTCGAGATGATCTGCTGAGTTCCTGGACATGTAGGAATTGCGGGAAATGAGCCAGCCTATGAGGCTACCAAAGAGTCTGCGAGGATTGGGCTGCCAAACCAACGTTTCGCACTTCCTCATATCGACTAAATGGCAGGAATACGGGCTGCCCTCCGTGCGGCTTAGCAAAGAAGATTGGAGACGGTCGAGGGGGAACTTAAAGTTAAGTGCCATTGCGCCGCGACTGTTCCAATGAACCTATCCCCCAATGCTGTGACGGCTTCAGGTTTCTTTCTGTTGTCTGCGAATTAAAGACACTCGCGGGACACACCGCAATTTTATGGAGCCTCGCCTGCACCTTAGTGTGACGACTGCGTTGTCCCCCAGATTGTTCGGCGCATTCTTGTTGAATGTCCCAGCCAGGGTGATCTTTTCGTACGTTAACTGTCTCAGTACTGGAACAAGCAGGGTCGCTACCACTTTTCTCTTGTACTCGGGACTAGCTCGTGCACACGGACTTGCGGACTATACGACTTTTTGGAGGAGGCCGGCCTCCTCCACTTTATTTGACTGTTTATTGTGGGTCGCATACTCCTGCGCCTAGGAAGGTGGGCCTACACTTGACGCTGGAGTGCGCTTGCATTTTGTTACCTTTATGCTTTGTTTTCTTTTAGCCTTGTGCTTTTTATCTTTGTTATTTGCTATTTACATTCTTCCTTGTTTTAATTAATATAGACTAGTGGTAGGCTGTGTTGAGTAGCCGACTTATGCCCAAGTAGCCACTTGCCAGATGGGCTCATAAAATAATTAAAAAAATATCCCAAACGACAACCGGCTACTGGTGTCTTCAGATTTAACTGGGATTGTAGTGTTAATCTTCATGTTTGTTTCATTATACGGTCCGGAGGTACGTTGATCAAATTAATCTCATGTGGTGTGTGCAAAACTGTAAAGCAAAACAATATTTGGAGGCGCAAATATGCATAGCACTAAAGGGGTTCATCTTGAGCACATTTCTCTTTCTGTAAAGGTAAGTAAATATTTATTGATCAGATTCCTTGTTCTGTATGTAAATTTGTATGGCGGCTTATTTATAATTCTCTTCGTTTCAAATAATTAAAATTTTTGCATTCCATAACAATATTCTCCTATTTCACGTCCTCTCATTTCACTGAAGTGATCAAACTGCTACTTGATTATCTATTTATGCTAACCAATATTAAACACCAAAAACCCTTTCACGTATATTTTGTCATCAAAGGGTAATTTTGCTTGATTCTTTATCACCGGCTCTTTTTGGGTTTATAGCCAAGAGGTAAAGAAAATTCTGCGTGTTAATTTGGTTGTTAGTTTGCTCGAATCTTGCATAGGGTTTGTTTATCTAAAGAAATAAATTTCCAAGGCATCTTGGAGGTTTGTGTATGGATCTTATGACCGATTTTCTTCTTCTTTTGAAAAAAATTCTTCATCAATGTGGGCCTAAGGCAGCCACTACCAAGTCGACAAAAATTGGGATCCATTACGCCAAAATCCAAACCCAATGGGCTTAACATTACTCAACTTGTAAGCCTTAATTTCATTGGGCTAATTAGCAGCCCAGCGATCTAAAGACAGCTTGAGTTTAGCTTTATAATTTTAGCTGTTTGTAAGCGGGTTGAGATTGAAGAATAAATGGCGTATAACTGATTGAGTGATCTAAAATGAGTCAGAAATGTTGCTAAAAAAACAGATGATAGTGAATGTAATGGGGCATGATCAATGACTGAACTGCTAGAATTGAAATGATTTTGTATAAGGGTCTGTGAAATGACTGATGAGTATTTATCTATTTATATGGCCTTTTCAAGAGGAGATGATATGGATCTGGTTGGCATAACCAATGAAACATTCTGGGGTGGGGAGGGAAATGTCATGCCGAGCCTGGAACTACATCAAGTTACTAAGGAAGGATATTTATATTTCTTTATTTGAATTCCTCGATTTTATCCTTTGATAATGGAGTATGAATACACAAGGTAATGATCAAGATTTATTGTCGGCTTCTTCTAACGTAATGTCGAATTCACAATTGCCATTTTTGATTTTCAAATATCAAAATGCCACCTTTCATTCACTATACGCCGAGGATCCCCTTCTGTATTCCAAATTCGCTTATATGTTTGGTTTCCTCCAATTCCACTCAATTAATAACGCTACTTTTTTGTATCGTATAATGGCAAAAGATGAATTAGTGAAAAATCTGATGTTAGAACTAATGAACCTCCAGATTTATTACTGGGCTAAATGATTGACCATGTGTGTGGTTTTCCGATTCCATTTCCCCTTCAAACCAACCTTCTCCATTGATCCAATATTGCAGGGAGTGCAATAAACTTGGCCTTTCCGATTGCATTGTGTTTTAGAAGATGCAGGAGGGCTTTTATCGGGTACGTGCCTCTAATTGACGGCTGGTATTCGTTTTCGCCATTTTAAACAATGAAACTCGAGTGAAACTTTCGGTCAAGAATGTTCAGCTTTATTTATAAGCTCATGTGAAAAATCAGGAAAGCTTATATAAGGTGAAAAACAGTTATGCAACAAAAACGATAAAGATAAGTACTAAATGGTTGCCTAAAACACTAGATCGAAAGATATAATCCACTATGTTGCAGTTAACAGTTTATCGTGCATATAATTTTAATGCTCATTCTGTTGTTTAAGCTAAGCGAGAGCTGTGGGATCCCATCTTCCACAGAGCAACAGTGAGGTGGTTCGTACAGAAAGGAGTAAGGTAAGGAAAAAAGAAATGCGCGGTAGGTACTTACATAAGTGCAGTAACAAAAGCTGCCACTACGTGCAAATCTCCACCCTGACATTTGACTGCCTCTTGCAACGAGAGTAAACAAAGCGATCTTTTACCATTATTAGTTTGTCAAGAAATTAATGTTATTTTGATTAACAAGAAAGTAAATCCATTTTAATATATATAAAAAAAAAACATTCATTAAGTTTTGCTTGTAGGGGTTTGGAACTACTGTATTACACTCTTTTTCGATGCCCTTTTATCTCAGCCACACCTAAAGTTTTACCTGAGATCTAAACCAAGTATTGATATAGCGTGTGACAGTCGTCACAAAGTTCATCTGAATTACAAGCTCAACTGCAAACTGCTCAAACCCGATGTATCATGACTTCGCTTAAAGGGAAGCTGATGCTTCTCCTCTGAAGATAGAAGCTACGAAACCTTAAACTATGTACATTTTGATTGGATGCTTGGGCATAAATGTCCACTAAATTCCGCTATGTAAAATTCAAATTATCAGCGGGTTTAACAGTCAGAAGCGGCAGAAACTGTAAAGGTTTCTATAGAAGAAATTTTCTCGGTGGTCAAATACTGCTTGAGGTTCTTCAGCACTGTACTTGACCTCTCTTGCCTCCGCCCCTTTAAAGAACTGAGTGAGGAGTTGTCTGTGGCGTGTTATTGTACCTTTCTCTCGTGGGCGGCCGTCCTAAATGACATCTGCTCCGACCTTCAATCATGTGCCTGAAGTGGGTTACAACAAGATACGCAGCTAGGAGTTTTATGTCGTAAGTGAAGTATGTTTGCTGTGTCCAGACTTAGCTTGCTCGAGAAGAATGACACCGTTCGCGGCGATCCGATTACCATCTGTGAATGGCAGCACCTGCCGCGTATTGGGAACAATCCGTCAGCAGCAGATATGGCGAATCAATAAGCAGCGGGTGACAGAGGTTGACGGAGTTCATCAAAGCCAATTGAGTACATTCAAATGCTTCTAGTTCATCATCTTTCCATTCGAGCTCACAAGCCTTGGTTTGCAGGCGTGCAAGCTCTGTCAATGCGGCTGCAATCGCAGCGAAGTTGGTAAACATCCTTCCGTAGTATCCCAACATGCCCAAGTATCGTTTTAGTTCCTTGCAATCCTTCGGTAATGGCATGCCCCAAATTTCTTTTATTTTCTTGGCCGGTAAGCAAATTCCTTCCGCCGATATGTGTTGCCCTAGAAAATTAATTTTTTCTTTCGCTAGTTCGCAATTCTCCAGGGATATCCTTAGACTGTTCTCGACCAAGATTCTGAATTCTTGATCTAAATGAACCAATTGGTAGTACAGATTGTCCGAAAATATCAAAATGACAAAATGACGTCTATATATATATATATATATATATATATATATATATATATATATATATATATATATATATATATAAACGAACCCTAATTCTCTTAGCAGGTTATCCACGTGTCGTTGGAATGTGTAGCGTGCATTCCGGATGCCAAAGGGTAGCTTCACGTATTCCTATAAACCAAACGGCGTCACCACCGTAGTTTTCTCTATGATAGATGAATTCATAGAGGTTTCATGGTAAGCACGAAACAGATCCAACCCTGAAAAAAAGGTTTTTCCATGGACGTGGTGCCACACTTTGTATTTCCGGCAAGGATATCTGTCGGGCTTTGTGATCGCATTAATCGCGAGGAATTCGCCAACCACCCTGTATTCACCCGGCGACTTTTCCAGGACTATGTGAATCGGCAAAGCCCATGGTGGTTTCTAAGGGCGCACGAATTCCCCTTCAATAGCGTTTTGAATATTGCTTTGGCAACTTGCAGCTGTTCCATTGAAAGGAGTCTTGGTAGCGTCGGGGGCGCATCCGTGATGTGGTATCCGTGACCACACACGACCACCTGAATGATCGGCGAAGAATAGCGATAACTATATCCGTATGTACCTCGCAGTGCACTTTTATCTTTTTGCCATTAGCCATTGTAATGTTCACTCTAGATTCACGTAATTAACCCAAGCACACCAATTTAGCTGGAATTATTGAGACACTCGCCTCCGTATCAATTAGAAACTCTCACTTTAAAATTTATTCACTCTAGCGGTGACGATGAAAACAGACGGCATACCAGCCATCGCACTTGCAATGGCATGCCTTGATAGTTTTCCAATGCGGTTGGCGAAGATAGCCCGGAAGATGCATCAGGGTTTGCAGAACTTTGCACTTTCACGAAAATATAAATAGTAGTGGCATGCGACAGGTCTTTGGTTCCTGCGAAGTGCTCGCAGTCATATCAGTATACTATTGGCACTGTATACATTATTACACTGTACAAAATTGGAACGGTGGCCATTAGGGTATGCACCCTACGGGCAGTGATCGCGCACAGGATTATCATCTCTATTATTAAAATTGGGAATAAACATATCAGACAAAGAATTTTTACTACGTTCTATGGATTCACTGCTCTCGTTAACATTAAGAAACTGTGTTCTATAAAATGACATTAGTTCATCCACAAGTTTTTCCAGCTGCGCCAGGGTTAGCACCTTCTGGGTAGCGATTATGGGTGGTGCGATGTTAGTTGGCAAGGAATGGATAAATTTGTGCCTCACAAGTTCTTCCCTAACTCATACCTGTAGAGCAGTCCTCCTTAGTTCTTCCAGCTTGGTGAAGGTGAAGGTGGAAAGAAGCTTCACAAAGGGCTACGGTTTAGTCTTCTCGAAGAGACCAATCACCTCAGTCCTTAATAGCTTAGAATTTTGGTTAGACAGGACCACAGCCGGAAGTCGGTCAACAGGCTTGGGGGGTAATGCAGCCAGGGCATGAAAAAATTTCGTTTCCTCCTTACTCACTCTTGAAATGTTAAACTGGGCTTTTACAATCTTAAACCAACCTGCAACTGCTGCCTCATTAAAGATGTGTGGCTTGATGGTTATGGCGTTCACGATTTTGTATTTCCTTGTCCTGCTAGTTGATGGTCACATGCGTCCATTATCTTACTTGTCATCTTTACTTTCTGGCCGAAGAGGTCACCAGTTTATGGGATGCGTGGTGTGGTGTCGCAGGTAATAAAAGTTTATAAGTGTGTATTGGAGTTAGTGGGTAGTAGGCCAGCTTTTAGTCTTCAAGTTAAGTTTGCTCTGGCTCCCAAACTTTTTAGCGCACAATAGGCCTTAAGGCTGGGTTCAAGAAGGTGCCTTGGCAATCACGGGTTAAAGCAAAAGGACTCAGAAGGAAAGCGGCGATAAGTAGGCTTTATTCTTAGATTGAGCTTCCTAAAATTAAAACAAGCGAAATAATTTGAGTCCTACTCGGCTGCGTGTAAGTTTTCAGTTGATGTAGCTAAGGAGACAGGAGTTAAGGACGAGGAAGGGACTTGTGACGCTAATAATAACAAAATGGCAAACGACTAACTGATTCTTTCTCTCTACCTTAGTCATGTTTTATTATAATGTTTAAGTCCGTATAAATATAAATATATATATATATATATATATATATATATATATATATATATATATATATATATATATATATATATATATATATATAAATATGTACCACGGAAGGAAACTGGATAAAAAGCAGATTGGAGTAATTTATTCAATGTAGGCCAAACTTCCAAAAATGTTTCCATAAGGACCCAACAGCACAAAAACGCAGTAATTAAGGGTTATCATAATAATGCCTTAGTGTCCACAACTCCAAGATGGGACACGGAATTAACTGGTCGAAAACTGATACTATAATCCATAGTAATGATTTTATAAGAGAGAAATATCTTGTAATCATTTTTAATCTCCCACACAAAGGAGAGTAATCTCAACATTAGCCCAGGGCTATTTTCGTTAGATCCAATTTTATCACTGTTTCTCAAATCCGACTTACCTGATAACATTAAAATGTTAATCTCATAGGGAACGTGCTTTGTATAAATACTGGGTGTCTTATTTTTCTTACCATTGAGTTTGAAAATGTCGAATAGACGAAAGTACTTACTCCAATCTGCTTTTTATTCCGTTTCCTCCCGTGGTACATATTCCTATTTATAGTTATCACGTGCTAAGTTTCGTGATACTTTCCATATATATATATATAAGCCCATTACTTCCAGAGGGCGTGATCTCTTTTCTCTAATCTAGGTGCGGGGTGGAGCTAATGATCAGAAACATGTTCGTTAGTTTCTTTGTTGACTGTTAGGCGGAGTCACAAAAGGTGTGTGTGTTTAATTATACTACATATTTTTCCCTAACCTGGGCTGACGCCCATTATCACTAAGACCGTATGCATTTCACAGGTCCTCGACAATCTTAACCAGTCAAAGCACATACCCCCCCCATATTTGCTCGGCTTGTCCCTGATATCTATCTTTGAGATCGTCTCGTCTGCAGCTGTTTCCTAGCGTGTATATGTTTGTGTGATTGCGTGGGAACTCTAGTTATCCGCTTGCTTATCTCCTGCTTCCCTTAATAAATGTACAATTGTGATATAAGTATTTCTCTTTATTTTATATTGGTTCATTAATTATTACATGGCATATTATCTAAATAATTAATGCGTGTACCAAATTTTAGGATTTTATAGGTCCAACCGGGCTCTGATTTGTCAGATTCCTCGCTGCGCCTACCTTATCTTTAAATTTGAGTGCCACAGGCCTATTTTACTTTACGATATGGGAGCTTCCTGGAACTGAGGAAAACTCAGATATTCACGTAGCGATGCAGGTTAGGAATAACCCAACAGATCTTTAAGAAATACGTGGATAAGAATACAACCTCGGGCATCAGTTGAGTAAAAAAAGGAACTTAATTTAAAATGGGAACGAAACTTGGATAGAAGAAACGACAAAAGATGGATAAAAAGATCATAAATTGAAGTCTTTATAACATGAAAAAATCCAGGAAATGACATGGAAGAATTTAGAAGTAGCTAAATGGAAGGAGTAATTTAGAAACTACTATAATACATGATGCACATTTATGATGCCCAAAAATCTATATGAGCTGCAAGAAAATTCAATAACTTGTAAAAACTTAAACGCACACACAAAACACATGTATCATTAAAAGGAACAAAGTTATTTGTGAGACATATTTATTTATGAAGCAACATAACTATGAGAAAATTAAAAATTGATCGGTTATGATGTTCTCTAGGATGCCATGCGAAGTCTTATAGAGTATGTTAATAAATGGTCAACGGGTGTTTGGGGTTGTTCATTTAAAAGATGAAATTTGTAAAACATGAGGAAAATTATTAAACCTAAATTTTCGTTTTTTCTTAGGATTTTTTTATTATTTGAGTATCGCGATTGAAAATTTTCAGAATATTGAATTTTCTTTCGGTTCTTCCATTCGTGAGGCTAAACATAAAACTTGTATTAAGGACAAAAGTTTCTTGTTGAAATTTAAGGAAAAACTTGTTTGCTTTTGCGTCGAAGTTTGACCATCATAAATTCCTCGGAGATCCTCAGCGAACGAGCCGCGTGTTCCCTTCTCTTCCTGAGGCGGAAGAGGCGTCCTTGCCTCGCTTGGTCAAATCCAATTTGGGTCAAATCTTCTGCTCTTTACAATGTCTCTCTAATTCCTTCTTCGTCGTTTCTAAGAGAAAGTTTTGAGGATTAAAATAGGCTTTTTTATTTTCTTTACTTACAAACAACTCGAAAATAACACTCTTAACCCAGGAACAAGAAAAATGAAATTTTGTTACATAGTGATTATATGTAGCTGATCACCCCTTATTCCTTCGTTGACCCACCTCTCTCTATTTCGTTTTTATTAATACCCTTTCCTCCCTATTCCTACTATTCCTCTTACTATCTAGAGGTTCGGATGGCTCTGCCTGTTAACAGAACATTGTCAAGTGGCATGATTCTTCCTCCACGAGGGCCGAAAACACAAAGGCTAGCGGAAATATTAGCTGCGGGTTATGTTGGGTTTAGGACTCTTTACTGCTTTTACTGCATATATGAGGTGGCTACGCTAGCCGCATCCTTTATGAGTTAAAACGCTGGGTCGATTTGTCAAGGCTCATCTCAAATCACATCTGCAGACCAAAAATGGGTTAATGATTGCTTTCCGGATAGTTCTAATGGTATAGCGGCATTTCTCTTTAAGGTCCAAGCCATTTGGAGGCCATAATATCGATTTTCAAACTTATATTTATTTTTCAACTTTAACATGGTCATAAGTTGAGGTAATAATGGAATGCGATGAAAAACAAAGGAGAGCTGCATACAAAGGTGGAGAGGTCTTGTCTCCCTTAAGGTAACGGGATGGGCGAGGTGAAGCAACACCACTCCAACCAGTGAAGAGACTCACTTCCTGCTATCTCATGGCGTAGAGGTGCTTTCCTTCCTGCTCTTTCCAGCTGCCCGCAAGCACTTTACCTCTAATAATGCCACCCGTTCTTTTTCGGGTGCTTCTTCCAATTTTTTCTACAAGTGCCTTGATATCTTATGTCTCCCGGTGAATGAGATTCTCGTTTATCCCATTCTTCATTATTTTGTTCAGAGGACTCTCTTACTTTGAGAGCGTCCCCCACCCGTCAGTTTCCAAGGGGTTTGCCCAGAGTAAAGGATTATAGAGGCAGCACTGCTTAAATTCTAACGCTCGCTGAGGAAGATTTAATGGGGGAAACTCTAGAAGTGGTAAGCCCAGCGGGATCTACTAGGCAAGGCCCCTCCAGCTCGTAGCCCCTCAATCCGTAACATACATTGCTGGGGCCCGGTGTACTTGAAGGGCCTTTTACTGGAGATACGAGAGACCTCTTCTCTTCGATAGACCACAAGACCACCAGATCCTTATCTATCTATTTGAAGGATAAAGCTTAGTTTTTCCTGTCTGGCCTCGTGGACCCTTCATAGCTAGAAGAGAAGAGGGTGGACTCACCAATCACTTCACCCTCACAAACGTATTTGAGTAAGAAACTCATCCATATAAAATATAAGAGGTAAATAAATGACAAAATATAGATATATTAGAAACAAAATGGAAATGAGATGGTGGAAAAAGTTGACAGAATTTAATCTGTAGTAAAACGATTGGTTAATAATTAACAATTTGGATAGAGAAGTGTCCAAGCAGAGCAGTAGCTAAGCAGAAAAAAATGATAAACAATTGCATAAGGGGTAGTAATTTAAGCGATTGATGCATTCTTCGGGCCCCTCAATTTCAGATTAGCCAAGGAGATCTATAGAAACCAAAACTACATGCCATCGCATCCTGTTCGAATTGCCGTTATATGTATATCGCCTAGTAGCAGGGAGATGCTTAAATGTATCTGTATGGTACAAGAATTCCTCGGTTCTAAGCAACTTTTGAACTTCGACCACGCTACGGTGTTTAGGTAAGAAAAAAGCAGGAAGCAGTACAGCTTAACTGCTAGAACTCTCCATTGGACAAAACCTACAAACTCTTATGAATTTTCCTACAGTGGCTTCTTTAGATTAGGTCGAAAGAACTGACTCCAACCCCATTAAGGTATCTGGCCAGCAGTGGCTACGACAGATGACAATTGGGAATTACTGATATGAAGTATGAATTTGTGTTCTTGATTCAATGTTTTAAATAATTTCTGAGTCGAAAGCTGCTGAGCTTCAGGGTGTCCCAGTTCATCTTACAAACCCATTTTTTATATAACCGACAGTATTCTACAACACCCTTATGTACAGGAACAATGCAAATAGTATCGTTTTACATCCTTGATTTCTGGAAACTAACTAGTGTCTCAGTAACAATAGTAAACCTATATGGACCATATAACTACCAATAGTTATTATTTCGCCTCATACTGACAAAAAACACTCTTGACTATTCCAACTATTTTTTCAGTTAGATGATAGATCATCGAATCATGTGCAACGAACAATGATAATTAGTGAATTGTTCTTGCCTTATCCGGCCTACTCTTTGGCTTCTAAATTCAGTATTAGGCTTTCGAGGAACGGTTTGAAACCATCTTTGATAATTACCATTCTCTTGATAAATTTCATTTTAAGTGTCCTTGAGATACCTTTCAACATCATTATTAATGGAAGCAGATATGTAGGTTACCTTTTAAAAGTACAAAAACTCTGATGAAAGAGGTGGGAGCTCTAGAAAGCGGGATATCATACTCCAATAGAGGAAATGCCGAGCCTACAAATTTCAAATCTATCTTCACTTTGGTACCGAGTAGGGCAAGAAAGGTCACGGAACCCCTTTACATTTATGGTAGAGGGGCTCCATTGCCATTTCCTTCTACTTTTGAAATGGCTTCCCTATTACCATCTAAGTCATCAAGTCGACCTAAACGGTTTTCTCGCTATAATGAAGACAATACTCACCATCGTTTCTTATGTCCTCCTTTTACTTCCCTTAGAGGATAGAGAGTTTTTATCTCTTTTTATATATCTAGATACAGGGTCTTTCCATTTACTTTCTGCTTCCTGGAAGAGGCCTCCAAATGGATCTCTCTTCAGGTAGTGTTAAGATGGCCTCAATAAAGCCTTTTGAGATACCTCTTTATGTGACCATGAGTAGAAGTAGGAAGCTTGGATGATTCAGCATGGAGCCAGGTGCTCTGACTGGTCCCCTCAGTGAAACTGAATAGTTGACTCAATTGAACCTGCTAAGATCGATAGATATTATAATGTGGCGTTCAAAATATTCTATAACCGTTGAGAGGTGCTGTTCATTACCCACCCTCAGTAAAACCCGTAATACTGACACATTCTAGAAGGGAATCTTGGTAGCTTTACGTTGATATCTGTAGGGTGGCTCTCTCTATCAGATAAAGTGGCATTGCTAGCCATGTAAATAATGTTATGCCAGCCGATAGAACTCCTGCTTTGATCGCAGTTAGCTACATGTGAAAAACAGGAAAAAGATCTCTTTCGCTTGGGTAAGGTGGAGTAGGAGTACTGTATGAATGGCAGGGCCTTAATCATTTCATCGAGAAGTATGCCGAAGCCAATCAGTCCGCCATATTCGACAATTTCAACTTACAGCCGCAGATATGGTCGCAAAACCCCTCTCAAGCCCACTTGTTAGATCGTTGAATTATCTTTTTGCTTCTCCTAGTATTAATTCATTATAATAAAATAATTCGCACTCACATAGTGATTTAGCAATGTGCTATCAATTTATTCATCTCACATAGTACTATGGCAATGCGCCACCCATTTATTATTAGCATTCAAAACGCTTAAGCGCCATGCTTCTTATCTAAGGAGAAGACTAGCTTAGTCAACTTGAAAATGAACAAGCTATGCAACGCATATAGTTTTTATTTCATTTTACTCAAGATTTGCAAGTTTGGTCGACTATTTAGTTCATCAAATTATTTGTCTAGGTTAACTAATTATTTTTCAAATTCAACATATTCATGTTTACTCTCATTGTATTATTAAGAGAAAATGTGTGCACTCAATCCCCATTTTTATTACTTCTATGAATGTTCACAACTGTAATGACACATGCGCGTTCATGTGATCTACAGTTTGACAAAATGATCTTTTGACAACCGAGTTTCAAAGTTTATCGCTTGAGATTTCAGAGTGTATCTTTTGTATGGGCTTTATCGTGTAAATGATGACTTAATTATTACCATTCACTTAATACAAATTTGACCTAATTGTTCTATATAAGTATTTTAATCATCGTTCTACTTGAATACTGCTTGATGTGTCGAATTGATATTTACTTCACAAGAAATAATATCATTTATACTTATGTATTATTTTAACCAACGAATTAGTGTTATCATGTAAATAGCCTCTTAATTATTATTACGCATTCGGTACAATTTAACAGAAATATTCTGTATAAATATCTCATTTTAACCAGCGATTTTTTAACATCTTACCTTATACTTTTATTATTCTATTACCATGCAAATCAATCTTAATTGTTTTATTTTACCTGTGATTAATTTCGATTGAATTATATCAATGTTTTGATTCGAATGCTCTAAATTATTGCTATTTTCATCATATTTTATAATTGATATGTTTTATATGTATCCATACAAATATGTATCTACACAAAAAGTTTCACAAAATTCTGTACGCGTTCTTTCTTCCACTTAGGTATCGCCTAGCGACTATGCGAGCTTCATTCATCTCCTCTTAAACTCCGTCGGCACAAGACCTCTTCAACCATTATTTATTGGCCTTGGTTTGTAACACCAATAATTCTGCTTTTTCAATTCTTTTATCTTTTCTCATCGAGTATAAGTTAGGTTTCTTTGATGAATGATCTCTGCTCTCTCTCTCTCTCTCTCTCTCTCTCTCTCTCTCTCTCTCTCTCTCTCTCACTCGATCTCTCTCTCTCAAACAGACATACTTCAAACAAAGCTCCTTCTCCCAAACTCCAGTGGTCGCACCCACCTTTTCTACAAATATAAAAGAACACAGATCCACATTATTAAAACAGTCATTCACATTACTTTGTCTTTATCGTTCGCTGTGAATCCATCCACCTACCTCAGTGGATAGGATTCACCAAGCTCCAGCCCTTCGTCATTAAATATCAAATTAAAAAATAAAGATATTTTTCATCTAGTTATTTATAAAAATCAAAATACGAACTTATTTGTTCAGCACCTTCAAGACCAAACTCAAATCATGTAGCAGAGGTTGAATGTTTTTTCAACCCGAAACTGGTGACCCTACAATCAATCAAAGCATCAACTGACTCATCTCGCTACAATTATCAAACAACAAAGCCCATCTCACTCTCTCTCTCTCTCTCTCTCTCTCTCTCTCTCTATATATATATATATATATATATATATATATATATATATATATATAAGGACAAAATGGATGAAAAGTACAAGTTGGGGTTGTATTCGAGGTAGTGTGCATCAATTCCATGGCCAAATAGATCGGACATAAATGGAAACAACTCCATATCAAGTCAACGCTCATAGAAGAGCCGCCGGAAATAATGACGACTCCCTGTCTTATATTGCATTGCATTGTACTTCCAAATCACATGTGATTGATTGGTAGCGAACGAAAGTCATCAGTAGAGGAATGAACAAGAAAAGCAGAGCATTTCTAGAAGCCTGGCTATCGGATGAAGGCTGCATCATCAGATATGTAGATACAAGCAATGTATGCGAATGTCTAAAATAGGATGTGGCTGTATTCACTTTATTTTCTACTAATTTCTAATATGTCCTATGATACGATATCCCTTAGTATTTGTGAGTGTGTTAGCAACAATTTCCACTACAACTACACATAGACGTCCTACTCCGGGCTCTATCTAGCTTGAACCTTCCACGGTTCACTACTTCCAAACATCACAAATTATGTGAGTATGTATCTGGCCAGTGCCTTGCAGCGAGTTTGCTGCAAGGAGATCAGTCAGACTTTCTCCACATTCTGCGGGACTTCATCCCCACATAACCCCAGATGCCCACTTACTATCTGATCACATGCCTGTGACTTCTACTATCCTATTTACCTCTAATCCTTCCCACCCTTCCGTTCTACGAATAAAAAACACAAAGTGGGAGAATTTCTCCAGACTCGTCACCACGAATACACTACACAACCTTAATCTCCAGAAAACATACCCTGCACACTAAGAAAATGACTAGAACACTCTTATGGACAATATAAACACATCGAGTAACATGTACAAACCACGCAAGACACATATACATACATTAAACACTTTAAATTCTCCATACACACATATAAATTCGAAGCCAGGTACAATAACTACTACTGCAGATGCCGGCGTCAACTTAAAATCACACTCTTCCCTGCCCGCTTCTTACAATGCGTGCAGTTGGACCGAGTGGCATTAACGCGAGGCGAGCCGTCTGGTGGTTGATGCTCACGGTTGATGTTCGCGGCATTTGAAGATGTTGGGCACGATCCCACCAAAATCTACATATTACCCTACAACACAATAGTTACACATTCACTGACACTAATGACATAATTGACATTTTTAGGCCCAGTAGTGCAATGTACATACCCACAATGTAGACAAACTACAGGCACAAGAGTACTTCCAGGAATTGCGGGAGTGGTGTCGGCTCCATTGTGATGAGCTTGGGCCCGCCTCTCCTGATATGAAAGTGGGAGCTCGATAATTCTACTACACAAACAACCCCTATCACGCTCAAGGAAATAAAACATAATATGAAAACAACACCAAAACACGACCCTAATCCTTCAGGACTCTCAACCACAATAATTCATCAAGTGGCATTAATGACCATGCCAATAATGTTGTGCGGCCCATCGAACTCCTGATTTGATCGCAGTTATCCGCATGTGAAAAATACGGAAAAAGATCTCTTTCGCTTCGGTAGGGGTGAGATGGGGATTTGGGAGTGCTGTTTGACTGGCACGTCCTTAATCATTTCATCGAATTGGACCTGGACATTTGCTACAAATAATCAAAACATTACACAACAATTTACATCATAAACAAAACAAAGACTCGAAACACCTGAAGAATTACAGGCCTTTAGCTCTCTTAGAGCACATAGCTAAATAGTCGAGCTTATGGATAGCCCGAAAGATAGGATAGGAGACAAGTGGCTCATTGCCACGAGTCATCTGAAGACACAGACGACATTCTACGGCACGCGTGATCGTTACATGCAGAACATACAAAGATACACTCAAAACTATGTTTAATTCACCCACCTCCCAAAAGTGTTTCATATAAATTCTACACGAAAGTCCTCGCTACCATATTCGATAAATACTTATGCATTCACCTCCCCTAAAACATTACAAAGTTCAAATCAATCACACTAACAAATCTACACTTATAAACAACACTAGCTCTACTAATCCTAACATATGCACATATTACATTCGCAATCGTGAATCACAAATGGAAGAGGAAAGCAAAGCGTATCTAGAACTCTGCACTAAAATGTGCAAGTCTCTCTCCTCGATGCACACTCATGTGTCAACTTAACGAAAACAAGAAAATATACCTCTCAACACCTACACCAACACCCGCATTATACGATAGTTGGGAAACCTCGCAAGAGATCTTACATACATCCAAATACATACTAAACAACAAGCTGAGTTGGCGTTGAGATCCCTAGTAGCTCTAAATTACCCACAACCAAAACTAATATATATATATATATATATATATATATATATATATATATATATATAAGTTGCAGCATCATGAGTATCGTGTTTATTTACAAGCACCTCATCCTTTCCACCCACCTCACCTGCCACTATCCGCGAATAAAAAAACACTACCTAAAAACAAACGACCAATTGCTGTCTCGCCACCGAAATTTAACTCTTCCTATCCCCCTTTTAAGTTTTTTCCGAACCATTTTCTCTCATTACTACCCTGTTTCTGTGGTCATTACAGTTATCCCTCTTCTTTTCTTTCTTTTAACTTCTTAAATATCAGCAAATGTCAATCATTGTGAATTACAGTCGGTTTTCATGCATATGAAATATGATCTGGTAAAGCAACTCACTGCTAAAGGAGTCAAGGACGATTAAAAGAGAGGTGAAAAACGTGATTTTCACGGGAAGCCACTTTTCTTAAACAGCAACATAGAAAATACATATTTTGGCACGTCGAAAATCGAAAGAACAGAAGAATAAGAAGAGATGTACGGGGAAAATTCTTATGGCTTTTTGCAATTTTTGGTCTTTTTATAAAGGGTGTTCTATTAAGACGGATCGTAGTTAGAAGTAAATAAAACAGTGTTATTGGTGAAAATCTTTTGATTTCACTATTTGATCATGTTATCTGAATCATAGCAATTATGTGTTAAAAATAATATCGCTTAAATGTCCGCCAAGGCTTGGGCGGCACATCTCCACTCGATGGTCCAAACTTTTGATGACGTCTCTACATAGTTGCTCCTCGATCTCACCAATATGCTTATTATCTCATCCTTCAGCTGTTGAATGGTTGTTGGCTTGTTGCCATATACCTTACTTTTGAGATGACCCCAAAGGAAGAAACCTAAAGGCGTCAAGTGACACGATCGTGGTGGCTAATTGAACTCGCTGTTTCAAGAGATGATGCGACCTGTGAACTTCTCATTCAATAAAGCCATTGTTTCATTAGCTGTGTGGCATGTGGCGCCGTCCTGTTAAAACCACAAATCTTCGACATCCATAGAATTCAATTCACGCCATCAAAAGTTGGTTATCATGGCACGGTATCGCTCGCCTGTCACCGTAACAGCATTTCCGGCATCATTTTCAAACAAATACGGCCCAATGATTCCGCTGGCAAAAAAATGCACACCAAACAGTGACCTTTTGTGGATGCAGTGGCTTTTCAACAATCTTCCTGGGATTTTCATCGGCCTGAATGCGACAATTCTGCTTATTAACGAATCCACCAAGATGAAAATGGGCTTCATCACTAAACATGATTTTTTGCGAAAAATCATCTCGTGCACCCAATTAACAAATGTACGGCGCCTCAAATGGTCAGCAGTCTTCAGTTTTTATGTCAAATAAATTTTGTAAGCATGTAGAGACAAATCTTTTGTCAAAATTCGATGTAACGTTGTGGTGGAGAGGTTCAATTCTAGCGCGCGATGACGAATAGAGGTTCTAGATCTTCGGCCACATTCTCGCGCACTGCAGCAATGTTTTCAGCTGAACGGCATAAACGAGCACGCATTGGCGTTTTCATATCTGCCACCAACCCCGTTTGTTTGAATTTACGAACAGTTTTCCCAATTGCACTCTCGATTGGTCGATTATGTTAACCAAAAACATCGCGAAGTGCCCGAAATGCGTTCCTGTTTAAACGTCCATTTTCGTAATAAGCTTCGATAACTTGAACACGTTGTTCGATTGCTAATCTTGACATGATGGAAATTTCCAATGACTAAAGTTGTTAAATCTAAAAAAAAAAAATCTTTAGAGGCTTAAACTTTACTCACATTTAAAATTGGTCCAAGTTATTGGAACACCCTTATATATATATATATATATATATATATATATATATATATATATATATATATATATATATATATATATATATATATATATATATAGGTCAAATAAAGTGGATTTATTTATTAACAGGTAATTTATTTCCTAGAATTCATACAGAACTAGTATTTCAATAGTCAGTTTTCCCCCCTTTAGCATGTTTCTAGTGACCTCTGGCAATAACAGGCCGTCGTTATGTGGCAATATTCAATTATACTATGCGGTCAAACTGATGTAGCCTACGTTTCCTTCAGTTATAATCCAGTAGAGGTCTTTGTAGGGTGTTTGTTTGTGTTCTAATGACTTTTCTAGCTTTTGGGTGTTGGTATTAATCATAAATTCAGCAGTAAATTTAATTTAAAGTGTAAGTAACGTGTTATTTTAATTCCAGGTCGAGATGTGTAAAAATAGTGATATTAGTCGCCATAAAATTGGACAAATAGAAGTGTAATTGACTGCAACCAAATTTCTAAGGTAGAAGTTGCAAAGAACCTAAATGTTTCAATTCAAACAATTATTGCAATTAAGAAAAATTGGAAAATAACAAGGATGAGTTGCGGAAAAGGGATGGAAACTGTGATCGTAAGCGAGTAACAACCACTAGGATTGATAGAAAAATCAAAAGAATGTCTCTCAACAATAGGAGAGCATCTTGTAATAAATTCTCTGTAATTAATAGAAGAGAATATCACTGTGCATACTAGAAGAATTAACAACAGACCCTTAGAAACTGGACTACTCACAAATCATGCAAGGAAAAACCTAGACTTACCCCAACGATGGTAGAGGCGCGTTTATGCATTGGCTCAAAATCATATTGCATGGAGTTCTGAGCTATGAGACCAGGTAAGACCATCTAAAATAGTGGAGTAGGGTCTTTATTTATTGTGTAATTAAAAAACATATGAGATTTATTAATAAAAAGACATGTTATGATTGATTTCAATCATCAAACTAGTTTATGAAGAATTATAAAAAATGACTTTTAAATTCTGAAATCCATAGACTAAAACACTTACTTATTCTGGATGTCTCATTAATTAAATATGGTTTTTAATTGTTGCTGGTGGTGTTTTCTGACGAATCCACAATACCAGTGCTCGATGATCATGGTCAAAGCGCGAGAAGGAGGGCTAGTGAGGAATTTCCTTCAGATTTTCTTCGAAAAACTGTAAAATTTCCACAAAAGATTATGGATTTGGGGGCAATTTGTATCAATGGAACTAGTCAGTGAAGATAACACAGGGGAACAATTTTAATCATATTTTCTGGTGACTTAGATTTATCTGCCAATTTTAATTCGTTTTTTCATGCTGATTTCAAATATATAATCCATTTTTACCTGCATGCTATAATTATTCTGTAATTTCTTTCCTTGTTTCCCCGAAAACTGCCTTCCGGACGGACAGAGAGGAAGTTTGTAGAAAGCAAATACTTTACAGTACATAGTAGTAAGATAGTAATAAGTGTGATTGTGCAAAATATTCACTTTATTGTTTCTTTTTTCAGCTGCCGAGGAAAGTGCCTTAATGATCCAGACACCTTCTGCTACATATGTGGCTGTTACATGCTAGTTCGTCAAAGGTGGAATATATCAAACTTTGTGATCCGCACTTATAAAGCCATATTTTGATGTTCCTCTTGGCGATAACGATAAGAAGTGGGCCCGACATGCTGTTTGCCATAGTTGTGTGGAACATCTTCCTGAGTGGACGAAAGGAAAGAGAAATGGTCTTCCTTATGGAATCCCCATGGTGTGGTGTGATCCAAAGGATCATGTATCAGACTGTTATTTCTGTCTGCATATGCGTCCTCAAAAATTAAAATAAAGTACCTGATATGGACGTCCACGGAATGGATTCAGAGCCTTTAGATTTATCATCAGATGCTGAACAGTCATTAGCTCCTCACTGTTTCAATCAAGAGGATTTGAATGACTTGATACGTAATTTGGTGCTCTCCATAAAAGCTGCAGAACTTTTAGCCTCCAGGTTGAGTAAAAGACATATGCTTGAGAGGTCGGTATGGGTATCATATTACCAAACAGGGGAGAGTACATTTGTTAAGTATTTCTCTGAGGAAAAACAATAGATATACTGCCACGGTGTTTCTGGTCTGTTTACCGAGTTGGGACTTAGCACCTATAGCTCTGCTGAGTCGAGACTGTTTTTGAATAGCACTAAACGTAGCCTCAAACGTGTCCTTTTTCATAATAGCAATGACTTTGGTGCAGTTCCTCTTGGTCAGTCTGTTTATCTGCGAGAAACTCACGATGAAATAAAAATGGTCCTGAAATTACTTAAGTACGATGAACACAATTGGATCATATGTGTAGACCTTAAGATGGTCAATTTCCCCTTTGGCCAGCAGAAGGGATATACAAAGTTTCCTTGCTATATCTGTATGTGGGGCAGTCAAGCCCTTGACAAACACTGATCCCAACAAGATTGGCCAGTTCGGGAAACTTTAGAAGTAGCAATGCCAAACATTGTTAATGTGCCATTTTTAAGTCGATAGAAGATCGTTGTCCCTCCGCTTCATCTCAAACTTGGGTTGATCAAGCACTATGTCAAGGTGTTAAGCACTGACAATGATTGTTTTCAGTACATAGTATCAGCTTTTCCTGCTTTGTCATACGAAAACATAAAATCAGGAGTATTTGATGCCCCCAAATCCGCAGATTTCTAATGATTCTAGATTCGTGAATAGCATGAATGAAAAAGAGAAGGCAGCCTGGCTCTCATTTTCTGCCGTTATTCGTAACTTCCTCGGAAACAAAAAATGCATAGCTAAGAGGATCTGCTTACAAATATGCTTTTAGCATATCGTGATCTGGGATGCAACATGAGTGTAAAGCTGCATTTCCTAAATAGTGACCTCAACCGATTCTTAGAGAATCTGGGAGCCGTGAGCGACGAACAAGGGAAACGATTCCATCAGGATTTGATGACGATAGAAGAGCGCTACCAAGATTACTGGGATAGACACATAATGGCGGACTACTGCTTGTCGATTATAAGAGATTAGCCAGAGAAGTCTTACAAGAGAGAGAGTTACAAACGCAAATCTTTGCCCGATTGAAATCAAAAGGAGGTCCTCCAACCTGATGTACGGTCATTAAGAAATTAGCATCAATTTGATTACAGTATTTGTAATTCTAATGTGTAATTCAAGTTTCTTCTCATATACAATAAAATGTTTGGGCAAAAAAACCTGCTTTACTATAAATAACGCAAAAGGATTATTTAAAATTACTTCAAGGCATGATGTTAGGCGTGATAAAATGAAAGTAATTCAAATCTGATTTCAGATTTGTATTCAGTATGCTCAAATTAGGTAGGAAAATCTACTTTTGTCAATTCACCAAATACATTGTTCCCCAGTGTTATCGACGTTGATCAGCATTGCACTCTGGAAACTGGACCTGTAGTCGAAAACTCTAGCAAAAATCAGGTTGAACAGGAGTTTCCTCTGCCGAAAATTGCGAAGAGATCAGGTAAAAACTAGTGAAGTGCCAAAAATTGCTTAGACTAAAGGAAGTGATATAATTAAGATATTACAGTCATGAATTCCAAGTTATATGTAAGTTCACAAAAATGACATCTCATGCAATAGAAATAGGAGTTTTGTCATTCGGCATGCAGATCCACCCGAGAACATATAGAGAGATGTATTTGTTAACATCCAGATGTGCTTCACTTAATACGCGCACATCATTAAACAGTACAAAGAAAGGAAGATTATATCTCCTGAATGGGCCCTCAAAAGGCTCACGTTTTGCAATTGCACAAAGACTTTAAAAAGTGAATTAATGTGAAAAAAGCCTCCCTAAAATCGCCATGCTCTGCCATAAAATGAATAAAGATTTCGAAGGGAATAAAAAGAACAACATGATAAGAAGAGGACGAGAACAAACAATTTGTTTATCGATGCAACGTGGAAATAAATCCCATAAAAAACATCACTATCGAGCATAAAAGGAGGCATAGAAAAGAGTTTAGAATCTTCTGGGTTAAAATAAATATGCAGAGCAAAAGAAATCGAATTCAAAAAGGAGTCCGATCCTGGGAACAAAACGCAGAGATGGAAAAAGGAAGAAACAGGCTAAAACAAAAGCACTAACTAAAATTTAACACGAAAAGGGAAAGAATAAGCCTTATGGATAGGACAAAACATCTTAGAAATAAATAGCAACCGATGGAGAGAGATTTTCAAAAGAATAGATCCGGACATCATCTTGATCTCGGATCACGGAAAGAACTATAATAACAGCAAGGTATAGATATGGAACTACGACGTCATAGCCGTAAACCCAACAAGGAAAAAACACAACCAATGGGTATCTAGAAGAGAATCGCTGTAATAAAATTGAGTTATCAAACATAACAGCTACAGGATAACAATCCAGAAGGAGAAATCCTTTGCTGATTAATACACATCTTCAATAATAGAAATCCGAAGATATTTATATGTGATATTAATGCCTATTGTCCAGCGAACAGATAGCGAACAAAAAACAGAGCTCTAATCACGAGACATCTGCCATCTACCTAGACCTAATTGCCCAACTTACGTGACAAGTCCCTGTGCCTCAAAATTGCACAGTTGCCTAGGCAACAATAATCTCGCATTCAACTAATACATGCGGCCGGAAGACAACACGTGCGAATATCACAAGGCGACACTCCGATACAGATCCCGGCAAAAGTAATAAAAACATACCTCAAAACAGACTGGAGGAAATACAGAAGAGAACTTAGTTAATTCACACCAGAACCACTAGAAGAAGTCACGTAAGAAGCAATAAACCATAATTATAAAACATCTGGACGCCCGAACTGATTCAAAAGGACAGACGATTAGGATAAATATCGGAACAAATAAGAAGAAATGGCTCAACGTCTGAGCTACACGACAAATTCAGAATAGAATGAGAATTGAATACGGAAATAGCGTAAATCAAATTGAAAATTAGAACGAAACCATGCGAAAGATTGAAAACAACGCACGGGTAAAGATAAAAAGGAAATAAAATGCCAAGAAGCAAATCAAAATTAAATCTAAAAAACACAAAAGGAAAGAACATATGAGACGAGGATCGACTTGAATTGATATTCGGTGAACATTTGAAGAGGATTTTCGACATAAGTGTAGAGGAAAATAAAGAATTTACATCGATTTCGAACATAATATATTAGGTTTTCTTACGAGGAATTTGATGAAACGCACACTGACCACTAATTCGATGCAAGACGAGACACGTACGTCGGTAACCAAGCGATTAAAACCACAATGTTGTCCTTTCAGGAGAAAGAACCAGGAAGATCTGGACTCACAAAGATGAATTAGACGAAGCGCCCGAAAACATAATAAATAATATTGCAACGGTGCTAATTGCCTGTCCTAACAAAGGATACTTCTTGGCTGAGCTATAGGTCATGAACATGCACGATTGTTATGCCTAAATCAAGAAAGCCACCAACACAAATTGAGTGCTACAGGCCTATCACTCTACTTGACTTAATCGGTAATGTATATGAGAAAATAATTAATTAACATTTGAGTGAGCACTGAAAGCAAATAGACTAAATAGCAGCAATTGTATTTAAAAAGATAAGAAGCACAAAAATGGCGCTCACACTTATTACTGAGAAAATCGCTGAAGCAAAAATAGAAAAGGCCAGTTTTGATATCGTTTGCAAGGACGTTTAGAAGGCTTTCGAAAAAGTAAGGACGAATCATACAAATTTGAATAAAAATAAGTTAGTAAGACTACTCTATGACTATGACCTGGAAATATAATCAGTTTTCGAGATCAAGATTCATCAAGTGGAAGAATTCAAACTCGAGGTTGGCCTTCCGCTGGGGATGAGGGGGGGGGGAGGTGTTTTAGTAAAATGCTCTTATACTCAGTGTATGCCTCTGACATCCCATTATCCCTCAATGAAGGCTGCCACAACATCCATGTCGCCAATGACGTCATGAAAATGACCGTATGCCCTTACAGGAAGGGTGATATGCAGGCAAGACTTACGTCACAAGAGACAAGGAGGATTAATAAATACGGAAGTAAACGGAAAATAGGTACGAACAGGAACAAATATGAGATCATAACAATCTTCATAAGAATAGGTGGAGATATCTATGCTGAAATAGAAAGGTACAGATACACTAACCAGAACAAAGTGATAGAACTAACGATCACCAAAACAAGATTAAACAAGCACGCCCTGTAACCAGTCAACAGCCCATAGAGAATAAATACTCTATAGGCTCAAACCACTCAACTGGAACAACAAAAATTAGATCTAACAATCAATTCTTTCGTCAATGATGATGTAACTAATCATTACAATGTACACCATCTCGAAATCAAACATTGTCAAACTGCGAAGAAGACAAAACAAAGCAAAATTAATTATCACAAACACAAGAAGAGTAATAAAAAGCCATGCAGCATTCACAAAGAAGCTGAAATGGAACCTCTAAACAAAATAATTGAAGAAAAAGCAAATTTATTAACAGAAAAAATCAAGAGAAAAATAGGATAAAAATTACGACACTAATAGGCAGAGGGAGGAGCGGAGATCACATCACCTCTTCGCAACCTATAAATTAATGCTTGATCAAGAGAGGAAGAAAGATACACAAGAAAAGTCTAGATAACGCGTATGTTTACTTACCCAATTTTACCAACTGCTCAAATATGTACATACAATACATGACATTGCTATAAAGGTTACCGAAAGAATAAGAAATACGAGATAACTAAACCAACAGTAGAAAGAATAAAAACAACGCATACAACACAAACAATTGAAATAATACTGAAGGATGGGTGACTAAACTAACTATTTTCAATCTATACTATTTTATAATCAGAAAGAGATTAGCACGACCTCCATGTAACCTAGCATTTGCAAACCTACTAAATCCTTCAAATTCCCTTTCATTTTTTCTTCTACCCTTCATTCCTTACGGACTGAACCCCTTATATGTAGAAAGGAGGCGTTAAAATAAATAATGAATAGGCAAAGATATAGTCGTACCGTAGTTCGGAACCCACGTAAAGCTCTAAGTTCAGAGACCTGTCAAACCTACTCCTCTATTTACAGCTTTGCTGTATCTACTCTTCTTTTCTTTCTCTCTCACCTGGCTGCCCCGCTGTTCGTACGGGAGCCCGTTATGGCTGTGGAGAAAGCGGCGAAGAGGGTGGGGAGGTGACCACCCGGCGAAATTTTCAGTCTCTCACTGCTACCTTTTCTTTCATTTCATTTCATTCATCAATCATTCCAGCCGAAATCAATTTCTGAGTAAAGACTCTGGAAGAACAATTCAAACCTTCAGCTTAGTTTTGCCTCTAATTATTCATATATATATATATATATATATATATATATATATATATATATATATATATATATATATTGTGGGTGTAAATTTCATCAAGAATGACAATTTCCGTCACAAAAGTTCATTAATAGTACACTTTTCTGCTTGGAAACCCATCTTCTTTGACCTACAGGAAATATGAACAATAAATACAGGATCTAGTAACATTTCGAAGTAACTCTAGGCTATGATGGAACGAGATTTTAACAGCAGGCACTCTCACCATTTGGAATCCCATGCGCTTATATCTCACCATTGAGTCAGTTTTAGTAAACGACGAGACTTAGACACCAATCTAGTGTTACTAACTAGAAACATGTTGAAAGCAAAACATCAGGGCTAGCAAATAGACATTGAAATATACAACTTCCAAAAGGCCTTTCACAAAATATGTCGACAGGCTTAAACTACAAGTTTTTCGATATAGTACGAAAACAGGCAAGGAGAAAGATTTCTGCTACTATTTGAGAGAAATCACAACACAAATCGCAATCGAAGAGCACAATGAACCTAGATTTGAGCCCTATAGAACGTAAGTCGTATTCAATGTGCCCTTGATTTCGAAGAAAAGTGGAATACCGAGAGACGTCAGCACAGCGTTCTAAATCTATATTTGTATAAATCAGCCCGAGTCCTAATATAAATTTTAAAGAATTGAGGAAACGAAAATTTTCTCTTCTTGTTTTGGACATTTTGGTCTCACGTTCAGGAATTTTTTCACTTCAGATTATTTCACATCAGCCTTTCCAGGAGATGTGATGAACTTTTTCGGTAGCTGTGATTTATCCCTCCCATTTTTACTTTAAATAATTATTTATTTTTAACATATCTATGACCCATGTTTGCGTTTTTTCTACATACCTTTTAAGTTAAAATCGAGTGAATTTTGATATTTGACAATTAAAGTGTAAAGTTCTTAATTGAATAACAACAGAGGCCTCAAAAATATTGATGGTAAAAAGTGAAAGCCTACAGAAACCCCGAACCTATATTAATGGGATGATAACCAATGGAATCTATAAAATTTCTAACTTAAAATTAAATTAAGAATAATATTTAAAATAAAATGAAACTGTATATAGGAAATTAGTTTAAATAGAAAAATTATTATTCCGTCATGAGAACAATTTAAAAAGATAAGTGTCTTTTTAGACTTCTTTCATGTTTACCTTTTTTTTTTTAATTCTAAGCGAAATTTTGTTTGACAAAGACACCTTTGCCATTATTAATCCTTTTATTCCTTGTAATTTGTTGCCTCTTGGTAAATTGAGAGTAATAAGTGAATTATGGTTCCCGTTTTTTTATCCAGATAGGTGAATTATGTCAGAATTTAGGGTGAAAAGAAAACCAAATTATATACATACCAGGCAATGGCTTCGCCACGCCCCTCTACGGGGGGAGATTGCGCTTCGCTATTAAGATTTAAATTTAAAATCTTTAAAAAAGCAGCCATGGTTAAATTTTTGGTAAATTTTCTAAACTTCGACAATTATAATATAATATATGAAACTAAATTTTCTGAATTTCACCATTTGTAATTCTTTGGGTTTTAAAAAACACACAATTTCGATACCTATATTTATTTCTAAACTTTGATAAAAAAACATAGGTCATAACCAAACTACGATGAAATTATTATTCAAATACTAAAAAAATCCTCTTTTTAAATTATAGTTAGTGATGATGATGATGGTGTTTCTTTATTTGAGAAGGAAAGCATTCATTTTCTTCCCCCTAAATATATATTTTGTGCCTGCTCCTGTCCTTTAATTATCTACAGGCCTTTGATCTTGTAAAAGATCAAGAAATACATTAAAACGTTTGTTTAGACCAGTGTTTCCCAAACTTTTTTTGCCGTGACCTTAAACACAAATTGATTTTGGCCTGTCAACCCTGAGGATTGAAATATTGTTTCAGTATTTTAAATTTTTAGCCAATTGAAAAAGGTTTACTGAATTTTACTATAAGTTACTAATTAATAAATATAAAATAATAGTAATTGAAGGTAATTGGAGCCAAATCTTCATACTCAAGCAAAGATAAATAAACTTTTGACTGCCAACAATATACTGTTTAATGAATGAGCCCTTCTTACTAATGATTGCTAATAAATATAAAAATTTACTCAGTGTTTCCACACTTAGTTTTATCCAATATATTTTACGTACATTCATACTTATTTAATAAACAATCTATTTTTTATATTTCTATTTTGTTTGATATATATTAATTTTCATATTAATGTAATTTATTAAAACACAAAGAAAGCAAGAAAATAAACTTCTGGCTGGCAACTACTTCTGGTTCTTCGAGTAGACTTCATTGAAAAGTTGAAAAAAATATTTTAGTGACTACCACGATAGTCCTTCATATTATAGACAAGTTTGTCCAGATTTGGCTTGATGTTGATGGATAAAGAAGAATGTAGATGATGATGAGGACCAAGACGGTTTCTTGTTTTAGGCTTGATCGTCACAAGAGCTGAAAATCCTTGTTCACAGAGGTATGTGGTGGGAAATGGAATAAGAGCTTTTTCAGCCTCATAAATCAGAATAGGCTTATTTTTTAGTTTAGCCAAGAATTTAGAGTATCAGAGACTTTCAAAATGTTGCTTCTGGACCAAATTTTCCTGGGGATCTAAAAGTTCTTATTGAAATCCTGGGGTATCTTCTCCAACATTCATGACGTTCACACCGAAACATTCTTGACCCAGCTGTTTTGACATACACCAACATTTTCTGGCAAATCTTTGTCTATTCCTTCCTGAAGCTTCTGCAAATTATCTTGAAAAACAATTTAATGTCAGCAAGCTCTATTTCTAGTGAATTCTCCAGCACTGCACTCGTCTCTGGAAAAGCATCTGTTTTCCGGTGTCTAATTTTACTCTCCAAACTGCAAGTTCTTCTTGATGATGTATTTTTTTCACTGATGTCTATATTATTTTGATTTCGGCCTTGTACATCTGAGTTGAATCATGTAACTGCTTAAAAATGCCTAAATATTCTAGCTTAGCCACCTAAGCAGCCTCTTTAAAACAGTTGGCTAGCGTAGGCTTCGTCTCTTGGATAAAATCTTCTATTTCTGTTTTAATTCAATAACCCTCCAATGATGCCGCCTTAAGACAGCCAACGGACAAGTAATGGAAAAGTAATGGGATCCCATCTCTTCAAACATTTTACAAAAAATGCGCGAGTTCAAAGCTGTCACGTTTATAGAATTCACCAATAGGATAACTCTGTTGACAGTGGGAATTTACGGAAGTAGACCTTATCCATTTGGTTTTATACTTCATTCCGGTCTTTTATAATAATTCTCTATTTTGTGCCCTTTCGTTGTACATGGGCAGGGCCTTACTCTGCTGTTTCTCATATATACAGTCCTGATCATAAGTATAGGACCAGTTTAAAAACTGTAAAAATGGACATTTCGTACCTACAGATTCTTATAAGGTTCTAGGTGAAGTCTCGATATACTAAAAGCTAAATTGTAGCTGAGTCAAACAAAGGTAGTTTAAACAAATTAAAGAGAAAAGACAGTTTCCTCATTCTCCTGGAGGTAGGTATTTCTCAGGAGGGCATTGTGAATTGCCGCACTGTCTTGTTAGAAGACCCAGTCATCACCACATAGACGAGGGCATCTGTCGTGAGGGATGCACTCTGCAGCATATCTACATAGTCAGACGCCGTTTGACGCCCCTACACAACCTGAAGCTCCATTGTTCTATTGAAGTAAAATGCCCTCCACACCATGATGGAGCCTCCATCTTTGTGGAGTGTGGAAAACATCTTAGGTCGGTTCTAATTGTCATGACAGTAACGGTAGAAACCGTCAGGACCGTCAAGACTAATTTTTTTCTCATCAGAGAATAAAATCTTTCTCCACTTTGCGAATCCCCATGTCTGGTGCTCCCTGGAGAACTTTAAAAGGGTGGTTTTGTAACGTTGAAGCAGACGAGGCGCTTGAAGCAGTTTTTAAATTTTTTTATGCTTTTCCCTCTGAGATGAAGTCTAATGGTTATTGGATTGCAATCAGCATCGGTGAGTGCCTTATCTGACCTGAAGACCGTGCAGTGTCTTGACGGACAACCCTGTTGATCCTAATACCTAGTGCTGGAGTAATTTTGGGGGGTCTACTACTTAACTTCGCTTTTTCATAGCCCTCGGGATCTTTCAGAAAATTGCAAATCACTGTTTTACTGCGTCCCATTTCGGCAGCGATAGCACGCTGCGACAGGCCTTGCTTATGTAGTTCAATGATCCGACCACGTTCAAATAATGAAAGTTTACCCACTCTAGGCATTATGACGTCTTAACACGGTGAGCTACAAACAATAAATGATACAGAATCCGAGAATTTGCGCAAATTTAGACTATAATGCGCTGTGGTCTTAAACTTTTGATAAACTGTTGAGAAGCGCATTTGAGTAAACGGTCTTTTCTCTTTAATTTGTTTAAACTACCTTTGTTTATCTCAGCTACAATTTAGCTTTTAGTATATCAAAGCTTCACTTAGAACCTTATAAGTATCAGAAGGTGCGAAATGTCCAGTTTTACAGTTTTATGATCAGGACTGTATACCAGCTTTGTAAATTTTTTTCGTTATTCCTTGATAATGAACTGAACAAGTTCGAAAGTACTTGGAATCCGCCTTTCATTTTCCTGTGAGATTTTTTCATTTATTGCTCTAATAACGCGCTATGTGTGAGTTTCACATACCCATATATATATATATATATATATATATATATATATATATATATATATATATATATATATATATATCCAACTTTACTGCAGGTAAGAGAAAACGGAATAATTTTTCTTCGGAAATAGTTATTTCTTACTTCGAAAAAATCCGAGCCTGGGTGGGATTCGAGCCGTGCACATTGAGGCAGCGAGCAACCGCTTTGATCTCAATTAAACCGCCCTTTAGACCACTCGGCTACGCAAAGATCAAAGCGGTTGCTCGCTGCCTCAATGAGCACGGTTCAAATCCCACCCCAGCTCGGATTTTCTCGAAGTAAGAAATAACTATTTCCGAATAAAAATGATTCCATTTTTCTTTCCTTCCGTGAAGTTGGATTTATTTCATCATTTTCTC
The DNA here is from genome assembly GCA_963969495.1 of Ceratothoa steindachneri. Lineage (NCBI taxonomy): Eukaryota > Metazoa > Arthropoda > Malacostraca > Isopoda > Cymothoidae > Ceratothoa > Ceratothoa steindachneri. The sequence goes on from OZ018324.1 coordinate 30,803,790, forward strand.
GCACTCTTGAGAGATATGCATATATATATATATATATATATATATATGCATATATATATATATATATGGACCACATACTCAATGTTAATTGCTTTAAAGGAAAAAACACAAGTATAAATTGCCACTCTTATCACTGGTCATAACAATAACATTATCTTTAGGAGGTTTCCTTTATGAGAGAAAATTCCCAAGCTTATGCTGTTTCCTCTATATTAGCCTATTAATTATTCTACTTACGGATTAGCTTGACAATCATAGTAAATATAAAAACTAACATGAAAATAATACTTACGTGATCGCATGTCTGTCCCCCTACACAGCGAGGTCGGAAGTGAAAATTCTGAAGAAACAGATCGAGTCGAGCTCCAGCCGCCTTAGAGTACTTTACTAGTATTGTACCAGATTATACTCGTTTTTTTTTACCATAATTTATCGTAGTTTATTATTTACAACTATTTTGCTGTTTCAGTTACAATCACGATTTATATTCCCCAATTATGATGTTAATAATTATGTTTGAACTATTTTTACTTTTAATATTTCTCTCTCTCTCTCTTATTTATTTTTGTAGCCATCCTGTGACCCTCAGGAGCACCCTTGCTACATGCATTTGGATTGTAAACTTGAGTTTGGGAACCATTGGTTTAAAGCTTTGGCCGCCCACTCTTTCTTCTCGAAATTTCTCGAAATCAACAATAGAAATCGACTTCGAGGAAAATTCCTTTCAAAGATAACGAAGAATTCTTTCAAAGAAGCCATAGTTGGGCATTTGACTCCGAATCGTATCAATTCTTATAGAGGTTCTCTTTTATGATACAAACAAACCCTGTTGTTTTCCAACTTTAGAGCCCATACGCTCATATATACATATGTTATATGGTAAATTATTATAATGCTAACACCTCCGGATGAAATTAGGTTTTCAAGCCTAATTTTGGGGTGCTGATTTCAGATACAAATTCCGTTTTAACCCTTCACCTTAATTTTTAAGCTATACATGTATACATTAACAAACATGTATAAAGATAGGCCTAGACCAGAAATTTTTAAATATTTCTGTAATATACTGCATAAATCACTATTTTAGACTAATTATAGAGGCTAATTTCAAATTAATACTTTGATACGCCGATTGCGATATTTGCGTGATCAAAAATACCTCAATAGATCAAACATGTGCATTTTGCGTCTGGAAACGCCAGTCCATTACTAAAGGGGAGAGAGGGTGTTAGTGATGCTCTACAATTATCCTGTAAAATGACAATTTTTCTGAAATAGGTGGGTTTTTATTTTATTTTATATTAATATTAGAATAATCTTTTAGGCTCAATGGGATTGTAAAATGAAAAATTTCGCAAAAAAAATAAACGTTAGAATTAAGTAAACCGTATAAACATTTCGACAGGAAATGGAGCGCGCTGGCCTTTTTCCATTGTTCTACTTAAGGGGTGAAGTATCAACGAACTTTAGACCGCATGTGGCTTTCATGGCCATAAAGTGCAGTATTCTGAATGAATTCCAATTTTAAAGATCAAATTGTTTTATTGCTATCCTATAAAAACTATTCGCAACAAAGTCAATACAAGTTTATTTAACTTCAGAATTGAATTTTCTTGCCATCTTCAAGCTAATGCATCGTCAGAATAGTTATGTATATACAAAATAATCTGCTACTTGCATTATGATTATTTTAAAGTTTATGTAAGCGACCTAAATGTAACTAATACAATCGGATTATAAGTTACATTTAGGTTTTTTTTATGATTTTTTTTACATTTCACTTAATAATGTATATGGTAATTGCTTATTTTGTTTTTCAGATCTTTGAGAGATGATTTAAGTCTCAGCAATGGTTTTAGATACTTCAAAACACCGCGTATGCGTCAACAAAGCTGATTCATTTAGTTCGTATTTGTGGATTTTAAGACGATTACTCAGCGCCGAACCTTTACTCTCTTCCTCAGAACTCCCTACATTTGTTATTGCGACTAGGAAATTGGAGATCAAGACAAACACTCCGCCCTCCATATTTGTTATAACTTTGTTACTATAGTATAAGCGCATGATTTTATGGCCTGAAAGCAGCCTTAAACTTTGCTCTGCCAATGAGCTAGAGAAAACTACGAAGCCATCAAGCTATTTGTTTTTTTTTTTAAATATTACACTAATTTAGTGTTTCTTCCCCCAAAATCAATTATCGCAAACTTCTCGCAGCTATGAGACCTGTTCCTTATTTAGATGATTTCCCTGTTTCTAGAACGACAACAAATAAGGATCTTTCATCAGATAAGAAATATCCTTAGGAGAGAGTTTTGCCACGTTGTTTATTTCGGAAAACAATGTCTCTTTTTATGCCAGGGCAAGGGACACTGAAACACTTAGAATAACTTAGGAAGTTGCGATAACCTTACTCGTGATTTGTAACTATCTAAGCAGCTCCTGATATCGTATCTGAAGCAATGAAACCTAGACGGAGCAAATGTAAGGATCTGCAGTTTCAGGACATGAGACATGGAGCATAATTCACTCTTCTTAATAAAAAACAGGTTGTTTTCCTGCATAAATATCCCTGGTATTTTCACATCTTTTGACATTCTCTCAATTTGCCAACATTAAATTGAGTCTCCAAAGCGATTTCTGAAGGTTGTGCTCCAGCACAATGGAGATAAATCCCCCAGTAATCCCATTGGCAACATGGTTCGTTTGAAGGAATTATATAAGAATATTAAACTCCATATGGAAGCTGTCAAGTAACATCAGCATAAGTAAAGCTTCAGTGGTGACCTCAAGATAATTGAGCTCTTTATGGGTGTCAAGGAATTAAAACATAACGCCCCTCAGAGGGCCAAGCGGACATATATATTAAAATTCCTCTTCGGAGAGTGCGTGAGAACGATAAGCGTTTGACTAACAGTCAAACTGCCGAAGGGCTCTGATCTCCCCACCGAGTGGGTAGTCGAGTCGGGCTGCCGAACCATAGTAGTCGCAAAAGGCCATTAAGCACCTCCCAAAAGATCCGATTACCTACAAGGTCAGGAGGCCCGCGGTCAGTGCGCCAAAGAGTGGTGTTAGATCAAAAACACCACCGAGGAGAAATAATGTGACGGTTGTCGGTGCTTCTCATTAAGAAGCAGACCCGGACTCCGCGGTGTCACCCCCTCCCTCCATAGCGCTCCCCTCAGTGGCATTACCCCGTCCCTTTTTGGTGGGGTTTTCCCTGGTCCATAAAAAAGCCCCGTGGGGAAGGAAAGGAATATTTAATCAGAGACGATAGAGGACTAGATTATCGTGATCAGTCCCTCGCCCAGTTCTAAACTCGACTTCTAAGACTTAGAAGTTCGTCTCGTTTTTTTATCAGTGCCATACCAATTTCTCCTTCGCAGACTTAGCAAGAGGCCTGGCTGGATCAAAATTCCTAAGTGCCAAACAGAAATTTCGGAAGCAACACAAAAGAAGATCCGCTCATCCTTGAGGTACTCTCAAATCTAAAGCTCAGTAATTTAGAAAGAAGAAGAATTAATCTCCAAGTAAGTTCCTTTTAATTACTTTATGGATCACCTCGTATACCAAAACCCAGTTTGGTAACCCTGCGAAGTAGACGAAGGTACAAGAAGAACTCAAGAGCTACCAAAACGAGTACTCCTTGAGCCAAAGAGCATAACTCCTCTCTCTGTCTTTTAGACTTATAACCGGATAGATAATGTCATAAGAGGAGAGCCACATCGGTTTCAACCTTGTTAATGACAACTACCCTCATTCCACTGCAACGCGAAGACTCGTGAAAAATCCAGTATAGCGACATCCGTCAACCCCTGTTCCTATCAAGGTCATGCAAGTCCGAATGACTATATATATTTGTTTCTGATTAATTAGAATTTTTAATGCTGTCCCCAAGCTAACTAAGGGAGAGAGAGTATTTCGTGACTGCTGTCATATTTTGGTTAGACAAGGGAAAGTAAAGAGTATCAGGGAAATTGTTAAACGGCCAACAGTTGAAGAATAATTCTCAGACAAAAAGCAGGGAGACAATTCCTCGACAATGGGTATGCAGACGGCTACGCGAATACTGCTGATTTCTCTTTCTTTCTCTCCCTGGGTCAGGCTGTCTGTGTCCCAGCACTAGACGCATAATACCTAAGAGACAAAAAGCACTTTCCTGCTTGCGTGTCATATTGTCCAAGAAAGTCCCTTGGTGAACATGGAAAAGGTGCTTCCTCCACCTCGCCATATCAGGCTTGGCCTCATGAAACATTTCTTGAAAGCCATGCACAAGGATAGCACTACATCTAAACACCTATAAACTCTGATCCTAGTTCTCAGTTATGTTAAACTAAAGGAGGTCATATTCATCCGACATCAGATCCGCGAGGTGCCAAAGATGAGATATTCAAGGAGAAGGTCAGAAGTCAGTGGAAACATTTATAGCAGTCTGCCATTGCTTTCTGGATAACACGCAGGCACTCGATGACAAAGAAAGTGTCAACAGTTCTTGCAGGCTTATTATTGCTGAATGTCTCTCAAGGTTCACTTTCTCAACTCCTAACTAAACTTCTTCTCTCAGATCCTCGGAGCAGTAAATAACAAACATAGGAAAAAGTTCCACCAAGATATTACTAAGATGGAGAGCAACTAGTTATGCTAGTGGAAGCATTCTGCTGGATTCTCAATGGTGAAAACTTAGAGGTAAAGTATACTAGAACTTCCAAGAATCTCATTTTAACTATATCCAAGTAACTAATAGGAAAATTTAAAGCAGTCAATGTTCTGTGGATATATTTTGCTTGGTTCTGTGTCTAAATTATTTTATAAATGTGTATTATAATATAAATCGAAATATGTTAAATAAAAAGTACTAAAGGTGATAAAGAATAACTATTTAGAAATTTGAATAAACATATCAAATTCAGTTAAAAACACCTTTACATGCTTTCTTCGGAATTTTGAGGGGTTGATTCAGTGTCTATTTGAGTACGAGATGGATAGTATTTTTTATTAGATTTTCCTAACTACACAAATTCCATTTAACTATTTCTAGCGAACTAACTGAAACATGATCTTTCCTGGGGGGTTACTAGTGCGTTCCCCAGGGGTTAAAAGAAGCGGGCAGTATCATTTTGTGCCATATACTTACCGCACCATTTGTTGTAATTTTCCATATTTGTCAAAGGTTTATAGCATCGATATCCAAGAAATTATGTTTAATTCTCCGTTTTCTCCTGAACGAAACAAGAGATCTTAAATATAAGGTCGCTATTTCGAATGAACTTTTTGTTCAACTTGATCTCCCCTTGTTTGTATAATAGGGCATTCCCCAGGGGGCTATAAGAAGTAGGCAGTATAATTTTGTGCTATATATTTACCCGACCATCTGTTATAATTTTCCATATTTGTCAAAAAGTGTTTAACATTGATACCCAAGAAATTATGTTTACTTTCCGTTTTCTTCTCCAAAAAGCAAGATATCTTAAGTATAAGGTTGCTATTTCGAATAAATTTTTTGGTGTTCGCTAGCTAGAAATGGCTAACTGAAAATTGATCTTACCTGGTGATAACTAAAGCGTTTCCCAGGGAGGGTATAAGAAGCAGGCAGTATAATTTTGTGCAATATATATATATATATATATATATATATATATATATATATATATATATATATTTATATACTATATGTACAGCATTTATTATGTATATATTATTTGTCTACTTTTGGTACCTGTATAGTTGTATAAGTTATGAAAAATTTAAGGTACCTCCGAATGATAACTTTACTTGTTTCCCCTCGCACAAAATTAATCTCATAGCAACCATCGCCATGAACATTGGGAATGGGGCAGGAAAGTTTCGACATTATCTTTTTTACCCTAAAGTGACCTCTGGTGTGCATGAAGTGCTATTAAAGTAAAATGCCTGTAAATCCCATCTTCCAAACAAACAAAGTATTCAAAGAGACATCTTTGGGTATCCATTAGGCGTCAGACTCCCTTGCTTGTGCTGATCAAGCTTCGGAATCGTATGGCTACTAGTGTAGAAGTTGCTCAAGAGTCGCAAAAGGTGGGTAAGTCTGCATCTATGTACATGCAAGTTGAGACAAAGGATTTTGGATAATATTCAGGTGAGAAAAAAGGGAGCAAAGAAACCACTATTTACTCAAAACCTCATTAAAGATGGGTTGTCGTTCAACAGAAGGTACAAGAATTTGAGGCTGAAAGAACGATACAAGATAAATTCTCTGACGAAGAACCATTTACACTGTTTAGAACATATGGAAGATCGACTGTCCGGAGAAGAATAGTAGAACGCTACAATGTGTCCTTTATCAACGGAAACATATACTCAGACCATGTATTTATGTGGTGCTTCTCTCCAAATGAATTACCTCTACTTCATATCTCTTTTCCAAAATACCTCAGTGAAAAAAAATGGTACCAAAATGTCGTACATCAATACATCTCTGAACGATGGTAGACAAAGTTTAAGAAGAAATATGGTGATTTCAACATGATGGAGGACCGTCTCGTGGAAATGGATTGATAGCAAAGTAGTTTGAAAGAAAGCGCATTGAAATATTTGGTCCTAGGCCTGGAAACTCCCATGATCTTAATCCGATGCAGAACTGGCCGTAGATTCTGAAAATTCCATTGGAAATTCAGAAACCCATAAACAGCGAAACGTCCTGTCATTTTTAAGACGAGAATGGAGCCTATTGATCAGAATACTCTCCCAAAGATAATTTCCTCCTATACCAGAGTAAGATGAAATAGTCATTAAGAGGGAAGGGCCATCGCACTAAATACTAACTATATGAATTTAATGCCTTTTGGATGTATTATACTTTTTATTCCAGTACTTCTCATTCTGGTGACCTTCTAATTTACTATATAATCAAGCACTTCGTATTGGTGGGTAATCTGAAGTAATGAGGCAGATGAAGTTCAAAAGTTGTTTCTGTCAAAACTTATGCCCAGACTGTAGATCATAAGCGAGGACTTGATGACTATTAAAATGCTGAAAAAAATACAAACAAATAATAATGCTGAAATTTAGAATCCCTTAATTATTAAAGAAATAGTCAGAAATAATGCAACTGGGTGTGAAATCAAACGGCCGTATAATGGAGTTTCAAGCAAAAAGTAACTTTTATTTCTGTTATTTGTAAAACTCCTATTTGTTGAAGGAAATATCTATTGAAACAGAAAAAGTTGAAAATATATTTTTCTTAAAAGATTTTGAAAGCAAATGAAATAGTATTAAAAAGTCGTCCATCAGCACAACTTTATAGTATTTATAGACAGGAATTTTTTTTTAAATATTTCAGATAAATCTCCTTTCCGAAAATACTTGTATAAAATGCAATTACAAAGTTAAATTCTTTCTCTGGATAAACAAATCGGAAAGATAATTGTTGGAAAAAGAGAGGGATTCAATTTACAAAACATCTCTAAAAAAATCCTTCCATCGTCCCACTCAAAAGCGCTGGAAAGTGATTGAGCGAAATTTGCAGTGAATTTTAATGCCAAACGTAGATTTACGATTTTCTCCGCAGTTGTTCTCGCAAATTTCCCCTTGACGACTTTGAAGTAGATTATTACATGATTTCTTCCAAGCATTATTTGTTTACTTGAAATTGATATTATCCTACCCCCCTCCTGCATCAGGAACAATGGCTGAAAATTCTTGGAAATATGTATATTTCTATTTACTTTATTTGGGTGGTTTTATCAATCTATATATTGTATATCTCTTTCATTAGTGAATTGAGAATTTTAGAATTACTGTATATATACATTTTATAGATTTTATGTATTGATCTTTTTTTCACTTTTCTTATGGATGCTAGAAATGGATAATTTCTCTGAAAAAAACAAAGGATAGTGTGCTGAATTTTCCTAATATAAAAGCCATGTCCCTATTGGTGAAACAAAGGGATTTGATTAGAGATTGACGTAGATATGGTAAGACAAATCACATGTGAGAAAAGAAAGAAAAACAGGAATGCAGAAGGATAGATTTTAGAATGTCAGGGAAAGAATTACAGCTATCGAGTAATCATCAAAAACACCAACAAAATTATATAACGAACCACGATAGAGTTTCAAAGAAATGTTCGGAATTTCTTTAATAAAGAGGCTAAGAAAATAGAAATCTGAATTTGTTAAACCATGTTGGAAATATAATCTGTCAAGAAGGTGGTGAATTGAAATTTTGAGGGGGATACAAAAAGAAATAGTTAATAGGGAAACATCAGGGGGCAATGAGACACAGGAGAAATATTTATGTAGGTAATTAACATTCTCTCTCAAAGTTTAACATTGTTTCTTCATTTGAATATTTTATATTATTTTATTCTAAAGGGATTTATCTCTATCTCTTTCATGTTGGTCAAGATATCTGGCACTTTCAATTCACGATTCTATGTTGCTATTGCCCTATGTTTTGTCACAAAGTGGAAATTGAGCGTACGCAGATTGCCAAAAGAATGCCCTACATTATTTTGATCAACAAATTTTTGTATCATAATTAAAATTCTTACGAGATTTAAGGAATATTTACTGACCTGAATATATATAACACTAGGTACCTATTATTTGTTGCAAGTTATTTTGACCTTAAATTACCCTGCCTTTTAGACACAAATAAAAGAGCTTCTTCTAGCTTTCCCAGACAATTAATTCATTTAATTTTATACAAAACACAAAAGGAAGTTGCGTATACATAGATTACCCAGTCGTAGAAGAGGCTAGTTCACATCCGAAAATGCGTGCAAATGACCAAAATTGAAGAGGAAATGGGGTGTGGAAGAACAAGGAGAGAGAAAAAGAACCCTCCCTCGTCCCTTCTCTGGTTCGCCGCTTGACCGATCTAAATTCGTCTGCCCTATATACTGCAAAAATTAGAAAATGGATAGACCATTAAGCGGGCATCACGACTTGTAGCTATGGACCCTTATCGCGACCCAAAGAAATTCACGAAGTCTGTTGGCGATCAATCTTTCTTCCCGTCTAGATAATTTCGGAGTATATATTCGACACTTCGAAGTTCACATGCAGATTGTATCTGAAGCCGCTCTCCAGTACGTTAGCCGTTAATGTCTTCGTTAGTCAAGAGGGAATTGACTACATTCACGTCCAGAGAAGAATTGAGTGATAGGTGAAGAGCTATGGAAGAGCTGGTCCTCACTCAGTCTTGTTCGTGGATATAGTTTTAGGCGCGCTTCAACCCTTCTCACCACCTCTTCGGATTTAAAGATCGGAAAAGCCATTCCCGAAGCATCCTGCGTTTGCCTCTTAAGGATAAGAGGCTTCTATATTCAATTTCCTGAAGTTGGATTGAGCGTCTCGTGAGAGGCCCACAAGTTCAAGGTCGATCTTACCTCCCTGGTCCTACTCACCGCATATTAAGGTTAAAGGGATTAAACACCCACTTCGTTATTCTCCTCCTACCTTTACCGCGTCGAATCTAAAGGATCCCCTTTGTGCTAGAACTTGCATAATTGTAAAATCATTTCTTAATTAATTATCCCTCGGTCCAAACTTAATTGATAGTGTTAATCATTTCAGACGTGAACCGTCACTATTTAATTGCATTGCCATTTAACTTGTCCTATATGTATATTAAATCTTTAGTTATATTAAAGTATATTTGTGTAGCCGCATTTGAATAGTCCTTGGCCTAGCAACTGTGTATTTGAAGCATTCTTGAAGGCATTTCCAGGTGGGGCCTTAATTTCGGTCGGCCAGTAGGCCTGTATGCGTATAACCGCGTACACCTGGTAAAACACATGGGAAAATAACAGTTTTTCCTATTTTTCAAAGCAGAAATAAGCCCTAAAACCTTTACACTATAGCAGCTCAACCTGGTAGAATATGTAAAGAGTTCCAAGTAAAGAATAACCTAGATTTATTGTGTAATATTTTGCCTATCAAGGTATAGATTCTTACATGATTTATTTACATGAGAATAGTTTTTTAAATTAAAATTTTAGTCAAATTTTAAACTCCTTAATGAAGTGAAGCGTGAGTGCAAATTCCCAAGATAGTTTCGATGATTCAAGTGGGTTCGTCACCATTAAATATAATTAAACAACGAAGACAGTGAATACCCCTTCCTAAAATTAAACTATCTTTTTGAGGTTTTACGTTTTATTAAAATAAAATTAATTCCGACTCGTGCCTGAGAGATTAAATATTTAATCCAAGAGCGAACATGATTAAAGATTAAATGCTAATCCTTTCTAAAAACAGCGTGAACTCACCCAACACCGAAACGCATTGTTATTCCATAAGGAATAGACTCACTAATCCCATATTAAAAATCCAAAGCTGCAATATCGTGACACAGAAAAATGGGGATTATTCCAGGCTTATATCTAGTCTTTGTCGCTAGCAGTACCAAGGGAAACCATTGGTATGTAGTGTTTAATAACTGCACACACACAGAGAAACATAGAGAGAGGAGGACAAATGCACATTTTGTCCAGATCGAAGTATCAAAGATGGAATGGTAGGAGCAATAAAATAAGGTCGTTGGAGACAGTTTGTGAATCAGCGGAATCTGATTAGAATGTTTGGTTTGAAACCCAACCACAATTTATAGCTATCGTACCCGAGTGTGAGAGCAGATAGGCAAACAGAGTAATTAGAGCTGTTTGAAATGGGGAACAGAATTAGCGACCCAAAATGTTTCGCCTTAATGTAAAATTTGATAAGGTTATCTTAGCTTTATGCAAACGGAGTTTCAGTGATACCCTCGCAGGAAAAAGACCCCTAAAGTAAGATACAGAGTCGAGAATTTCAGCCAATCATAGGCTAGACTCTAACCAATCACAGCCTCCGCTGGGCTGAAAGGTAACTAAGCACGGCCTCTGTGACCAAAGGAAGGCAGAGCTAGGCGTCACCTCCAAAATGATGGCCAGTATAAATAAGAGAAAATTTGCATTCAAAGATCATTATCATAATTATTATTATTATTATAGATTATTATTGACCCATTCATTGATTAATCATTAGACTCTTAACTTATCGCTCTGCGAATCTCCATTATTCTTGCTCTCGCCATTATAACTCAATTTAGTATATTCCCTTGCACAAATCAAATCTTTACTGAAAATGTAAACATTTCAAAGTGGTAAAAACTAACAGTGTTTAATTCCTTGCACAAAAGAGTCTTTTAATTTCAAACCTTGATCGCTTAACACCCCTCGGACAGTACGCCAAGAAACCTGCAAGCAAGCTACTTTACCAAACACTTATAGGATTGACTTGCAACCAAAACAAGGCCTACTTACACCAAACCTATAACTAGGGACCTCATATTTGGTGACCTATAATTGGCGCCCTTTTGCCTTAGAACCTCAATAACTGGCTAGTAACCTTAGCCACCAAAACTGAACAAAGGAGAAAGAAGATTGAAATCACAGACAACCAGCAAGCAAGGCAAAAAGGAGATTTAGCGAATGCGGTGAGCATAAAACCACTTACATTTGACGAATCAGCGGTCACTGGCTGGTTTCGTATAAATGAAGCTCAGTTCCACAACTCCGGAATAAAAAAAACGAGGCAAAATTTGATCAAGTGCTAGCTAGCCTTACTGCACCCGGATACTCTCAATCGACTGCCAGAAGATATTTTTGAAGGACAAAACTACAACAACCCGAAGACGGTATACATTGGGCTTTTTGAAAAAAGCAAGCACAAACTCATATCGTCTTCCCCACTTATCGGCCGGTTTTCACTGAATTTGGAAGAACTAAGGAGAGGAGCACTTCAAATAGGAGTCGGTGAAGATTAAGTGCCACATAAATTTTCTCAGTCCTTGCAGCCGAGCATAGCGCCTGTAATCGCGTCGCCAAAAGACCTATCCTTGGCCCAGCTTAGGTAAATTAGCGGATGAACTGATTATGTTCGACAAAGCGCAATGCCTGAGTGTAAACGCGAGTGGGCAATTGAGGGAATAAAGTGTAGTGGCCACATTTAGTAGTCGTGAATCTAATGATTATGCATTTAATGATCGTGCAGTTAATAATTGCGGATATAGAGATAGTGTGAATAACGCCACTAATTCGTCCTGGCCAGGGCATAATAGCAGTGACTATAAGCATAATATCCCTGTGGGCTTACGGTCATTTAGAAGGGAGCAAAAACCTCTAGTGTGCCGCACTCATATTTATTTTGGAGAAAAGGCAAAAACTTGTAAACCCTGGTGCAGGTGGCCAAAGAGAGGTCAAACTTTGCAAATTCAGCCTTCCTCTAGGCCATCTTCGCCGCCTCCGGCGGAAAAAATAGCCAGAAATGTCATAGCTAGCGCGGCCGCTGGCGTGCCATCTATTTTCACGATTGCCGCAAAAATATAAAATTAAAAATGCGAATTTTTAATAGATACGGGGGTGAGTGTGTCTATCGTACCGGCCAAACCAGTGCGATTAGGTGAAGTGCGTTCATTTAAGCACCACCCTGCTTTAGTGATAATAAATCTAACAACATTAGTTATTCCAAAGGAAACTCCAATGTTTTTGAAGAATTCTGTTCTCTCAAAGATGCCCTCGGATTACCTTTTCTCTCAACCAAGCTTCCTGTTTTCCTTTCAAACTCAAAATGTCCGAAAACCCTCAACTTTTCATTTTTGATGAAATCGAATCCCACATCAAATTATTGGTCAGAAAAAAAGCGTGGTTTAAACGTAAAATCACCGTGATCTTTAATAAAATCAGCTCTGAGTTTGAAGAACTGGAGGTGATTGCCCCTGATGCATTGCAAACAAAGATAGGTACAGTCAAGTCCCATTTTGCTTGCGTGAATGATTTAGATAGTCAGATTCTTAAGGCTTGCGAATCCCTTTGCGCAGCTATGGGGACAAGGGACAAATCAATAGTAGACTGAGAGTTCTCTGGTCAGGTCGAGTACGATCTTGATTTTAAATCTTAAATTAATGAGTTTTCGATGAATAAGAAATAGCATTTCCCTCAGGCCTGTTCAGAGTCGAATGTTAAATTCTCTGGTCTCAAAGAGATAATGGGCGACTTGGGTAAGCCCGTAGTACAAGAATTCCCCCACCTGCATTACCGTACATCGCTTTTCACGGTACGACAGATAAACTTAATAATTATCATTCCTCTTTTTCAGAATTTGAAAAACTTGTGAGTTCGAAGAGTAACCTTGTAGCGACGCCCGAATGGCAAGGTGAAGTAGGATCAACGAAAAACCTCAGAAATGAGCACTCTGTTGTACCTATGAAACCTTAAAATTGGGCAAACATATTAATCCCTCAAATAATATGCATGTAATAGTAATGAACCAAGGTAGAATAGAGCGAAATACTTATATAAAGAATGTACATGGATTAAGAAACAAGGTCTGCTGGCCAAAGTCACGTTTTCTTACTTATTCTGATTTATGACCTTATGACCTTCAAATTTTCAATAATTCCTGGACTAACCTTGGGAGAACATTGGCAACTATATCATTCGAAAGAAAATGTGAAACAACATAAGAGTTTCAAATTTCGTTAGAATCGGCCGAATAGTTATGATCAGCTATTCAACTTTGCTATGTATTCTGGTTTGATAAATCCACAATCATGCGCTCAAATACAATACACACGTGACCACATTGAACAAACACACCCCTTTTGACTTCGCCCAGTATTCTTGCCAAAGTACACACGAACATACTTCTTACACCGTAAGCTCCACCCCGCGTCCTGATTAGGAGAAATGAAAACACGCCCACTTAATTGGGAGTATAAATAGCCGGTTTGAAACATTCTCATAGCAATAAGAATTATTGGTTCATGCATCCAGTTAGCCAGTCAGAGAGTCAGGAGCACCAAGTGAGTCGTTGGGTGAAAAACGGTGCTGTTATCAGAAAGGCTAATCAAAATAGGCTTATAGGTTAGTAGGCCTGCCACAAAATACCCATAACAAACATAGTTCCAGATAATCTCTGGATAGGCAAATTTATCTTTACAAATAAAATCGGAGACGAACGCTTCTCATTTAAGTGCAACTCCTGCTTTCTGGGTAATAAATATAACAGGGATAAGTTCTCAGATATATTTTTAAATTTAATCAATTACCTCAGTTTATGACGCCATTTCGCATATGTATTTCTTATGCTGGAGAAATTATATATTTTTAAGTTCGGTTAGGTTTGATGTAATTTCTCCTAACATTTTTTACATTTAATATTATGTAATTTCTTACACTGATTCCATATATGTATTTTATTTGGAAAATTTATTATTTTGAAGTTAGGTAAGATAAACTAATTTTAGATGTGACATAAATTCTCCGATAATTTTGTAAATTGGACCACTAATGCAATTTCATATGCTTATAATAAATATATATTTGTTATTTTGGAGAAATTATTAGTATACTACAAGATTGGAGAACATGCAACAGACCCAAAAGACATAAAATCCCATAAGAAGAATGTTTTGAGTTGATTGCAATATTTGGTTCAAGAGTAAGACTGTATTCTTTGAAATTGCGTTGCCCACCTCTCATTGTCTGAATGCACAAGGCAAAGAAAATACAAAAATACAGACCATTTAAGAAGATTTTTGGCTGAATTTTGAAGTTTAAGAATTAAACTAATAGATTAAATTAAATTCTTGAAAGCTATTTTTAAATGGATGTCATAAATATTTGTATCAAAATAACATATCTAAACTAACCTAACCTTAAATATCCTACCTTAAATTTTAAAATAATAATTTTCTCCCCCAAAAAGAAATAAATAAAAAATAATATCGAGAATGCACAACAAACCTAAAAGATACATGAAAAGATATGAATCAACCAAATATTTTTACATATTTCTTCATATTTAAAAGTGTATTATACCCTAGTGTTTAACACATTTTGAAAATTTCTATCTGAGAAAGTGTATATTCACTCCCCTAAATGTAATTTTTTTTTCATATCCATTGTTTTTTTTTGCTAAATGTGAGCTCGTGTTATAAGTATTGCAAATGCGTATGATTTTTTTTCGATTGTGCCCACTCAGGCTCTTTAAATAAGTTACCCTAATATAATCTAATGGGGTGAAACCTTTCATAATCATTTTTCTCTTCAACCATCCTAACTTACTCGTGTTAATAAAATTCTTAGACCTAAGCTGGAACAGATATGGAACAAATAAGAAACAGAATTGCCATTTCGAAATTACATATATTTCTCATATTTTCTTTTGCCTCACGAAATGATTTTTATGAAATCTGGTCTAAGACCAATCAAGCCAAATGCACGAAACGGGTAAATAATACGCTGCAGCTTCAAGATTGAGGACTATAAATGCTACTTATGGTATGAGAAGAGAAAATATCCTTGAGAGAATTAGATTGAGCGAATAAGTGACATGTACTCTGCCGGTTCTAGAAGATTTATTACGGTTGACATGAGAGGGCTGATATTGAAAATGTATGTTTGGTGGAAGTACCATGGAAACCAGGTGAGAGCTTAACGAGATTGAGTGTTTTTATATTTCAAGTTTAAAAAAAATAGAGAAAAGAGTGATTTGCTTGAAAAGACGTTCAAAACCTTTTACCTAAATGGAAAAAGATTTAACTACGAGAAACTCCTTTTGTAACTTATCAATATATTACCAATATATTATAATTTCACTACTTTTTGAGCCTTTGTTTTTAACTTTTAGTAGGCAAGATATCGTTTAATTATAATGGAAGACTCGTTCATGAAATACAAGGAATAGAGATTGATTGCACAATGGTAGTGGTTGAGATTTAGCTATGCGCCTAACAATGATTAAAAAATTTGTCTTGATTTAGGAATCTCTCCTAGGTAGGGAAAAATTCTCATGTTATATAAAACAAAACAAAACTGACTGGGTTCAAGGGAAATAATAATGTTCAAGCATTCGTTGAAATTTATTGAAAAACGTTTATTGACACAACCAAATAAATTAGGTGGATGAAGTTTGATAATAGGGTGAGATCAAATGAAGAGAGAATATATGTAAATGAAGGTTCTTTTTTTATAAGACATCTGCCATGTAAATTTTAAATAATTACGACCATATGAATTTAATGAAAATATACATAAAGCCTATTTAATATAATTTATGGTGGATTTGCGGACCTCCAACATAAATATCTTGTTTCTAAAAGCGTGGCGATTCAAAAGTTCGTTTTGTTCAGTCAATACGGATTTATGTTTTTGGATTCAGGCCTTAATGGAAACGAATTCCATGAGAAAGGGCCTTGCACTAAATCATCTAGCACAGTGCCAAGTAATTTCCAGGAGCAACTGGTCGTAGAATGAAACCGTAAGTCGATAAAGAAGGTAGATGGTCACAGATTGCTAGATATCATAAAGAACTAAGCGGAATAAAAATATGACTATCAACTCTACAGTTTAAGAGCACAAGACCCACGAAGACGCTTTCCCGTATAAATGCACAAAGAAGTTCCTCCTTTGGCTTTTCAGGCTATCTACTTTATACACTCTTTCACTCTCCTAACCTCACAAGTTTAGATACGATTTTGAATGCTTTGTGAAGAACATACTTTCGTTAGTTTAATCATTTTATATTTAATAAATCTGAATGGTGACGAAACGAATTTTCTTTAACAAATACCAACAGTCTTTCCCCAAAGAGGAATGCATTATTGTCCTTCTATGTGGCATTAATGCCATCTTAGACTTGTTCTACGAACACTCATGATGGCTCGCCTCGTGAAAGTTGAAAAATCAGAAGCCTCATGCGACCTATCGCATGAGAAGCGCACGCGTCATCACTGAGCCTTCGATGTATGTACATATGTAGAAGCTCTGTTTGTTATTCTGAAGATCAGCTATAGCAAATGTTTCAATTGAAGCCAGTATAAATTTATTTTATAGATTGATCTACTCATTCTCTGGACTTTAATATATCAATTGTGAAACTGTTTCTAATTTAGAAACGTTTATCTCTAGAAAATTTAGATGAAATTATAATCTATTTAATTATCTTAGGACAAAATTTCTCTCAAGTCCTTAAAAAGGGGGCCTAACCTGCAACTATGGCTCGATCACGAGCTAGGCTATCAGTTAACTTAGACCCCGGCACGTCCGGCTGGGTTACTTGCCCTTCTTGCCCCACCCCTACCTCCACCTACGCCGTTACCCCGTAAATCAACACGCAATTTGTCTGTTTCTGAGTCAGAGGACGAGGAGACGTTAAAACACCAGGCGCTTGACTCGATAGGCACTCGGAAGGTGCAGCTTCAGCCTCGGAATAGCACGGCTGACGAGTCAATTCTCCCAAGGAGAAACTGAGGCCCGACACTTGACCTCCCTAGAGCGGAATTCGAGCCCTCGCTCGAGGTACCACAGGTCGTACAATCTCGTAGAGTCTTTCCTGATTGGGAACTAGTGGTCCAACATCTTAGGGCCAGGATCATTTCCCCTAACTCCCCCTTCCGCACCCGGCACATTGAAGAAATTGAGCTTCTGGTGATGCCCCACAGACTCCGTATGAGACTTTTAGACTTGGAGGAGGCTAGACTAAATACTAGACTAAGGCTGTATTATTTGGTATCACTGGTGAATTGGGCCTACGCTCTGGAGGACGCCCGCCTCCACGCGACCCAAGGGGTTGGTATAGATATTGATTCCGTCCTCTACAACCGGTCAGTTCTGGCCAAGAGCTACAGTAGCTATGCCAATAGAGCACAGGGCCAGCCCCGGCAACAGGCGGCCCCAAGACAGCAGCAACAGCGACGACCTAGAACTAGGTCCCACGCAAAGTGGAAGGGTGGAGGTACTAGAAACAGTAAATCTTAATGAGTGGGAGGAGGAACACTGGGATATAGAGGAGGTTCTCTTTGGCCCATCCCCTCCCACCCTCCCTTCCCCTCCAAGGCTCTCTATTTCGAGCCCTGAGGGGTACCCCCCCTCTCGCGGTCGAGGTCAGCGCAGGCAGTCCCACGGGAATAACGGTGGTCAGCGACTGGTTTGGGTCCCCTTCTCCCCCTCCACGAAGGATCGACGTGGATCTCTCCGTAAAACCCTAGCATCAGCTTCCCCCTATCCCCCCCCGTCTTCGAAGAAGATTTGGAGGACTTTGTATTGGACGACCAGCAATGTTTGCTCGAGGCCGAACCCAGCTTTGCCGCGGTGATAGAAGCAATTAACATCGCTTTTCCGCCCGTCCCGCAAAGACAGAAACAACTACTGGACGAGGACCCAGGACTACAAGCAGCCTTGGAGGCGCTGTAGGTCCAGGGTCCCCCCTCGCCTGACGTAGCTCTCGAGCTCGATGATCTTCTTCCGGAGGAGGCCCCTGTTCAGGATGCGCCTCCGGATCCTCAGCTTAAGTCAAGGGAGCACAAGGGCAATGAAGAGGGCAATGATGGGCAGCAGGGCAGCGTGTTTGAACCACTGGCAAAAAATCGTATGGATCCCCTGCATCGTCACATATGCGACTTTATCCCTGGTAACGAGTACCGGGGGTGTCCCCACTCGTCTAGTATCTCCAAAGCGGCGGCGGGTGCGGGTGTGAAGGTTTATCTAGGTGGTTATAAACACTTCGCTAATATTTACCCTGATGTAGAACCAGTCCTGCAGACCTTGGTGAGAGCGGGTGTTCTGGAAGAGTCCTTCAAGGGTTCACTGCTGCCATCGTGTATTCCTCGTCCCTAAGAACGCCTCGGAGGTTTGCCTAGTCTATGACATATCCCCTTTAACTGACTAATCCTTCTATAAACCCCCACTTTCCAGCTCCCGTCCCTTGCAAAGGTACTGGAGGGCGCTCCCAAGGGCTCGTGGGCGGTCAAGATTTACGTGTGTCATGGGTTCTACAATATCACGCTCTACCCCAAAGCCAAGGGTTGGTTCGGGGGGTAAGTTGTAGAACCCAGAAGTACAAGTTTAGGAGACTGCCATGGGGTTTAGTGGGAGACCCTTAATCATGCAGCAATGTATGGCCCACACTTTCCAGACTATGGCCCAGGTTAGAGACTGCCTGGCCTTCACCTACCTCGATGATATCCTTCTCCTGGGTTCTGCTAAGAACCTTCGTCTCCTGGTGGGGAATATCGAGAAGTCCTCTCTGGAAATCAACGTCCCTAAGTCCACCTTGCTGCCAACCAAAGCCCTCACGTACCTAAGAGTGGAGATTGATCTCCGCCAACGGGCTACCCGCCTGACCGAAAGGATGATGTATAAGGCGCGACGGGCCCTGGAGTGGGCCCCCAAGGTCTCCAAGTTTTCCCTTACTGGGATAAGCTGTGCAGACTACTCAACTTCATCTGTGGGGCCACCTCCTTTTCTAGACTCTGGACTTAATTAGCTTATGCCTGAACTACCAGGGTCTCCCTCCTGGTGGCCCTCCTCTCTTCTGAATGGGTGCCCTGGTTACCCCCCTCCAAGGTGGGAAGAATCTCCTACGACGTGACCCCCTTCGCCTTGGGATGGATTTTACCAAATCAGGAGCCCGCCTGATTCCCGTTACGCATTGCCACCCACGCCATGTGAGCCGAGTACGAGGCTCTCCTAATTGCCTTTTATACAAATCCCGATGCCCATTTATTTACAGATTCAACTGCAGCATTAGCGCTTATTTGTAAAGGAGCTATATCAAATTGTTTTCTTGGCCTTTTGCCGCATAGACTCCTAATCTTTATACATTTTATGTTCATTCACAGGAGACCGGCGGGGACTGGAGTACCCTCCGAATACAACCACGTGGATCAGCCTAGCCACCCTAACTTATGGGGGCAGATTTGATGACGTCATGAACTTATAGTCACTGATGTAATTACTCTAAACCACACACGTCACAAATCTATGACGTCACTCTCTTTGACGTATATAACGGGCGGCAAAGAAATGCTTAATCACACATCACACCTCACTCGGAAGAATCATCGATTATACGCTCTAAGAAAAGTCTTAGCCCGCAAAGGAGGAAAAGTCGAGGGGAAGTCACCTCCAAAACCACTCCAATTTTCTTCGAGCCATACCGTGGACGGTAACCTACGGCCAGCCAGATACCTACCGGACCCAAAAAGATCTTCGAGCCAACCCCATCTGCCCCTAACCCCCTGAATAAAATTCTTTTATTTCCCTGGCACGTCATACTGATATGACCTGCTAAACCTTCCCCCATCCCTGCCCCGCCGTGATTTGGCTCCGTGAATGTGACTCTACACATAATAGCTTCGTTGCAACTATGCCGTTCTACTTAGAAAAGGCATAATTGTAAACTTTGGGGAAAGGAGGTAGGAGGCTTAACCCACTGCGGAACCCAAAGGAAGGAGCAACCTAGATTGGGATTCAGTTACTAACGCGGGGAGGCATAACACCCTACCCTGCGGTATCGTCCGGCATCCAGCACGTCGCACCTTACAATACTGCACACCACAGAGAAGACCCACACCACGATCGACCAACACACACTACTTAGCTTAGCCGCCCCCCGTGACATCCCCATCACAAACATTTCAAAAACACACACAAATCACAAACTCGTCTTCCGTTAACAGGAGAACGCTCTAACATTCCACTTAAACGTGCCGACACACTCGCCACTCATAACCTCCAAATAAAACTTGCAGACATCATCATAAAAAGACACTAGATACGAGTTACAAAGACCAACCCCTTGTAGTTGGCCTTCACCACTGATGACCTCCATACGCACCTCAGACAGAAGTATAAGAAGGAGGTCATCACAGATCTGTACTTTAATCGTACAAAAACTGGGCAGTGATCACACTGTCCAACGAAAACGGTAAAACACTGATGCTAGACCAGGGTATCAAGGTATGCGGCGCACTAACGCAAGACCAACACAATGCCACCTGTTTTACAAAACTAGACATGCAACACGTACATGTCAGGCAGACATTATCGGCTAGAAGTGCAGTGTAGTGGGGCACCACTACACCACATGCATAGCCACCACATCCCTCTGCTCCAACCACGTCGCCGTCAACCCCAAATGTTCTTACTTAAGTAAGGCCCGCCATGACGCCGTTGCGGCTATGCGGCACCCACAACCAGTCCACACAACCACACACTCCGCCCCCCTCCCCTCACTAGAACATTCGCTGCAGCTTCCGGTGCAATGGTGTCTGCACCTCCTCCTGCTCCACCCCAGACAAACCCAACCCCAGTAGCACCTCCATCTCACCCACACATCCCGTCATCACCCCATCCCCCAGCACCTTACATTCAGAGACCCCCACTACTACTGACAACTAACGAGACCACAAACCCAAAGATGCACCTGGCCACTTTGCTCTCAACGGGGGCGACCCTTGTCTATACGCAAACATACTCAACACACTTTTTGCCTCACACGGAATAAAGCAGATCACCTTTCCTGAGAAGGTGTTCGCTCTAATAGACGAGCACACAAACAGAAGAACCGCACTCCTCCCCACTCCGGTGGGCACGCACACCTCTCCACCTGGACCCAACAGCCACCCCGTATCACCACGCTCCCACCACCTCCCGCCCTTCTGTCCCTGCACCTTACTTACCTACCCCTCCACCTACTGCTCCCGCCTCTCTCCCAACTCCCTCTCCTGCCCCCACTCCTTCCACCTCTCTATCAAAACTCCCTCCTCCCTTCAGAACTCCCCCTTCGGCAACCTCCACTCCTCCTTCTACTGCCACCAACCCCCATCCAATCGTCCCCGGCCCCTCTTCCACAACCTCCAAACCCACTCTGACTGACACCACAACCCCCACCTACCCTCAACCCACAACACCTTGTGCCAAACTAAAAAAACCTACCTCAACCACCCCCTCCCCGCACACACAAGCACGGGAAAAACAAACCCCCATCCTGCTGTTCCCACTCTTCCCCATTCCACTCCTCCTTTGACTAAACCTCTTCTCTCCCCCGACACCCTACCTCTCATAATCTGTACCTCTCCTACTATCTCTAGCCCCTCATCTCCTAGCTCTACTACATCCACCTCTGATACTAACTCCCCCTTTCTAAGACTCCACCCTTTCCAAGTCTACTACCTAGACACCTCCTTCACAGAACACAATCCTCCCTCCACCACGGCCTGCCCACCCAACAACAACGCTGACAACCCCCATAAACAACAGCCGACACGGGTAAAGGTACTGGATCCTCACGCCTCCTGATCAAAAACTAAGGAGAGGAAAACGATACCAGGAAAATCAGCCTCACTCGCACTCTGCCGACGACAATATGTCGCCTCAACGTGACACAATTAAACATACGCAGTTGGCACCATATTCGCCATACGATTGCCAACTGGGTTCTCAACACACAAAGACCC
Organism: Ceratothoa steindachneri; assembly: GCA_963969495.1. Lineage (NCBI taxonomy): Eukaryota > Metazoa > Arthropoda > Malacostraca > Isopoda > Cymothoidae > Ceratothoa > Ceratothoa steindachneri. The sequence continues at coordinate 30,826,053 of OZ018324.1, forward strand.
GACATAGTACTCCTGAACTCAACCAGCCTACTTCCTCCCAACAACAGACTCCGCATCGCAGGATACCACACTTACCTATCTCCACAGGCAAGGCTCCTAGGATCAGCGATTCTAGTAAAGCGCTCCATACACCACTCCTTCATCAAAACACAAGACGGCTCCTTTCTAGCCTGCAAGATAGAGACAAGCTCCGGCCCCATTCTAGTGGCCACACACTACAGACCACCACGCCTACAATTAAACCTAGAAGCCCCACTCTGGGCCGTATCAAACCATCACGTCCCTATCTTCTTCGCGGGAGACCTTAACGCTTTTCACCCACTACTCCTTTCCAACAACACGAATGACGCGGAAAGGTACCTGGCCGGTGTCCTGCGGTGCTATCGCTGCAAGCACATCGGCCCTACCTTCCCCACATTCTTCGGCCCTTGTGGAGGTACCACGTCCCCGGACGTTGTTTCCCGAAACGACCACGCCACACGCTTCCACACACACACATATCACTCGTTCCTTCATACAATATGACCACATACTGATATGCTTCATCATATCCACATCTCCCATATTCATACCTACACCACCTCTCTACGATTACAAAAACACAAACTGCGAAGAATTCAGGAGACACATAACAGAAAACACGCCACAAAACCTGGACCTGGAGTACACTAATCCAGACCTGATAGATGACCACTGGCGCTCAATCTTAAACACTATAACCACGGCACGCAACCTACACTAACCTAACCACAAAAAAAATTACACTTGCATAAAACATTTCACATTCTCCATGCACACTCAGAGACTCATCACACAGTACAATTATCAATACACAAGAGGCCAACGACAACACAACATAAATCACTTACGTGCCCGCATCCTACAGTGCGTGCAGCTAGATAGGAACCGGGAGTGGCGAGAGGTCGTCCGCATCGCGGACGATACCCGATGCACGGACCCTTCCTTCTATTGGCGGCACGTAAAAAGGATGGTAGGCACTGATACATGCAAACCCATCACCCTGCAAGTAAGCAACCAAACACTCACAGACACTAACGTCATCCTCGACGCATTTAGGTCCCACTGGGACACAGTACACACACACAACCCACCAAAACTACACGCGCGGGAGCACTTCCAGGAAGTCCAGGAGTAGTGTCGAACCCACGCTCACGAGCTAAGGCCTGCTCCCTGATACGAATGGAGCTGCTCGACTACACATCCACATTAACCACTACACTCTCCATCGAGGAAACAAAACACTACATTAAAACAACACCAAAACGCGACCCCGGCCCCTTCGGGCTACCAGCTACACTTATACACAACCTCCCCGCAAATATATACCCCACACTTACACACTTATTCAACGCCTCCCTAGCCTCAGGCCACTTCCCTAAAATATTCAAAGTCTCTCACAACATACTCCTACACAAACCGAACAAAAGACCCCAAACACCCTAACAACTACAGGCCTATTGCTCTATTAGAGCACCTAGGCAAAATACTTGAACGAATGGTCAACTGCCGCTTATGGGAGTACCTGGAAGAGAGAAAATGGTTCTTACGCCACCAATACGGCTTTAGGAGAGGCCGGTCCACTCAGGTGGCCGTGATTATCGTTCACGACAGAATACAAAAAAAAACGCCAGGTACATCAAAAGACTCTCTCCATCAACAAGGACGAGGAGAAGGCCTTCGATAAAGTGTGGCACGAGGGACTCCGTTGGAAACTCGCCAACAATACGGAGTTACCTCTCTGCACCACAAGGCTCCTCTCGCACTACCTCACTGAACGGAGTTGCCACATAAAATACAACAATACCCTCTCACGCCCCTTTACACCACGCTCAGGCGTGTTCCAAGGAAGCGTACTGGCACCCACGCTATATATTATGTTGATAAACGATACCCTACGCCCACTTGAAAACTGCTGTCACACATGCACAGTGGTTTTCGCCGATGACGAGACTATTCTCGTCTGCGGCCGAGGCCCAGAAGAAATTGCGCTCCACGCACAAACAATACTAGACGATAAGACAGATTACGAGGATAAATGGCTGATTGCCACGAATCCCCAGAACACACAGATGACACTCTACGGCGCTAGAGATCACTTCATGCACAACCTAAAAATCTTCTCACACACACCAGACATGAACCACCTAAACCCAACAAGGCTTAAATACACTCAATGTACAAAAATCCTGGGAGTAACTTTCGACATGACCCTCAGGTGCAATATACACCAAAACATAATACAAACAAGAGCCTTACGAGCAAACACATCGCTGTGCAAGTTCTACTCTGTAAGCTAAAGACTAAAGCTACACCTCTAGAAAGCACTCGTGCGACCTATTCTCACGTTCGCCCCACTGTCACTCGTAGCCGCTAGTGACACTTAGAAGCGGAAGGCTCAGCGCATTCAGAACTTTGCTCTGAAGCGCGCTTGCCGCTCTCCGTTGTATTCCAGAATGGCCGCACTACACAACAACAACAAATTAGCACCCCTCAACACACACGCTCACACCAGACTCACAAAACAACTCGGAAACTTGCCAGAGACCCATTATACACTGCACTACACGTAAGAAGGTATGCGATGGCACCGCGATACCCCGCGTTCAATGAACACCCGCCACCCCTACCGTTCTTCGCATAACCAAAAGGCATCATGAATAACGCGTTTGCGACTGAGTAGATAGTCTCGCCCTCCTGACCTGCCTCCAACCGTCGTCCAGTCAAACCACGAGAGCAACGTAGCCACACTAACACCACGCATCGGTGTATAGCCACTGACCTATCAACTCTTTCTATCTTTTCTTAAATGATTTCCGCAACTTCTCTCTATGACTACCTGATCGCCTGTATTACACACAGCAATCCCTCTCTGTTCTTTCTATAAAAAAAATGAAAAATGAATGCTTAAACTGTGGTAATGCCCACAGAACACTGGCTATTTCTTGCCGAATAAAGAAGCAGCTCATACGAAATAAAAAAATGGAAATAAGCGCAGAAAAAGAAAGAAGAAAAACTACCTCTTACGCTGCAGCAAGTGCAAATGGAAAACCCACGATGCCACCAACACAAACCACAACGGTGAATATAGAAGGAAGCATGAGGCCTGGCTTAGTTCTTTGCATAATGCACGTACACTTTGTAAACATGGCAAAGCCAGGCTCATATGCAAACCAATTAAACAGCATGCTGGAAAAGAACGGGCTTAAAAAAATGTGTTTCCCGGAGAACCCTCCTTCGAGCAAGCTATAGAGAATTAACATGACCCAAGAAGAGACTCTGAAAAATCTGAGCCCAGAAGAAGACGAAGCCGGTATGGATGCCGATTATGAAATAGAATCCACCGACGAAGAAACCTCAAAGACGAACCCAGAAAGCTCAAAACCACACCCAGAACTTATTTTTCAAGATTTGAACATTAAAATTTACGGTTCCTACGCATACCCGTTACCTAAACAAATCAAACAAAAAAAATCGTGGATGTACTAGTTAAGGGAAAGTGCAGGTGGGAATATGCGGCAGACGCCAATGAGACAGAGGTACACAATGCTCTAAAGCAACGCATGATACACATAATTCCTATATCGGGTCAAAACATATCAAACGGGGAATTTAAGAAAAAACTTAATGGACACACTCGTTCCCTAGGCCGCTCGGAAAAAACGAAGCCTGGGAGAGACCTTAACAAATAAATAAAAATGGATACGTACCAACGAAAAATTAAAATCTTTACATTAAATGTAAACGGCTGGCAAGGAAAAAGAATATCATACTCAAACATAATAAGAAAAGAAGACGCAGGCATAATTATTCTAACCGAACATGAACTAAACACAGATCGACAACATAAGAATTCTAAATTATAGATTTATTACCACAAATTAAACACAAACAAGGTACGAGGAGATCTAGTCATAGCTGAGTTATATCAGCCCCCAAGAAGCTCGTATTTGCCAACTCCAAATTTCCTCAAACTCTTTCGTAGACAGGCCTCAACCATATTAACAAGAGACCTCAATGCAAGATTTAGAGAGGCAGGCTACACAAGTCAACCAAACGGAGCAGGAAGAACCATTCAATTATTAATACAACGAAACCAGCTAAGCAGAGAAGGACCAGACATCCCAACATACTCAACTGCCCAAACCTTGAAAATTCCTGACATAATATTGATGAACCCAAACTTCAACTTAAATCACCACACAGAACCATTCCTCGCAACCCCATCTGACCATCTAAGTATGATAACGACCATTTCAACTTCACCCACTCAATTTAAAATTCCACAAAGAAAAGCCATCAGCAGAATAAACTGCAATGGTTACAAAGAGCACTAAAGTACACTAAAAATTGCATCCCTAACCAAGCAAGGAACAGAAGAAATAGAAAACCAATTAAAACTAATAACTGAAAATATCATTAAAGAAGGCAGAATTCATACCACAGTAATAGAATATAGAACCCTACCTGCTCCCAGATGGAACAACGAAATAAAGGAAATGATGGAAGAATTTTAAAACTTAATTAAAGAAATCACAGAAACGGGCACTAATATGGAGAGATACAGAAGGCTAATTGCTATCAGAAGACAGAAAGATAATCTAATTAAAGAAAAGTCAATCCAGGTTTGGAATAGTGTAATAGCTAAAATGGATATCGAAGCAGATCCGAGGAAATTCTGGAGAGACGACAGAAAATTACGAGGATCTCAACAAAAGGAAAATATAATACTAAAAATACAGGAAAAGATAGTGCAAAATAACGAAGAACTCCAAGTGCACTTCCAAAATCACTGGAAAAAAATATTCTAGATAACACCAGAAGAGAATCATGAATACGATATGGAGCACCAGGAGGAAGTCATACAAGCCCTAGGGGCGCAACCAGAACACACTGTACCATACATATACGTCGACGTAGAGAGAAACCACCCCTTAGGGGAGGGAATGCCCTTCTCAATGGCTAAATATAAAACAGTCCTACAATCTTTTAAACAAGAAGGACCATGTCAAAGCGAGCTAACGAAGGCACACTTAATAAATCCTGCCGAAAACGTGCATGAATCGATAGTGAAGATCTTCAATGTCTGCCTCAGTATTGGATACTTTCCCCACACCTTTAGGCAGGTAAAGATGATTGACGTAGAATGACCCTTGGTTTTGATCACTATACTTTTTGACACCCTTTTAGTATCGGTATGCTTTAAGGGGCGTGAGTTACTTCTATGATGAAGTAGGCTTTGTTCTAAGAGTGCTAATTTAGTGGTTTAGTTCTTAAGGAAGAGCTATTTTTAAACACATAAGGATAAGAGGAAACACCAGAATCTACCAAAATAAACATGTATTTTAAATTAAAAACTTAAATATTACACACCAACAGTAAACACATTTCTATCTTTGGCCTCAAAGATCTTTCAATGACAAAACATAAACAAATAGGCTTCCCGTAAACATACCACTTGCCGATTTGTATTTTTTTATCGCGACTCTATTTGATTAGCGTTAAACATTAAATTAACGTACTCTCGTCTACAAACACATATGACCTAGGTTCAAGAACAATGGTTTCTACTCTCCTTTAAAACTTGGGACATACTAAACTTCTACTATCGCAATAGAGATATAAAAGTTATTTTTAACTTACAGGTAGGTATTAGGGATTGCCGGATGTCGCTGGAGGACTTATCTCTCGCTTTGAAGTGTTGCTTCGTCGAGGAGATCTTGCTTGTCGCCTGTGACGGGGGCTGATTCTTCACCGTAATTAAAGAACGGGAGCTCGTTGGGGCTGGGTTCTTCTCCTCTCACTCTTACGGTGCTTGAGATGTGAGAATCACTCGAGTGTGAGCGGCTTTGCTTTTCTTCAGTCGGACTTCTTTGCAGACTGAAAAGGCTTCTTCGATATGGCACCGATATAAAACTTGACTATTTAGGTTAATACAGCCCTGAAAGGGGGGATCGATTTTCTCAATCTGATCCTATCGTTTCTCACGGAAATAGTCTAGTATGGCTGAAGGATCGATCTTCACGAACTAACCCTTCTTCTGGCGTATCGACTTCTAATCTTCTTGTCTGGCTGAAAGATCGATCTTCACGAACTAATCTTTCTTCTGGCGAATCGACTTCTGATAATCTTCTTGTCTGGCCGATGGATCGATCTTCACGAACTAATCCTCCTCTGGCGTATCGACTTCTGATAATCCCTTCTCTTTCTTTGCGGGGCTTATTTATAGGCGGATTGCCGCCCCATCTAAAGGGGGAAGTGACCAGGCCACAGCAACAAGGGGGGGGGGGGAGCGAATGGTGAGCTAGCATCTGGGGAAAGCGAGAATTCCTGAGGTGGCACTGGGGTGCCCAAGTCAGCTCGCAAATTATAGGCTCGCAACCGCACTGCTACTTGGCGTGCCCTCTGACTCGCACCGCTTTTTTTTTCCATAACCACGGGTTTATGGGTCTCGTAGGTAATTCAATCGTTAAAGCGTCGTTTAAGGACCTTAGGTGGTCGCCTTCAAACAGATGTTAGCTCCAACTGCCCACAGTGGCGGGGAAATCACACATGGTAAGAATTTTCGCCGGCTACCTTTCCCACGCTTCTCCAGGATGCTTAATGTAGCCATTTCTCCACAATGATCTTCCTAACGAAGCCAGACAAACCAAAACATCAAGTAGGAAACTACTGTCCGATCTCGCTCTTGGAATTTCTGGGTAATTCCAAGAAAATTATACATGGCCCTAGTTCATCCCAAGCTCCTTTACCTAATAGTACCAATGAATACAGTGAATAATACACAATTAAAAAAGGTCCAACGCATTCAAAATCAAGCCACAAGGTTGATCACTAACACAAAAAGACAGGACTGCATAACATCTAGGGAACTTTATCGAAGATCTGCACTGGAACCCATAAATTTAACCCTAAAAATTGTTCAGCAAAAATGTAGGATAATATAAAATACATAATTTCCCCAAACGAAATCAACCAAATAGTAGTACCGAAAACGAAATCCGGCAAATACACTACAAAAATCGTTTTTATGGCAGCGTGAAAAAAACCTCAAACAACGTCAACCCGATCGATATATAGGTACCCCCCCCTATTCCCAGAAAAAAAACAAACAAAAACAAGATTACCGAAAAAGACAACTGACCATACAAACAATATGTGAAACCGAAAACGACAACCGACTATGAAAAACCCGATGAGTCAATATATTAACGAGATTAACAAAGAAGAAACCGAAAAAGACAACCGACTATGAGAAACCCGATGAGAAAAAATATTAACAAGATTAACAAAGAGATTACCACTAGAAATTTAATAAATAAATATGTATATATAATATAAAGAAAAAAGATGCGAAAGTAGCACAAAAACAACAAAAACTAATAAATAATAAAAAATAAAGATGCTCGATTGACCAAAAAGAAAACAAAGGATCGGCTGCTAAATTTGTATATCTAATAAACTTAAAATCACATCAAAAAGCAAAACAAAACAAAAAGGGAAGCGTTAGCCAGGCAACCAGGTACAAACCATTATCATCCTCATCTTATCGTTCATCTTACACTCATTCTCACCCCATCAACACATACTCTTTACACAATATTTTCTCTCTATCCTATCATCTCTCCACATTCTAACTTTATACTATCTTGAATCTTGATTAAAACTCGTGTTCTCGCCGTGCTCCTGATAACTTCTTAAAATAGTATTTGTATAATTAACTTTAGTAATGACTTCGCTTGTGTATTAAATAGTAAACAGTCATTATGGTTTAGATTAAACGCGCTGGTTGTAATGTCAGACGTTTATGGAAGCATAGGTTCTGCTAATCTCTGTTATCGCCTTCTTGTGACAAAGTGCATCCAAGATTACCCCAAAGATTTAATACAACTCAACCACATCCCGCGTGGATTCTGCAAAGACAATAAGATAGAAAAAGTGTGACAGTCAAGAAGAAATCGATTTAATCTGAGGTTTGCTTGAATTTCAAATTAATAAATGATGGAAAACTCATACGTTTGCTCTATTTAAGGAACTCAGGAGCCCGGGTACTTTTAGAGTTGAAGTTCATCCCTTTTTGAAAAACGCGTTTCTCTTCAGCATTCAAATCTTCTTTGGTCAGGATCACTACCAAACTTCTTTTTCTAGCACCGTCAACTCAGATCGATGCAGTTTCTTACTGAGTGAGCTTATTCTGCGTAGTCTGGCATCACTTTCGGTGATTTTCAAGGCATCTTACACTCTGTTAGGCCATATATATTCGTCTCTTCTTCGATCACTGTTTCTTTGATGACTTTGATGACAGCAATGAATGTGTTGTATCTTCTGGTGATAAAAGTAAGAACACGGTTGTAATGGACAAAGAAGATTGCCATGGGAGAGGACGCCACCTGCTTGAAGACGAACAAACTTAACAACTCTTCCATTCTGACCCAAAATCGTAAAAAAACACCTTACGAGATATCTCAATAGACTCTAGCCTAACAAACTACTTAAGGAAAAGCAATACCAGAAAATCAAGGCACAAGATACACGATACCACATTTCAATGTACTCAGAGAGATACATACAGCCAAGATTACCTTGAAAACTATAGTTTTCTTTAAGGGGGGAAACCATGTCTAGCCTCTCCAAAGGGCTAGTAAATGAATTCAGATCCCTGACTTGAGCCTCCAAATATAGGTATAACAACGCCTCATATTACACAAGCAGAATGAAGTGACTGACACTAAGGAAAAAAGCCATTCTTTCTGTTTCTTTTACAGTAACCTCTCTGTTCACATCCATTCCATTAGACATTTAAGAGAAACTCTCTCACTTGCCATGGAAGACGACCCCAGCTTTTTTATGACAAAAGGCTCACTAAAGACAAGTATCTAGGTCTTCTCGACTTTTCCCTTGACTCAACTGTCCTCATGTACGACAAAATATTTAAAACCAGAAGGAGCGGACACCGATGGGATTCCCCCATCACATTAGTCAGTACAGAACTTCTCATGCATAGGTTTAAGAGGCTCGCGCTCACAAGTCCCCTTAACACTGCTACATGGCTGAGGTATATCGATGAAACATCTGTAATCCTTTGAAAGCTGGTGGTATCAGACTTCCACTGGCATATCAACGGTATCTTTTCTGAGATACAATTTACAATGGAGAAGGTGTAAGGCGGCCAACTACACTTCTTGGATGCTTTAGTCATGACAGGCACCAACCTAACCCTACAAATAGCTGTATATAAGGAAAAGATGCACAGAGCAGGAGTTGTATTTTCATAGCGTTAAGCCTGCCAGACAGAAGAGAAGCACTGGCGCTAAATTATCTATTAGTAATTATTTAAATAAATTTGATTGACTTAGAGTAGGAATAAACTTCTGCATTTCAATCGACAACGTGAGAAAGAATCCCGAGAGGTAATGCACAGTCGAGAACAAAGTGAATGAAGTGAATTCACTTTTAAGTTATGAATTGAGGTAATCATAGAGAGATGGAGATGCTCGTTGCTTCTTGATAGACATAAATTGCTGGGAAGTCATTTCTTAGAGAAAACCTGACGGAGTTGGGTAATGTCATATATGCCGCGGCTTACTTTACTTACTATACAGCATTCTTACCTCTGTTCTGCGAGGTACTGGTACATAGGTGAACCCTAGGGAAGTATCCACGCTCCTAGTTCGGGTGCAAAAGTTATTCAGCTCGAAGATCTTGTATTGGTTGCATTTGGTGCAATATTTTGGATGGAGCGAGCTTTATTCCATGTTTCTACTGTTGGCATAATATTAGCGCAAGAATTTTCATGCATTTAAATGGCCGTGGAAGTTCATCTCCTACGAACGAAAAATGAAATTTTATTTATTTTCTTGTTAATTAGGCTTTTCTGAAAGTTTCTTAGAACTTTTTGGAACTTGTAGGAACTTTCATACAGTTCAAGTCCATATATTTAATTCACTCGTGCTGCTTCGCAAATCTCACTTCTAGTTCAGCTGTTGCACTCTTTGTCATTTGTAAACCTTTCCTTTTCTCTCCTCTCTCGTTATTCATTAGAGTCAGAAGCCATTGTTAAAAAATCATCTCAAGGTTAAGTTGGAAGTTATTGCAATCCAACTGAAGAAAGTTAATTATTTGTGTAAAGTGTGAGGGAGAGAACAGAGAAGTTAAGTGATTCCGATTCATTAAATGTGTAATACCAAGATTCAGCAAAATCTAGTACTGGGTTCTGAGTTGATTTCCGCTCTAGGTTGGTCAAGTTCACACGATCCTGTTCCCTCTACATAAACCTTAATTAGTTCCAAGGTCTGTTTTTTTCCCTGACTCTAACCCAGGAAAACTAACGTTCCCGGAGGTGGAATAAAATGGATGCATGAAATGTACTAAAAGATAAATGGATGTAAAACTATTAAAATAATTTTAAAAAAATTGAGAAATCTTTGGAAACAATCGATAAAACAGTGATAAAAGTTGAAAATTAAGGAATTAAAATTACTCGTAATAAAGGGTTTCAGGATGAAAAGAGCGTTGTCAAGGCTCATTTAGGCCCAATTTCCTTCGTTGATCAGATAAAAGATAAAAAAATGAAGCATGAAAATTAATTTTCCAAATCAAGACGAAAATATACTCAAATATTACGAATAAAGAAAAGGTGATTTTATCAATTATTATAACTCGTTGCATTCAGTTTCCTTCTCTATTTAATTATTTTTCCCAACAGATTAAACCCGTATTTTATTCACTTATTTTGTTTCATTAAGTCCTTAATGCGATTTCTGGGAGTAAGGAAGGGGTTTGTTTTTCTATCATATCTTTCGCAACTCGAGATCCTCTCCTCTTCATTAACACGCACATACACACACATGCACACATACAATCGCATATTTACAAACAAGTAAATTTCTTCGTTAGCTGCCATCTGTCTGGTGATCTGAAATTAGGTTTATTACATTATTTTCTCCATGCTATTACATGGACAGGTAATGTTTACGTGTTAGTATAACTACCAAAGCTCCCCTTCTGACATCACAGTGGAAAATCACAATATTATATAGTTTCCAAATTGAGAAGATCCAAAGCTTGTCCCCATTTTATTGAACTTCAGAAGTGAAAAAATGGAGGTGGCATCGTGTCAGTTTCATGAGGAATAGGGGAATTCTTTTATTCAAACAATTTGATCAGAAGTAGATGATAACAACCACTTCACCAACGAAGCTGAATATAAAGTTGATTGATGGTATAAAGTTGTTACTAGGAGTGCCTTAGTGCCTCTTGCATTTCATAACTGTGCTGAGACTACATATCTTCTTTTTCTCTCCTTTGTGAAATTTATTTCAATAATTATGGGCAAGTCTTAATCTTGAAAGCCTAGTGACACCTAAGGGGGCTACTCATTCATAGTTTTATAAAAGTCTACATATATTTTTATTTCCCTCTAACTATAGATTTCTACATATAATCCTGCTCTTATTTTCTTTCAATATTTTGAAGGGAAATTTTCCTGATCTTAATTGTTTATAAATTTAACCTACTTGAAAATCTCAACTTTTGATGGAATGTCATAGCAGCTCAGTGGTGTTCTAAAATTGGCTAGAATTCATAGTAAAATATCAGGAACTATAAAAGGTGTATGTGTAATAATTAACAAATGTTAACTGAAAATGATGTGAATAATGTTTTTGATCGATATTATTTCTAAGTAGAACAGTGAATTCGTAGGGGTCTTCTACACTTGTGCTGTAGCAGTAGCAGATCAATTTGGAACTTGGAATATTGTTACTTTATTTCTATTACATTTGCATTTTAGCACTGCATATGAAATTTATGATACAGATTACAAATTTAGCTTTCTCTTTGTATTTTATTTTGTATCAGAGAGAGTTTAATCTTTTTATTGTCTGGTATTTCGAGTAAAAGATTGTAGAAAATTGCGAAAATCAAGATGAATAGTTTGTCTTTCTCGATGAGGAAGACGATTTTCGAGAGTATTCGATATTCAATCAAAAGATGTATTACCACCAAGATGATGAAACATAAGGAACGAAGAATCTGATGATGGAAATGATAGAGACATGACTCATATTACGCCAACAAATCTCACAGCAGAAGCCGAAATGGAATAAAATGGACCCTAAAGAACAAACGTGAATACGTGTGCTAGTTCTTAAAAAAGGAAGAGCTGAGGCATTGGAAATTAATTGAAAATTTTCAAAAACAATTAATGAATTAGGTACAGTAAATGACTGTTCATTGTATCAGGGTTATTTACATCCATATATAGTTATAGGTGGTGCAGACAGTTCTATAAAAATATTAGTAGCCAAAGGATCTCACCTACAGGGAAAAAGTCTGGATTCCTTTGTTACCATTTTGCATTGATGCTGCTTGACAAAATGCATGGAAAATATCAAGTCATGAGTGAAACAAAGTCTGCTGACCAAAAGTTGCTTGCCCTCATTTATGACCTTACGACCTTCAAAACTTTCAATAATTCTTTGCCTAAACTTAGCAGGCCCTTAGCAATCATATCATTAGAAAGAGAATGTATGAAAAACAACATAAGGGTTTTAAATTTTGTTAGAATCGGCAGAATAATTATGATATTATTGCCAAACAAAATAATTCTCGGGCTAATCTTATTTTCTTTCAATATTTTGAGGATAAATTTTCCTGATCTTAATTGTTTATAAATTTAACCTACTTGGCAATTATATCATTTGAAGGAAAATGTAAAATAACATAGGAGTTTTAAATTTCGGTAGAATCGGTCGAATTGTTATGATGTTATTGCTAAAAATTCCCCTGGTAACCTTAGGAGGATGTTTTAGCCAAAATAAAATAATTCCCGGGCAAACCTTGGGAGGACCTGTGGGGGTCGAACCAAGTAATCATTCGTATGAAAAATTTAAACGGGTGACACAAAATCTTCGGAGAACGTTTATCATTTTTCCGCTTGACTTTACCTCTTTTTGCAAATACAATGTACGAGAGAAATAATCATAACACAAAAACTTTAGCAGTCATTCGCAAAATGGATTTCAGCTCTGTTTATGTTGTGCAAACGGTTTGAGCGTCATTAACCTTCTAATAATTATTAAGGCCTCACTCTCAACACTCCTGAATCTTGAAAGGTTTATGCAGTACTTTTTTTACTCAGTGTTCATTTTCGTCTTTTGTCCCCTTTCTACTCTCACTCTAAACACCACTTCACGATGCCCAAGTGAAACTGAGAGAGATCGAATTCTCTTAACCCTCTTCCATCCTCGAATTCCCTCATAACCAATTTTATTTTTAATTCCTAATTTTTATGATTAGTTTGTTGCCCTGCATCTCACCCTTTTCCACTCGCCCCCACATTAATATATCCTTAACAGTCCTTCGTTGCAGTACACAAAATTTTTATCTTCTGCTACCTCACTGACATTTAATTCATTGTAGCAAATACCTCTTTCACATATTAGATACGGTCAAGCCGAAAGAAATAAACCGCTTACGCTACATCAATATTTAACTACATAAGTTGTAGTACTTCGCCGGATTGAACTCCGGTTCTGATTTTTCTTAATGTATAAATTTATATTCATTTTTCTCATACAACATTTATTAAAGTCAGTCAATGGGTAGTTAGTTCTGTAGCATTCCTTTGGCTCAGTTTAACCATTCCAGTATGATTTCTTTCTGAGTAGTCTGAAGGATAATCTTTCAATAAAATATGGATTCTTGGCTTATTGGCTTATTTATTCTTTTGTACTTTTTAGGTTCCCATGGTGTCTACTTTTACCGGTCCCTCAGATTTTATAATTGTAAGTGCCATTGAAACCGTGGTCCTAATGTAATAAACGGTATTTCCACTATCAAATTCTTCAAAACATCAAAACTACTTCAAAAATAAACAGAAGCACAGTGAAATTGGTCGACTTTGCGAGCGTGAGTAGAGAGAATGAATTAAGATATCATTGTTAATATCAACAGATACATCATACCTAACATTGTAAACTTAAGTACAGTGAACTTAAATAAGATATGAACATGAACACATGTGAATATGAGCGAGATCAGCAAACTACTTAAAACACATAAGTTTCAGACGAATAGTTTTTCCCATTTCATTGACCACACACAATGTACTCTCGGCACCACACTCAATTATAGAACCAATTTTGTCGCTTTACGAGTCCAAATACTTAATTAATTTTGATTTCTGTCCTAAGGGTTATGTGGAATTTTGATGTATCCAACCTAAGAGGCAGAGCACTCTTCACCCTATCAGTATCCCTACCCTGTTCCAAATATTCCAGTGGTTATAATATAATAAATGTTCTGTTTGAGGTAAGTATTTTCACTCACAGAGTATCTAATAGTTTGGATTAATAGTATCTAATATATCATCATTTTGTAGTAATTATCGTTGATTTGTTTTCTTGCATTATCATCTCCTAGATCTTATTTCTCTGGGTATTCCTCATCTGCTCTACTACGGGGGAGATGGGGTTAGATAGGTGTTCGCCTGACTTAACTAATCTCAGAAACTTAGAGAGACGCTTGGTCTTCCTATTCTTTTGAGCTATGGTCTTTGAGAATATATTAATCTTATTTATTATTGGGTTTATTTTTACTATTTCTATTAATTATACATATTTATCCTCTTCTTCCTGGAGTTGCTGTAGGTCGTTTTTCTTACATACCAATGTGACCTTGTGATTCGCCAGATGTTTCTTTTCGCTTCTTTTTTCTTGATTTTCATAGACAGGCACCGTTCTTTCCCATTTACAATCATTTTTACTCTCGTTTTACACTCTATCTTCGCCTTTATCCGGGTTTTTCCTTATGCCCTTCCGGATTCTCTGCTTTTCGAAGCAATGCCCAAGACCACTAGCCTCTTTTCCCCTTCGTTCTCGCCCCTTGGGTTCGTGTGAACGCGGTTTCCCCTTCGATAGATTTCCCTTCATTTTGCAGGGTATATAAGATGTTGAGATTCGCTGTCCCCAAAATCCAGGGCGCCTCAAATGGTTTCCCTCTTTAACTTTTTGAAGATACATGACTTCCACACCATTTCCCTTTACAGCTCATCGTAAACTCTCAGATGGCGATGCAATCGTTGCTTTACGATATTCCTGATGAATACTGAAATGCAATTATTTGTTTATTAGGTTGAAGGGAACTTAATTTAATTTTTTTAAAAGAAAAGTCGAATCATATTTTATTTACCCCTCAAACACCTACATATCTATCTTCTTAAAAGTAGCTTCTATTACCATTGACAAAACTCTCGCATCATGTACCAAAGCAATGGATAACCTTTTTGAAAAAATAACTCATTTTTCACGAAATAAATGATTTGATATAATTTTCCACCTCCTTCAATTTAACGTATATTTTGTCATTTAGGTGGCGATGAAATGACTCATATATGGAGGATGAGAAACAACTTATCGACAGAACACAATCATTTATTCTTTGGCTAGAGTGCCACATGTGGCCGTTATTGCCATAAGATTCTGAGGTAGGATACTGCGGGTTTTTGTTGCCTTATAATTCTACCGTTGTAATATTGCCTAAATATGGCTTACGACCATTTCAATCAAATTGAGATAGAACACTATTTGAACTTTGTTAATATTGTCATGCAAGCAGTTCTTTTAGCAACCAAATAGCATTTTAGGAGCCTCTACCTTAACCATTACTAGCTTAAAAAAGGACTAGGCATTGCTAGCTTAGAAAAATTCTAGTCTTTACTTTTGCTGGAAAAAGGAAAAGGCGTTTAATGATATCTTTAATCAATTTTATCGATTTTTGAAGAATTTAAACAACTCTTCGAATCATTTAATTTCTTCTAAAAACGACATTAATTCCCGTCCGTATCCATAAGTAATCAAGTATGAATAAATTCAAAAAAGTGAAGTTCTTATATTTAATCCAGCAATGCTTTTTTACAATTACTACCTCGCTACGGTCAAAAATTTTAGTCCTCATTTAAATAAACTAACCAATTGCTATTATAATAGCTTTGGTGGATGAGTATAAAGAGAAGTATAATGTAGTGCATAATCAACTTCCAAAATCCTGATAAGGGATCCAAACTCACGCTCAAAATGACAAAGAACTGTTTTTATTAAGAGTAAAAATTCTTTCCGTCTTGGAAATGGTGAAGCTTATAACTCATGCCGCTACTTGCTTCTTCGGGTTTTAGTGAGCGAATATCAATATTAATATATTCCTTCTCATCTTGATTTATTACTCTGGGATACACGTTTTCTTGTTGGTCATTTTTTTCAGATTTTCCATATTCCATCCTGCCTTAAGCAATGTTTTCTCTCAATTGCTCTTATTATGGATCTTTAACTCGACTCCAATCACATTTTAGCCCCTAATCCTTTCCACAATTTTCAAAGTAGAAGAAATACATCTCGCTTTTCCACATCTCAGGTTTCTTCAAAAGGATCGGTGTTGGTGAGGCTGAACTTTGAAGATGTCACTTGGTTAAATGGCAGCTAAGTTACGTGAGTTTTTGCCTAGTAACTAGCAAAGATTAAATCAACATAAGCCCCCCAAAGCTCTCAAGCTCTCGTGGGGTGGCTTGTCTTCAGGTTTAGGATTTGAGAATTTTTATATTCATTTTAACTTGAATGGTTTGCGAGACATCAACTCCTATAATAGCCCATTTGGAGATAGCTTAAAGATTAATTTCAAACTATGAAGTTAAATTCAATTCCAAATTTATGTTCATTCTTTTTAAATATACAAGCCATACTTCATATTCTTTCTTACAGAAAGAACTTGGTTCCACAGGCACTCCTTCGGCGTGTGGCCTACGGCCTATTTGCTACTCTAAACCGCTTTTTTTAATCCCTTTTATAGACTCTTCATTTTAACACTCTGAACACCTTTTTCAACATACATACCCTGAAATTTTTTTTAGTTATTTCACTTTTTATTATATTGTCTTTATCCCTTGAAGATTTATATATAGTTGAGAATTTTCCAAACACCTTTTTCAACATAGACACCCTAAAACCTTTTTTTAAGTTACTTCACCCGGTTTGATTTATAGAAAAACCTTCGTCAGATCTCTTTTTTCATCTAAATTTGTTTTATATACGAAATGATGGTAAAAAAGCCCCAAAGCCCTAATTTTAATACATTTTTTGAACTTCACGATTTGTATGTTTTTTCATTCCAAATCATTCGATAATTATATTTATTTTTTCTGAACTTTTAGAAAGAACTTTGATAAAAGCTCAAAACATACAAAAAACAGCCCTGCGAATAAAAGTTTCAAATAAACCTAAACTCAAAAACATGAAAGGTTACTTGTCCACTAAGCAAAAAGAACATTTTCAAAAATTTCAAGAATTCACCAAGTTAAATTATAGAGTTAAGGATCTATGAATTAAAATTTAATAGAAAGTCGCACAAACTCTGTTTGAGATATAATATTAAATTTCATCAGCCCTAAAGCTGTGCGAATTCACGAAGGTTGCAAAGTGAAAAACAAATCTGATTTTGTTTTAAAATTACGCGTTATTTTGCCTCCAAATTTTCAGAAATGATCAGAATTTTGCGTTGAGGCGATTGATTGATTGATTATTGATTGTTAAAGGGCTACGCAACCTTAATCAAGAGTATTGTCGCCCGTCAGAAGGAAGGAGGAGAGGCTAAGCTAGGGCCGAACGGAGTGCTTAATCCCGTCAGCACGGCGGCCAGGATGGCAAGTTGCCGCGCCCCTTACGGGCGCGAAGGGGAGCTTAGATGACTTGAAGAGGAGGGTCGAGTTTTCTAAAAAAATCCTAATTATCTAAAAATCTCCAAAACAATAGCAAAATCTATGCCATGCCCACAACATCAAAGAAATTATTCAACCCAAACAACTTAAACAATCCTGCAAAACACAAATTAAAACCAGGTTAATCAAACTACGGTTTTATCACCAAATTGGACTCATTTGAATGCATTTATTTTCTAGGGGGCAGGTAAGGAGAGTCCCATAGGCCGTTAGAATAATTATGTGCGCTCTCATTAAGTTTTTGTTACAGAATATTAGGAGAAGATCGATCATCAACCGCACCTAGAGAAGAAAAAACAAAAAGAAGAGCACTTAGGCGCTCGAAAACATGAACACGGATGACCAGTTTCATTAGAAAATGAACGCACTCTAGAGTACTTACAACTACCACTAAGAACTATTCATCACGCAAAAAATCTGGACAAAAGGAAAAAATCTGTGAAAAGATATACGGACATTAGAAAGCAGCACTCATTAAGATCATCGACATACAAAGTGGCTACATGCAAAGCAGAGAAGGATAATGAAAAGCTATGTAGTTTCAAACGAAACGATTGAAGCACACAAGATAACTGCATTGGTTCCTAAAATCCCTCCCCAATTAAAAGCAAGCATAAGTGTGATGTGGCGCAACGTGGACAAGGAAGAAATGAAAAGAGACATAGAATAAAAAGCAAGACGGAATAAAAATCAACGAGATCTTCAAACTTGCCACCACACAGATATGTTGAAAAATTGTGTTTGCAAACACGGAAATGGCGACACAAATTATGTTCAACATGAGTGGCAAAGAGAGAGATAGAGATTCAAGCGGACCAATAAGCTTAGAGGGGTATCTCACGGACAAACGGACCTTCAACCGGCGTCTTTCGATAAATTGCCGGGGTGATAGCGAAGCGAGACGTGTCTAACTCGAGCCCGGGATCCAAATCAGCCAATGGTGCTAAACCCTTCCCGGCCGCGCCTTAAATCGGAGTGGAGCACACTTCTGACGGCAAACAACATTGCTTCCGGCGAAGTCGTTTATATTCCCCAGGGTGGAAACGGGCTAATGTGTATTTAACCAGGAGGCTGGCACTGCTAACGCAGTATCCAAGCAGTTATCAAGAGAATTCATTGGAACCAGCCAAAAGACACAACGCGCCACTTCAAAAGCAACTCTCCGGTACCCTAAGGACTCGCAGGCGAGAAACCAGTTGTTCAGAACTACGGCAGTCAAGGACGTAATTACTCACTATAGAAAAACGCACTTCGCTCCTTACCCTGTCTAGGAATAGGCCACCTCCCTAGAAAATACGTCCATATATACATATATGTATCTATTGGTTGGGAGGAAAGAGATAAAAGCCACGAGAATATGTATATATACAGTTATATATCCTCTAATGTACGTACGCGTCCTTTGCTACGTACAAGTACGTTCACTTCCTAAGAATAATCCGTTGATTACGAGGTATAAGAGTTCGATTTACTACAGGGGCCGATAGCGTTTAATGTGGTTACCAAGTTGCAGTTCAAGGGTATATTTGAAGACTGAAAACCAAAATATAATGTAAATAAGGACAATTCTGACAAAATATAGATTAATTGGCAATCGAGTAACGTTAATTACTTGTTAATGAGCTTATAAATGGGATACTATAAATAAGTTATACAGAGGGAATATTTATATGTCGAAAAGTGGGTCGATTAATGGAAGATACAAGCAAGGGTCGTTTTATCTTGAAGGGGTAACCTCGAGGAAGGATAATCTTTTTGCAAGTCGGCGTTGGGAAATCGAGACGGACAATAGACGTGAGTCGCGGCTGAATATCCTGATAGGAACGAGGATGAAGGGGATGGGGGGGGGGGGGGCTAGAAGACGAGTTTACGTTCCTCCTTGAAGACAAACGATCGCACCTCTGCTCCAGAAAAGTGCAACCTCTAAAATTTGAGACTCTGACGCAGTTCGGTGTGAAGTCTCACACGGAAACCTGTAGATCCTTAAAGGGTGGGGGGTTCCAGATGAGACGACAGAAATCCCAGTCAATGTTTCGGGGACGAAACGATTCGAAGCTTGCTCTGAAGAGAGTAAGCCTTCACAAAAGAGATGGATCTGCTAAGTGAGATCCAACCTCGATGGTATAAGCGAATATCAGCGACTTGGGGAAACAGACACACGATCTGAACCGAAGGCGATGGGTTCTCAAACTCAATCAGCCAATATTCGAAAATCCAGGGTATTTATAAGATGGCCATTTTTTTGGTTTCTCCTCGTTGGCAGACTCAAACGACTGACTGACCCCTTCCATCGGCCAGATGGATTAGCGTTTGTCGCCTGATTCAAGTCTTAATGGCCTTTACAATACGTGTGTGGTGGGGATAATTTTCGGCTAACAGCTTCCCGACTACGGAGATTAGCACTTCCTCGGCGAGGTAAAAGCTTTTAACACGCCCAACTTAATTAATTGCACCTGTAAGGCGGCTGATAGATGGATATTCAAATTCTCTCTTCCTTTTTTCTCTCTTTAAGCTCAGAGATTACTCCGCGTGAAGTTGTACTTAGGAGACAGAGAGGGTGAAGGAAATAATGAAAAAAATGATGGGGATATTCTTATTGGCTCCCTCCCTTACACCCTGAAAGGATACTCCCTAGAACAACTACTTAAGCCGCCCTCACTCTTGTAAAATCGTAAGCCTATTACATTTTTCTTTATCACCATCGAAGAGGCGTGACGCTTTCCCACTAAGAAGCTTCACCTAATCATCTCCTCTCGTTCTCTTTTGGGTAAATATTGTGCTACTCACAACTCATGCCGAAGCATTCATTGTAAATTAATTTCGTTTTCCTGAACGATTAGTTTTCCATAGTGTACAAATTCTTGTTAAATTCTGTTATTTGTTTGTATAATAGTAAAGATTACTTTTCTTTCTCTTGTTTAGTTCCAAAAACCACATAAAAAGCCATTGATCTATTTCCTAAGTCTGCCAACGGAATAAACGCACTTGAATATCTCCGTATTTAAAAGGGACTTTCCCCGCGTCTAGGGAGGGCAAGCGAAGGTCAGTGATTCTACCTGACTTACGGCAATGAGCATCATTCCGGAACACATGAAACACGAGAAACATATAAATATTCAAATATTCCCCAGATTCTACAAGATGGAGAACCAGTTAACAAGACAATAGACAGAAAAGGAAACAATATGTTCGGAATACGGAGAAAAAAATCACGAACAAATCAGAATGAGAATAATGACGAATAAATAATAATAATGAGAACGTTTCAGCCTGTTTATATATAATCTGGCCGCTGGGCAGAGCTTATAGCTTCTGAAGTATGTGCGTGTGTTTTAAACTTAGATTGCTGGGCGGACTAAAAGGGTGGGTGCATGTTCATTGTAGGCACGTTTGCACCAAGAGTGTATTTGCATTTTGGCTACCTGACCAGGCTGATCAAGATGATATCCATAGCTAGATTGATTTCATCGTTTCACAGGTTCATGTAAACTTTGGCTGGTCAGATCAGACTCCGTTCTGTGTGTCTAATTGTGTTCCACTACCTCCTTTCTGTTTCATAATGTGTGTATGTTTGTACATTCGCATGGGAACCTCAACGATTTCGCTTGCCTCATTCCAACATATTCTACATATTTTGCATTGATACATATATTTTTGCGATTTAACATTATTTATAATTATTTGCTTTGTTCTACATTAGATCATTGTTATAACATGGCATATTATTTCAGTATTCGATTTGTGTGCCCAATTTCAAGATTTCAATAGGGCCAACGAGGTGCTCATTTGTGAGGTTCTTTGTTGGCTCTAATCCACGTTGCAATTGATCGCTACACATCGTCGGAATTTCTGACCGCATCTTATACTCGCACGTCATGAATTTGGGGAAACCTGGAACTTTCATAACGACTAGAAACGCAATGCTTGATTTGAACTATAGGAAAGGCTTGTTTAATTAGTCTATTAATTTTCTGGTCCATTGGGATATTTGTAAACAACAACTGAGCTCGAAACTGGCCTGGCAAAAGGAAGGGGGGTTTAGGTGCAATAACTACTGTATTGAAGTAAATATATTTTGTATAGTGAACTGGTTAGTTGCAAGGTATGATAGAAGGGGAAATAAAAATGAATAGTCAATTAATAAAAGGGAATAATATTTGACGCTAAAATTGCAGGGGATATACCCTTTTTCTGACCCTTAGGCAGTCCAGAGAGGGACCTGGTATGATCGACAAACATGAGAGAGTTTCGAGTAGACCGATCAAGAATTTCAGAATTATTTTCAATTTAGAAGTAACCGGCTAATCTTAACCCCCTGCTTTTGAACTAGGAATTATCCAGGTTTTGAAACCTTTGAAATATCAGAATCTACAGTAAGAAGGACGTTAATTTTAACAATATAATCACATTTATTCAAAAATACCACTTACCTTTATAAGGGTAAGTGGTAACCGTTTCTCTTCCAAATCCTTTAGGAGAGCTAGGCCATTTTCCGTTGAGGAATAAACAGGAATAATTAAATATGTTTGTGTATAAGATAAATGGAAGTAGACAAATTATGAGATAGGATAGTTATAGTTATCTTCAACTCACTCATTCAGAATTGAATAATTAATAGTCCTCAAACTATTATTTAGAATTTCGGGAACAAACAAAATTAAAAGACAATTATATTTGTTAACTGTCATTTTAAATTATAGGCTTTCGGGTTTATAGGTGGGCACCAGTTTATAGTGGGAGTTACCAGTATATGGAGGGTTATTATTTTTGAGGCTGGTTACCCGTAAAAGGAGTGGATTGACTGAAATTCCTAATTTCTTTAAGTTGGCCCTTCAAACGCTTGGCTGGTTTGGTCCTTAATCTTCGTTTTCTTCCATTTATCTTGGGGGCTGATTTCTTAGGCATCTTGATTCTTGTTGAGTTGAGTTAGTCCTTCAAGCGTTTTCTTACGTTTTCTTTCTTGACAAATCTTCCTAAAAGTTTTTGAACTGTTGAGTTTCGAACGCGGTAACGTTGGATTTGAACGCCAATACTCTGGCCTCACGACCGGCTTTAGTCCGTCTCTGGTTGCTAATTTTATCGGCCATTTATATTATCGAGTTGGAAGGAATTTCTCTGATACATTTTCGCACCCGTACAAGGTCTCCCTATTGAGTTTGCTCTGACCCCCAAAGTTCTTGCCGAGAATTCGTTAATAGACTGGGTTCACAAGTTAACTTGGTTATCACTGGGTTGAAGTATAAAGACTCGAAAGGAAAATGGAGTTTTGTAGGCTTTCATTCTTGGCTCAGGTCTACCTTAATTAGTGCAAGCGAGATAGTAGAGTCTTACACAGGTATGACAGAACAATATAAGTTAGAAAAAGAATCAGATTTAACAACATGGTTATGTTATGTATACTACTAGTTAAAAGGTTTCATTATGTATATTTATGTAATTGTGTATCTATTTGTAATGTATTGGTAATGTTTATTTGTAATGTATATATTTATATAATTGTGTATCTATTTATAATATATTTGTAATGTTTATTTGTAATGTATATATTTATGTAATATCGAAAGAACAATCTCCAACTCCTTTAGTGATTACCCATAATAAAACCAACTAACCTCCTCCCACACAACCAACTAACTTGTTACCAATACTTATAGAAAGTTTAAATTTCCCCAATTTTAGGCAGTTCACCTCCAACCACTTAACGCGCTCATACTGAAATTGATTTGCTCTAGATTTTGTGCAATTAGTCAATTAATGTGCTCTATTTTTTGTGTGATTATTCAGTGCACTACTACTGCAATGTAAGTCTCTTATAGTTGTCAAATTTGGCGCCTATGTACCTTAGACCTCTCTTTCAACGTGTGATAAGTATTATTAAGATTTTTTATTGGTATGTATTGTATAAACTGTATATTTGTAAATATGATATTCATGTTTCTCCAAACCTCATATATTTATTTATAACTTTAATTAAGTAAAAGGAGAACTGCCAAATTACAAGCTTTGACTTACTATTTAAACTGCTCTCATTGTTGCTGATAATAATAACTATAATAATACGAGTAACTTTAATATATTAATTTTCTATATTTTCTTTGTTTTGCCTTTACCAATACTAGGCTATGCTATAAATGAAGGAAAACTCTAGGATTATGAATAATCCTATAAGATTGATTGGCATAATTTGAACTCTGATTTAAACAATTAATGTAACTTATTATTGTTACTTGACTGTTTGTACACATTTGGGGTTTCCTAAGACTGCCATAGAGTCCAGCTTAGCCTAAAATTGGCATTCTGTAACCCCGTGTTCATAACGAGGTTCTTATTATTTTATTTAGTGTTGTGGGACTTGACCCTGCCTGTAACAGTTATAATTATTCAAAATCTTTTCTTATTTAGAAAAGCTCTGGATTAAAAAAAGAAATATTCGCCCTTTGGGCCTTGCTAATGTTTATTGATCCATTCAAACACGGAAAATTGTAAAGGACAGAACTGCGAGTAAGTCAGAAAGAACTTATTCTGACTAATATAAAGTTAAGGAGCAAGAGTTAGTAGTTCTTAGACAAATAGATTGATATTATAGAAAGTAAAGTTTGAGATTAGTAGTAATTTATTTTGAATTTAGTAGTCGGATGTTCAAGTAAGGTATGTTTATACAGGATTTTTGTTTGATAAGTGATTTTAATAGGGATAAAAATATGTATATGGCTATATAAAATAATCATTCTTGATTGCAATTAAAATTAAATAAAATCCTTATATTGTATTTGTTAAAAAATGAGGTCGAATTTAAACAAATCTTTTATGTTCTAAAGGTACAACACTCTTGATGCTAGCTAATGTAATGAAAAGTTCTCGTATTAAGATATTGTTAATTTTCTGTAAAGTAGATTAGTAAATAATGAACTAACTGTAGTGGCATTAATATCCAGAACTGCAATAATTTTGTAGCTTCCGTTTTCATTGAGCAGCTAAAATTATGGTTACTGCTTAATATAGTTTATAAATAAAAGGGAATTACTCTTGTGCTCTAAGATAAGGGAACAATCGCTTACATATCTTCTGAAGATAACGGGTTTAATTTCTGAAAGGCATTTTCCAACCATATTTTTTCGTGATAGCATAAAAACCTTTTTCTAATGAAGGACCTTAGGGGAAAAGATTCGCCATAGCTTCATGCTGCAAATATAGGGTTTTAGTAAAAAAACTAGTATTTCCTACAGCTATCTTTCAAAGATTATAAAATAAAAATTTAAGTATAGAGAAAATATTCATGTTTTCATTGGGAGGATCTGTGATTATATTGAACATTTCAGGAAGAAGTATATAATGTAGTGAAGAGGGACTCTGTCAATTGATTTCGAAAAACTCTTTTGCGATTGAGATACGTATAATATTGGGGCAACTTGAAGGAATCTTGAATTGTACATTGAATATGTGCGAGGGATCAGTGATAGGATCCAAAAGGCCACCAAATTTACAAAAAACGCTAACTGTTTGCTAAGCCAATAAAAAATAAACAACAAAAAAGTAAGGACGGCCAGAAAAATAACATCAAATAAATATCTACAAGGCGGACATGCCTTCCTCACGAAGTTATGCGTGGGGACAAATATATACTATAGATAGAGGAAAGAAGTCTATTCCAAACTAGCAGTCAAACCACAATGCGTTGGGGAGGAGTCCTTTCCAAAGACTTGGGGCGAACGGAGCTACCAAGCCTGTCACGGCACTAGCACGTGTACTGCTTAGGAAGCTCTCGTATCCGAATATTCAGTAAAAAGTCTCACCATTCGGAAACAAACAATCTTGATCGAGTGTTTTTTGTGGAGCATTACATCGTATTCCAATGTACTCTGCAATTGGATCCGATTCAGAGGCGAAAATAAAATATTTGCGAGATAGGATCACGGAAACACTCTTGCTGAGTGCAAGTATCATCTGCCATCTTCTTTGACACGCAGCTCATAATGCCGCATTGATTCTTGCCTTGTAGCCAGCGGGGGCAAGAGCGAAGCCCCTGCCCAGTTAATCAGTCTATGACAAAGCTTTACTCTCTTATCACCCTGCTCATTTTCGGGAAACTCTTTTTATTGTTCAAGTACCGTGAGAGAGATCATTAGCGCTCAAACCTGAAGTGTGGTAGCCGTGGATTGCGAGAATTGCGAGAGCCAGTGCAACCTTTGGTAGACTATACGCCAATGTGAGGAAAAGTAGACGCATCAGTCTCAAAACTAAGTTGAAGGTCTATAGGGCAGTAGTACTTCCCACAGTACGCTACGCCTATGAAACGTAGACAGTGTACTAACGTCACGCCAAGAAGCTGACCACTTCCACACAATATGACCCAGAACGCTGATGAATATCAGATTGAAGATGAGGGTTTCTTACAGAGAGGTGCTCGCGCCAGCTGCCTTCCCAGCATCTTGACTATTCTGATTTAGTCCCAGCTACGCTGGGCCGGACAGGTGGTTTGCACGCCAGACCACTGGCTTCCCAAGAGACTCTTCTATGGCGAACTACAACAAAAGAAAAGTTCTTATTGGGGTCAGAACAAACCCTTCAAAGACACTCTGGAAGCATTCCTGAAAGCATTTGACATCAACCCTGACTCCTGGGAGGAGTCTCAAATGGACCGAAGTCATTGGCGTTCTGCTGTACAGAAAGGCGCTAAGCTGTGTGAGACCAACAGTACTGTTACAGCCATTCAGAAGAGGCAGGCTAGAGAGACAAGGCTGAGTATTCTTTCTGAGGATGTCCCCCATTATTACCTGCTCCCACTCTCAAGGAATTTTCCGTGCACAGATTGCGCTGCGCAGCCATCTGCGCACCCACAAATAGACGTCATCAATTGTCTCTTCCCAAATCCCAACTAGCTGGATGATACCGAAGGTCTTCATCGAAATCGATGGACAATCTATGTTAGCCCTGGCATCAAGTATAATGCGATTAATGGCGGTGGAGATCGTTTACATTTTCTCAACAGAACTGGGTACACCTTATGAGTCGATATGAATTAAAAAACTGCCTAGAAGCCGACGTCGTCGTGTAATCTCCCATATCTAGCAGTATATTACAACCAGCTCGCCTACAAAGACCTACGCAACGCCAAGAAGAGCTCTGCATTTTTCAAATAGAAGAGAGAGGGCTCTGGTTTAAAAACCTTATCCAGGTTTAGAAAAGAACTCATGCATATGCACTAGAATAGCCCCAGTATGAGACGATGAATGATCTAGGAAATACTAACGCAGCACTACTGGAACGGTATAGGAATTGGAAATAGAGAAGTGTAACATATATTCAAATGTAGTAACTTCCACAGTGCCGTCTTCAACTCACTCATGTGCGCCACCGGGTAGAAAATTACATCGAAACCTAGGAGTTGACTAGCTCTTAATCTTGAAGGCTTATTACTTTTTTATTGTCACTCCTGGAATATGCTCCATCGAGATGGGACACAGAAAAAGTGAATATTTTATTGACTGGAACAATCGCTGAATTTGCTTTAAATATCTCGTCCGTACAAGATAATTACTACGAAAAAAGAAAAGCATCTCCCTGCTCTCAAATTGGTGGCGCTTTAGAGGGTAGGTACAAAAGCACCGGTTGCCAGTTAGCAAGCCGTTAGTGGATTAAATCCGTCATAGAAAAGCGAAACACATGCGTTCCTGCATACCTGTGATCCCAAATAATTTTCACACTATGCCTTACGTAGTTGAATTTTTAATTTAGTAAAACAGAAAAAAATGAAGTGCTATACCCACGCCTTCCTAGAATGGATGGGCTTTATGATCTCATAAAGCCAATTGGTATTATATGGCTCAAAATCAAATAACACCATTGCTAAATGCAGTCTGAAATGGAAAGATTAGCAAACAGCACTCCCCAGACGGAGCAGAGCATCCAATGGCTAGGAATTAACTTAATCTAAAAATTTATCTTAATCCAGCAGGGACGAAGACGCTCACATACGTATCAAAGATGGCGCGCAGGATATCGTTCTTATCACGGGCGATAATTGTCTACGATCGAGAGTGCAACGTTCCGGTTGACTCAAACTAGCGATTGAAGGGTTCCCGACCTTTTGATGTAAAGTGCTTTGACGTCCTTCCTAAAAAAAGTAGAAATTTAGTCGTGAAAGATTATGTTTCAGAATCGGGTAACAAGATGTTGGTCCTGTATTTAGGAAAATGAGAGCTGGATCCTTAGAGGACTCTCCCAATTCACACGCTTCTATAAATCTTCAATGGTGTCTTTTTTTATTCCACACATATTCCGGCTATAAAGATCGACGAACATGCTTAAAAAATAAAAGGAATTTAGACCTCGCCTAAGAAATTCTACACAGGGTAAAACGGGTCTGTTTGCCCCTGTGGCGATTATATAAGAATATATTATCTTCTTGCGCAGGCCTGGCTTATACGCAACATACCACCAATAATGTATACTTATCTACCCAGATTGTTATAACCAACACAGAGGTTCTTCCTGGGCACGGTAGATACCGTATTTGTGGGGCGGGAATAACTAAGAGAGAAAGGTGCCCTTTTAAATTGACATGAGGTAGAAATACCTAGTCACGCAAATCGCTAAAATAATGAGTCCAAAGCCTTTCTGAAAAAAATTGAGTCTAATGCCTGGAAGGCCATGTCCTTCTTTTTAAACGAATACAAAGCGAAATGCCAAGAGGAAGTAGGATGTGAATTGCCTTAAAACAGATACTTGACCTTACTCGAAACCTTAGTTATCGTGTGCGGTATCAAACCAGCTTTGCATTGATTTGGGATTGCCCCGGCTCTCTACTTTAGGATTTATTCGTGTAGATGTGCGATGACAATGGTAACATGACGATTACTGCACGAATTCCTCCAAAACGTAGCAATAGCTACTAACACACACAAATTAGTGGAAATTTAACAGTTCATTGCAGTCTATCCTTTACAGGCCAGCCATAAATTGTCCAAAAAGCACTCAAAATGAAAGCCTGGGCAGGGTTATCCGCATTCAAAAAAAGGGTCCTTCCCGATAAATGGGTGACCTTCGATTCTCTAACGAGAATCCTTGCAGCTGTTTCACACGAATGAAACATACGTCCTTTTGGAGAAAAAGTTGCCTACACTATAGTGAATAATTTGGAAGCCGGCAGGCTGAAATGGCGGGTAACTTCACCATGAGGGTATTCATTGGTAATCTAGTTCGAGAATTACCCTCCACATCCGATGGCACTCCGATGCTGATCATGCCATATTTCGACTGGTCACTTGCCCAGTGAGATAGCGAGGAACCACTGCTCTTTATGTTGTTTTTTTCTTTCCGAAGTCGTCCCGAACCGGACCATTTAACCTCAGCCTCATCCTTTTCCAAGCTGGTTAGGATATATGGAGTAGGGGTGCTTTCGTGCCCATATCCAGCTTGAAAAGGCCTCCAAATGGCCATCTCCCCACATGGTCTCAGGGATTCATCCCGGGAACTGAATAGACCTGTAACTTATTTGTGTATAAAATGTAGAGGAGAGCCTGTAAGTTGACCTCCGTTGAGTAATAGGAGTCAGTCCCACATTCCTCCCACGGCAAGATTACGAATCGTATGGCTATGAGGGGGTATACATTGGACTCCACTGCCCCTTTAATCTTGCCGGACCCCTAGGAAAGTAAAGAGAGGGTGCCTCTAGCAATGAAAGAAAGTCACTCGGATACGTCTTTGATAATGGGATAAGAGGGAAACCTCTCTTACCCAAATACATACATAGGTCATGGGAAATCAACATACTTCTAGAAGAAAATGGAAGATGTCCCTGATAAAAACACAGGAGTGGGTGGCACCTTATTTTTAGAGGTGGAGCTAATCTATGGCAGCTTATAATATCGTAGAGAGAAGCAATTTACGATAGAGCTTTTATGATAGTAAGGGAGCGCCTTGACCGGTTGGAGTGTTGCGTTGTTTTAGCTCTTTCATCCTGACACTTAAGGGAGAGAAGATTGACATGGAGGCGGTTCTTCCTTTGATTCTGAGCGTATTTCATTATTTATAAAAATTATGTCAATGTTAAAGTTGATAATACAAAGAAACGAATGGAAAGTAGATACAATGAATTCCGAATGCCTTGGAACCTCAAAGGAAATGTTACTTTAAAAGAAGAATCCTGCAGAATCTGTTCATTTACATATACTTGGCTTGTGGAGGTGAGCTAATATGGACCTTGACAACCCGACCTGCCATAATCGCGAATTCGTCTTTGCACTATAACCCATAGGGAATGTGGCCGGCGTAGCCAGCACATATGGGCCCGAAAGCGGTGAAGAGGTTGGTAACCCAGCATACCACGCACCTAATACCTCACTTTGCCATGGTGCTTCTATCCCTGAGAGCCGAATTTGCGCCGAACATTAGAAGCTTTATGTATAGTAAGAGGAAAAGTAGAAATGCGGAAACAAGTATATTATTAAAGCGGAATATGGATAGGTGAGTTCATGAAGAGTTAAATTAGCTTATCATCTGTTATAATTTTCATACCGCGGTACTCGATCGGGTTTATAGGACGTACAACCCCTAGGTAGAGATGATATAGAAGGAATATGGGTAGACAAATATGGGTGCATGATGGAAAAGAGTGAAAGCTCCAGTTTCCCGAAGCTCTGCCAGAGTTCTAGTCAACCATGTGAGTCAGAATCTCCTGTCCTGGCACTCGGGCCGGGAGGACGTGCCGCTCCTCTGGGTACTAGGAGTATCACTCTAAGGAGCGCAACCACCTACGCCGGATGTGTTGATGGGTGTGGACCCATTTATCCACATGGAGGTAAGTACAAGGAAATCAGCCTTAGGTAGCCAGCTCCTCACACAACAAAATCTTTTTGGGTTCGTACTTGGTGGGTTCAAACTTGGACCCATCCATAGAATAATCGCCATTAAATATGAAATAAGAAGTTAAAACTTAGACAACATCCTATTTTTTTTTGAACAAGTGATTATCTTAATGTTTAATTTTAAGAGCAATGTATTAATTATTAACTTATAAGGTTTGATGCACGAAATTCAAGATTAAAACGCACTGAGAGTCAGTTGTTCTATTAATTAGCTTGAAGAGTTGTTTACAAAAAACAAGGCCACTTCCCATATAACTAAAACTCCATTGCAAGTTGTAAACCCCGTGACTCCCTCTCTTCTTTTCACAAATGTTTTCTCGAATTTTTTATTTCCTCTTAGTCAATCAGGCATTTATATATAACGTAGTGCAGAATAATAGCTATTAGGGTCTTACCATCATTGGAAACCTTTTTTAAACTTTCATTTATATTTTATATTGCATTCCTTAAGGGTGAGAAATATCTGCTATGGGATTATGTTTGTTTTTTCTTTGGAGGGCTTACTAAGACAAAGCAAGTCCCTGATATTTAGAGGTTTAGAAATTGTCTGTTTTTTTTTAATAAAGACGCACAACTAGCCATTGCCATCAAGAACATAAATTGCCATATAAAATTATAATCTACACACACAAAAACAACAAAAAAAGTAAAACCATACCAACCAACAAACAAAATCAGACATCCAAACAAGAAGAAGAAGAAAAAGGAAGCTTGCTCTGGTATCGAGGGTAAGGCTTGTAACTTCATGGCACTGGAGGATACAAACAACACCACGGAGAGACAAATAAACTGAATGAGACCAGCTTTCCCCGAGAGATCAAAGAATCTACAAGCCTGTATGTTCGAAATCATTCCGAGTACAACAGATAAAGTGTAGCGACTCCGCTCGTCTCGTAAAGGAATCACCAAATCTGGAACATTCAAAAACAATGTGACGAAGGGTTTAAGGGACAATGCTTCCCGTGAATATTCGTAATTAGAAGTGAAGAGAAAGCGACATCAAGCCACCGAGGCATTGTGGGTGTCTAGTGGTGGTAATGGGGGGAGGGGCAAGAGAACAATCGTGGTGCAATGGAACGCAACTTTTAAGTTCTCATCTACATTCTCATATATTCTTTGTCACGCAGCCTCCAGGGATGCTCTGATTTCTGCCTTGTCGTCATTGGGAGGAAGATCGAATCATTGGTCTGGTAGCCTAGTCCTAGCTGACTTTGGGTCCTTCATCGGTGCGTTTATGCTCGCAATCCTTATATACCCAGGAACCCATCAGAAGATAATTTCTACATCCACACGAGTCACGGAAACACTGGCTCCATGGATAGCTCAAGCTATGTGGGACAGAGATTCCATTGTCCACGTAGCTCTGACTACCTTTTTTTCAGGTGGTAAAGATCACGATCCGCTATTCAAGCCTCGCGCAACGCGCTTTATCCTGTACCGAGCGGTGCATTGCAACCAGTTCGGCCGTGTAGATAGACGTAAATTATAGTATAGCTTCGCTGACATCAACAGAAGGGATATGACGCGAAAGCCTACACCCTCTTGGGAGTTGGACGCATCAGTGTAAACTGGCAAGGTTCCAGCATGACACGAAGTGTAATTCAAGAAGGTCGAACGTAATTTTACTGGGGTCACAACAAATAGTCAAAAGAGGTACCATCAAGGGTGATGTCCGAGACAGAACCAGGGACACCACTGGCTTAAGAGCTATACTGAGACTCGAAGGTCGAGCTTCCTAGTCCTAACAGGAGGGGTTGGGCTATGACTGACGTTCTCACTGCCATATGCACATTCGATATCGGAAGACTGGCGATTGATGGGAACGATAGGGCCACGCGTAGAAGATTATAATGCACTATGTGAGATGGAGAGAAAGTGGCACCTCCCCGAAATGGACAAGTTGGTTCTCAATGTGGTACCTACGGATGACCAGGTTGCTAGACGGCGATTGGCGTGGTGTGGTGGATTAAATCCACCTCGTTCAATACCCCCCTCGACTACAGATGCCTAAAACTCGAAAGAACAAAGGATCAGTAGAAAAGCAAGAAATTAGCCCTATCAGCACATTTTGTTGCTGGACGTCACGGAAAAAGAATGTCCATAGCTTGGCTACAAGAATCCATAAGGCAGGAAATATTAGCCTCCCAGGTAGGCGTTGGTAAAAATGGCCAAGGAAAAGATGAGAATCCAAAACTTGCAGGCGAATCCCGTTTAGGAAGATGTCCGGTTCGTACGGCAAAAATGTTCTATGGTACTCTTGGCTAAGGAAAGTCGAAACTTGTGAGCTTCTTCACAGTGAAAGATGATGTTAGTGCCGGTTGGAGTCGACGATCTAGAGTTGGCATCTAGGCCAGAACAAAAGTAATCGATGGGTCATCCACGTGGAGCGTAGGTAGGGAGAACATCTTCTGGCAACACCTATGTTATACCGTTGATTCTCTTGTCAAAGAGTGTGAGACTGAGGTGTCTTCTCTGCGGACCGCCCTATTTCTTCCTTATTAGTGGAAGAGGGCTCTTCCACTGGTACGCAGAATAAATGAGCTCGTAGAAATTTAGATATGAAAATTGAAAGGCGTTCGTTCCCTTGCCCTCATCGTGGGTATGGTCTCTATGATACCCTATCAGCATCTGGTATCCTAGTCCTTTTTTAGATCGAAAAACGCCTCAACATAATGCTGTCTAGGAAAAAAGGCTTTACAGATATAAATTTCTAGCCTGAGCACAGTATACGAAGTGGTGAGTAAAGTGTAGAAGCCCAATGTGTAGAAGACAGGTCGCATGCACTGTCAAAGATTAATTCTTATCTAACATCTATGTACCTATTTATCCATCAAATTTTACTCGCAAGAGGTTAGGAAAATTGGACGCAAACCATGCTGGGTAGATAAATTTCTCTCTGGTTTGCGAAAAGCAAGCACAGTAGCCATTCATCAGGTGCTTGGTACGATAACCTCAATCTAGACCTTGTTGAAGACTTATAGCAAAATCTGCCATCGACGCAGTATCCGAGATTGCCCTCCTATTTTACTAGACAACAGGAAGGGGTCCTGTGAATCCTATTCACTCGCTTCCACACCTATGCAAGAGTGTTTTTGCGTGTAGGCAAACCCACCTATGCATGACAAGAAGAGCGGCAAACGTGTTTCGAAAGATACCCAAACCTAGATCTAGTTTAATATAATTCACCGAAGGTGAAATCGTTTTGGCGGAATTATAGCGCAAGAAAAACCTATCGCTTCTGTCTAAGGGCTATACCACTAACAGCCAACCAACAAGGAATCGGGTGCCATGCAAAATAGCCAGACATTCTCGGAATAGTAGTTAGTCTACGGTGATGAGGTTGGCGGCGAAGAACTTAACGGCGTCATCAACCCACCCTACTGATTGACTGGGACAGAGAAATCTTACTTAATGGACGCTTTCTCGAAGGGTAGTAGCCCCGAAATAAATAGATTAAAGGAGAAGGGGAATTACTCTGAAGATCATCGATGACCTCACAATCCAAACCAGGCAGAACATTTGGAGAGCATCGGGACTGATCAAGGCAGAATAATTAAGCGTATCTCTCAATAATGCCTAAATACATCTATATTTTGACATCTGTCTCTATCTCGTTGATCAGTTCGACTAGGACTTGACCACTGTGGTCTATCGTATAGTCTCCCCAGATTCGGTGGATATTGGTCAGATCCACGAAAAGGAGTAATGACCGATGTGGGTGAAGGTGGACTGTACCCATAAATAACAGTATACCTCCTATCCAGGTATTTATTGTAAATAGAAGAACAGGAACATCATGTCTTCTCTAAATCGGACATCCACAAGCTTGACTCCAATATGTGGTGGTGAGATCGCAAAATTCTTATTCGTCGGCTTGGTGGGCAGGCGCGCACCCATTATAGAATTCTGTAAAAAAATAGCTAATGGTAGGGCATGAGAAGAGCCTCAGAAGCTGCTCCCAGTTGGCTCAACCTCCAAGGCAATTACATTAAAGAAATATCAACCGTCCTGTTCTTAATCTGAGGAGATTTGAGAGATATTTTGAGCTATATGAGGAGATTGCCTGAGAGCCTGAGGGTAGAACCCGTAGAAAGCTTCCGAATGGGCCTGAAGGAGGCAGAGGCAGAAGGTGCCCTTTTAACAATTGATTGAGGCTTAAGACGTCCAATTTAGCGCTGAAAGCGACCGGAGCAAGTCCTTAGCCTCACCAAAGAAAGTTGTTTAGAGTAGTCTGAACCGACAGGACACCATTCTCAAGAATGAAGTAGATTACTGCTCTCCACAATACATAGACACATTTGGTCTAGCTGATAAGGACGTATCATCATGCACGTCTTGAAAAATTTCACAGACTTTACTCACATGTTTAACCTTGACTATTCCTTATTCGGACAGCTCTTCGGTGATGTCTTCTAAGGACTAAATACGAATTAACCCGCATAAGCCACACCATTTATTTCACGAAATCATTGTAGAGTGCAGTGTCACCTTCACTGGCGAACCATTGAGTGTGAGAAAAATAATACTAATGGTCACCTCGGAAGGATCGTACCTATTCAACAGAAGACCCCTTGTCTAGGAAACCGGTAACCATAGGGTGTAATAGTAAATTTAGCTATTTTCATACTCTGATAAAACATTTTGTATTAGGACAACATCGTGTCATCAGTAAATCGAAAAACTAGAAAGCGTTGGAAGCGAGTGACACTAATAAATGCCAGGAAATCTCTCAATGAGGGTCCCATGTATTATCGAAGCTAAACACAACAGCATTACAACTTTGTTCCGTGTCTGGTTCTCCCAACAGGAGAGCGCAGGAGGGGACCAGTTTTAGTCTAGTCGCTTGCCAAAATCGGCAAATCGACCTTTCGTTCAAAGAGCTGCATGGAGGGAAAAACCGCGTCCTTTTGTTATACTATTTAACTCATCTCTTTCAAATGGGATAAAAGAACAATGAATGAGCTTGTTTCGCTCCATCCCTGGACGTGGCATCAAGGCCGGACAGAGCAGCCCCAACAACGTGATTCTCAGAAATGGATAATATCCGGCATTACATCGATGGTCCGTGCCACCTGAGAATAAAGCTGCATGGGGCCTCCCCCATGAAGCTTCATTCGTTGTCAAGCACCAAACTCGTGTTGGCACCTCTGGGTTCATTTAGAACTCAGAAGGGGGCTCAAAATTCCACCTGACTACATATGTGTATGTTATTCCAATCGGTTACCCGTAGGAGTTATTACCATCACCGACTTCTCTGTGTCAGGCATGCCGACCTACATTGGCGTAAAGGAGGAGCGGGCATGATCATTTAAATTCAAAACCCACGAATTTACGAGGTGTTTAGGTAAGGGGTAGTGGCGAAACTACTCTTACCCGCCTAGACGTGCTGAAGAGGCTCATCTTCCCCCATAAAAGGACGAGGTGGAAACCGAGGTTGTACGTTCTGTCTCACTGTGGTCTTTGAGGTCCGCTGAAAAAGAGAAAAGAGACTACCCGCAAGTAGAGATTTGACAGGAAGAACTCCTATAAATGGAGTATTGGAGAAGCTACCCCACCACTAGATAAGTGATGGGGAAAAACGAGCGCGCAGCTTCAAGAATCTAGCAATGGCCATTGATTAAGCATAGATAAGCCAACCTTAATTTAAGATGTAGATCTGCTCGAGGGCGTTTCCGAAAATGGCAACGGGAAAAACCATTTGCCGCACAAAGATTGTTGGAGTGAAGCCCCTCAACCAGTCAGAGTGGTACCCTCATTATTTACCTCGTACCCCCCCAACACCAAGGTCGGGCGAGGATTTGAAAATAGGAATTTAGTTCGAAATATTGTCAGAACCTATGGAAACTTAAAAAGAGTTGAGAATACCCAAGCTTTTGATCGATAAAGGAAGAAAACAAGAGGCTGAGAGTTATATCCTGTGTCCAGCCGCTCACACCTATCCCATCTCGCAGTTTTCGACTTCTCAGCTCTTCACCCTAGATGTGTTAAGGATTGGTGTTCGCACATATGCAGGGATGCACTCCGACCGGAGTTTGCCCAGTGAATCTTTCGATCTCTAAGGATTGCAGCTCCCAACTGAATAGAATGATAGGCATGGTGATAGGGTGAACTTTCGTAATAGTTCGTACTACTCGTCGCTTCGAAGCCGTACTCAAAGAATTTTCGTTGGTCTGGAAGCTAATATAGCACTAAAACCGGCTCATTTGTTACACTGTCTTTTTTATCTTTTGAGATGTTTACTCTGTGTGATAGTTAAAGATTTCAGTCAAAAAAATTTAAAGTTCTATTTTTCCACCACGTCCCATTAAAACCTTATTTCCATTGTTTGCAGTTGTGCTGAAATGAAAGTGAAAAGAATTGAAAGCTCTAGTTTCCTGCGCGTGGGTCACAAACATTTTCAACATTGCCAAGCGGCTCAATGTCAGTCGCATAAGCAACAACAGAGTCGCGGAGAACCTCAAAAAGGGCAAAAACCTTGAATATCGAACTCGTCTAGACCGACCTCAAGTTTTCAACCGGTTGGGTGTGAAAAAAGCCTTCTAAAGCACTCTATAGCTCAAAATGACTGCAATTTTTTATAGGATGAAAATCTTGGTGGCTCCAGTGTCCATGACCATTAAAGAGAAGGGCAGCAGGAACTTGAGATACAGATAAAGGCCCTGCTTACCGCCTGTATGTGACAAGAACGTCGGGAGAGGTGTAGTTGTATTCTCCACAACT
The DNA here is from genome assembly GCA_963969495.1 of Ceratothoa steindachneri. Classification (NCBI taxonomy): domain Eukaryota; kingdom Metazoa; phylum Arthropoda; class Malacostraca; order Isopoda; family Cymothoidae; genus Ceratothoa; species Ceratothoa steindachneri. The sequence goes on from OZ018324.1 coordinate 30,863,424, forward strand.
TAAAGAAGCATGGCACTCGAATTCTCCCTTGTCTAATGAAAAGTCTTCATAGTCAGTTCAGTCATCAGCAGATAGAACGGTTGTGGTATAAGCTTCGACAGGATGTCTCTGAGGTTCACTAACTGTTTACGACTAAACGCCCGGCCTCCATGATGAGTCTCGGCGTCCTGGTTTCGAATGGCGAGAAGATGTCACTAGTGTGATTCAGAGCGGTCGATTACAGCTACACCTTGGCAGGTAAGTCCTGCCCTGGTTGAGAAAGATCATTAAGAAGGCAGACTACGTCTCTTAGCAGACTACGCCCTAACTATGCTAAAGTGTTAGTGTACGGAGTTTTGGCTGCCACAGTCGAACAACCTCATTCCCATCGACTAAAGCATTTGGGAGCTTTTCGATGGTAACGCAATGTAATTTCCTCCTCAGCAAAGTTAACGAGCTTAAGTCCCCCGTCAAACGCGTGTTGGTCAGTTTGAGAAAGGATTTCGTCGAAAACGTGTGAACAGTTTTCAGGTCTCGTGTGGAGTCGCTGCTTGCCGCCAAGGGTGGCTACATTGATTATTATTGCAATTTAAACACATATTTATATGTTGGACAACAAAAACGTGTCTAACTGCAGCGAAACTATCATTGTGTCCTTTATGAGAGGGTCGTAAGGAGTGTAACATGACTTATCCAATACTTTGTATGCACATGAGAATGAGAATCAATTTTTCTTCCTAAAAATTCATTTGAAGTGCCAATATTCTAAAGCACTTTTATACGTCGTATTAAAAGTAATACTAATTAATTGACAATTTAGGAAAAAATCAGAAGAAACAAACTTAAAAAGGTTTAAGTGAATAACATAATTTATCACTTCCCTAGCGAAGTAAAATAATAGAAGCAGATATAAATAAATTATAATAGGAAATGGCATCGCAATTCAGTGCCATCCTCTTCCCGTCTTGTTAAGGCTCGTGAGCTTACTTTTAAATTGGAAGTTAAGAAGAAGAAAGAAGAGGGACGTCGTAAAGAGCAGAAGGTTTGACTAAAATTGAGTTTGAACAAGCGAAGCAAAGACGCCTCTTTCGCCCTAGGAAAAGGAATGAACACGCGGCTCGAACGCTGAGGATCTCCGGGGGATTTATCATGGTTGAACTTCGGCGCAACGACAAACGGGTTTCTCTTTAACTTTAAACAAGAACTTTTGTCCCTAATACAAGTTTGATTTTTAGCCTCAATAATGGAAGAACCCAAAGAAAATTTGATATTCTGAAAGATTTCATTCGACTCATATAAAACAATCATAAGCAGAAACGAAAATTTTGTTTAATAATTTTTCTCAAGTTTTACAAATTCCATCTTTTAAATGACCTCAAACACCCCTTGACCCTTCATTCACATAGTCTATAGAACTTCTCATGGCATCACACAGAACATCATAACCGATCAGCTTTTAAGTTTCGCATAGTTATGTTACTTCATAAATATATAAGTTGCACATATAACTTTGTTCCTTCTAATGATAAGTACATTTTTTTTGTGTGTGCGGTTAAATCTTCACAAGTTAATTAATTTTCTTTCCGTTCACATAGTTTGTTGACCTGCTGAATATGCTTCATTTATTATTGCAGTTTCCAAGTTACTCTGGCCATTTAGCTACTTCTAAATTCTTTATGTAAAAAAAAGACTGCAGTTTAGGATCTTTTTTGTCCATCTTTTGTCGTTTCTTCTAGCAAAATTTGATGCCCTTTTCGACATCTATTCTTCTTTTTTTACTCAATCTGTAGCATAAGTTTGTTTTCTTATCCAGGTATTTCTTCTAAGATCCGTTGGGTTATTCTTTAACTGCAATGTTATGTTTTATCCGAGTTTTTCTCAGTTCCTGCGATCTTTGGGGGAAAGGGGGGAGCAGGGTTAAAATGAATAAAAGGCAAAGATTAATTGACCTACGTTTTAAGCCTAGTGACATGTTTATTGTGACGAGGTAACTCGGCTTTCCTACCGTCCCCCGGATTAATCCTATTCGAAGACGTCATAATTCGAACTTGGCACACAATGAAACCATTAGTCAAATCGGTTAATCTACATCAACGTGTGCATTGAGTTAATGAATGTGGAGAGTGTGAAGGGTATAAGTACTGGGGGAAAGAACTGAGTCACAATGACTGTCATTCAACGGGGCGATTGGAGATGTTTGCTCTAATGTTAATACAAAATCAATGCAATAAGTAAATTGACAAATTGGGTAACCATAAAAATGAAAATTGCCAAAAAATTAAGAAAATTTCCTTCTTAAAGAAATTAGGTTTGACTTATGTTAATATTTTTTTTCAATTTTCATTTTTATGGGTACCCGATTTGTCAATTTAATTATTGCATTGATTTTGTATTAACATTATTTTATTTCTCCTCTTCTCTCCTTGCTACTCACCCCTACGTATCTGCTTACTTCTCGTGTCTCTCCTAATCTTCCTCTAAAGACTATCGCTTTATCCGTTTATCGCTTTAACCTTTTTGGCGCTGTTCTTGACTCGTTCTTGCCTCTCCGTTTGACCTTGCTACCTGTTATAGCTAAATCTTAATGTGAATTTACCCATCCCTCTCCTACTTCCTCATTGGTGATTTCTTGTCTGAGAGGCCGTCCTTTATCGTTTAGTAACTTATATATACCCTTATTATATTATTTTCTTTCGTAGTTATCCTTGAGAATGATTGAATAAAGTTCGAAAGTACTTGAGAAAGCATCTTTTCATTTTTCCTGCGGGACATTGTATTCATATATATAGATATTTTTTTCCTTATTTAAAATGAATTCCGATAAAGTTTTTTTTGCCCTTTGGGCCTAGAAAATAATCATATAAGTGAAAAAATAAACTAAAAGTAAATTACTATGAGACCAGGCAATGGCTTCGCCACTCCTCCCCTTCGGGGAGAGCTTGCACTTCGCTACTAAGATGAAAATTTAAAATCTAAAAAAAAGCAGCCATGACTAAATTTTTATAAATTGTCGGAACTTCGCCAATTATAATAATTTTAAAATGGAACTCTAAACTAAATTTTTGCCCTTTCAAAATATCACGTTACTAAAAGATAGAGTTATAGAATAGAAGATATATAAAAATAAATTTTCTGAACTTCACCATTTGTAATTCTTTGGATTTCAAAGAATTCACAAAATTTCGATACTTATATTCATTTCTGAACTTCACCATTTTTTTTTTTTATATTATAAAAGAATTATTAGAAATAACTTTGATAAAAAAACATAAGTCATAACCAAACTGGGATGAAATTATTATTCAAATACTAAAAAAAAATCCTCTTCTTAAATTAGAAAGTTAGTGATGATGATGATGATGATATGTACCTGAAACTTAAAACAAAATTTAGTCCGTAGGACACAGACCGATGCAAAGCGTAAGCAGCTCCTACTGTAAAGAAGAGTGGTGAAGCCACACCTCTTGGGTATTTTTTCGGGACTTTTTGTCTTTTAGAAAAAAAGTTTGTGTTATCATTATCATCATCATCATCATCATCATTATCACTGACTCTATAATTTAAGAACGGGATTTTTTGGAGTATTTGAATAATAACTTCATCTTAGTTTGGTTATGACTTATAATATTTTAAGTTTTATCAAGGTAATTTCTAAGAATTTCTTTAAAGTTTGAAAAAACAAAATAGTTTACTTCAGAAAAAATAAATATGATTATCCAATGCTTTATAATGTTTTAAAAGAAAATGAATTACAATTGGTGAAATTCCAAATTTAAGTAAGGCTGCTTTTTTATTTTACTCTAACTATACCTTAGCGACGTGATTTTTTGAAAGGGGGAAAATAGTTTAAGAGTTCATTTTAAAAATTATTATAATTGGCGAAGTTCCGAAAATTGATAAAAATTCAACCATGGCTGATTTTTTTAGATTTTAGATTTTATTCTTAGGAGCAAAGCAATTGCCTGGTTGGATCATAAGCAAATTTCGCGATATGAATATACACATGTCAAAAGATTTAACATTACTTTATCAAAGACAATATTTTAAAGTAGATTTTATTTTAAACAAAAGAAAATTCGGAAAAAAATTAATATTTTTTATCAAATATTTTGAATTATTTAAAACAAAAGGAATTACAAATGTTGAATTCAGAAAATTTAAGCATAGCTGTTTTTTTTTTTTTGTCGTACATTCGAAGGATTTACCAAGGTATATTTAAAATAGATTTTTAGTTTTAATCCTTAGCATATAAAAAGGCTAAAATGACCTAAAAACAATTAAAGTGAAAAGAAATTATTAAGGCAAATTTAGATGGAAAAAATGTCTTGTGGATTGATTTTTTAATAATTTGAATTGAATCTGCTTAAAGATATTTTCTCTGCCTTTAAGCCTAAAAAGATAAGCATCGATGTGAAAAAAGATAGGCCAGGAGTAAATTATTAGAAGATATGTAATGGAAACCTTTTATTTTTTTAAAACAAAATTTCGTTGCCAGAGTCCGATAGACTGTAGACCACAGACCGAAGGTCTGCTTGCGAAACGCAAGCTCCTCCTGTTGTAATTTATAGGTAAAATACCTCTATTGAACAAAATCATGTGTTAATAAAATATGTAATTTTATGCTATGGCCATACACTTTATTTGAGCTTGAAACAAGCATTAATATTGAGACTAATACATAAAGTTGTAAAGATATTAATATCATTTTTAGAACAAAGAAATTGCCTTAATAGTTTTTCAAATTCTAAATTTGCTGCCAGATGTTTAAGATCGCTCAATAAATATCTAGGCCACCATCCTTTTACTATCTGATTACTATTAATTTAACATTACAACATCACATACATGGCTTTTGCTAACTTAACCACTTGTTTTTACGATTTATTTCTCTTCTCTGTAGTTTTCTGGAAGAGAGGGGGCCCTATCGGCTGTCACTTCCAAAATATATTGAACACCAAAGATGATGTTCAACATAAATATAGAAAAAGATTGCAATGTTAACTGCACGCTATCCGTTTTCTACTTGTGGTAATGGTTTGCGGTACTTCACTCTTTTTCACATTACTTAAGTTTTTCTGAGTTTTCCTGAGTTTATAAAAATGGTTGAGAAATTTAAACCGAAAATTTTCATGACTTTCATTATATGAAGGGGAAGAAGAAAATCCAGCCAACAAATCACAGGTTTCAACACATAAAGTCCTTCCTGAAAATTTGAGAAAAAAGCAATTGAAAACGACTAGTTAATTGAACTTCCTGCAATATAAATTGAATGGAGAAAGTTGGATCGATGGTTATTGGAATTGGAAAAGCACGGTTATGGTCATCATCATTTGGATTTGCTAGCTTTTAGATTTATATATGTAACTAATTCACCTTGATCCATGGTAGAATACGAAAAAATGATCGTTATCAAATTATTGGATTTCTTTTATAGAGGTACTCTACTGGCGACCAACATGCATAGATTTTAAAACCTAATCAGTCAACTTATAAGGCTATGTTAAAAAATAACAGGCCACAACCAAAAACAACAAAAACAAATAAATAACTCAGAAAATATATAATGCATGCTTTAGCGTCAGATGGAGTCCCTCTCGTTCCACCACCAAAGTACGAACCCTGGACCCAAAAGCTCGAGTGGTGATATGATTCCTGTTATGTTGTCTGTGTGAAGAATAGAAAACTGCTGCTCTTGTCTCCTAGTCCTCGCGGACTGTTTACGCCGTCATCAGCATATTCATTTCCCTCCAATCCTACATGTTAAGGAACCCATCAGAAGATATTCTAGACACTTGCTCGGCTGCCAGCAACAGTGAAACTAGGAGCTGCGGAGAGATCAATGCCCGGAGAGCACTCAGGGCACTTGATAAATCGACTAAAATCACGATCCAGTCGTCGAACTTTGTATGCCGCGTTATTTCCAGAACTGAGCTTTGTATTCCAAACATTTCATCAATGAAGATAGAAATATTGGATGGTATAGCCTTCCCACTTCAAGTATGGGAGATACGGCGTGGGAGCCCGCTACCTCTCTAGATTTGGAGCTATCCGTGTACAGCTCTACGGCCTTATGGAGTGTGGTCTAAGGTCAAAATCAATCATCTCAAAACTATAAAACTTTAGGAGAATCGGCGAAGCGTAAATAAGGGTCAATAGTGGTCATTCACAGGTGGCGTCGGGGCAGAACCAAAGATACTACCTGCCCACGAGTTACGTTTAGTTCCGGAAAGAGTTAACTAGTCTCCACCTATAAATGCTTAGTGCATGCTTTGCGTTTCTTAGCTATATGGGTACCGCTGAGATCAATCGCGAATGTAGTGAGAGCCCTTGGAAACTAAGGGAGACTCTGAGCAAGTACGTACCAGGGCCTAATGCTCTCTGTAAATGGCACAGCAAACGACGTATCTTGGGAGTCAACAAGGGGTCCTTCAATAAGGGAGATAAGAGGAGAAGCCTGCGAGAACTTAACCCGAATCCATTTTAATCTCCTCCTCTCTGAAAAGTAAAGACGAAACTTGGGTGTTTATGATAGTTACAACTATTACAGTACATATGAGAGTTTGAAAACTTTACGTATTCCACGCTTCAGAAAAGTCATGAGGCGCTATGTTGCTTGCAGCAATTTAATGCACCGATCCAAACAGCAAATGTGATATCAAACTTTCTTCATGCAATTGGAGTTGAAGTTTTAAAATCGCTAGCAAGAAGCCTCGTATTGAATCTTGAGAGAATGTCTGAGGATAACCATCTAATGTGCTATTGAAAGAGGAAAAGTCATATTCGACAATTGAAGATCTACAGAAGGGAAATTTGAAATATATCGGGCAAGTTGCCAAGTGAACTTCTGCAGAGGTAGATTTGGAGCATGCAGTCTGTTATTTTTTAAATTATTCAAGTAATTGTTGAAATTTTTATTGGCATAATTAACAATTTATTCATTTATTTCCAGTTTTATCATCATAGCGTTTTAGTTTTAACCAGTTTTCTTTTGACTTTAATTACTTTTTACGACATTAGCAAAGATTTTAATGGATTTCAATAAATCTGAATGTTGCAACTTCCTTTCTCTCTCTTAGAAAAATCTCTTCAAATTTGTGACAGTGCGGCTACACCTGGATAGTTAGTATACTTTTATTTCTGCTTGCATTCCACCATCAACCGTCATCGACGAGGTTATTTTCCTCCACGTCACGGGAAACTGCTGAGGCTTTTACTCCTCGCAGTGGATCTGAAGTGCAGGTTCTTTCTTCAGCAAGAATACACAACCTATACCAAGAGTTAGGTACTTGACGATCTGATCAAAGTGTTGGTGGTAGATGTGCTGAATGTGGATGAGTTAACGCATCGCTGTCAGAGACACTTTATTTTTCTTCTCTTGATCTGTTTATGTGATATCCGGTTTCACAGCCTAATTTTGCTAAAATCTCCACTCTAGAAATTATTTCGAGTGAGCGAACGGGATAGAATTCGAATCGTGCGAAATAATTAGTTGTGTTTTTTATGGTGTCTTTTTTTCTCCTGTTGTAATTTTATTTATGGGTTAAGAAAAACTTATTGTACTTCCATTAGTGTTTCTGAGTGAAATTAATCGAGTGAATTATTTTTAAGTAAATCGAGCTCAACGACCGGTTAAGATCTTTTTTTTTTTCTAATTTTGCGTAAAAGTTTGGTGCACACTACAGCATGTCCTCTTTCGAAGTTATCAAAGCACAAGGTGAGTCTCTTGAACTAAATGGGAAGGAGCTAATGACGTACATCCAAGAGAAAGAGAGAGCAGTAAGAGCGGAAAGAAGGGAAAGAGAAGAGAAAGGACATGAATAAAAAGAGAAGGGAAAGAACGCGAATAAAAAAGAGAAGAGAAGAAAGAGAGAAAATTCGTCTGCATGAACTGGAAATGACTAGGGCCAGAAATGAGACAATTTCATTCGAGGACTGAAGTGGAACAAACCGCGTCCATAAATTTGTCTGCTTTCAAGGAAAGAGAAGATTTCGGGTCATACCTCAATCACTTCATAAAAATATTTGAGGTGAATCATTGGGATATTGAAACAGACGGCGTAGCCAAGTTGTTGCCTTTACCTAGTTACCAGCTGAGGGACATTTTCATCTCAATCCCATCATAGGCAACTATTGATTATTCCACGTTAAAAGTCGAATCCCTTGCTGCCTATAATATGACTCCGGACTTTTACCGTGAAAAGTTCCGGCACTGTCGGATCTAGCCTAATCAAACATTCCGCCACTTTGAAAATTCCATGCAGCGTAATTTTAATTTCTGGCTAGACACATCCAAAGTTCCCCAGGGAATAAGATACTTTAGTTAACTTCTTCATCAAAGACCAACTCTTGGCGTCACTTCCGTCGGAGATCAGATCCCACGTTAAAGACCGGAAGTGCCTAACATTTAAAGATTGCATTGAGGAAGCGATGTATGTGCAGCGTCTTATCAAACCAAAGTTACCTCAAAAAGAAGCCAATCGCGTGTTCTTTTTAACCTAACTGTCCCTCTCTCTCTGTCTCTGATCTCCATTTCTCTCATCTTTGACACAAACATTCAACCATCAGTGGCCTTGCCATGAAGGGAGGGTTTAAAGCAATCGGGCACTATAAGTAGACCCGAAGTCATTCCGGCTTAACTCACCTTTCTTGCAACTTTAGACTTTACGGACTGACACTCACGACATATGGGCGCCTGGGGGCTAGACTTGCTATTTATGGCTTGGTAAAATATAAAAACCTTATGGGACTGGTACTTCCCCTAATCACCACTGGAAGGAGATAAACCCTGTATTTTATTTGTGTTTTTCGATTTATTTTTTAAGAGAGAGGGGCATATCATGAACTCTTCTTTTTTAGCCCACACAGAATGGACTCAAAGGCCAGTCGAGCCATCCAGAACCCAATCCTTTTCGAGATGGGAAACGATGTCACTCTTAAGGGTACCTCAGACTGTCTTCTGGGGTTGCCCAGAACCTATGCCGTCTAAGGATGATCTCGAATTTGGGTGGATTTAGGTTTGCGGGTATCTCCACCCGAGTCAATGATCACTTCTATGAAAGATCTTGCCATCTGTGTCGGGAGCACTTCCGGTCTCATTTTCACCTCAAAATGGGCCCAAAAAACCATTCCCCTAAATGGCGTAGGGTTCATGTCATGAGCTTGCAAGGGTTTGTAGTCCTTTGGGGTAGAAGAAACCTTATTGTAGGCAGGCACACTGACCTCCTTGCGTGCAAATTGCTGGTTTATTAAGTGTGAGTGGTTAATGTGGAGGTATGCACCTGTTTTACCTTTTTTCATAACTTTGGCGGCTGGTGGGAATTTCGAAAACAAAATGGAGAGGGAGTGCTATCGAGGAGATAGAGAACCCGGAATTAACTCTGTCGAAAAGTCAGGTAAAAAACTATTAACCCTTACACATAGGAAAGTGAATAATCTCCTGTCATCTAGAAGATATATAAAGAGACACCTCATAAAGAACAGATAGGAACGCCGAACCTTAAAGCGGAAACCCCTTTGCTGCATGTTAATCTTTGTGGAGGAGCCCCTCCCCCGGTCTGAGAACTGCATCTGCTTTTCTAGCCTCCCCATCATATAGGGAGAACAAACGCCATGCACTAGCATACACCTACACTTTCTTTCACATATGTCCAAGAAACGAATCGAATGAAAAATGCAAAGACTATTACCTTTTATTACGATAGGCGGTTCAGGTTCTCTACGTTAAGGAAGATCTAGAATATAGTCATTTACACATACTCGACTGCAAATTCGATCGCGGATTGTCCTTGAAAACCAGACAACACTTAATCGCCAGTTATCAGGGGGATTTTTAGTTCTTATGTGCACGGAAGTGGGGAACAGTGTCGGCAAAACTGCTTACTCCGTACCTAATACCTTTCACAGCCAGCGAGGTTTCTGCACTTGCATGAATTAACGACTTCGTGCTATATCCTTTCACTGGACTTGGTTATGATAAGAAGACGAAAATGCGCTGAACAACCAGAACTACTCTGGATATTAATAACAAAATTTGGAAAAGGGTAGACATAACTATGAAATAAAGAATAATAGATAGAGGCTGCTTCTAAGTGGGCAGGGTAGTAGCCCGCCGATTATTATTATACCCTGGTAGTGGGAAGGGGAAAGTTTGTGCTTTTCCCTCTGATTATCAGATAGAGCTGTGAGTATATCAACAGCTACATCAACACTTTTTGCGGATAAAAATATAAGGGGGATACTTTTTCGTGAAATTTGTTGCATAGATGTAAAAAAAACGAACAAACTTCCTCAGGGCCAGTCAAAAACTTTAATCATACCAATAAGCGCTTTCTTACTTATTTGCACTCGGGCCTGGAGGATGAGCCGTTCCTCGGGGTGGTAAGTGTAACACTCCTCACAGAATACCACCTTCCCTTCGGTGATTCAGACGCTTAGGCCATGTTTGTCATCCAAGTTTCATTTGTTGCAAGGTTATTAGCTCAGATACATCACCAAACCTCTTGTAGTTAAAGTTGATGCATATAGAGTAAATGGCTAAGGCACAACTTTCTCAGCCATTGAAAAATTAGCTGAAGACAGCCCAGTGATCAAGGCATTCAACATTTGCACTATGCCTGGGAGGACGTGCTACTCCCCTAAGTAACAGTTGTAACAATCTATACAGGGCCTCCTCGTAAGGTGAAGTGAATGGAATATGAAGGAACGACCCAAATCAATGAATAATGACTACTCTGATTGGAAAGTATTATTGAGTGAAAGGTGGCATTTCAATTTAAAAAAAATCAGAAATGGCAAGTTTGAGCTGGATATTAGCTTAGAAGAAGTCAACAGTAAATCTTAGTACAATGATTGTATCTTTGCAACCCCATTATTACAGGATTAAACATAGAAGATGAGGTAGCATAAATAAATAAAGGAGACTGCTAACCAAAGTTCGCGTGCTCTCAGTTATTCTTATTCATGAGCTTATGACCCACAAAACTTTCAATAAATCTTGGACTAACCTTGGGAAGATCTTGGCAATCATATCATTCAAAAGAAAATGTAAAACAATAAAAGGGTTTCAAATTGTGTTAGAATCGCTCGAATAGTTATATTATTGACAAAAGAAAAAGAATCCCATGCTAACTTTGGGAGGACTTTGGCAATTATATCACTCGAAAAAGAATATAAAACAACATAAGGATCTGAAATTTCGTTAGAATCGACCGAATAGTTATGATATTATTGCCAAATAATTCCAGGCTTACCCCGTGCGGATCTTGGCATTATATCATTCGAAAGCCAATGTAAAATAACATAAGGATTTTAAATTTCGTTAGAATCGGTAAAATAGTTACAATGTTATTACTAAAACAATACAAAAGCAAAACGGGGCTCGACCGACATACATAGTGAGATATAGAGTCGCCTGCGACTGAAAATTAGCCTCCCCAATTCATTTGGAGAATCCCTATGACCAATCATGACAACGGATCTTATAGTGTCTTAGCATATCACTACTTCATTATGAGACACATATGACTCAAAACATGCTTATTAGCTATTCCACGGACCCTTTTACAAAGTTATTTTACCTCTTTGGTAGCTAAAATTAAAACCTAAACCCAACCTATCTTTCGACAACTGGACTGCTACTGAGGTCCAATGAAATCACGGCTTAAGAGTTGAATAAGGATAAGACATATCGGCTGTGATCTTTAGCGCCATGGATCCCAATTTGGGTGAAATTGGTAGTGGCTTCCATAGGCCCAATTTGTTAAAGGATTTTTTCCCAAAAGAATAGGAAAATCGGTCATAAGATCCCTACCGGCCAAAACTCAAAGAAGCCTTCGAAACTGTTACATTTTAGGTAACCAAATCTCTCTGCAAATGCGAATAAACTAACCATCAAATTCCCACGCAGAACTTTGTTTACCTCTTGAAAATTGTAATCCATGTGAATTACAGTTTTGCACATACCAGATTAGATTAATCTGATCAACGCACCTCCCAACCTTATAATGAAATAAACATAAATATTAGCATGACAATTACACGTAAGCCCGGAGTCACCAGGGGGTGACTCTAGTTTGGGAGACTTGAAAGTCAGAGTTAAACCCAGTTTGTAGCCATCCTAAGCATTGTGTGCAGGAAGGTTAATTTAGGAGTAGGCAAACACACCCAAGACGAACTAAAAGAGGAACTTCAGAAACACCAAACATGGGTGAAATACAAGACTTTATAAAATTCCTAAACTATTCAATAAACACAAAACATTCGAAATTGTTCTATGACAATTCTGATATTTGACGTTTTTTCAATTAAAATATATAAAAAAATTCAATGATATAGAATCAATTTATTTGTATTCAACCGAAATGGAACAATACAAAATTTCACTACATTTCAGGCAAAATGACATATTGAAGAGTTTTATAGTTTGTGAAAACTGAATATTTAAATTTGAAATGGTATAAGAGCCAAAATTGCTTATATTTTTTTTTGATTTTTAAAACCAAAAGTACATTGAAGAGGAAGGCCCTTTTGAATATCACGGTAGGAATTTCTTTCCTATCGTTTTCGATCACGTTCAGAGTAAGGCACAGGGAATGCAAACGAATATATAAGTAGAGATATAGAACATGGATAGTATTGTGATTCATGCTAAGTTATAAAAAATAAGAACTAATAAGATAATCAAACTCGCACAATAAATCCATATTTATACAATTAGTTCTACGAATGTGAATAGTAAGCACGTGCAACACGTATGCTCAAGATGTGTGGGAGAGATAGAGAGAGTAAAACTCACACAGTGCTGTTCCATATTCGTGGAGAGAGAGACAAAAGAGAGAATGAGAGAGAGAATGAGGCAGACTGACAAAAAGGAAAACAAACACACTGCTGCTTGTTATATCTAAACAGAGAGAGAGACACACACAGGGTTGCTGTTCGTTGCATATTGATGTAGAAGAACGAGCACATTTTATATATATTCTTGATGTTCTTGATAGTTAATCTTTAAAAACTCAGATATAAGTTTACTCCTGAGCAGATAGTGCATTATTACTATTACACCCTATACTTACCTTCATTGTGAGATAGAGAAATAGAAAGTGATTGACACAGATAATACTGAGATATAAGGGAGAATGTTGATAACTCAAACAAAGAAAACAGCAGAATGAAATCAACATCACCTAACTGAAATCTATTCAGGATTTCCTGATTTATCTCGTAATATATCTATCTCTAAATTAAAGCAAAGACTCAAAAATACGATTTTTATATCCTCATCAGATTGACAAAGCAATGTTACTTTATCATTGTTATGGCAGAATGACGGAAGCGTACAACTCACCCGTAAGAATGGAACAATGAAATGAGAAAATGTCTACCAAATTCATAAATTTCTCGAAAAGTCTGACAAAACTGTCGCAATAGAAATTGAAGCGATGTTTTTTAGGAGCTCTCTCATCTTAATGAGAAAGACACATCGTCTTACCAGGCGCCCTTTTTGTGACTACGTGTGTACTGTACAATCACTGCACACGCACAAAGAAAGAAAGAGAGAAAGAGAGAGAGAGAGAGAGAGAGAGAGAAGGAAAAATGCACATTTTGCCAGGTCGAAGTATCAAAGATAGAATGGTAGGATCCATAAAATAAGGTCATTTGGAGACAGTTTGTGAACCAGAGGAATTTGATTAAAACGTCTGGATTGAACCCAGACTACAAATTAAGGCTATCGCACCCAAGTGTGAGAGCAGATGGGGAAACAGAGTAATTAAAACTGTCTGAAATGGGGAATGGAATCGGCGACAAAAGATGTTTCACCTTAATGTAAAATTTGATAAGGTAATCTTGTAGCTTTAAACAAAACGGAGTCTCTGTGATGCCCTCGCAGGGGAGAGACCCCTAAATTAAGATATGAAGTGGAGAATCTCAGCCAATCACAGGCTAGACTCCAAACAATCAGGCTCTGCTGGACTGATAGGTAGCTAAGCACCGCCTCAGCGACCCAAGGAAGGCGAAGCTACCAGTCGCCTCCAAAATGTTGCCTGGTATAAATAAGAGAACATTTCATTCAAATGGATATAATTGACACATTATTGATTGATTCATTTAGTTATGCATTGATTAATTATTAGACACTTAATTAACCGCTCTGCGAATCTCCATTATTCTTGCTCTTGCTATTATTATAAGTCGATTTAGCATATTCTGTTGCGCGAATTAAATCTTTACCCTAAGTGTAAACAATTCAAAATGGTATAAAAATACAATTGTTCAATTCCTTTACAAATGAGCCTTTTATTTACAAACCTTGATCGGTAAATACTCCTCGGACCTTACGTCACGAAACCTGTAAGCAAGCCACTTCACCAAACCCTTATAGGATCGTCTTGCATTTTAAACAAGGCCTACTTACGCCGACCCCATATTAAGCGACCTTATAGGTGTACTCACCTCAGTAAACGCTGTAATGAAGTCATCTTAACTTAAATAACGATATCAATTTTCGTTAAGTGAATGCTTGCATTATAAATTTAATCTGTAAGAGAGAAAATCTTGCACGTTTAAGTACTAAATGGTAAATATGCCATATCTTTTTATTGTTAGTGCGCAGGATATTAGTATACACAAGTTTGTGGTCGTAAAAGCGCGTAAACAGAGTTTCTTTTTAAGGTTATTATAAGGGAATAGGGTTTAAGGTTAGGTCGGTTCTTTCCTTTTACCGCTCATGCCGTAAAAAGACTGCACTCCGTCATCTCCCAACCTGTTTTCCTTTTTTTAGTTTCTTTCTATTATTTCGTTCTTTGCATGGTTTCCTCCTTTATATAATTTACTATTTTCTAACATTTCTATATTATTTTTTATTTATACTATTCTTTTCTAATATTTTTACTTCTATTTGAATATCTATTATTTTCTCCTTTTTGCAATTTTATTCTTGCTTCTATTTCTTTCTTGCTTTGTTGGATAATTTCTTGTTTTTTTTTTATAATTTCCTCTATTTTATTTTTCCATATCTCTCAAATTTTCATTTTTTATAAAATGTACTCTTTTCTATTTTGTATTTCCTCATTTTATTATTTTTAGCATTTCTTTCTTTTGTATTTTAATCTTTTCTTATGCCTTTCGTTCTTTCTAATTTCTTTCTCCAATTATCTTTATTTGCTTTTTTTACTGCTTCCGTTGTATGTTTATTTATGTATGTTTCTTCTCCACCACCCCACGCCTTCTGTCATATATGCGTGCTCGTACATGAATGCATCGCTACAAGGTTTTTATCATAAATATTATTGAGAGTTATTAATATATTTAGGTAACTATTAATATCTGCACTCGAGCTGTTACTACTTTCGTCATTATTTTATTTTAGACTCGTTACTATTTCCATTATTAGTTCGCTTAAATTAGTTTTGGTCTTTTATTCTTCTCTCTTTCGTTCTTTATTGCCTTAATATTTATTCCTTTCCTCCCGCCAACCAAAATGTATTTTTAGAATAAATGACTAATTCCTTAGCCCTCTCACCTACTCGCTCTTTGCCTAAAACTGTTTCTAAATTTTCTAATATTCTACTTCCTCTTGACCTCTTCCTAAGTTTATTGCCAAAGCAGGATGTACTTATGAATGTATCTGCAAAGTTTGGCGTCTCTGAAGGTATAATTTCTATCAATCTATTGGGTGGTGATTTTAATGCAGATCCAAGCACGGGGAGCTTATGAAGGGAACTCTAAGGATTTGTGAATGATTCCCAACTTGATCTGGACGATGCCATCTTGCCGTTGGAAACATTCACTTATCTGAGTCTGGCTCACAACTTTACCAGCTGGCTGGAACACGTTATCGTTTCGCGGCCCAATTTGATTGATTCCCTCTCTGTAGGTTATGGATACTGATTGTGTGACCACTTTCCTCTATTATTTACCATTCCTATAAAATGTCCAGCTCATGTTTGTAATGATATGAAAAACACCATTGACCCGAATTAGTTTGTGAACTGGCCTAACTCTTTTGAGGAACATAAGCGAGGCTACTCAGATGAACTTAACTCAATTTTACAGAAGTATGAAAACGAAATTCTTGACTGTAAATCACGATACTGTAACTCCAAAAATGACAGAATACTGTTAGATAATGCTTATAATTTCTTAATTAGAGTTTTGCATAAGTCCTTTGAGGAATTTATGGTCAGAAGGAAGAGATCACCAAAGATCGTTCCTGGATGGAATGATCTCTGGAGAGATCTTCACTCTAAAGCCAGAGTATGTTTCCTACGTTGGAGGCAGGATGGTAAACCGAAGCTAGGTAGTTTATATGGAGATATGAAAGAGAGTAGAGCCAAATTTAAAGTTAAACTTGATATATGTACAGTGGCCGCAAAAAAAAATTTTACACCAGGATTTTTTGGATAAACAAACACAAAAGTACATGTTAAATGGGCTTTACTTATCTTTTAAGCTTACAATACTTATACAAAATTAGTATTTGGTCATATGGCCCTTATTCTTGATAACCATCTCGATCCTCTTGGGCATCGAAGTGGCGAGATTGACGAAATAATCTTTGTCCATTGAGATCCAGTGCTTCTTCAGGGCCTCCTTCAGGTCGGGTATGTTGCTGGGTCGTTCCTTCTGCAGGATGTTTTTCATCTGATTCCATGCATTTTCGATGGGATCAGGGGAGTTACCCGGCCACTCCAGAACTTCAATCTTGTTGGTTTCGAGGAATTCCTTCACTGCCTTGGACTTGTGGGCTAGGGCTCCGTCGTGCATAAAAAAGTTGCAGTCATGGATCGCCCAAAAAGTCAGCATATGGTCTTGCAAAACCTCGATGTAGTTGGCAGACTTCATTGTCACATTCTTGGGGAGGAAATACAAGCCAGCTCTACCCATATTTCCACTGAAGGCGCCCCACACAATCACGCTATCAGGATGTTTGACAGTTTTGACGGTGTATTTTGGGTCATAGCGGGAGACATCACTGGGGTGGCGGACTAGCTTTGAAGTTCCTCTGACGAGCCGGAGTGTACTCTCGTCACTAAACATCACCTTCTTCCAGTCAAGTGATGTCCAGGATCGGTATTTTTTACAGAACTGCAGCCTTTTCTTCCGCATCTTGTCAGTCAGCAGGGGTTTCTTGGCGGCCCGACGTTTTGGTAATTTTAGGTCTTTCTGTAGCCGATGCTGCACGGTTCTCACTGCGACGTCCTAGAGCAATATTGGGTGCTTTTCTTTGAGTTCTAAGGCTGTTATTCCAGGGTCTTCTTTCACTTCTTTCTTTAGGATGAAATCTGTGCGCGATGATGTTCTCTTTGGTCTGCCAGAACCCTTTTTCCGTGGCGGTGTCGTGCCTGAGGGGTAAGTATCGCCAGCTTTCTTCAGACGGTAAACCGTCATTCTTGTGATCCCCAGTTCTGCCGCCACGCGTATCACAGATACTCCTTGTTCTAGCAGGGTCAAGGCCCGACTCTTCTTCTCCATAGAAAGTTGATTTTTAACCATTCTGAGTGGTGGAACTGGAAATATAGGCTGGTAAAGTTGGGTGTCGAGTGAAAAATGACGTCACTGGGAGCAGCGTAGAACAAGCCTTTACTTGACGAACTCTGGGAGCTCACTGAGGTTTGAGATGGTGTGGCGAGAGGAGAGAGTGAGTGAGTGAGGGGAATACGTCATAGCTTAGCTCCGCCCAGTGCACAACTAGCTCATACCAGAACTCTCTTATTTTGCCGCGTCACGTGTAACCTTTTTTTTGCGTCGAGAATGTAACTTTTTTTTGCGGCGGCTATAGAGCAAGTAAAGAAGAAATTCGGAACAGTAAACTTGTACAGGAATTTGCGAGCAAAGATACAAAGAGCTTCTGAAGATTAATACGTAAGCAAGGGTACAATAAGAATTCCTTTCCATCATGATCATTTTGCCAAAAACTTCAGCAATAAGTTTAAATTAGTATTTGATAAAAGTAACTGCCACAACAAACCTGGCTCTTTTTATTGAAAATTCCAAGAACACTGTGACAAATTTACGAACATTATAAAGAGAAATCAGGTAGAGGTCTTACATGCAGTTCACTCTCTCAAACTACGATTGGGTAGTAACAATGTCCATTCTTTTCATTTCAAATATGGCTCTGATATCTTATAGTGTTTTATTAGCAAAATATTTTCTTGTAGCTACTCCATTCCCTTCTCCCTAGTGGAATGACGAAAGGAGAAATTAGGCTCGTTGTGAAAAACAAATTAGGTAACCTGAATTGCTCTTCCAATTTTCGTCCAATAATGATTTTCTCAAATTTGCTGAAAATATTTGAATATTGTATTTTACCAGAATTAAGTAACCACATTAATATCGATAGCAACCAGTTTGGCTTTAGAAAGATACCTCTACTTTTACAGCTATTTTGGCGTTGAAAGAGGTTATCTATCGCTATAACTTCAATGGTTCCAAAATATACGCCTGATTTTAGATCTAAGTAAAGCTTTTGCCCGCGTAAATTATTGGGTATTGATTGAAAAATTAGTGAAAGGCAAAGTTCCTCCATACCTAATTAATATTATTAAGAATATGCTAATGAATCAGTCAGTTTGCGTTTACTTTGGCAAAAACGAATTGACACCCCAGAAAGTTGGAAATGGAGTGAGACGGGGGGGGGGAACCTCCCATCTCCTATTCAATCTGTACATCAATACTGTGTTAGAAACAGTCAGACTCTCGCGTCTTGGCTGTGGAATTGGGGGCTTTTCAAGCTCTAATAAATATAGCTGCGCTGTCGCTGGGGGAGAATGGCATGAACATTAATAAAGTTATGTCCTGATTCATGGTATTCTCCTAAAATCTTAGAAAATCTCTAAGCAACGTTAATCTTGCTATTAATAACTCTAGGATAAAGATGTTAGACCAAGTTAAATATCTTGAGGTAAATCTCTCGTTCCACCTCGGAAACAATGCTGATGTCCTGAGGAATGATAAGGTCTTCCCTCTTTCAATTTCATGCCTTATGCACGAATTTTGGAAAGTAAATTAAAACATATTTATTCACCTTTTTAGAACCTCTCATCTCTCGTTCTATGGGTCCTGTTTGTGCAGTTATGTTAGAGGTTTCTCTTAGACACACTTCGATAAATATGAAGTCTCTGGAAATTATTATTTTCTTTGTTTTGTTGTATACTTCTGATTTCTCAAATCTAAAAACACTGTAATGTATGTCCATTGAGTTTAGGAATTATATTTTTGTATAGTTTTGTAATGTTATGTAATAACCATATCTAATTATGCACATGTATATCTTTGTATATGTATGCATGTGTCTACATATGTTCATGTATGTATATGTGTGTATATGTGGGTTTATATATATATATATATATATATATATATATATATATATATATATATATATATATATATATATATATATATATATATGTGTGTGTGTGTGTGTGTGTGTGAGAGAAGATAATAGTAAACCACAATATTTGAATAAGATTTATTTATAACCACAGAACTATTTTCGGCAAAGTTATAATTGCCATTTCCAATTAAGTAATGAAAAAGGTCAAGCAAGGAGCTAGTATATATAAGGCAAACACAATACTAAACAAAATGAAAACGCAGGAAACAATATAGAAAAAGATAAGTATTTGGGTGTACTCAGGTGAAATTATTAATCTCCGAGATCAATTGCTTTCGGGGATTTATAAATACGATTAGCTATCTTATTCGGTATATACAGTATTTGTTGAATTTGTATTGCCCTTTGGATGAATTGAAATTATCGACTTTATTAATGATGAACGTTTCTGCAATTCTCCTCTCAATATAATTGTTTCATTTATAAAAGATTTTTGCTTGTTTGAAATCGATTATATGGTCGTAATTTTACATATGCGTAAAGAGACTTGAAGAACATGTACGTCTTCTTATATCGGCTTGATGTTCTTTTATCCTCTTATTAAAGTGGCCCGACTCTCCGATGTATGCCAAATTGCAATTATGGCATGGTATACAGTATACGCCAGCATTGTGACTGATTGAACGCAGTCTAGTCAATGATTTTTGTAAGGTATTAAAAATATTAAATGTAATATTTATGTCATTTCCGTTCACATACGATTTTAAGGGGGCCAAAGCTGGAGCATATGGGAAACTAATACATTTTTTAAGTTGGTCCCTTCGCGGTGTGGAGATGGCATAGAAGTTTTTCGTTCTTTCAAATGTCATCTGTTTATGAAAGAATTGGGTATTTTAGTTCGATGAAATTGCAGATAAGGTAGTTAATTCCATCCTGAAGGAAGATTTTGTCGCATGTTCTGTAGGCTCCGAGAAAAAGGGAAGAAAGATCAGATATCTTAACGGATTTGTTATGTAATGAAAAGAAATGTATATAAGTATTTGAATTTGTAGGTTTTCGATAGACAGAGCACTGAATATGATTATTTAAACGGTGGATTTTTACGTCTAGAAACGGTAAAGAGTTGTTTTGTTCCCATCCTACTTTGAATTTTATCGATAGGTGTAACGAATTCATGTTGTGGAAAAATTTATTGAAATTGTTATTGTCTAAGGGCCATGCAGATGGGATGTCATCTACATATCGGAACCAGATAGGAGGTTGGGAATGGATTCTAGGAAGGATGATCGTTTCATAGTTTTCCTCCCAAAAAGCATAGGATGGGGGAAATATATTATCAGTTACACATAAGCGCACTAATTTGATAATTTTAGGGATCGGTAAAGGTAGGTTAATATCTAGATTCGGAAGAATTCTCGATAAAACATCAAGCGCTTCCTTGACCGGGACTTTCGTGAACAAACTATTTACTTCAAAGCTTAACAGTTTTTTTTCCCTCAGAGGTCAAGATTTTTAATTTGGGAAATAAGGTCAGATGAATGGAAAATATGTTAGTGAGAGATTCTACCAACTGCATTTGATAAAATTACAGCCAACCATTTGGATAGCCTATAACTATGAGAGCCAATGCAAAAGATAATTGGGCGTAATGGGATACCTTCTTTGTGGGTTTTCGGTAACTCGTACATATAGGGAAGGGAGGAGTTGATTGTTTTAAATTTTTTGGTTAATTCAGATTTGGAACCTAAGATTTATCGGATGGCACCATTAAAGGATTTCGTCCTGTCATTCATAGGATTAGAATTTAAATTTCATAGGTAGTATTGTCACTTAAGAAGTCATTTAATTCTTGTGAATTTTGAGTTTTGTCCATCAGAATAATTTGGTTAGATTTATCGGATTTGGTTATCGCTATGTTTTAGTCATTCTGCAAAAGTTTTAAAGCATTAAGCAACCTTTTGGGTATATTTTAATATTTACCATTAACATTTAATTTAAAAACACCGCAATTCACAGGGCGCCAGGATAGGAGGCGCTGGGATATTTGTACCCTAACAGATGGTAGTGAATTCAGAAGTGTACAAGAATTGCTGCATCCTCCAAAGCCCAACCTATAATTTTCTAACAACATTGCGCTCCCTGGGATAGAGTCAATTCGGAGAAGACCTTCATGGACAACTTTCTCATCACAGTTTTAAACTGTCCTGTGCAGTCTCTGGTATTTAATCTTGTTGGAAATGATTGGAAGACACTCGGAAAGAGGTCGAAATCGAGAAATCCGAACACAGTTCAAGAACTTTAAGAAATTTTCAAAATGAATAGAACAAAAATACTGAGCGCAAGTGTCGTCCCTTGGTTCTTTCCTGTATCAGGAAATATCAAAGTATCACCCAAAATAAACAGCATCTCACTAAATTATTATTATTAGTTACACTCATGTTTTATCCTGCAAATTGAATCGTTATATTCCAATAGATATTTGTTTCCTAACTGCTGATAATTTACATTTTATTCATCCAAATTTGCCTAACTTTTAGCCAGATAAAGTTTATAACTGTAGGTTATATTACCCCCTTTTTAGAAAGCCTGGAATTTTCTTAGGGTAAATTTATGGAAAATGCTGTGATAGAAATACGGGCGTTCGGAATTATGAGGGATGGTAACCTGAACCATTAATCGCTGATGTAGGACTGGAATGAGCCTCTTTGTATGCGCTTTTAGTAACACAAACTTGCGTAGCTGAGGTTTGTTTTACTACGTCAAATTCCTCTGGCCACTACTCCCCTGGCCTTGGTAAAATATAGTACTACGACGAATTAAAAGGACCATCCTGTCATAACATTTTCAGTAACTAATGTATTCGTCATCTTTTCTAGACTGAATAACTTACTGAATTTCTACCCATTTGTTTTCCTTTTCCTGCTTCCTTTATCAGCATTTGTCATCAATATACTTACTCCCATTGGGTTAGAGAGTTTTCCTTCCTCCTATTACTTGGTACTTATCTCTAATAGGTAAAAGACTTTGTCCGTCTTGGAGGTCTTGACTCCCGTATATTACGTTAAGGTTTTCTCCCACTCCAATTCAAGGATCGGCAGTCGCCTCAAAATTCCGAATGGCCTTTCAAGAGGGTTTCGCCTAGTTCAATCTCCTAGATCTAAAGGGATAATGTGAAGGGGTTGACGGCACTCTTTACATTGAAGTCTGATCGTAATAGGGTTGGTAAAGTATGAGGAGAATAACAGATACCTAACCTAACCTAACCTAAGATGATTAGGTCCTTTGATCAATAGGACTGTTTTAATCCCAATGCTGAAGTTGGCCCCAAATGATTAACATTCCTTTGCATTAGAAAGAACCCAGTTTCATGTAAGACTGTCGTATGCAATGGCTATCAACAAGAGCCATTTGATAAGGTGGGTCTGTTACTTCCTGAACCAATATTCAGTCATGACCAATTGTACGTCGTATTTTCAAGAGCACGCAAAGAGACGTAACAAAACTGTGACAAAGAACGTAGTATGCAGAGAAATAATAACACAACTGTGAGAAAGAATGGAATGGGCATAATAACTAAATCTCCATTATGTAGTGAGCTTATATAGTATTTATATTTTTTAAATAAATTTATCATTAAATATATATCCTGTGGAATTTATACGGGTCCCGCTAGTAAATTATAATTTACGAAGCGATGAAAAATAAAATAATATTAGAATCACCTTGATTACGACAAAGGTTAATCTTTCTTTCATTGGAATGCCTAAATTTAGGTTAGATTAGGTTAACGTAACCTAAATTTGCCCAATTTAGCAACAGTGCTGTTATCGCATTTATATTAAATCTTTCTTTCATTTGAATGACTAAATTTTAGATTAGATTAAGTTAACCTAACCTATATTTGCCCGATTTAACAAAATTCCTGTTAGCCTCTTTATATTAAAGATTTCTTTCATTTGAATGCCTAAACCTTAGGTTCTAAATTTACTCAATTTAACAAGATTACTGGTAGCTCGAATATATTGAATCTTTCATTTGAATGCCTAAATCTTTGGGTAAGTTAACCTAACCTAAATTTTCCCAATTTAACAACATTCCTGGTAGCTCATTTATATTAAATATTTCTTTCATTTAAATGCCTAAATTTTAGATTAGGATAGGTTAACGTAACTTATATTTGCCCAATTTGACAGTATTCCTAGTAGCTCATTTATATTAAGCCTTGTAATCATACGATGTGTTGGGGCTGATTCTAAATTTTTTAAATTGCTGAGAGAAAAATGGAATTAAGTTTTTTAAGATTAAGACAAATGCAACGGTAGAAATATATTTGACTTTAATTGAATTAGACTTTAATGTATCCAACATTGTCCTCGTGATAGGAATTAAGTCATTACTTAGACATATTTGTGCATTTTACTCTGAATTTATTCTTGAAGGTGTTCGCATTTATTCTTCCATAATTTTCATATATTTGACTTTACACATCATCATATCATGTTTGCTTATCTCCTCTTTTTCTTACTAATACTCGTAGAGCGTGCCCTCGTTGAAAAACCAAATTGTGTATAATCTTCCTTAAATCTTCGTTCTCTTATATTTATGACCCTATGTTCACATACTCTGTGCTGACATTCTCTCGTTATTTATGGTTTGCTAGTTTTGAATAAATAGTCGTTAATAAAGGCCACCCATTTATAAGTGCCCAAAGAGAAAATAGGGAGTAGTCAGGTGTAGCTTAGACAACTACGTAGCAGCTGACACCTTTAAGGTTCCTTGCGCTCCTGTCTATCTTACACTTATTTTAATTTCTCTCATATTCACAAACCCTCTTTAGTCAGCTTTCTTTTATAGCATACAAGCTCAGAGGCTTTCGTTGATTTTCAATTCTTAGTTTCGCTGCAATTAAATAAAAGCAGAAAAGACAACAACCTCAACCTTGAGTGAGTGCGTGCGTTGTCATGACTCACGGCGACGGCAAACTTTACCTCCTTTCAAACAATCTCTCAAAAGCTTTCTTTTCTCCTATCGATTTCAGGATATGCCAGAAGTAGTGTTGCCACATGTTAGGAGCGCTAGTACGACATATTTGCGCGCATTTGTCTAGGCACGTACATGTGTAAGCCCCAACACTACTGCCAGAGCTGAGTGGGGATTTAGGCTTCACTGTGGTCTGAAGTTAAGTTATATCGGCTCGGTTACTTGCCGAAGGAATCTACAATCTAGTCAATTGCTTGAGCGGCTGCAATGTGATGTAGCAGAAGGAGTTCAACTCACACATCAATCTATGTAACGATGTAGAGGCGTCTCTACCCAACCTCTTGGAACATCCCATAAAGGAATAAATTCGTATACTGGATCCACAAGCTTATTCCAACGAACCCAGAATTGATTCTAATGGCCTCCGATACAAGCCTCTTGAGGGATCAAATATATATAGTCTATTATTATGGCATTTCGAACCTATTGCTTTTTTCCTGCTACGACTATTTTGTATTTCTCTGTTACCTTTCGAATATATTTTCCCTCTTACTCTTTCTGTCATATCCGATCAAGGGAATCCTTCTTTATGGTTCCAGTGTTGTCCTCTCCTCCAACCGCTTTTCTCAGTTGAACGCAAAGGGGCTCACGAGATTCGGCTCCATCTCATTTTTCTCCGCCGATAATTTTTCCGCTCTCGATAATACCTTCGCGGATGTTCTGTAATCTTATATTCGTCTGGAGACTCCTCCGGCCATTGTTGTAGCTATTTTCGTTGAAATACATGGAAATGTGTTATTTTATTACAGGCCAGAAGCAACCTCTTCCGTCTGGTCGTAATTTTCGACAGGAATGGGCTAGAATACTCCCACGGGCAAAATTCAGTAAAATTTAGAACTTTATCAGGTTGTATGTATTATTTTAATGGGTTGTAACTTAAAAATTGTACTTGATTACGTTTACCCGGGCATTAGAACGCTGAGAGAGACCAGAGAAAAAGAGAAATCTCTTTGAAAATAAGAAACAAAAAAGTGGAGGAAAATAATTTTTACAGGATTAATACTTTCCTTTTAAATTTTGCGCTTGTGATATCCTATTTAAAAGAAAATATACAGAAGTTCCAATTAATGAAAAGTAAAAATCTATGGAGCTTTTTTACATAGTAAGAAAAGAATCAAATTTGCAAGAGAAATTGTAAATAAGCAGATCGATGTTCACAACGAAATGCATGTTAGAATAAAAAAGGTGCATTTGCCTCTAAATACAAGACAATGTTGTTTATGTGAAATATTCTGACAATATTGTTTGTTAGATGCTGTTATTAACTTTTTCAGACCAGTTTATTTTTAATTTCTCTTTTAAGTCTTGTTTGTATTCTGCTTTTTATACAAAATTATGTAATAATATAGAATATATATAAAAGCAGTTTTTTTTAAACCATTGCGATTGAATGTACCCTATATGATACATGTCTAAAATGCAAGTAAATCGCCAAAATAATTATTAAATTATGTATTATATCTTAGCTGACGTCTCAATACTACAATCATAGTATCTCTTAGGTGTGGAACAAAATTGGATCTAAGAAAGTTATTGCTCATTCCTTGAGAGTTACTATTGTATTATTAATGCTGTCTGTTAAGAAGAAAAGGTTATGCCCCCACCTCTAGAACCCAACGTCTACCCCTAGCGTCTGGGAAAAGATGCACCTGCATGCCCAGACAGCTCAACGGATCAGCGAGAATTTCGCGCGGTCAGATGACCCCGGTGGTCTTATCAAGAATGGTCGGGCCAGTCGAAACAAAGAAGCAGCCTCGAGAATGTCACGCGGCCGTGTGATCCGTATTGGGTTCCCCTTCTCCCTCGTCGCATCCTCTGATCAGATCCAGACCTACGACGTTGAGGGCTTTCGCGCGAGCCTGTGATGCTCGCTGAGAATATCCCCTCCCCCCCTGGCACGCCAAGTCTAATGAAATCTCCGTCCCCCTTTTGGGGGCCTCTGGCGACCCGCGTCCGCCAAGGGAGTATAAATATTTCGGGAAAAGCTTTGATAAATTAGTACCATACAGCCCCCTCTTGGTTAGCAGCCACGCACAGTTTCCTACGCCGTGCTCCGCCTCCACAACGGCTTCCAGCTACGAACGTGACGCGTTACCTGTCTACCCGGCATCGCTCGTCTCTAAGGCCAGAGTTCCCGCTCGAAAAACGATAGACACGGACAAGCATCTATCACTCGGGTATCGACCTCGTTCTCGTGTGGAGTACTCCTTCGTTCATTTCTCAGCGAGGTTAAAGGAGAAGGAATTTTGCAAGTGGAGCTTTGAAGCGCCCCGCTTCTTCGTCGTCCCCCAAGCCTCTGGTCAATTAGGCTTTACGTGAGTCTCCAAGTTAGCACTCTCTCTCTTTCCCTGGAAGCAATAACCGTACATCATCTTGTGGACTCTCGTCACCCAAAAGTCCTTTATATGCCCTCCTCCGTTTAGTACTACGTATCTCAGCTTATTTATTGTCATTTATTTACTTTTGTTAATATTTTATTTGTATTTAGTAAAGTTATTTTTCTACAATCAGTTTCTCTAAACCCAGAACCTCTAAGAATTGATTATTTACGCCAACCGCACTTGATTTTGATTAATTATTGCGTACTGGGATCTATCCTCCCCCCCCATCCATTTCTGGCGTGCTCCCTTCCCGCGTCACCGCAGAGTTAAACCTCGGCTAGCATCGACGTTCGACTCTACGACACTGCATAAAATAAACATTATTAATAATCAGTACCGTTTTCTCAGACGCTGTTCTGAGGATTTATATTATAACAATTATTTGAGTTAGACCTAACAAAGACCAACAGCGTCATAGAATGTCAGCCACACTGTTATGATTTATTATCTATTGATGTTCCAAATTCTCAAAGGAAGGCTACATAGCTAATCAAAAGCATATCGTAAAATAGAATGAGAACTGACATAAATATCCGTAAAAGCTGAGAAGGAATATGCTGCTGCTGTATTGAATATAACACTTTTGATAGGCAGGACTATGGTTCTCGATAATCGTATGGTATTTTTTTTTGTTTTAAGGAAGCAGGTCTGCTCCTATTAATTACGAAAGATAACAATACTTCAATATTTGCTTAGAGGACTTTTTAATTACTTTTTGTTGAGAGAGTGTCACAGCGTTCAATCCGTTTTAAGGAGAGAGCCCGTTAAACACATAAAGGATCCATTGAAACACCAAGAATTATCCCAAAATAAACATTTATTTTAAATTTATCAATTCACTACAAAAAAGAGTAAAAATATTTATATTCACCTAATAGGTTTAACGAGGTTAACCATGCTTAAAACTGGGCCTATTGCAGAATCTATTCTTGACCAAATCAAAAATAGTAGACTGCACGTAAACAAACCAATTGCCGATTAGTTATTTTATAGTGACCCTTTTAGGTTAACATTAAACTTCAAATTAAATTTCGCTCTTCTACTTTGAAATATAACGGTCTTCACTAACAATTGTTTATACTTCAATTAATTTGAGTACCGTAATAAACTCATACTAAAGCAATACGAATATAAATAGTCATTCTAACTTACATGACAGAAAGGATCAGTAGTTGCCGGATGTCACTAGATGGCTTTACTCGCGCTTCGGGTTGTTGGAGCGGGTGATGGTAGATTTTCTTCGAGATGAGATGGAGGTAAGGGAATCCGATGTCTAATTCTTCGGTTTTAAGATCGTAATTTGAGAGTCACTCGAGGGTGACTGGTTCTTCTATTAACTTACCTGCGAAATTCCTGTGTTACACTACGAATATTGGTCCTGCTAACTTCTTACTAAGTCTGCGCAGGATGCTTCAGGCTGGCACCGAAATAATCCTTTGTCTCTTGCTGCGGAAATTCCTGGTTTGGCACTAGGAATGGTAATCCAGTCAGACTTCTTCTAATTCTGTACAAGATGGTTCGGTCTGGCACCGATATAAAACGTGACGTTTTAAGTTAATTCGACACTGGGCGAAGGATGGATCTTCTCGAACTAATTCTTTATCGTCTCTCCTCGAATAATCTTTCTGGTTTTCTCTAAATTAGGCACAGGATCGATCTTCTCGAACTGGTCCTCTATCGTGGCTCACCGAATTATCTTCTGGTTATAGCGAAATGGGGCGAAGGACCGATCTTCTCGAACTGGTCCTCTATTGTCTCTCCTCGAATAATAATCTTTTCTCTTTCCTTCAGGGGCTTATTTATAGGTTGGCGACCGCCCCATCTAAGGGGGAAGGGGCGAAGTCGCAGAGAGGAGAGCTAAGGGTGAGGAGGATGGCACCGCGGTGCCCAAGTTGGCTTGTTAATTAGAGACACCACCAACCGTCACCATCCTTGGTGTTCCTTTTGACTGGCACCGCTTTTTGGCGATTTAACCACCTAACTACGGATCTAGTAGGTAATTGGATCTTTTGAATCCTACATATTTAAGGGCCTTTGGTGGTCACCTTAGCAATAGCAGTTCGCTCCGACTACCTATGCGTTGGGGAGATAAAAAAGGGTAAGCAGTTAGACGGTTATTCCGCCGGCTAACGTTCTCATGAATCTCCTCATGTGGCTTGATTTTCTTACTTTCTCGGCAGAGGGGGGGGGGTTACTTTAATGTATACGTCCGCCTGGCCCTCCTGGAGGCTTTCTGTTGTAATTACTATACAATGGTCATAACTCTCGTGATTGGTGTGCTTAAATTTCAAGCGTTTGGAATGAAAAAACGCGAGGAGGTTACAGAAGAAATAAAAATCAAAAGTAAAAGGCTGTTGAATGACTAGAGAGTGAACTGTATGTATGAACGTTTGATATTTAGAGTGGAGTATGGATATGAGCAAGTAGCTAATATAAGACATATATAAGCAAGTGAGGTTAGGTAGTACCTGGTAATATATGAGTGTGATATATGTAGCTAGAAAGAGAATAGGAAATGATGCAGCAGATACGAATGATATGATTGACTAGATAAAAGACGGCGAAAATTTATAGTAAAACGAGTGATTGATCGAAGTATGAAGGCAAATAATAAATCATTTGTTAGTAAGATAAATGAACTTCTGAGGATAAAAGGAATGAATAAAGTTTGCTGCATAAATTTTACGATATTATATATCTTTTTAGGTACTTTCTTAATGCATCGATGAACACTCAATAGCGTTGGGTAGCATACAGAGTAAAGTTTAGTTCATAAACGTTAGCTCACATGGAGGAATGGAAGCTATCTGAATATTGTAAATGAGTTAACCGCCTCATAATTATTAGCACTGTATATCAAAAGGGTGACATCATTAAGTAATCAGTGCACTACTATTAACGCTGTAAAGGCTGTAAGACGTGACATCTGCAGCAGAAATTTAGAATAATGATACAGTGACCAGTAGAAGAAAGAAACACAGCAGGCGTACTAACTGCGTCAACAACGTCTTGACAAAGTAACGAAAGACCAGAGCAAAGGAATACTGCTTTGGTGAGAGAGATGGGTGGTGTAGTTACCACCATTAATTTGGCGCTACTACTAGTACAGAAAGCGTAAGGGACAAATACATTGATGTAAAGCAAAGGAGAACCACTTAACATAGGCCAAGAAACTGCTGAACAAGTTGAAGCTTTCTGTTGAACCGGGACGAAAAAGGTTCTGCCAGGACCAGTTTCATAACATCCAGAACAACAGGTTGCTTGCATATAATCCGTGAGACGTTTCACGTATCATGAAGGCCAAGATCCTACAAAATGTGATGATATATGGGTTTGTCTGTACTGAGATTGACGCCATACAATCCCTTCCTAAATTGAGAAATGCGAATATTTTAAAGAGAGTTACGAACATCAAGTCTAAGAATGTGAACGCAAATGGCGGACTGATCTGATCAAATTTCTAATATTGATATGGATGAATAAACGAATATGAATTTGATTTTCTTTAAGTTTGCTACGGCTGCGAAAACTCTTCAAAATAGGAAGATATCATTTGCATTAGATGAGACAAATATTAGAGAGTAAATCAAGTGGTTAAAATTTTATAAAAATGACCACCTGGTCTATTTCTGTATTTTAAATTATAAAAGATCCTTATGACTGGAAAATATACTTTGCTAGAAACATTTTAAGAGGCGAAAAGGGGTGAGCATGAATGTTATAACTACTGGGAAATCAGTGGAATGATTCCAGTAAACAATGCGATAAGAAATTTATGTGTGTAAGAAAGATAACTAAAGTAATGCTCCTATCTTCTCAACGCAGAAACTCAACTGCTTCACACGTGGATTTTGAGTAAAGAGATAAAAGTGCACCTCTCACTTGCGTACTGATAGCGACTAAGCGGCGTTTTTACAAGAGAAAAATCCTAATTCGTGATTTTTCTCGCTACGAATCTATCACATTTAATAAGGTTTAGGTTTATTTCCAACATTCTAACCTTCACAAATTGGAGGATCTAAATTTTTAAAAAATGGCAATAAGTTCATTTATTTCAAATTATCCAAGAAATATTGGCCCCTAATGGAGAGTACGCAAAGTGAATAGAGGAAGTGATTATCAGAATTTGATCTAAGATATTCCCAACTAGTTTTAATCATTTCGTCACGTTAGTTAGGTTATCTGTTATCATTAAATAGTCGCGTGGGTTAAATATAACTCGCATTTTTTTTAGAAGTTTCAATTTCACAATATTCCTTATTATATAGTGCATTACTGACTTTTTTTCAATCTGAAGTGAAGGCAAGGTATTTTTGGTTTTACCTTTCATACTTGGTTGACCAGTTGTTTTATTGTGGGAGGGATTAATTATTTCGGTGGCTCACGGTGGAGTCTTTCCTGAATTCTGACTTTTGAGGTTTCTACCTTTGGCGATTATGACGTTCTAGATCTTGATTTTCGGTATTATAACTGAGATCTGATCCGAGGAAAAGGGAGGCCGCAATAAAACAAATTCTGCCACTTCGTTTCGTAAATATAAATATTTCTTTTGCCAAGTAGCGGGGATAAGGACGTTAAAGAATTTTTTTTACTATGGTGAAGGATAATATTCTTAGACAGGTTATAAACCAACCTACTAGAGGTGTTAATCTGTTAGATTGAGTCCTAATAAATAGGGAAGAATGCTTTAGCGATAAAGATATTGGGGGAATTTTTGAAATAGCTAATATTATGAAAGTAGAGTTAACTTAAGATGAAACGGAGTTTTCAGTAGAGTTAATTAGGTTAAAATTCCACACTTAGGAAAAGAAGATTATAGTGTTCTGAAAGGTCAGGTCAGGATAGGTCCATGGGAACAGACGCGACGCAATAGCACGTAACTTTAAGTTCCCCTCAACCGTCTCCCATCTTCTTTGCCAATCCACCAGGAGGGCAGACGATATTCCCGCCATATAATCGGTGTGAGGGAGGGTGAAACGCTGGTCTGGTCACCCAGTCCTAACGGACCTTTTGACGCCTTCATCGGCGTGCTCATTCCACGCAATCCCTACATGTCCAGGAACCTAGCAGAATATAATATTGACCTGGGCCATGCTCGGCAAAAGCGGCGCCACACATATCGGGAAACAGGAGATGCGGAGATTCTAATGCCCCAAGAGCACTCAGGGCGCTTTGTGACTCGCTATAAATTACTATTCGGTCTCCGGCTTGGGCACGTCGCATTATCTCCCATACCGAGCGGTGTATCGCAGCTAGCAGGGCCGTGAAGACAAACAAAGCTCTCGGCAGAGCCCCGCTGACTTCCAACAGCGAGGATACGGCATGGAAACCGACCCCCTCCTGGGACTTGTAGGGAACCGTATACACTGGCACGGTTCCAGCGTGAAACGAAGTGTGCTCAAAAAAAGACCGAACGCAATACTCCCGAAGCTGTACAAGCTTTGAGAGCAGAGGCGTAACGACAAATAGTCAAAGGTGGTACCCTCCAAGGTGGCGTCCTGGGCAGAACCATGGGCGCCACCGGGCAGAGAGCTATATCAAGCACTCGAAGGAGTTTCCTAACCCTAAACGTTTAGGGTATCACTGGCGTCTTTCTGCAGCTTAGGCACCGTCGAGATCAGCTGCAGATGCTTTAAAAGCTGTTGGTGACTAAGGAAGCCACCTCGCTCGCGCGTACAGGCGAATAATGCACTGTGAATGGCGCAGAACGAGTGGTATCTCTCCAGCATTCACAAATTGGCTCTCAATAGAGGACTTGCGGAATGCACCGGTCGCCAAGAAAGGTCGGTGTGTTGGATCGAGTCCACCTTGCGCAATACAGGGTCACCTGCGGATGCATAAAACTCGCATTCGTAGTCGAGCGTCGAACGAACAAAGGATTGAAACAAAAATAATGCATTAGCCCTATCAGCACCTCAGGCGCTGAACGTCACGAAACGAACAAGCCAGCGGTCTCGAAAACGCCAGGTTTCCTCAGAATGAGGGGCCAAGACGTAATCAAGGTTCCGCACTGGGGACATTTGTTTTTTGTCAGGGACTACCCATCTGAGCGAGCCCCAGGTCCGGATGTGCCGATCTTGCCTTGGTCTCATACCCAAACGGTAGCGGACCCGTCCGTTCCCATAGCTATCACCGAAGTAGAGGAGCCCTAGTCTTTTTGGTCTTCTTGTTTCGTTTCCTTTTAGGAGAAGAGGGCGGGAATTGACCCGCTTCTCTCCCTCCCCCGGCAGTATCCCCTCGGCCAGATAGGCTGGCCTCAGCAACATCTTTCTCTGAAATGGAGAAGGTCTTGTCTATTACAGGGGCACCAGCCGGGAGATGAGATCCTTCCTCTCCTCGTAAGGCCTCGGGCGTCCGCGCCGTCTGAAGAGAAGCTTTTACAGGGGCAGACTCGGGTTCTGTGGGGACTTGATTGAAGGCTTCTAGTAAAAGATTATATTAGGCAGACATAGGTAAGCTTCTAATTTTTAGTGAACATGATATGTCACACAACAATGAGTTTAAGTTGGATAGATAGATAGATTAGTTAATCAATTATTGCAGGATGTGTAGGTAGTAAATTGTAATTTCGTAAGAAGGAAATGACAATTGCTCGTTCTTTACTTGAGTGTTATAAGTTTCAGCATGGTGTCTTATCGTTGAGTGGTCGAGTTAGTTTAGTGGATGACCTGTTCTGTATGATCTTGTGTGCTGTTCAACTCTCGAAATAAGGATTCGGCTCGTGTAGCTAATATGGCTGAGGCACACGACGCACACTTTAATTAGTATAGAAGAGAAGAAGGTTGAAAGTTATAACTCCTAAAGAAAGATTAACTAATTCTCATTACCCCTTTCAGGTTCACTTTGCCTTTGCTTAAGGATTTTTGAAAATGCTCATCTGATGTTAAACTACAGGCAAATGCAAGCTATTTTTACTCCTATGCATTTTTTAAAAATCTTTCTTCCTTTGTTTATATTTACGTAAATGAAGTGTTCCAAATGAAGCTCTCGGGCGACTAGCGACGGACCACGCTCATCCCAGTTGGGCTCTCATGGGTTAGTCTCGACGGCCTACGCTCATCCGAGCTGGGATCTTGCGGGCAAAGAAGCAAAGAACGCAAATTATCCCTACTCCCATGAATCCTTTGGGTAGCATATTCATCCTTATTGGCATTTTTCATAGACACCAAAAATTCATCACCCAACTCTTCATAATTGTTTGATATTAAATTCGCCCTTTTTGCATCCAACTAAGACGCATAAGCTCTTGTGCATTTCATGTTTATCCAGAAAATTTAAACTCTATGCAGGAAAAACATAACTCGTCTGAACCATGTTAAATTATAATTTTAAAGTGTTAAAATATAATTTGATATTGCAAGTAGGTACAAAGTTACAACTTCTGTCAATACTTTGGGTGTATATTTGAGCATATTCCTATCAGAGCTAAGACTCAAGAGATTATTTCATTAGAAGGTTCATGACCAGACAGCTACGGCGAAACACTTTTTTGTATATAACACATGTTTCAGGAGACAATTTACTGACGAACGAAGTTTTGCACCGTAAATAGAAACCATTTAATTCCGACTGTAGTTGGAAACTTGATTCAATATTATTGCTTTCAAATAACCAACTGTTACTTCCAAGCGGCCAAAATTTAAAGGGTCACACTCGACGCAAAATCTTAAAAGACAGGAAATTAAAGGAACGACCACCTGTAGTAATTGATACTATCAAGTGTCTCTCTAGTCAAAGGAGATGAAAGGTCATTTTCATCTAGTTCGTCTTCCAAAAGTGTGCCTATGTCGACATCAAGATTGGAAACATCATCGCTCTAATCCATTTCCTCCAGCTGGACATCACTGTCAGCTCCTTGAAACAGCGCAATCCATAGCTGATGCTTGGTCCCCTCTTCCCTTGCCCGGGACCAAAGAACATCTTTGTATCAAATTGAAAATATAAAACATATATTAATAATTATATATACATATTCATCTTCAGTTAAATAATATAGCTATCACTTAATACTCTATGTATAATATAAGAACCCTATAAAAAATTAAGATAAAATAATAACATGTTTAAAAAAAGGCTATTGTGATTTTAAAAATTTTGTGAAAATAAATGCTAACATCACCATATCCTAATGCTCTATGAATCTCGTTAGATATCAATTTATTATTGGAACATTACTGAAACCTGATTGATTGGATTCGGAAGTCAATTAGTTCTTCTTTGCCCAAAGTGCAGAAAATCAACCATCTGAGCATTACAAAAATTGATCATAACGTAAGAGGCAACGAGCCAATTCCGTGAATGGAATTTTAAAACAACTTTAATGTTCAATTCCAACTTAACGCTTGACTATTGACCGTAACATCAAGGTTAAGAATCAAATGGATAAAATTCAACTGATTATTTACTATAAAACAACAAAAGCCAACAATCTCTTTATGAGAAACAACATCTGCCAAAACTCCTCGAATCTCAAGTCAACCAAAATAGTCTACGAGTTCATCTGCCATAATAAAGACTGCAAGCTTTATAATAACTGAATATATTGGCATGCCAACTACCACACTTTCGAGACGTTTAACGATGCATCTGCAAAGCGGAGGATCTAGAGATCATATTGAGAGCGCAGATAACATCAATCTAACGAGAGACATTCTATTTGACAACACCATAATTAAAAGAAAAGAGGAAAAGAAAGCTATGCTAAACATCTTAGTGGCCATTTTAATAAATGAAGAAAGCGGTACATAAATAGTCAAGCTTATGATCAACCAGGCGGAATAAATACCACCTAAAAATCGTTTTCTTTCATTTACTCTGATTCCGACTCCACATTTCATTGGTAGAGGAGGCAAGAATATATCAACACACTCCGAAGATGATCCACTAAGATAGAAAGTTCAGCAATATAGTTTGTTTTTTTACCAAACCCATTCATTTAAAAGAGATGAATACAGAACAAGTGATCTACCATCTCCAAGATGGAATAAAAAAGAGAGTTAGAAGAAAAGAGAATTGCCAAAGGAAATTAACTAAGGCGAAATATACCATAGTCTTCAACAAAATTTGCATATATCAGTGCCGACGCCGGCACTCGGGCTGTTTAGGCTTAGCCTGAGTATAAATTTAGTAAAGTAAACGTGTATTTGCAAGTTGATTTAATTTCAGGTAACCTTGACTTCAAGCAGGTAATTGCAGCCAATAACCTGGACTCCTTTTATTGAGCTTGGTCGCAGTTTATATATTTTCGTTCAGCATCTGCTGGTCGTCTTGGAAGTGCCCTGTGTCAAATTATAAAAATACAACACTAATGCACACGTGTCCACACTGAACACGCACACACCTTTTGACCCCACCCAACAGTCGCTACCAAGAAGAAACGAACACTCTTTGCCCCGCTAGGCTCCGCCCCGCATTCAAATTTTGAGAAGATAAGTCACGCCCCCTTAAGGTCGGTAGTATTGTTAAATACTTAAAAAACAAAGTAACTATAGCATAGTTAGATGGAACAGGCATCTCGCCTCTCACTTTCATACTTAGGAAACATAAATTTGGATTGAATAAGATAGATAAATCGACCGGTAGATAATAGATAGACAAATGTATACGAATTAAACTCTTAGCAGTTTAATATGGTTATTTTTTTTAAATGCTCAACTGTTCTATGTATCCGACTTGCTCATCTGCTGACCAATCTCTGTATTTCATTTTCCGGAAATTTTAATGATGTCACAGCAGAAATCGTGCCATGCAAGGATTAAAATAACGGCAGTGATGGAAAAACTCCCTCTTCTTAAAAAATTCTCAAAAATCAAAGCTTAGAAATCAGTTATTCCGTCAAAGACCCTTTTCTGTTTGACAACATACGTTTCCAGTGCCACCCACCTTTTAAGATAGGTTAGAAAAAGTATTTGCCCGCCCTTCGGGAGAGAAAATAGAAAATAAACAGGTAGTGTTGGAAATTAACCTGCACTTCTTAGGTCAGTGATTGGTAAGCCCACTTAAAACCTGTGAAAACTCCTCCCACGTAATAGAGGATTGGAAGACTTCCATTAAACTAGCCCATACCTCGTCATAAGTATTATCAGATTAGCAAACCGCTTTTGAGGTAATCTCCCAGTTTTCATAATTTATAACTCTTATAGATTTTAGATCAGCAGGCATTCTAAGCAAAATATTGTACTTTGAATAAAGCTAAGCCATTCCGCTCCTTTTGTTCCCCGCACCTGCGTCATACCGGGTCTCGAAGACGGGCATGCAAATTACGTTGAATGGCTGTGATCACTGTGGGTCACAGCCTTTGTTCCTCAATCGAACCCCTTGTAAGAATCATCCTTTAACTTCAGATTAAACCGTGTACCAACTACCAGGCAGTCCTCTCTCATCAGGAAGGATTCCGTTACGCTGACTGCCTGATCACCTTGACATTGTGTCCTATCTATCGACTGAGGGTCATTGGGGCCATCCTTACAAAGCCAGAAGGGAGCACTAAATCAACACTGGTGACCTTGCCTCTCTCAATTTTCCCTACTACGTCATCTTTCTCATCCCCTTACTGGCCTGGCTTATTCATTTGCCAGAAGAGATAGTAAAATTCTTCCTTTTGATTGTTATAGTATTAGAATAACTGCTTACTAGTCTCTGATACCTAATGTGGAAGCAACAGTGAGGTGCTACCTCAGAACACTTTGTAGGAATACATCTCTGAAGCCATCGCAGGACATAGTGGCCTTCTACCAGAGCATGTCACGAGTGTGGACTGGAAGACGCCTTTTAAAAGACTCTCCGATGCCTGAAGATTAGCGAAATTAAATTAGTACGAAACCACAGTACTTCAATACGTCAAGAAAACAACGCAACTTGCAAGTACGAGCTTTGGGCGTAAAGGACATTTTGGCTGTTAGTTTTATTTTGTGGTGACACCTTAATATTTCATATTGGCGAACGATTTTTCACTTAAACTTCAATTATTATTGAATTTATACGAAGTCATTTTTGGTTTAGCATGTAATTAAGATCAAATCCTTATCGTTCGGGTACGATATTGAAGACGAGAAATTTAGATTTCATTTGAGCAGTTTTAATGTCAATTTAAAGAACTTGTAACATTTACGGTATCTCTTATCGAAATAATTGAGCTAAAATACATTTTATATTTCCGTAGAAATTTTACTTAGAGTAAGCATTGTTTATTTCTCGTAGAAACGGAATAATATTCGTCAGGCACTCAGTGGTTAATAAATCAGCTTGAGCTTTCCCCTTACTTACTCTTAGTGATCATAGTAACAGTGGCGATACAATAGTAGCGAATTTCCTCCTAACTCCCTCTTTTCCTGGTACCACAGATTCAAACCCCGTTCTTTTAAGACGATGGACCAAACTCTTACAAGCTAACTTATCCAACACTTTCACCCAACTCATCAAACACTGTGTATGCACACACTTTGAAATAACACGTTTACTATAATTACCAAATCCAGTTTGCAAATTAAAAGGAATAGTAAATGGGTAGAATATGGATAGAACCTTACTTAAACACATGGTTTAATGAACTAGAAAGAAAAATACTTCTGCCGGGAACCCACATTATTTCCAACTGACCAAGACAAAATCACAAATGCAAAATGGGTTGTACACGAATCAGACGGAAATGCATATGTGGCTGTTGAAGACACACCTAGTTTAAAAAATGCCACAACATGGCAAGCGTCCAAAGATGCACTCCGCCATCATTACAAACAAATTAGTGAATAACAGCCCTTGACTGGATTAACTGCAGTATTGGCTCTGAAGTAGAATAAAGACCAGAAAGAGAATATACGCACGTTTACATGCAGGGTACATAAATCAGTCTAGGACGCCCTTAAAACCGTAGAAACATCATCAATTTTCCGGTGTAGTAATATAAAAGAGCTATAGAACTATTAGCTGCAACTGCAATTTACGAAAACATTTTACCTGCTGCACAAAATAAATTCCAGAATGAAATTAAGTTAGACGAGGATGTTCACATTGCCTTAAGCAAAACGAGAGAGGATAAACCAGAGGCGTAAGGCCAACGACCACAGGAACCAAACAGACCTCTGCCTAGCCCCAAGTACTCATTATATACATGCGAAAGCTCATACACCCGCTCAACGATCCCTAAATAGATACGAGCCCTTGTATGCAAACGCAGGGAAAGCCTACCTTGGAATGATAAACGTGCTAACACTCGCAGGGTAGAGAGGTGTTTACGAACCATACCGACGGAACAGGGAATCGTTTTCCAGGGTCCAGTACAAACAATATTCGGGTAGTTGGGTACGAACGAGGATGTTCTCACTGCTTCTTTCTGAAGTAGAATTGGGGTATCCTGAGCTTTACCCGCAGATTGAGAGCCCGTACTCTATGGAACCTTTTGTAGGGAGAGCCCCTCCGCCAGACGAAGAACCTCCCCAGTATTAAGTAAACGAGATGAATTAGTTGCATGATGAGTTAAGAGAGTAATCACCCTATTCTATTAACGATGGAAAACGAGAGCCATCTATGGAACAAATTGGAGTCCATCAGTTGAGTCACAAAGGAAATATCGTGTCAAATTCCTCAGATGTAGAGTTGAATAAAAGGAGTCTTGTGGTGACCACTGTTAATACGAGTATAGAAAATTACGGCCGCATGACGAGCTGTAACAATGAAGCATCTGTGTTTAAAAATAATTAAGCTGGTAGTTGGGTGCAAGTACAAATAGAGCTTACAGTGGAAACTAAAAACCGAGTAGAATTGTGTGTCCTAGAGAATGTAGTATTAAGGCCCCAAGAAAAAGTTCGTTCTAGTGTCAAAATAAAGAGAGTAAAAGAAATAAATACCTAACCTAAGGATGGGTTATAGGTTATAGAAAAAGTATACATGAATAGACAACTATTTATCGCAGAGACAATCGGTAATAGCAAGGATGGGTCAATTCTTGGTGAGGAGTTAAATAGCGGATCGCGTATAATTGAGTTAATAAATGGTCAGAGAGTGAGCTCTGCGACCAGAGTAAAACCCACTTTGGAGAACCAGGAAAGGTCTCCCCCAGGAATCCTTAGTTTAAGGATGGAGAGCCAAAAAAGGGTTGCTTCAAAGATTCCTAGTTTAAAAGAGAAGAGCAAAATAAATGCTGCTTCTGGAAATTTAAATATTTTAGGGACTGGAATAAGTGGCACTCTTCCAAAACATTTATTGTTCTCCTCAAAGCCGGTGATGGCCGAAGAACAGTTTGATTCGGAGACAAAATACGCAGAACTCCGTGTAAAGGATGATCTGTTCGATAGTGTAAATAGTGATTTGCATATTTCCCTCTAAATTATTCAGAATTAACCAGTATTCGTTCAATGTTTAAAGACATTTCCGTTCATGAATGGTTGGCACTCGTTGTTCTTCTGCGCACAAGATTTGTACAACCGTATGAAAGAAATTCTTTTCCCGAAAAATTAGATGTTTTTCATTATCTGTTCCACTTTCTCATAGTTTTGGCCTGGCTAAGTAATCTCTCTTACGTGATACATTTATCTTCCATTTTCTTTAGTGTTTTTAATTCAATTATATTCCCTTACTTCAATAACGCAATTTACGTTATTCTACTAGAGTTAATATCCCATTACTATCTTCTTTTACTACCATTATCCTTGATTATTTGTTGTTTATAAAACTAATAGTTATCTTAGTTTTTTACTCTTCCCATAAATACATTTACGGATAATTTATTATTCCTCACGAATAGGATATTTTATTTATCTGTTGACTTTGTTTGTTTTGTTAGTCAGTTTGTTCTATAATAATTGCCTTTCATATGTTTATTTTAACATGTTTTTTTAATCCGGTTTTGAAGGCACTTTTATAAATAAGACTCATTTTCTCTTCTCTCTCCACTTTATTTCCTTTTATTTCAATCATCGTGTCAACTCCCATTATTCGAAGTTTGTCAGTCGATTTCTTTTGTACTAAAGTCACCATTTTAGTGACCTTGACGCATTCTATTTCCGCTAAGTTCGTTACTTTCTTTATATTAATGTCTGGAGGGCTAACAGCCCTGAAGGGCGCATTATAAATACCTAGTATTATTATTATTGACTTTCCGATCAAAGCTTTCGTTCACTTCAAACCACTTTTCTCGTTTGCCCTCTACATATAATATTTTCCATCTTCGTTGCATAACAATTTTATTTTTAGATGATTTTTTTTATTTCTTTTTATATCTCCTTAGGATTTGATTCATTTTTATTTGGCGAAAGCTTATCTCCCACATATCTATATTTACTATAGGTATAATATCTTTAAACATTGAATTATTTTATATATGTATAACAATATTTAAAATTTATTGTTTTGTTTCAGCAACTAACTATTTAGAAATGGCTATTTCATTTATGTCTCTTTTCTTGGAAGAATTACCCAATCTCTTCTTTGGTTAGATTACACCACCTTCCCTCTTCAAGAGGTTTGCTAAATTTTGTCGCAATTATTTTATTTTGCGAATGTTTCTGTAGACCTTAGAGACCAAGATTTAAAAAAAAAAACAACATAAAAACTAAAATGACTATTCGGAGCCGCAAGTACAAGTCGTCTCAAAACAACGCTGCCAACTTTACTTCAAAATCTATGGAAAAAATCTGTAGATTGTGAAACATAACCAAGGTGGAGCACATATGCCCCCATTACCTCCATCACCGACTAACGACCGAAAACCCATCCCCACATAAAACCACATTACCCGCTAAGACTGATAAAATTCCCACATTCCCCGAAAGCATAAGCCCTATTAAGATAACTATAATTACACTGCCTTACAATGATTTTGCTACAGAAATGAGAAAGTAGTTTTTTATTGTAATATTTTGCGTAGATTACGAAAATGACCTTTATATGTCATGAAATGACTTCATTTTTTTATCTGCACATTTAATTTTTTATTAATATTAGATTATTCAGTATATACATGTATGAAATATTTGTTATTATTTTTATTTTATTTGACAAAAAGTAAAATGGTAAGTGGAAGAAAAAAGCTTTTTCATCAAAAGAAATTAATAAGTCCTTTTAATACATTTCAGAGTGTGGCATTATAAAAGTATATTTAAAAAAAAATGAAAATTTAAGATTTTTACAAAATTGCTGAAATCTATACAATAGTCATATATTTTTAGAATATTTAGGCTTCTTTTTATGTACAACATCGTCTCTGTCTCTATGAAGGGCCCAGCATAAGTAAGCAAGCATTGCAGGACTCCATTCTTATTTATAAAGACTTTCTATAGTAGCAATATCTTTGTGGAATCTTTCACTATGCTCATCGCTGACGTCTGCTGAATTCTCTGGAAAGAAAGACAGATGGGAAAGCAAAAATTGCATCTTTAGTGACATACTACATTCGAACTCATTATAAGACCTAATTAAATTCTGAACAAGAATGTGGTAATTTTTTGATTTGTGCCTCCCAAGGAGACCATTACATACACCTTTGAAACTATGCCAGGCCTCAAATTCTGGCTTGTTCAATTTTGCCTTAAACTCACTATCTACCATAAGTTGTGGAATCTGAGGCCCTACAAAGATTCCTTCTTTAATTTTAGCATCACTAATCTCAGTAATTTTATTTTTAAATATAAGAATAATGGCTGGTCATGCTTTAAGGCTTTCACAAATTGTCAGATTAAACATAATTTTATGTGAAGTGGTGGCAAAATTATGTTTTCTTTAGGAACCAATGGTTCACTTATGACATTATGAAATCCTACCTTTACTTTTGTCTCTTCTCTAAAAGGCAATTCTGAGTGTATATAATGTTCTCTCCGAGCTTTACTGTTCCACTAGCACAAAAACACATGAATTTTGTGTAGCCTGACTGCAAGCCATTTAAAATGGCTTGCAAATTAACTATTTTTGCTCACTGTATTTAATGCTTTTGAAAGTGAAATCTAAATCCTCATAGTTTCTTTCAAAACAACAAAGTAAG
Organism: Ceratothoa steindachneri; assembly: GCA_963969495.1. Lineage (NCBI taxonomy): Eukaryota > Metazoa > Arthropoda > Malacostraca > Isopoda > Cymothoidae > Ceratothoa > Ceratothoa steindachneri. Next base: position 30,906,133 of record OZ018324.1, read on the forward strand.
CTACTGGTATCTATGGTATTTTATTTCCATTATGCAGAAACACGGCTTTACTACTATATAAAGAAGCGTCAATGAAAAGTCTCAATTGATTGGGTCTGGGTTCATAATGTATATCTAATTCTTCAAAGAGACGTGGAATATTATTTAATAGTAGCATAAATTGTTGTCAAATGAAAGTTTGTCTTGAAAATTGTTTGATCGAATTCTAAACTTAATAATTCGAATATCTTCTGCTAATAAATTTCTTTCTTTGATTCTCGAGGCCAGTAAATTCACTCTGTTGCTTTGTTAAGTTTAGATCTCTTACAAGATCATCTAGATCAAATTGTGAGAAAGGTTTTGGAGTAGTATCAACAGTTTCCGGAACATAAATTTCAGTTTCTGGTTCACATGATTCCATATTTGATTCATCAGAGTTAGACAAAACAATTTATGCAGTTGGTTCAGGTACTGGAATGTCTTTTGAATGAGGTATAGGCTGAATAGCAGCAGATCTAAGGTTGGGATATACCAAAGCTGAAGTGCACTTCGTTCTTTTACCTAAAAGTATGGAAATTTCTGCATAAAATTTTATTTATAGGTATGTACATATGTGTGATTACAATAAAGTGGTTCTAAACTTAATTAATTTTATCTTTTTTAAAAATAATATTACATTATACTATTTCAAAATATAGGTCTAGTAGACAATAAACAATTACTTACTTTGTATGTCTACCCAACAGAGATAGCAGTCAGTGACATGATCTTGGGGCTCTCGCCATACTATTGGAACAACAAATTAAAGGCTTTTTATTTTTCCTTTACACCATTTTGTTAAAGAATTAAAGCATGACGTTCAACAGATATATGGTGCCCATGGTTTATCCTGGTTGTCAATTTTACATCCAAAGTACAATTTATATATTTTTTTCACTAGAGAAGAAAGTTTTCATTGATTATTTTAAATGTTACTGAACCACATATGTAGCAAAATTTATCTGGGTTATTTTTACACTGTCCTCATGGCATTTTAATTAAAATTGTTGCTTTTATTCAAAATTCTATTTAGTTAAATAACCTGAACATAGGAAATAATATAATGAGCTTCGTTAAAATCTTCAAAGTTGACAAAAATAGTAATTGTAACTTACAAATAACTGGATTCATTTCAATAAAAATGACTTCCATTTTTTAAATCTATACATAAAACTACATAAAAAATGTTATTCTAAACTTTGCAGTCGAAAAAAAGTTAAATTTTGTTTAGACAGTATTATTTTATTCATGATTTTAAATGTATCACCTTCGCCAAAATCCAAATCGAGCCCAAGTACCAATTCCAATTGCCCAAAACCCGTTTAACGAAACTTAAACTAATCAGTCGAAAGAAAAGTCCAGTATTAGAATATCATTTGAACAATTATTTTTGGAATATTTTTGTCAAAAATTATTATTTTGTTCATTTAAGCAATTATTTTTAAACATTTTTCCTCCAAATTATTATTTTGTCTAATTAATTTTTACGAAAACTAGTACGATGAGTTTGTTATTGACTAGCTTCATGTAACATATTTTTGTAAATCATAGACTATAAAAATTTCCAGTATTATATCAATAATATGGAAGCGCGACGCGGAGCAAAGAACTCGAGTTTCCACACCTCTTTTGAAAGGGAGTAGCGTTAAGTGCCTTAACAACAAACTCTCTCATCTGCTGACCAGACTCTGTATTTCATTTTCCAGAAGTCTCAATGATGTCACAGCAGAATTCGTGCCGTGCAAGCATTAAAACTAAGGCACTGCTGGAAAAACTACCTTTTCTTAAATAATTCTAAAAAAAAGCTTAGGATGTCATACATTTCCCGTGCCAACCACTTTTTAAGATAGGTAAGGAAAAGTATATGCCCCCCCAGGTCGTGAAAATAGCCAATAAACATCTCTGTTGGAAATTAACCTGCACTTCTTACTAAGGTCAGTGATTGGTAAACCCACTTAAAACCTATGAAAATTCCTCCCACGTAATATAGGATTGGAAGACTTCTATTAAACTAGCCCAGAGCTCGTCCTAAGTATTATCCTATTCATAAACTCTTTGCAAGTAAGATTCCACCTTCCATAATATAAAACCCTTGTAAATTTTAGATCAGCAGGCATTCTGAGCAAAATCTTGTACTTTGAATAAAGCTAAGCCATACCGCTCTTTTTGTTTTCCGCCCATGCGTCGTACCTGGTTTCGAAGACGGGCAAGTAAATAACGTTGAATTGCTGTGATCCTGAGGGTCACCGCCCTTCTTCCTTGATCGAACCTCTTGCAAGAATCATCCTTTAATGTCAGATTGTACTGTGTGCCAACTACCAGGCTGTCCTTTCTCATGAAGAAGGATTCCGCTGGGACGACCTCCTGATGCCTTTGACTTTGTGCCTAATCTATCAACTGAGTGTCATTGGCGCGATCGTTACAAGGTCAGAAGGGAGCACTAAATCAACAGTATAAATAGCCAGACAAAAACATTCATGTGATGATTCATAATTTTTTATTGTCATTTCTGATTTGGTACATTAGTATTATTATTAGTATCAGCCAATCAGAAGGATACCCTCCAGCCCAAACATTAAATAGGCCTGAATAAGTAGGCCTTGTTGCCGGTTATGTGATGCTCCTCTCCCAAGTAGGTAGACAGCATGACCTTGGACCTCTCTAAGGATGTACTAGAAAAAACCTGGCGAATTCTCCCATTAAAAATAAGGAGTCTAACATTTCAATCATCTGTCATATCGCATCTTCACCCCCTATCAACTGGTGCCCCCTACGACGGGACAGTAAAGTAACCAAATAAGAAAACATGGACTGATCGGACCATCATAGCCAGAGCAATGGAAAGAAAAATTCCCCAACCCCAGCCTACTCAAAACTGACAACGAAGTAGGCCTAGCAAATTCCACTAGCATCGACATCCCCTTTAAACGAGACAACCGTCAGAATGGTAAAAATGCTCATTTCATTTCTACACACCAGAGTAATGTAAGCCGCTGGATTAACTAAGATAAACTGCTAGAGGTGAACATATGTGGAGACCTAACCCATAAAACGATTGTCCAGTCTCTAAATACGAGCATAGCGCCCATCATCATAGCTCAACCTGCCAACACTGAACTAGGAGGAAATCATCATACGAACTCACATTATTCGTTCGAGCACATTGTTAAAATATTACACATAACACTAATATAGTTTAAAAAGTGCCAGTGCATATCAGGTTAAAGTGAAAATTCAGTTCTTATCTAGTTAAGAAAGCGTAAATTAAGAGATTATTTGAATTTAAAATGTGTAAATACAGATAAATCCAGTGTCCGATGGTAAGAAGAATGATATTAATTTTATTAGAAAAAACCAAGTGTAAAAGGCAATGAAATATTAATTTATAGTTATCCCTGTGCGTACACAAAATAATGTATGAAAAAAGAAATATATTTTGTTCGCATATTAGGATCTGCAACTTGGTCATCCCGACCCCCCAAATTTTAACCCTCTTAACATCACATAGTTTGAACCAAAGAATTGCAGGATTGCCTCCACTTAAAAATTCATGTGTCACAACCAAGTAGAACAAATTAAAATAAGAAAGTTGATTTAATGTGTTACGTGTGCACAAATTTGTAAAAGGAAACAATAATAAAGTACTCGTGAACAAACACACACCCGCACACGAATTTCGGTCGCATTTAAGTGCTGCAGTTCCCACCTCCAAACACTCGGTGCCTAATTATGGATATATAAAAAATAAAGTATGCTAAGACTCTGTAAGTATAAAGAATCCAATCTAAAGATGAAGATATACTTAAATTAAGAGTTTACCTCTCATTAATTTATTTTTAGAACTGATTGTATGGTAAAATAGAGTATATATCATGTATTATAATTGTAACATATAGTATAACCATTGGGTCTATTTAAAAGACCCATATATATATATATATATATATATATATATATATATATATATATATATATATACGGAAGCCCCCTAAAACTCCCTGATACTCTCAAAGAATACTTCCCCGTAAGGGGCACGGCGATTTGCCATCCTGGCCGCCGCGCTGATGGGATACAGCGCTCCGTCCGGCCCTAACTTAGCCACTCTTCCTTCCTTCCTTCAGATAGCCTGTATTTCTCCCCAACTTCGTCGCTTTTCAAACAACCTCTCCCACAGCTTTCTCTGGTCAGCCTCTAATTTCACAGGGTAGATGCTGACCTTCTTCTCAGCCAACCGTCCCGGATTGGGGATAAAGGGGGAGGGGACAATATTCTCTAACCCCTGAGCTCCAGTCTGGGGTGGTTGGTTTTTAACAACCTGCTTCATCCCCACCCATACCTTCCTCACATCCCTTTTCCTCTCGTCTTCAAAATCTATCTTTTTTACGCCGTGTTCAAGGTGGAGCCGCCATGCCAATGGACTGCCAGGCCAGCAGGCGGGAGAGGTGGTTTCAAATGGCGGCGCCTGGCCCTGGCGTGCCTGTAAACACCTCTTGCAGTGCGGGCTACTGCGAGAGGTGGTGAGCAATTGCGTCCCGTAAAACAAAGAGGGTCACCATGCCCAATGATGCAAAGAAAAAACATCTCCCCTTAATTCCCCCTATAACAACGACGGAGCCGCCCTCGGCCAGCTCACCGAAAAAATGTAGGTCTCCCCCCCCCCCTGTGCTTGCGTAGGGGACCCTCCATATTTCTCTAACCGGAGAGGAGGCTTACTCCTCTCCTTTGCCTACGGGTGCAGGGGACTCCCCCTCCCCCCTTCTCTGGAGGTGCTTTCAGGTACCTCCCTTTTTCCAGCGGCAGTCCCCTCTTTTCTTTCCAAGGGGACTGCCAAGAAAGCCAGCAGGCAGCCCATTGCCGACCGCCCCTCATGTAAGCGGCTCGGTAGGGAAAACCCCCTTAGGGGGGAGAGGGAAGCCAGGCCCCTTCAGTCGCTTCCCTCAAAAGACTTGCTGGCAAGAATATTGAACCTTGCCGAGGTTAAGGCCTGTGCCTCCCCATACAAGACTGGCGACACTGCCAAGGGGACCTGCGATGTCTTGGGAGGGGATGGCCAACTGGAGGCCCCTCCTGTGACACACATGGTCCTTGAGGAACCCCAGCCGCAGACGGTAGGGCCTTCCATTGGGGGGAATCCAGGCTCGGCGCCAAACACCGAACCCGAATCCGCCCCTATGCAATGTCCTCCTCAAACGGATGGGGTATCTAAGGCAGTAGAAGGAGGGGAGGGATCTCCTCCGACAGGGGCCCCCACGACTACCAGGACCTTCTCCTCATTTCGGAGAAGGACCTGGCTAAGCCCGGTCCATCTGGCCTGGGGACTTCTGCCGGGGGAGGCGAGAAGCGGGTTCATTCCCCGCCCGCCTCTCCAAAAAAAGAATAAGACTAAAAAGACCAAGAAGACTCGCGGCTCCTCTCCATCCGCGGGGGCTGCAGGGACGGATGGGTCTGCTGCCATTTTGGTAGGCGACCAAGTCAAGATTGGCACATCCGGCCCCTCTATTCCCCCGTGTGCGGAGCCCCTGACTAAGACTGAGACCAAGAGTGCACAGGGCGGAGCCTCGATGACATCGGGGCCCCTCATTCAGAGGTTACCTGGCGTTTTCAAGCCCGCTGGCTTCAAGCGTTTCCTCGTTATTCACTCCACTGATGGCACCATGTTGTTCAAGGGCAACATGATCCATCAGAGGAGAGAATTAGCTAGTGCAATTGGTAAAGAGCCAAACGTGACCTGTTTCTCGGACGGGAGCCTTCTGGAGAATGCGGCGAATCCCGCCGAGGCGGCCAAGATAAGTGCTTTTCAGACACTTCATGGCCCCCCGGTGAGTGTGACGCCGCACTCTACCTATGAACTTTGTAAAAGGAGTAGTTTATGCGAGGAAACTCGTTGACTACTCCATTGAGGACATCACCCTAGAGATGGCCGACCATGGGGCGGTCAAGGTCAAAAGTGTGATGAGAAAACAGGGAGGGGCCTCGAGACCCACCCCTACACTCTTCGTCACGTTCGCCTGTGACAAGCTCCCTAAGGCGGTGCAGGCCCGTTGGTACTGCTACCGCGTAGAGGCATTTGTGCCACTGCCACGGCGGTGCTATTACTGTCACCGCTTCGGCCATACGAATCGCTAATGTAGACGTGCAAAGTGAGGGTCACCCGAAGTCTGTGTAAATTGCTCCAAGGTCGCACACGATAAGTCCAAATCGTGTGTGGCCAAGAGTGTCAATTGTGGAGAGCTGCACCCTGCTTCTTCGAAACAATATGGTGCATATCTCCTTGAGAAAGAAATCCTGGCCATTCAGGCCCAGGATCGACTCTCATTTCGCGAGGCTAAGGACTTGGTCCTGGCGCACTCCGCTCTGCCTGTAACGTCATATGCCTCAATAGTTAGAAAGGCCCCCTTTGCTCCTGGCCCATTCAGGCCAACAAGCACGGTTGTTTCCGCGCCCATTCGGAGCCCTTTTTGCGGGCTCTACTCAACCTGGGCGCTCCCCTGGTAAAGCTAGCGGCAAAAAGGGTTTATCCCTAGCCTCGGCTAAAACCAGGCCTCCCCCCCTCTTCCCTAGCGTGACCGTTTCCAGTAAGGCGAAACGGCCACGCGCCTCCAACGAGTCGTTAGACTCACAGGAGGCAACACCCCAGAAGATGGTCGCTAGGCCATCGTCCGGGGTTCCTAAAGCTGTCCCCCGAAAGGAGGACAGCAACAAGGGAGCTTCGGCTCCTTCGCCTACACCTAATGGTAGAGGGAGTGGCTCGGAGACAATGGTTCCTCGAAAAGAGTGCCCCCCGTCCTTGGAAGCTGCAACGCCCGCCTAAGGTTTCGAGGCGGAGGGAGGAAAAGACTCGCATGACGAGCCCAACCTCCAACAATAAGTCCTCGAAGGCGACAGCGCCTTTAGCGATTTGTCCTGCCAACAGCGCTCGGGCTTCTGCCCCCGGAAAGCGTACGGCCATTCCCGTGAGGGTCTGCTGTTCGAGGAGGGCCCCTGCGTCTCTTCCGAGCTAGGCCTGGATGGCATATTCCTTCAATGGAATTGCCGTGGACTCCGGTCCAACTGGGAGGAGCTGTGGAGGCTCGTCTCGTCCCGTTCCTCGTTAGCTATCTTTTTTCTAAAGACCATGCTAGGCGCGTGCCCCCTACCCGCCCTTCCAGAGTATAACGGTCTCGCGAACCCACCACCGCGGGATGGACGGGCTGGGGGATGCGTGGTTCACACCCAGCATGAAGTTACCGTTTTTCCTTTCTCTTTAGAAAATCTCCTTTCAGGCAGTGGCTGTGCAGCTGCACCTGGATTGGAGGTATACTATCATTTCTGCGTACATTCCACCGTCAGCTGACTTCGACGCGGGGGACTTCCGCCGCGTCGTGGCACAGTTGCCGAGGTCCTTCTTCTTGCTTGGAGATCTGAACGGGAGGCATTCTCTCTGGGGAGATTACTCCATAAATCCCAGGGGACAACGCTTTGCAGAGCCGATCGAAGAACTTGAGATGGGTGTCCTAAATGTGGATGAGTTTACGCATCACTGTCCCAGAACCGCCTCATTTTCTTGCCTTGACCTATCTTTGTGCTCCTCGGATGCACAGCCTGATTTTGATTAGGGGGGTGGTCGATGACCTCCATGGTAGTGATCACTTTCCCATTCAAGAATCATTTTCAGGGCAACTGCCGCCTAAGAGCCCACCTCGGTGGTGCTTGGTGGTGGCGCGGTGGCCTGCATTTCAGGAAATGAATGAATTCTCTATCTCAGTTGAGGAGTTTAGGTCGGTAGATGAGGCCGTTGAGTTCTTCTCCGGCAACCTCATCGCCGCGGGCCTGACTACCATTCCTAGGACGTCTGGCCGTTTTGCACGCCGACCACTCCCATGGTGGTCGGCCGAATGTGAGACGGCCCTCAAACAGAAGCGTTATGCCTACATGCGCTATAAGCGCCGCCCGAACGATTTAACTCTCGCTGAATTTCTTCGGGCTAGGGCTAGGTTCCGGTATATTTCGAAGCACGCCCGCCGCTCTTCTTGGCGGGCATACGTGTCTTTACTTAAAGGAAAGAGATTTTAAGCAGAGGTGTGGAGGCGAGTCAAAAGGATTCTGGGCAAGTTCTTGCAGGACCCCCTCCCGTTCTCCAGGAGAATGGGATCTCAATCTCGGACCCCGCGTTCGTGGCGGAATCCTTCGCGACCCCTTTTTCCGGATTCTCTAGCAGGGATTCCGCTCCACCAGCATTTAATACACGAGGTGATGTCGTGGAAGGCCGCCGGCTGGACTTTACCTCTAGAGGCGTAGAACCCTTCAACGACTGGTTTACTAGGAGTGAATTGCGCTCTGCTCTCGCTTCGTGCGCGGACACCGCCTATGTTCCGGACGATGTCCCGTACGCCATGCTTCGACCCCTGGGTGAGCGAGGCATGGCCTTTCTGTTAGATTTGTTCAACAGGATCTGGGTAGAGGGTCTTCTCCCAGATTCCTGGCGAATCGCTACTGTGCTCGCCTTTCGCTAGCCGGGGAGAGATCACTCTACTCCGACTGGTTTCAGCCCAATCTCTCTAACCTCTTGCGTGTGCAAGTTGATGTAGAAATTGGTAAATGTTAGACTAGCCTTTTTCCTTGACAGCGGAGGCCATCTGCCTTCTGCACAGTGCGGCTTCCGCAAGTTCCACTCCACGTCGGATGCTCTGCTCCGACTGGAAAATGCCGTCTGCGAGGCTCACCTTCGTAGAAAGCACTACGCCACGGTATTTTTCTGATCTAAAGAAGGCCTATGATACCGCATGGCGATACGGTATCATGGAGACTCTCCACACTATGGGGGCGAGGGGATGCCTCCCAGTATTTATATCTGAATTTTTGCGAGATCGTCGATTCCGCGTACGAGTGGGGGGGAGCTCTCTCCGGCCCAAAGGAGCAGGAAGAAGGTGTCCCGCAGGGAAGTGTCCTCAGTGTCGCACTCTTTGCCCTGAGCATCAACGGGATCACCTCGGTGCTGCCAAAAAGATGTTCTGTTGGTCGATGCTGGGGAGATGCCACTCGCTCTGCGCCGCGTGCAGTGCATCACTCGCCTGTACGCGCGAGCACGGTGCCTCCCTCAGTGGCCAACAGCTCTCACTGCATCCGCAGCTGATCTTGACGGTGCCTATGCCGCCGAGAGACGTGAGTCATACCCTAATCCCTTTGGGTTTTGGGCCAGGAAACTCCTTTGAGAGCTAAATATAGCTCTCAAACCGGTGTTGCCCCTGGTTCTGCCCAGGACGCCACCCTGGAAGGTACCAAGTTTGGCTATTTGTCGCCATGCCTCTGCTCCCAAAGCTTATACGGCACCGGGAGTATGGCGTTCGACATTTTTGGAGCACACTTCGTGTCACGCTTAAACCGTGCCAGTTTAGACGAATGGCTCCAAGTCCCAAGAGGGGGTCGGCTTCCATGCCGTATCCCCTCTGTTTAAAGTCAGCGGGGATTTGCCAGTCGCTGCGTCTGTCTTCACGGCCGAGCTGGTGGCAATACACCACTCGGTACGGGAGATTACGCGACGTGCCCGGTTTGGAGACTGGATTGTGATCTCCGCATCCCCTGGTTCGCGATATCCGTGACGCCATGGTTTTTGCGAGCCGGGCAGATGTTGAGATTATTTTCTACTGGGTTCCTGGACATGTAGGAATTGCGGGGAATGAGCGCGCCGATGAGGGCGCCAAAGAGTCCGCAAGGACTCTGCGACCGGACCAGCGTTTTGCTCTTCCTCACACCGATTACATTGCAGGAATACGGGCAGCTCTTCGGACTGCTTGGCAAAGAAGATTGGAGAGGGTCGAAGGGAACTTAAAGTTGCGTGCTATTGCGCCGCGACTGTTCCTTCAATGCTGCGAAGGCTGCAGGTCGTTTTCTGTCGTCTTCGAATCGGACACACTCGTGTGACGCATCGCTATTTGATGGAGGGCTCACCTGCGCCCTATTGCAACGACTGCGTTGTCCCCCAGACTGTTCGGCACATTCTTGTCAAATGTCTCTGTCTGGGTGATCTTCGCGCACGTTACCTGTCCCGGTACCGGGATGGGCGGGGTTGCTACCGCCTGTCCTTTGTACTTGGGACGGATTCGTGCACATTGACTGGTGGACTTATTGACTATTTGGGGGAGGCCGGCCTTCTCCCTTTCATTTAACTAGGTTTATTTGTTGTTTTGTTATTGTTATTGTTATTTCTTTTTATTGTTGTTTCCTGTTCAAATTTTTTAAAGTAGGCTAGAGCTAGGCAGTTTGTTTACGACTTATGCCTAAGTGGGCAGTCACCAGATAGCCCCTTAAATAAAAAAAAATCTATAATTTAAGAAAGGGATTTTTTTGAGTATTTGAATAATAATTTCATCTTAGTTTAATTATGACTTAAAGTTTTTTTATCAACGTTATTTTTTAAATCCCAAATAATTACAAATGGTAAAGTTCAGAAAATTTATTTTTCTATATCTTCTATAAAATTATTATAATTAGCGAAGTTCAGAAAATTCATAAAAATTTAACCAGGGCTGCTTTTTTTTAGATTTTAAATTTTAATCTTAGTAGCGAAGGGCAAGCTCCCCCAGTAAGGGTCACTGGCGAAGCCATTGCCTGGTTATTTCTATTGAAATATTTGATTGGATTTGTTTATTCTCGGTCTCTGAAAATCGACTATCTCTCTGGCCTAAACATTCTTCCATTGAACTCATTTTAATATTTATCTTGATCAATATAAAACTGGAAAACCCAAGATGAAAGAAATACGAGGGCAAACAAGGGCAGCTAAGTATTTGTAGATTATTTGTTCCCTCTTTTGAGCCTCGAAACTTTAAATATTTTTTTGAAATTGTTAACAATTATTTTAAGCATATTGTACATAGAAGTATCCCCTTAGAATAATATTATTTCCCCACCTCGTAAAATAATACTTTGGGAGAGAAAGCGAGCCGTTACTCCCCCCCCCCTCCCGATCTTACCTTTTTGGGACTCGCAGCCAGGTCTCCACGAAATTCACACCGAGGCTATCTCCTGGCCGTCTCAATGTCCCCCGACCGCCTCGGGTAGGGAGATTATTTTTTTAGGATCTGCAGTGAACCGCTTTATTCTCCCGCCGCTGGTCACTCGTCTGGGCTGCTGATCCCTGCCTTGGATTCCCTTACCGCAAGAGACGCTCGGGTTGTCACGCCAGATAACGACGGTTAGAGAAGGTCTCAATCTCTCTTCCTGTTTTGAAGAACTCCAGATATATATGCACCCACTCCAGGATTACAAACATATTTGGTTAGACGCCGCTTATCCGAAAGAAGTGCATTTCAACGAAGCTCTCTTCCAAGAAGTTTGAGTAAGAGTAGCAAGCCACGGAAGAGCTGGGCATCACACCCTTATCTTCGGGTCAGGGAGAAGAGTTTCGTGAGGCAACGTCAGCCTTTCTCATCCGCTTTCGGACCAAGGATTGGAGAAGTCGTCCTTTGAGGTTCTTCTGGTGACCTCGTAAGGACAAGAGGCCCGTTAGCTCGCTTAAGTCGGGGGTGAAGAAGTCATCTCCTCCCTCCTTTTGAAGTTCGTCCGGTGACCTCCTGAGGAAAAGAGGCCCACATCTCGCGAGACACGAGTTCGACAAAGTAGCTCAACCCGCCTATGATTAATCAAGGTCAGCAAAAACTTCCCCGAGTTTTCCCCACTTTACCCTCGAGTTTCTAAGGAAGTAAATCACTCTTTACCCTCAATCTCCCATTATAAACATTCCCTAACCATGGTTATCAAATTAGTATTCGGAGCTTAAATCCGCCTTATTTATGAACCCTATATATATATATATATATATATATATATATATATATATATATATATATATATATATATATATACATATATATATATATATATATATATATATATATATATATATATATATATATATATATATATATATCTATATTTATTGTTGTGCCTTTTATTTAGTGTGTATTAAAATATATTTTTGTCATTGTGTTTGTTATATTCCTTGGTTACGAAGCTGACGCTATCTATTCAACTCGCACTCTTAGAACAATAACAGATATCGCCTTGCTTGGCCTACCTTAGAGCCTGTCTGCTCATATTCACGTACACTTGGCCACAGTTTGACATATATGACATATATGAATCGTTTATATTTTGAATTTAATGAAGATAATTTAGTTTTTTCCTACGATTGATTTGTTACAGTGCTGAAAACTTCCTTGTCACCATGGGGCCTGGTATCTTTTATTTTTTCTTTATAAATATACATATTATAGATATAGTATGTTGCAAGGTGCAGCGAGTCGAATAAGTGTGTGTTGTTAGATTTGTTCGATAGGTAAACATATTTATTATATTCCATTGATAGTTAGGATATTTTTTCAAGGAAGTCTACAACTAAATTATTTTGTTCCCATCATTTTGTTTCTTCACTTTGACAGATTCTCGTAATCTTTCCGAACTTATTCTTTAGCAGCACTACGATTCTGATACATAACTTCGATGTTCCTCACAAAATAAATTCTCCAATGTACCTTGTTTGGGCCTAGTAGTGTCTTTTGCATAATATTCTAAAGTACTTACTCCTTTTCTTTCGATTGCTCTTTTATATCACTTTCCTTATTTCTCTCTTTCTGTTCTACCTGTTCCATAGCACAAATTTGGCGGCCAGCAGAGGGACCGAGAGATACTCGAGCGAAGGATGGAAAATTGCTCTAATTGAATCAACCGTAATATTCGTTTTATTCATCCTGACGTGAATAACCTTGAACAATGCCTAATTTATTCCTATATGGTTTCTACACAAAATTGAAAAAAATTGATTTTCTCTGGCAAAAATTTAGATAAGATGCAATAGAAATGCAGGTGTTCAGATGTTTTTAGGCGTAGCTCGTTTCTAGGATATGGAAAGAGGTATGGGAATGGGTTGAACTTAAGATTTTTAAATTATGAATAGACATATCCGTTTTATATTTAATGGAGTGCTCGCAGATTGTATATATTTCTTTTTCTCATTAAGCGCAGAACCTTCCTATGCATGACACTTAGGCTTAGGGCAATTTAATTTCTAAACAAGCGTGCTACTCATTTCAGGTGGAAGCTTGTCATTACATCTAAAGGACATTCCCATTTTGAAGTTATTGATAAAGACAAATCTAATGGTGTGTTCAAATAATTTTTCATTAATTCAAAATAAAATCGTGTGCCGGTAATACTACATATTTTTTTTTGTTACGAAATTCAATTTTAGGGAGCTTGGGGTGATATATATATATATATAATGTTTAAATTAGTCGAAAGGGATTTAAAACTCTTGAATATGGAAAAGGTTATTGACTTAAAAATGTATTAGAAATTCAAATTCTCTGTTGCTCAAGGTTAAATTAGAAGATTAAATTTATGCACGGTTTACTAGGGTGATAATGAAACTTAATTTGTCTCAAATGTCATAGCTACGGAAAAATTTAACCGAAGCAGAGTGAAAGTTGCTTTGCGGTAAACGTATGTATGGAATAAGGATCAAGAATGAGAAAAATATTTGTAGGAATGGGAAGTAATTATCTTAAAAATCTATGTTGTGGTGTAGTCTATTTAGATACCTCAGACACTTTGTCGAGTCCATTTCTTTACTAAAAATAATAAAATGTATTCTGAACATAATTATATCAGATAAAAAAATGTCGTAAAAGCAAATGGGTAACGTCTTATATGCAAGCTGCTCAAGTAAGGCCTCAGCTGATGATAAATCGCCGAATGGTCAGTGGTTCACGTTTCGATGTTGCATAACTATTTTAAAGGATCCGAGAAAGTTGGTACATCCAAAACTGAGCTAGTTAACGATGACTTAGCATTAGTATGTATGATGACAATTCTCTGTGCGGAATGAGCCTTTGAGATCGAACGAAAATTGCAACATAAATAGACAGAGGGTAACCGGGTTAATGCATTATTTAGAACCGTCTGTCGCAGACAGCTTTCGCATCTTCTGAATTCATGTGAAGCTTCCCCCTAATTTGGCCATCCAAATTTAGTAGAAGCGACGTCGACTGGCCTGGGCATGTGCAAATCGTAACTGGCCCAATTTTCAGTGTAGATATGTTCTATAATCCAACAATCCTCCATTCCAGTTGTCCTCGACAACAAGCAAGTCTAAAGAAAGCAGAATGCTAGGTGGTCAGTGGAATCGTCAGTGTATAGGGCCATAGTTAAAGATTATGCTCTTTTCTAATGGTATTGGCCTATATTTCAATTTCATGGGTGGTTCAAAGCACCGTTTGTTATAACACTGTGAATTAAGAAAAGTACCAACCTGTCCTGAGATATTACATGCTGCCCTCAGCCTGACAGCTCTCCAGAAATGCCCGGTGTTATTTACCAGTAATGGAATGCTCATGTCACAAGTCTGCGTTTACAGTGGTTATGACACAAAAAAAAGACGCTGAAAGACTGGCCCCCACAGTCACCGGATATGAATTTACTTGAAATTCTCTGCCAGGACCTGGAAGGGACCGTAAGAGGTCGTCAGTAAGCATCCAATAAGCAACTCAAGTCATAGTAATTACCAAAGATTGGATCAGCATAGGCTATACTAGGCTATGCTATACTAACCAATACTACGCTCTGCTAGGCTAGGCTATTCTCTACTATTTTAGATAATTAATTAAATCCCTTCACTCGTCTCCTTTTTCCTTAATTTTGCCTATATGCGGCAACCAACTAAAACACTCTTCTGTTCTTAATATGCTACTTCGGGATTGGAACAAGCCCTGATGACGTCATAAACAAATGAGGACAGCAAAGGGAAGAGACGTTGTTGGTTGCGGAGCATGAGAGACGAATTCGAGTTCAACTGTTTTTGAGGTGAGTGTCTTATTGTTTGTTTAATTAATCAAATTAAGTCGAAAGTTATTCTTTTGCGAAGTCTTATTTCTTTCAATATAGGACGATTAAGGCTCAAATTTGTCCAATTTACTCTCCGAACTCAAGAGAGTCCAACAAATCTACGTGCGACTTTCCTGTGTATATTATTGTTTATTAATTTGTGTATAGTATTGTTTTTGTATTTTAAAATGAGCTTAACTAACGAACTCAAATTATAAATTAAGGCCTTAAAGATTTCCTTAACTAAGGTGCTAAATAATGCCCTTAAAAAAGAGAGAACCATTCTTTCAGTTTCTTATCTGCAAGAAACAATAAATGACCTTAAAAATAACCTAGATTCTCTCAAAAAGTTACAAAAATATTTGAAGTAAAGAGAGCATTGGTAAGGAAGACCTTGACAGATAATTAGAGTATTTTTCAAATCTAGAAAAGGATTATAATGATAAGATCTTGATGGGAATCAGGACCTTAAACTCTCTTCTAGAAGAGAAAACCAACGCCATCAGTAGCTCTGATCACGAGGTAAGGCAAGTTCATCCTCCTCCCTTTGAATGTAAAGTTACCTGAACTAAAAATTAATCAGTTTTGTGACACTAGCCACGATCCATTTTCATTTTTTAGATTTCACTCCAACTGTGATAATGCCTTTAATAGTGTTTCAGGAGTGGAAAAATCAGTTAAGTTGATTTATTTAAAATCTTATTTGCTAGGTAGAGCTGCGGCCATTGTAGAGAATTTTCCAATTGATGACAGTTCCTATGACACTGCATGGCAGTTGTTAATAGAAAAGTTCTTAGATAAAAACCTTCTTATTAATGAAATTCTTTCTGAAATTGTTAACTGAAAATCGTGTACTACCTTGGAACATACCCTGGACTTTTTGTCCTATATTAAAGTAAAATTGGCTGCACTTTAAAATTTCAGTTACTCAGTAATATAGTAAGGTCTAAATTATTTATTCCTTTCTTAAAGGAACTTTGTAGAAAATTAAATGATAATTATCCATCTGTCAAACTCATAATTGATAATTATGTTAATATTTATAAACTACTAAATCCTAGAGCCAAACCAACCCAAGCTCCAACTAATATGCCAAACTTGGCTTCCCTTGAGTAGAAATCTGCATCTAAACCACCTAAAGTCCAAAGTCCAAAAATTCAATGGTAGTAAAAGTTTTGAGCCATCAGCATGTAAATTTTGCTCTTTACTAAATCATTCATCTTTACATTGTAAAAAATATGGCAACTGGGTCCTCTTTTCCATCTTTGATAATTTCTGAGGAACATGCAATTGGTGAAGATTATTAGGAAGAAATCAGGGAAAGTTTATTAAATTCTTAAGAACTTAGAGATGTTATAGTTAGTAAGTTTAAAAAAGAATGGTATACTAATTATCTCCTTACATTAAGAGATAAACATAGAGATTCATTTTGTATAAATAAACCTAATTTACACGAACCTCAATATTTGCACGTAGGTTTAGTTGTCCTGATAAAACATACTATTAAGCCTAGACCTTTTTGGAGTATAGGAAAAATTATAGAACTGCTGCCTGGTGAGGACAATTTGGTACTTGTTGTTAAAGTTCAAAAGCCTGATAAAGGTACACTAACTATTTCTGTTACTAACCTTAACCATTAAAAGTTGACAGTAACATACAAAAGGAGAACACTAAAGAAGCAGCAGCACTAGTACCAGAAGCTGCATCTTCCTTAAATGGTTCCTCGATAAACTCTATTTCGAGAGGTTCTGAGGATAGTGCAGTGCAGCAAATTTCTCTTCTAGTAATTCACCAGTTGGTCCCTT
The DNA here is from genome assembly GCA_963969495.1 of Ceratothoa steindachneri. Lineage (NCBI taxonomy): Eukaryota > Metazoa > Arthropoda > Malacostraca > Isopoda > Cymothoidae > Ceratothoa > Ceratothoa steindachneri. The sequence continues at coordinate 30,922,815 of OZ018324.1, forward strand.
TGTTTCAGGTTCTGGTAGTGACATACGGCGGAGAGTTCCTGTTCACAAAGCTACCTTAAAATTTAAAGATTCCCTCAAGGAGTGGATAACTTCTGATCCTGTGAACCTAAAAATTTCTTGTCCATCTTTAAAAAGGGGTCTAGTTAGTGACTTCTAACTGACTTAAATTGCTTGAAACTTGAGAACTTTAAACTTTAATTGTAAGCTGGAAACTTTAATTGTAAGCTTGAAACTTTAATTGTAAGCTTGAAACTTTAATTGTTAGCATGAAACTTTAATTGTAAGCTTAAAACTTCAATTGTAAGGTTGAAACTTTAATTGTAAGCCTAATTTAACATTTCTAACTTCAAACTTTCAGGTGGAATGTGCAGTCAACTAAAATAAGGTGCACCTCTTATAAATATACAAATTAACTTCCACATTCCGACCTTATACTTTGTCTAAAACTTGTACAATATCTAGAAAACAAGGTGGAACTGTGCAATTATAAATTTAAATTAGTTAACCTTATTTACTAATTTATATTTGAGGAGGGAGGGAGTAATTTGGAAAATTAATTAAATCCCTTCACCCACCTCCCCTTTTCCTAATTTTGCCTCTATGCCGCCTCTAACTAAAACTCCCTTCTGTTCTTAATATGCAACTCGAGATTGGAACAAGACACGATGACGTTATAAACAAATAAGGACAGCAAAGGGAAGAAACGTTATTGGTAGCTGAGCATGAGAGACGAGTTCGAGTTTGACTGCTACAGCGGCAAGAAGACTAACGCTCAATTCTAAATTCCGCGATTGAAGTTGTTTTTGAAGTGGACGAAGAGAACAATTTCGACCCTCATATGTTCCATGAATTTAAATTTAGAAGTGAGTGTCGTATTGTTTGTTTAATTAATTAAACTATGCTATGCTAAAGTATGTGGCTATACTCTGTTATTTTCGGCTATGCTATGCTATATTATTTTGTGCTATGATATGCTATACTATGCTATGTTATAATATGTTATGTTATACTATGCTATGATATACTATGATATGCAATAATATTTTATAATACACTATGCTTTAATATAATATGGTATAGTATGCTATACTATGATATGCAATAATATTTTATAATATACTATGCTCCAATCTTTTATGGTATATAATGCTATACTATTGAATACTGTGCTATTAATGTGTGTCAATCTTTTCAACGTTCTAATTACATAAATGATGGTTGCTCAAATTTTGCTTCACTACTTATGAATTCTAAAGTTATATTTTTATTTTAATATAATTTTATTTGTACTTGGGTAGCTACTTAAAAGTTTTGACTTATTTTTGTCATCTTGGGGAATTAAATGACTATTATTATATTAATGATTATATCTATTTCACTTTTTTTCCTTATTTCACCGTTTGAAACATATTCATCAGTATGCTGAAGATTACGTGGCCTTCATTACTACCCTCCTACCAGTTTGATTTTACTTACAATTGCTTTTAAAATTAGACCAAGACTGGCGACCTTCACACATTTGAACTCCTCAATTGAAAATAGCATTGTTGCAATCTTAATTCCTAACTCTGGTTGACGTTCTGAAATGTATATGCCAATCTTACAAAGTATATTTACCCTAAAGTGCTTGGAAAGTGGGAACGAGGAAACAGTTCTTTTCTAGCCTCCGTTGTGAATTAAAGTCACAATCTTAAAAAGATCCAAAAGAACTGGGAGCAGGCCAAAAATATATCCCTTAGGAGAAGAGAGCTACAGGGCTAAGACACTTTCATTACAAAACTAGACAACCTGTTGATATCCTCAGGCGCAAGTGTAATTTTTTTTTCTGGGAATTTCGCTGCACTGGTTGCAAAAACGAAACTCAATATAAATTTAAATCGTCAATGGAGATGAAGATCTCTGTGAAAGAACATGCTTTCATTAAAGGTCAGATAGAAATAATTAATTCTTTTAGGCCGAATCACGGTTCCTTTCAAGATTAACTTGAGTAAAATAGACAAGTCAATAAGTAAAAGCTACAAGAAAGTGAAGAAAGAAGAGTTGCTTACTATAAGTAGGCCAATGTTTTAATGCCATCAAGTGAAATAATTTTCTCTTCTGAAGAAAATAAAGAACAAATAACTGATGTTAAAGATGGAAAGGATGGAATTTATGAAGTGACATTAAAAATACCAACCACATCATCAAATTCCATTAAAAAGCAACCCGAGAATTATTTTGGAGGGCAATAACATCATAACTATTCGGCCGATTCTAACGAAATTTGAAAACCTTATATTGTTTTACATTCTCTTTCAAATAATATAATTGCGAAAGTCCTTTAATGGTTAGCCCAGGAATTATTTGGTTTTAGCATAACATTATAACAATTCAAACGATTCTAACGAAATTTGAAACCCATAAGATGTTTACATTCTCTTTCGAATAATAAAATTGCCAGGGTCCTCCTAAGGTTACTCCGGGAATTATTGAAAGTTTTAAAGGTCATACAACAGAATAAGTGAGGGTACGCAACTTTTTGGTCAGCAGATCTTGTTAACCTTGTTCTCTCATTACATTAATATCTACGGACGAAGAAAATATATAAAGTGAAGGGTAAGGATGAACGAATAGGGCATTTGAACTCACTGGCTTATGAATATATATATATATATATATATATATATATATATATATATATATATATATATATATATATATTATAATATATATATATATATATATATATATATATATATATATATATATATATTATATATATATATATATATATATATATATATATATATATATATATATATATATATATATATATATATATATATATATATATACATATATATATATATATATACATATATATATATACATATATATATATACATATATATATATACATATATATATATACATATATATATATACATATATATATATATACATATATATATATATACATATATATATATATATATATATATATATATATATATATATATATATATATATATATATATATATATATATATATATATATATATATATAAATATATACGAAACTTATAAGATCCGAGATACAAACTTTTGCAGATAAAACAACTGTAGAAGAGGCAATGTGTACAAATAAAGGAAACTGACGAGAGATAGAGAGAAGGATACCGCTACCAAAGGGTAGAAAAAACACAACAGCAAGCGCGTAGGAGGGAAATGATTAAATTGAGAGAGAGAAAGGGAAAAAATGAGAGAGAGAGTGAGAGACTTTGCCAGAGGGATATAGTTAGAAAAAGTGATAGCTATAGAAAAATGAAGAAACGTATACCACCCAACTCATTTTCCCACAATGAGGTACTAAGGTCAGTATATGGATACAAGCAGTCGTAGGAAGAAGTGAAAGGCGGAATTTACCATAGATAGATAGATAGAAATTATATCCTTAAGGAAACCAAATTTTACACATACAATCACAAGTACCTCCTGCTTTCGCAAAAAACTTGAGAAGAGCACAAGAGAAAGGAGGAGAAAGTAGAGTATTAGAAAATTTAGGAATAGTTTGAGGGAAAGAGTAAGTAGGGAAGAGGTCGAAGGAACCAGTCGTTTATTCTAAAAACACAGGTTGGTTGGCAGGAAGAAAGGAAGAAATATTAAGGGTATAAAGAACGAAAGAAAGAAGAATTAAAGACCAAAACTAATTTAAGTGAACTAATAATGGAAAGAGTAATGTTACCCTTGAACAACACTGCGCAGTCATGGTGGTGGATGAAGAAATATTGAAACATATGTGGTCTTAGTTATTTCATTCGTGAAAACACCTTTAAATGGATTTGGGGAATTAATATAAAAAGCTAAGAATCATTTTAAATGTTTTAGAAATTGGTTAATAAAAAATTCAGCCTGCAATGAAATATAAAATTCAAAAAGCATCCACAAAATATATAAACTTAGTAAATTATTAAAAAAAATGTATGCTGCAAGAAATTTCTTTAGAACAAAATAAACTAAAACTTATTGTTTTGTGTGAAAATCTAAAGGAGAATTTATCTCCTTTTGAAGCAGAGGAAAATTTTACATTTCACTTGTATTATATTGCATCATAAAAAGAAAAATGACCTAGTACATAAAATCTGAAATCTATTGATGACATTGAAATGACTACTGATGTTCGAGAGGTCACATTATATTGCATGGGTGAGTTTTTTTGTTATAGAAGTTAGAAAACATTTTTTCTGCCTAAATCAGGCTACTTGCAATTTCTGCCTGAGAATTATTAAAGCACGGTTCGATAACCGTGCTTCATGTACCCCACACTTCCCATGAATTTGTTGTACTCCTACACCATCTTATCACTACTTTCGAATAGGTATTATCTTTTGCCTTCTCTACAGGGGTATAGTCTGCAATATTAGATGCCAGCTGAACGGTTCTGTTGTCTTACATTTTTACAACAATGATATTTGATGCAAGGTTGGCCCTGCAATCATATCAGACTCTTCCTTCTGCTTTGGCTCTTTCTCAAAACTTACGAGTTTTTTAAGGGCTATACCATTTTGTTTGTGCTGATTGTGCCCGAAGCAAGTATCCCATAGCCCTTGGTTCTTTCATGAACTTGAGAGAAGTAAAATGATAGTCAAAATATACCTTTCTGGAAAATGGAAACCTTGAAATTCTCTTAAAACTACCGATAATTCTCATTTCCCCTTACACTTGACGTTGCTCACTTCTCCACATTTTACTTCTGCTTCCAGTTGTGATGGATTAAGCATACTTTATGTTCTATAAAAAAAATCATCAGGTTTTTTTTCGGGAAAACTTTTAGGATCAATAATATCCTTGCCTAAATATAAGGGTTTTGAGTCGATTGCTCGAACCTGAATTATCTCTTAAAAGCTAAAAAAAAACAACAAAACGAATGAGGCGTATATTTCACTTTTACCAGTCAGAATTTTAAGGACACTTGTTGAAGTGTAGAAAAAGTGCATAATGCATCATATAAGAGTTGTATTTAAAGGAAAATGGGTACAAATTATATTGAAAATATTTTAACAGGCCAATTCAATAGAACCACCATTAGCCTCAATAACTCCTCTAATTCGGGGTCGGAAGTTTGGCCTTTCCGAATCCGACGATCTTTATTTATTTCGGACATAGTCTTTGATATAGACAGAGTACGCATAAGAAGCTCTTAAATTTTCCAATAAAACTCTAAACCATCTCATAAAGGTAGAATAACCCAAGCTTGGATGCGTGCCAATTTCCTCGGTTATGTTCTTCCACAGACATGACCTCCTAGCGCACCCGACCTCAATCCACTAGCCTATTAGCTATGGTGCGTCGTCGAGAGAGAGGTCAATCTTAATCCCCATAGTACTATTTACTATCTCTCCACCGCTATAACAAAAATTATGTCTGAAATTGATGAAGATCATCTCATTCAGGCATGTCAAGGATTCACATTCAGTATTCAAACAGTCATTGTATTGGCTGCATTTGGTGGTCTTTAATTTATGCTTTTCTAAATTGGACTCATAATACGGTTCACTTCTATCAGAAATAGTGCGTTACTTGCTCCAAGCTGCTCCGCTGGGTGATAAGGTTTGGGTCTCTATCTTTGGATAGAAAAGCCTCCAGACTCTCCGTCGGCACAAAAACACAACCACCTTAAAAAGAAATTCGGTCAGAATTTTGAAATGTTCTTTATATTTTTCATCCAATATAAGTGCTTAGGATAAAAAAAACAGCGTTTTCTAACACAATTTGTTAATTACATGTTACAACAAAATTATTAGTGTACAATGAATAATGTAATTAATAAAGGTAAGTACATGTAAGTTGGATAATAGGTCAGAATTTTGCCGGATTCCTGGAATGATCTTCCGTTGGTTCTAATTCCTTATAGCTCAGCAGTAGGGATATCTCTCTTCAGAGTCCAACAGTAGTCAGCCATCATGACTGCAACCAAGCGTCCTTCATAACCGATCTCCATCTGTTTCCATAATGTATACTAAAGATACCCCACGAGCACCAAAAACTGCAGACACACTCACACACTGTCGTACGTCTAAAACGAGACGATTTTCGTTTGTGGCCATGGCCCAAACAGAATCGCGACCTATGCAGAATGTAGAGATAAGTAGCTTATATATACGAATCCTCAGAAGACTTAGATAATACTTTGCCTGGCATGTGATCACTACATGCACAACATAACTATTTACACACATACACCCAACAAGAACCATCTAGTCTCAATAAGACTTACATACAAACCTCATAAAAAAACACAAGGGCAACTTTTGACAGGCTTATAAATTCAACCCAGACCAAAATCTCCCCAAAACTAGAGCCAAAATCAAAGACAAGAAGCTGCACAGGTTCTATCATAACAGCCGCAAACTACAACTACACCTTTATATATATCACTAGTACGACCACTCCTCACATATGTACTAGTTACACTCGAAGTAGCTAGTCAATCATGACAACGCCCAAACTGCTCTCCTATGTACACAGGCATGTCGAAAATACAAGTAAACAACAAACTAATAGCATTTAATACATACAGCCATACCCGCATAAAACGAGAGTTTTGGTAACTTGCAAAAGACGCTCCACATTCTACCATATACACGACATGCAATACGCTGCGATGACGTTAAGATATCTCGCAGCCCTCGACTACCCTCAACCAACAACTATCCATACAGCAGATAAAAGCAACATGAATAGCGCGTTTTTCTATTAAGCGCCTCTTCTCCCGCTCCCCATCTTCCCAACGGCCCAGGCGAACCCAATACCACGTCACCTAAACTCACAAAAACACGCTGCAACGTTATATAGTTACTGACATCTCAACAATTCTTATTCCCTCTAAATAAGTTCCGAACCTTTTTCTCTTCTAATACACGATCATTGTCTTCCACACAGTGATACCTATACAGTTCTTTCCTTTTACAAGTCGACTCTATGAGATAATTCTTGCTCAAACCAACTAAAAATCTAAAATCTTTGCTGAGAACTTTGTAGCAACTAGTATCCAAAGCATTTTTTCTGCTTTAGTACCTTTTAGCATTACCGAATAAAGTTACTTTAATTTTATATATTTCCTAGTTTTTTCATTCAAAGTTTCACTTGAATTTACTTCTTTTTATTTTTTTTTAATGTATTCAAATTCTTAATGTAATACATAGATTCAGTTCTCGCTAAATAACATGCGTTGTTAAATGGACACAAAAGCATTCAACATTGCATATATACAAAGTTTTAGCAAAGAAATAGAAAATTATGTAGGAAAAAACTAATTTTTCAGAAATTTAATAAAACAACAAAGCTTTCACTGGACAATTTGATTATAGATAAGGAAAATGGGAATGGGTAAACAAATGAGGATATATGCAGATTAAAAAGAACGAGTAAATTGATCACAAGAGAATAATATAAAAGTCAAATGGTAAGGATAATAATTACACATGGCTCAACAGATGGAAATAATGGCTGCATCTTGCATTAAAACCACCAGGAACAAAGTCTTGTAGACTACCTTGTCTTCCTTAACTAGAGGAAGTAAAAGAGTTGTCCTACAAACGCACTGCGAAAATGACCTTAATCCACATGGAATCTTTTCTTTGCAAAATAGGCTGAAGTTAAAGATTAAGAATTGCACCACTCCCCTGATAAGTACCAGTGGTGTCGAGGAATAGGTCACTCCCCAGACAATACGTCTATGTCATAGAATTGCTCATAGTCTGGTTCAATAATTATTCTAGTCCTTGATCTGGACACACCGCTTTTGTTTAAGTCGATGGTATTGACCCTATGACTCAATCTACGATCATATATATATATATATATAGGTAGGCTTTAATTCCTACTGAACGTGCGAAAGCTGGTTAGAAGCGTGTTGTGCCGTAGCCAGGATTCTCACTATAAAAGTTTGTGATTGTTAAATTCTAAGAGTGCATAATACAGGTTGAATAAATTAGCCGAAGGGATTCTTAATTAAAGTCTTGCCAAGGGTACGTCAAAAAGGGAAGGGACAAATAAACATACGTACAAAAATTAACTTTACTTTACAAAAAAATAATAATTAGGAGCAATAGTTAAACGGGCATTCAGGTAAATAAGGATAAATATTAAACACTGACGTTAAGCGTCAAGATTTATAATGACTCAATGGGAGTATCAATCACTGTTAATTAAATAGGTAATTTAAGAATAGAGGGACACTGGGTTTACAGATTACCATTAATTGTGATGGATTGGAGAGACGACTACTTAGGTCCAGACGGGGTGGTTCGGGTGGCGTTAAGACGAGTTCTCGGGGAGAGGCGGGAAAAGACGACGGGTTCGGGGCTGCTGACTGCAGTTCCGGTTAGGTCACTCCTAACTGGATGTGACTTCAACAAATAGTAACTTCAAGTAACTATTTGGATCTTCCTTTTTCTTTCTCAAGTTACGTTACGTGACAGAGCGTATTCTTCTAGTCACAGACTCTGCGGGGTGGGATTTGCCTCAGGAACACTTTGAGACAGCGACCAAGTTAACTCTGCGGCGCGTTGGCAGTCGATACGTTAGAGCAACGACTCTCGTTCAACGTGAGGGTTACGCGAGAAGGTTTGAAACACTGCTCTAGAGGGATGAGCGGCGTTGGCATTTATACCGCGGACTGTGTGAAATCGAGAGAGAGATTCCATTCACGACAATTCGCTTATCGCAGCGCCTTCTGGACAATCTCCATGGTATCATAAAGAAGGCAAATAGAATTTAGGCTTCTTTGTGAGATAGGCCTTCTTTCGTCAGAGTTCCTTTTGCCTGTTGGGGAAGGGTGGGGGGGAGAGAGAGGAGACGGAGGTCAACTCAAACGACAAATTTCTTTCGTTCCCACGATTATCTGGCAGCATGCGAGTATGTACGTTGCATAACCTCACAGTCTATATATACATATATTTATCTATTGGTTGGGAGGAAAGAGATAAAAGCCACGAGAATATGTATATATACAGTTACATACACATATATCCTCTAATGTACGTACGCGTCCTTTGCTACGTAGAATTACGTTCACTTCATAAAAGTAATCCGTTGATTACGAGGTATAAGAGTGCGATTTTAATACAAGGACCGATAGCATTTAATAAGTTTACCAATTTGTAGTTCAAGGATATATTTAAAGAGTGAAAACCAAAAATATAATTTTTAATAAGTCACTAGTTAACATATATATACATATGGCAAATATAGGAAATGTAAATAAGGCTAATAGTGACACACTATAGAAAATTAGCAAGGGGGTAACTTTAATTACTTGTTAATTACCTTTTAAATATGATACTATGAATCAGTTATACAGAAGGAATATTTAAAAGTCGGAAAGCGGCTCGATTAACGTGAGATGCAATCGTTTTACCTTAAAGGGAGTCCTCTAGGAAATGGACTCCTTTAGCGAGTGGCGCGGCGGAATGGAGACGGAAAATGTTCGTGATTCTCGGTCGAATATCCTGATAGTGACGAGGATGAAGAGGGAAGGGGGATCTAGAAGACAAGTTTACGATCCTCCTTGAAGACAAACGAAGGCACCTCTTCTCCAGAGAAGTGCAACCTCCAAAAATTGAGACTCTGACGCGGCTCCGCGCGAAATCTCACACGGGGAACTAGAGATCCTTGAAGGGGGGGTTCTGATGAGACGAAAAGAATCCAAGCCAGTCCTTTCGGGACAAAACGATTCGAGGCTTTTTTCTGAACAGAGTAAGCCTTCTCAGAAGATATAGATCTGCCTGGTGAGATCCAACCTCTATAGTATTTGCGAATACCAGGGATTCGGAGAAACAGATACTCGATCTGAACCGAACGCGACAAGATCTCAAACTCAATCTGCCGATCTTTGAAACATCGACGGTATTTATATGACTGCCATTTTTTTGATGTTCAATCGCTGGAAAGCACATACGTCTGAAAGAATGCTTCCGGCGCCGAGAGGGATTAGCTTTTTGTCGCCCTTAAGCGGTCTTAATCGTCTCCAACGATGTGGGTGGGAACTTTTGGCTATCCTTTTCCCGAATATTTAGATTAGCATTTCATCGGCGAGGTGAAAGTTTTTAGCGCTCAGCTTAACTGATATTCAGATTCTTTCTTCTTTTATTTTTCTCCTTGGATACCGTGTTTTTTTTTTACTCTACATGGAATTAAAGTTAAGAGACATAGGGAGGGAAGGAATTCAAGAAACAAAAAAGTGGGTATTCATTTTGGCGTCCCCTTTTCCCTTACATGCCTCCCTTTCAAAGATGACGTTTTTTTCTGACACGAAGGGGAAGGAAAAAGGGCATCTCGACAAAACTCTTCGATATTAAAATTTCCGTCGACACGGCGGCCATAGAGGCACAGACAGGATTTGCTCCGTTTGATCCCAGACGAGAGATAAAACTTGTACATACAAGATTAATGGGTAATAAATTACATAATTAAAATATATATATAGTTTCATGTAAAAGCAATACCACAATTTAGAATAAGGAATCAATTAAGCGGAGGGACAATCCAGGAAATAAGAAAAAAATCAATAATGACAGCACACATATACAAGCAATACATTAAAATACGGGCGTACACACACACGCACAAAAATAAATTTTACATGAGAGAGCAACGAGCTTGAATATATACATAAACTTATAAGATGTGTGGATTTCTACCTTGGGGGAGGAGGGTCATCTACTGGATTTCTACTAAGACTGTCTGCTACACAGTTTTTACTACCTTTTAAATTCCAAATTCGGAATTGATATTCCATTAATAGCAGACTCTAACGCATAAGCCTTCAGTTTTGGCTCTTACAATTTCTTAAGTACGCCAAAGGAAGGTGATCCGTTTCGATCACGAACTCCTGGCCTATCAGATATATTTTCAATTTCCGGACACCAAAATCTATTGCCAGAGTCTCAAAATCTATTACTGCATAGTTTCTTTCGCGCAGCAACAGCTTCTGGCGTGCATAAGCGATACGATAGCTATTCACATCTTCTTCCTACTGCAGCAACACGCAACCCATGCCATCGTTGCTGGCATCATTGCGGATTCCAAACAATTTGTTCGGGTTCAGAAGTCACAATATGGCAGCAGATATCAGCCTATCTTTCGTCTGATGGAAGTGGAAAATTGCCTTGGGGCTCCAAACGAGAGAATCTGGGGAGTTTTTCTTAAGGAGGAAGTTTAGGGGGGACGCTAGGGGGGCAAAGTTGGGGAAGAAGCGCTGGGAGAAGAAGGTTGAGCCCACAAAGGAAGATAGCTGCTTCTTAGTACGGGGAAGGGGCTTATCTTAAATGGCCCTGACCTTTTCTTGCTGGGGCGGTATTTGGTTTTCCCCAATTTGAAATCCAAGGTACTTGATAGTGTCGTAAGCAAAATGACACTTGGAAGGAACCATGGTCATATTATGCTCTCGAAGCATATTATAGAGGGAATGAAGGGAGAGTAGATGTTCATCCCATGTGTGTGTAGCTGCGTACACATTAGAAAAATAGAATGACACATTATTGAGACCATCTTAGAACAAATGTAGGCTCTGGTCTATCAAGGGGATCGGTTTGGCATCGTAAACCTTCACGGCGTTAAGTTTTCGAAAGTCCACATATATTTGAAATGACTGGTCTGGCTTCCAAACCATAACAATGGAAGAACAGTAAACTAACGAGGAGGGTTCGATTATTTCTAATTTTAGTAAGTTTTTGACCTCCACATTGAACGTGGATCGCAAATGAATGGGCCGGAAGTAGGCCTTTAACAACGCAGAAAACTGGGCTTTCTGGGCGCGCTCCAAGTGGGGATTTAGATCGATCTCTTTATAAGTTTCGGGGAACAACGGTAATGGGTCGTTATCATCAGCTTCTACGCGAACTGTCTGGACTAGGTTAAGAGGTTCGAAGGGATAAGAGGCTTCTATAACGGCCCCTTCATCCTGAGCAACAATATTGTCAAGGGAGGCGCGGCGGTGGTAACGTTTGAGTATGTTGACGTAAAACACTTTGTTACCGGAGGGCGTCTGGATGAGGTAGTCCATGGGGCCAGGGGCTTCGAGGAATGAAAAGGGGCCTTTCTATTGGGAAAAAAGTTATTTGCCTCCGTGGGCAGGAGAAGCAGGACCTCGTCACCAGGCTTGAAACGTCTTTCTTTTGACTTAATGTCAAAATGGGTCCTGTTATAGGAGCGGGGGATACATAGAGAGCACGTTGAGGATTGGTTAGGAACGGAGGGGGCACGGAACAGCAGTTCACCCTCAACGAGGTAGGATACCTACTTGTGACCACAAGTGGATTCGCACTCGTTGATCTTCGACTTTTCCAACAATGGTTGTAGGGAAGGACACTCATTCTGTGCCTTCACAAAAAACTCGTTGTCCAGAGTCTCGTACTCGTGGCCCCGTAAGGGGCGCGGCGATTTGCCATCCGGGCCGCCGTGCTGACGGGATCAAGCGCTCCGTCCAGCCCCAGCTTAGCCTCTCTTCCTTCCTTCAGATAGACTGTATTTCTCCCCTACCTCGTCGCTTTTCATACAACCTTTCCCACAGCTTTCTTTGGTCAGACTCTAATTTCACAGGGTAGATGCTGACCTTCTTCTCAAGTCAACCGTCCCGGATCAGGGCTGAGGGTGGAGGGCACAATGTTCCCTAATCCCTGAGCTCCGGTTAAGGATGTTTTTTTTTAACAATCTGCTTCATCCCCACCCATACCTTCCTCATATCCCTTTCATCCTCAATTCACTGTCTATCCTTGATTTTACGCCGTCTCAAAGGTGGAGCAGCCATGCCGATGGACTGCCAGGCCACCAGGTGGGAGAGGTTGTCCAAATGGCGGCGCCTGCCTCTGCCGGGCCTGCAAGCACCTCTAGCGGTGCAGGCTACTGCGAGAGGTGATGCGCGATTGCATCCCGTGTAAAAAAGAGGGTCACCATGCCTAATGATGAATATAAAAAACCCCCAACCCCCAACTTCCCCTGTAACATCAACGGAGCCGCCCTCGGGCAGCTCCACCGAAAAAATGGAGGTCCCCCCCCTTGTGCATGCGCAGGGGACCCTCCATAATTCTTTAACCGGAGAGGAGGCTTACTCCTCTCCTACGCCTACGAGCGTAGGGGACTCCCCCTCACCCCCTTCTCTGGAGGTACTTTCGGGCACCTCCCTATTTCCAGCGGCAGTCCCTACTTTTCTTTCTAAGGGGACTGCCAAGAAAGCCAGCAGGCAGCCCATTGCCGACCGCCCCCTCGTGTAAGCGGCTCGGTAGGGCAAACCCCCTTAGGGGGGAGAGGGAAGCCAGGCCCCTTTGGTCGCTTCCCTCAAAAGACCTGCTGGCAAGAATTTTAAACCTTGCCGGGGTCAAAGCCTGTGCCTCCCCACACAAGACTGGCGACACTGCCAAGGGGACCTGTGATGTCCTGGAAGGGGATAGCCAACTGGAGGCCCCACCTGTGATAGACATGGTCCTTGAGGAAACCCAGCCTCAGACGGTAGGGCCTTCCATGGGGGGGAATCCTGGCTCGGCGCCCAACACCGAACCCAAATCCACCCCTATGCAAGGTCCTCCTCAAACGGTTAGGGTTTCTGAGCCAGTACAAGGAGACGAGGGATCTCCTCCGACCGGTGCCCCTGCGACCACCAGGACCTTCTCCATTTCGGAGAAAGACCTGGCTGAGGCCGGTCCATCTTGCCTAGGGGCTTTTGACGGCGGAGGTGAAAGGCGGGTTCAGTCACCGCCCTCCTCTCCAAAAAAGAAAAGAAGACTTGGAGTTGCTCTCCATCCGCGGGGGCTGCGGGGACGGATGAGTCTGCTGCCACTCTGGCAAGCGACCAAGCCAAGATCGGCACATCCGGCCCCTCGGCGCCCCCGGTTGCGAAGCCCCACACTAAGACCAATAGCACACAGGGCGGAGCCTCGATGACATCGGGGCCCCTGATTCAGAGGTTACCTGGCGTTTTCTAGCCCGCTGGATTCAAACGCTTCCTCGTCATTCGCTCCACTGATGGCAGAATGTTGGCCAAGGGCAACATGATCCATCAGAGGAGAGGATTAGCTAGTGTAATTGGTAGAGAGCCGAAGGTGACCAGTTTCTCGGACCGGAGCCTTCTGGCGAATACGGCTAATCCCGCCGAGGCGGCCAAGATAAGTGCTCTTCAGACACTTTATGGCACCCCAATAAGTGTGATTCCGCACTCTACCATTGACTTTGTGAAAAGAGTAGTTTAAGCAGGGGAACTTGTTGACTACTCCATAGAGGACATCACCTCAGAGCTGGCCGACCATAGGGCAGTCAAGGTTGAACGTGTGATGAGAAAACAGGGAGGGGCCTCAAAACCCACCCCTACACTCTTCGTCACGTTCGACTGTGACAAGCTCCCTGAGTCGGTGCGTGCCGGTTTGTACCGCTAACGCGTGAAGGCATTCGTGCCACTGCCGCGGCGGTGCTATTACTGTCACCGGTTCAGCCATACGAATCGCTAATGTAGACGTGCAAAGTGAGGGTCACCCGAAGTCTGTGTAAATTGCTTCACGGCCGCACACGATAAGTCCAAATCGTGTGTGTCCAAGTGTGTAAATTACGGAGAGCCGCACTCCGCTTCTTCGAAGCAATGTGGTGCATATCTCCTCGAGAAATAAATCATAACCGTTCAAGCCCAGGATTGACTCTCATTCCGCGAGTCTAAAGACTTGGTCTTGGCGCGCCCGGCTCTGCCTGAGACCTCATATGCCTCAATAGTTAGAAAGACACCCTCTGCTCCTGGCCCATCCAGGCCAACTAGCACGTTTGTTTCCGCGCCAGTTCGGATCCCTTCTGCGGGCTCTACTAAACCCATGCGCTTCCCTGGTAAAGCTGGCAGCAAAAAGGGTTCACATTCGGCCCCGGCTAAAACCAGGGCTTCCCCCTCTTCCCCATAGCGTGAACGTTTCCCGAAGGCGAAAGGGCCACCCGCCTCCACCGAGTCGCTAGACTCACAGGAGGCAACACCGTTAAAGATGGTCGCTAGGCCATCTTCCGGGGTTCCTAAAGCTGTTCTCCGAAAGGAGGACAGCAACAAAGGAGCTTCGGCTTCTTCGCCCACGCCTAGTGGTGGAGCGAGTGGCTCGGAGACGGTGGTTCCTCGAAAAGAGGGCCCCCACCTCCAAAGCCGCAACGCCCGCCTATGGTTTCGAGCCGGAGGGAGGAAAAGACTCGCATGGCAAGCCCAACCTCCCCCAATAAGTCCTCAAAGGCGACAGCGCCTTCAGCGCTTTGTTCGGCCAACAGCGCTTGGGGTTCTGCCCCCGGAAAGCGTACGGCCATTCCCGTGAGGGTCTTCTGTTTGACGAGGGCCCCCGCGTCCCCTCCGAGCTAGCTCTGGAGGGTATATTCCTTCAATGGAATTGCCGTGGACTCCGGGCCAACTGAGAGGAGCTGCGGAGGCTCGTCTCGTCACGTTACCCGTTTGCTATCTTTTTGCAGGAGACCATGCTAGGCCCGTGCCTCTGCCCACCCTCCCGGGGTATAATGGTCTTGCGACACCCCCCCCCCCCAGCGAAATGGCCGGGCTGGATGATGCGCGGTTTATACCCGGCATGATGTATCCGTTCTTCCTTTCTCTTGAGATACCTCCTTTCAGGCAGTGGTTGTGCAGCTGCACCTGGATAGGAGGTATACTATCATTTCTGCAGACATCCCACCGTCAGCTGACTTCGACGCGGGACACTTTCGCCGCGTCGTGGCCCGGTTGCCGAGGCCCTGACTCTTGCTTGGAGATCTGAACGGCAGACATCCTCTCTGGGGAGATACTCCATAAATCCCAGGGAACAAGTCCTTGCCGATCTGATCGAAGAGCTTGAGATGGGTGTCCTAAACGTGGATGAGTTAACGCATCACTGTCCCAGAACCGCTTCATTTTCTTGCCTTGACCTATCTTTGGGCTCTTTGGATGCACAGCCTGATTTTGGAGTTGGGGGTGGTCGATGACCTCCATGGTAGTGATCACTTTCCCATTCAAATATCATTTTCAGGGCAACTGCCGCCTGAGAGACCACCTCGGTGGTGCTTGGCACGGCCGCGGTGGCCTGCATTTCAGGAAATGACTTAATTTTCTATCTCAGTCGAGGAGTTTAGGTTGTTAGATGAGGCCGTTGAGTTCTTCTCTGGCAACCTCATCGCCGCCGGCCTGACTACCATTCCTAGGACGTATGGCCGTTTTGCACGCCGACCACTCCCATGGTGGTCGGCCGAATGTGAGACGGCCCTCAAACAGAAGCGTTATGCCTACATGCGCTATAAGCGCCACCCGAACGAATTTCCTGTCGCTGAATTTCGTCGGGCTGGGGCTAGGTTCTGGTATATATCTTCTTAGGCGGGCATACGTGTCTTCACTTAACGGGAAGACTCCTTTAGTAGAGGTGTGAAGGTGAGTCAAAAGGATTCGAGGCAAGTTCTCGCAGGACCCCTCTCCCGTTCTCCAGGACAATGGGACAGCAATCTCGGCCCCGCATCCGTGGCGGAATTCTTCGTGCCCGCTCTTTCCGCATTCTCTAGCTGGGATGCTGCTCCGCCAGCATTCAATGCACGTCGTCATGTCACGGAAGGCCACCGGCTGGACTTTTTCTCCAGAGGCGGAGAACGCTTCAACGACAGGTTTACTGGAAGTGAGTTGCGCTCCGCTCTCGCTTCTTGTGCGGACACCACCCATGGTCCGGACGATGTCCCGTACGCCATTCATCGACTTCTGGGTGAGCAAGGCATTACCTTTCTGTTAGATTTGTTAAACAGGATCTGGGTGAAGGGTCTTCCCCAAGATTCCTGGTGAATCGCTACCGTGCTCGCCTTTCGCAAACCAGGGAGAGATCACTCTACTCCGACCGGTTTCCGCCCAATCTCTCTAACCTCTTGCGTGTGCAAGTTGATATAGAAATTAGTAAATGTTAGATTAGCCTTTTTCCTGGAAAGCGGATGCCATCTGTCTTCTGCACAGTGCGGCTTCCGCAAGTTCCACTCCACGTCGGATGCTCTGCTCCGACTGGAAAATGCCGTCTGCGAGGCTTTCCTTCGTAGACAGCACTACGCCACGGTGTTTTTCGATCTGGAGAAGGCCTATGATACCGCATGGCGATACGGTATCATGGAGACTCTCCACACGATGGGGGCGAGGGGACGCCTCCCAGTCTTTATATCTGAATTTTTGCGAGATCGTCGATTTCACGTACGGGTGGTGGGAGCTCTCTCCGGCCCAAAAGAGCAGGAAGAGGGTGTCCCTCGGGGAAGTGTCCTCAGTGTCACACTCTTTGCCCTGAGCATCAACAGGATCACCTTGGTGCTGCCGAAAGATGTTCTCGCTACGCTCTACGTAGATGACCTTTCGATCTCTTTTGGCACGGCTTAGATGCCAACTCTGGAGCGTGGACTCCAACAGGCATTGAACCGCGTCTCTCGCTATGCCGAAGCGCACAGGTTTCGGTTTTCTTTGGCCAATACTAAGCTGGGGCACTTCTGACGCCATCCACGGCTCCACCTCGACACAGAATTGTTTTTAATGGGGTGCGCCTGGATGTGGTTGAGTCGCACCGTTTCCTTGGTCTTGTATTCGACGGATGCCTCAACTGGGAGGCTCAAATTAGCAGCCTTAGGGTCTCTTGTACCCGCGCCATGGATATTCTCCGTTCCGTGACGTTTAGCGCTTGGGGCGCTGATAGGGCTACTGCCCTACTTTAAAATCGATGTTTGTTCGTTCGAAGCTCGACTACGGATGCGAGTTTTATGCATCCGCAGCCAAGCGTTTACTGCGGAAGATGGATTCGATCCACCACACCGGCCTCCACCTTGCGACCGGTGCCTTCCGTACTTTCCCCATTGAGAGCCTGTTGGTCGATGCTGGGGAGATGCCACTCACTCTACGCCGCGTGCAGTGCATCACTCGCCTGTACGCGCGAGCACGGCGTCTCCCTCAGTCGCCAACAGCTTTCACTGCATCCGCAGCTGATCTCGACGGTGCCTATGCCACCGAGAGACTCCAGTCCTACCCTAATCCCCTTAGGTTTAGGGCCAGAAAACTTCTTCGAAAGATAGATATAGCTCTCGGGCCGGTTGCGACCCTGGTTAGGCCCAGGACGCCTCCCTGGAGGGTACCAAATTTGGGTATTTGTCGCCACGCTTCTGCTCCCAAAGCTTGTACGACGCCGGGAGTATTGCTCTTGACCTTTTTGGAGCACACCTCGTGTCACGCTCGAACCGTGCCAGTGTATACGGATGGCTCCAAGTCCGAAAAGGGGGTCGTCTTTTACGCCGTATACCCTCTCTTTGAAGTCAGCGGGGCTATGCCAGGTGCTGCGTCTGTCTTCACGGCCGAGTTGGTGGCAATACACCACTTGGTACGGGAGATTACGTGAGGTGCCTGGTTTGGAGACCGGATTGTGATCTATAGCGACTCACAAAGTGCCATGAGTGCTCTCGGGGCATTGAAATCTACGTATTCCCTGGTTCACGATATCCGTGACGCCACGGTTTTGGCGAGCCGGGCAGATGTCGAGATTGTATCTGCTGGGTTACTGGACATGTAGGAATTGCAGGGAATGAGCGCGCCGATGAAGGGGCCAAAGAGTCTGCGAGGACTCTGCGACCGGACCAGCAATTCGCTCTTCCTCACACCGACTACATGGTAGGAATACGGGCAGCTCTTCGGACTGCTTGGAAAACAAGATGGAAGACGGTCGAAGGGAACTTCAAGTTGCGTGCCATTGCGCCGCAACTGTTCCCATGGACCTATCCCCCAATGCCGCGATGGCTTCAGGTCGCTTTCTGTCGTCTCCGAATCGGACACACTCGTGTGACGCATCGCTATTTGATGGAGCGCTCGCCAACGCCCTATTGTTACGACTGCGTCATCCTGCAGACTGTTCGGCACATTCTTGTCGAATGTCCCATTCTTGGTGATCTTCGCGCACGTTACCTGTCCCGGTACCGGGATGGGTGGGGTCGCTACCGCCTGTCCCTTGTACCCCGGCTGAGTGCGTGCACATTGAATGGTGGACATTTTGACTTCTTGGGGGACGTCGGCCTTCTCCCTATTATTTAAGCAGGGTTTATTTATTTTGTTTATTTTGTTTTTTTGAATTTGTTTTTTTTTCCCTTTAGGTTGCACGCTCCTGCGCTGGGAAGACCTCCCCCCGACGCACTAGCTTGCTTTCTTTCCCCCTTTTTGGAATGTTTTTTTTGTCTCTTTAATTTTATTTTGAAGTAGCCTAGAACTGGGCCAGTCTTAATACGGCGACTAATGCCCAAGTAGGCAGTCGCCAGATGAGCTCTTAAAAAAAAAAAATCGTACTCGTGGGAAAAGGGGATTCTAAAGTCACGGGGGGTGCTTCATTCTTAATGGCTTGTGCCCTCTTGATGGTGGGATGAACAACGGCACTAGGGGAGAGCTGTGGGATCTGGCCGACTAATATGGCGCATAATTTAATAGCGGCTGATACGATGTCAGCCCAACGGATGAAATATCGGCATTCGATGACACAAGGGACCACTCGGAAGAGATTGGCTCGTCGCAAGTAGTCGTGGACTACTACAAATTTATCGTTTTTAAAACTCACTGGGGGCAGCAGCTTTTCTGATACGACGATGCACGTGCATCCCGTATCTCTGACCAGGATTGAAACCCGGCAACCATTAACCAAACCGGTTTCAAATTCGAGCGCATCGGGGTAGCTCTCGTTAAATAAAAAATTTACTTGAGGTCCCGGGGGTATATTCGCTGATGGGTAAGCAGGCGTTTCAGGGCGAGCAGACGGAGAAGAAAGAGAGGCACTTACTTGGTGGACTTGGTGGCTGGGAGCAGAACGGAACTAAAAATTTTGGCGACAGTTTGTCTTTACATCCCCGGGGTTCCGCAAGAAAAACAGACGATGGGTCATCTGGGATAATCTGACGCAGGGGAATTAAAAACGGGTAGCTTAACATCCCTCGGTTCAGATAGCGAATGATATTTCGGTTTGGAGAAACCTGGGACCTTTACAAATTTCGAAGCGTTTTCCAGGTGAAATTTAGGGAAGTCGCCTTTACTCTTGGGAGATGGAGGATGACTCTTCTTGGGATCTTTAGGGTAGAGATTATGATTGGCCACGTGCAAATCCGCTTCTTTGAAGCATTCTTTAAAGGAATCAACTCTTTGTCCTTCGCAAATGCATGGATTTTAGAGGGCAGCGTAGCCATCAATTGATCCCTCAAAATGAATTCAAACAGAGACTCATAGTCGCCGTTTACCTGAGCGTAGTCCAATCAAACCTGCAGCAGACTTCTTCTGAGGGTGAATCCGAACTGGCGGTAAGTCTGGCCAGGTTGTAACCTTGCCTGACGAAACTTTGCCTCGTAGAAGTCCGGATTCATGTTGATCTCATCCAACAGTTCAGACTTAAGGGTCGAATAGTCGAGAGTAACCTCGGCGAGTAGCGAAATGAATATATCTCGCAGCTTCAGAGCGGTGATCTGGGGGGCTTCATTCCTGGAACTAACTGAGAGGGTTTCTAAGTTATTCCTTGTGATAGAACGAGTTGAATGCGTTAATTTCAACTCCTATCCCATATTATTTAAAACCACGATGCTGCCCACGTGCATCTTCGATTCGAGGCTTGGAGTCTTATCACAGCTACCGGATGTCAATGTTTAAACAAGGAGGTTATCGTCCCCCCGTTTGCCCCCATACGCCGACCTCGCCAGATTGAGTTAGGCGTATGAGCAGATAAGGCATTGTTCTCCGGCCCGGCTGTGCGTTCCCTCCAAGCTTCCACTCCATTTTCCCCCACGCCAAGGAGATGTCCTGGCTATTTATATGGAAACTTTACCACTAAGATCAGATTGGAGATCCAGATTTTCGTCGCGAAACATCACCACGACCCTCTCTCCCTTTGTGCGCCAAGGGACCTCGACCTCGAGATTCACCATCACTTGTCCAGAAGGAGGACAATATTCCTTGAGTGCCAAAGGTTCGAGCCTTTCCGACGCCAAGTCCCCAAGGCTTCCCCCCCTGTTGTTCAAGGAGAACAGCATTAGAACAGCCATTGTTCGTTTTGAGCCCTTCGCCAAGAAACGGTTCTCATCCCCCCCCTGTTGTTCAAGGAGAACAGCATTAGAACAGCCATTCTTCGTTTTGAGCCCTTCGCCAAGAAACGGTTCTCACCCCCCCCCCCTGTTGTTCAGAGGAGAACAACATTAGAACAGCCATTGTTCTTGAGCCCGTAGACAAGAGACGGTTCTCATCCCCCCCTTTGTTCAGAAGAGAACAACCTAGAACAGCCATTGTTCTTCAAGCCGTTCGTCGAGAAACGGTTCTCCTTCCCAAGACGCCACGTCAGGATCCTTTTATCCCCCCCCTTCGGCTGGAACTCGCCAGCGGACCGAAACTCCTTTGCGCCACCTTCCACTGCACCACTAGTGCAAAAGTTACGTAAGCCAAACGTCACCTTTGATGTACTTAACCCTTTTGTCAATTCTATCCTGTGCTTTAAATGGTTTATCGAACCATCCCATCTCTTTAACTCGATATTTGTTTTACCTTTTTTAAATCCTTTAAATCCTCGGATTAGCCGAGCCCCCACGACCCTTTTCATTCTCTGTTTATGTCAATATTTTCCATCTTGTGTTTATTGACAGTTATTATTAATAAAACTCTATTTTATTAATGATAGCAATATTATTATCCTTGAGCTCAGTTCCACTTCTTAAGCATATCGAAGATACATAATATCGGCCGCCAGACAGTAACGCACTCTAAAGATAATTAAGGAAGTTCCCTCAACGAATAGTGTTATATATGGTATCGTCGGGAGTCATTCTACGACATTCCTATTTAACTCCATTTCATGGTGCCTCGCCTTTTCTCTTTCTAAGGCATCTCTTAGTTCTTTCTTCTCTGCTCTTTCGTTTCTCTCCTCATCCTGAATATAGGCGACTAGCTCTTTACCAGAGAGACTAATCATCTCACCCTGTTGCCTAAATCTCTCGAAGGACCACATCATTTTTCCTTACGCAAGCCTTAGCCACTCGACGCGTTCAAGAATCATACGACAAGGAAAATAGGGCTCTCGCAATAGTTCACCAAAATTGTAAATAAAATCTTAATTCTTGTGAAGACACACACGGACCAAAGCAATAAATAATGATAAATATACTAATTCCTATAGGAGTACCTGATTTAGGACCTCTTAATCTGGCACGGAGATCACAAGGAGGATAGTTTGAAAGATTTTGTCCGAAAACACAGACAAACACAATAGCTTGTTACTAAATATGGCCTCACGGGCACCATAAAAAGACTGATGACTCCAAATAAAATAAAAACAATTAGGAAAAAAACATTATTTTCCAATCTTTAAATAAACTGGACCCAACTTGGTAAACTTTATATTAATTCAAGTGAGGGACTTGAAACCTAAAGGGGTTCTAAATTAACCCAATAAACCTGACACCAGAATTTATAAATATATAAATATATATATATATATATATATATATATATATATATATATATATATATATATATATATATATCAAGGAATAGCTCAGTCCCCAGACAATACGTCTATATACTTGTATACATATATTTATCTATTGATTGATAGGAAAGAGATAAAAGCCAAGAGAATATGTATATATACAGTTACATACACATATATCCTCTAATGTACGTACGCATCCTTCGCTACGTACAAGTACGAGGGGCGGTCAATAAGTTTTGCAATTTGGATATAAGGAAACAAGATATGAGGGAAAGTGTTTTATTATTTTTTAATATAACTACCCTCGACTTTAATGCACTTGCGCTACTTGTCCTTGAGGCTTCGAATTCCCGACAACCAGAAATCTCCCGACTGCTGTTCAATCCACTCCTGGACGGTGAGCTGGACATCTTCATCGTCCCCAAACCGGCCTCCATCCAGTGCATCCTTGAGCTAGCGGAATAAAAAGTAGTCGCTAAGGGCCAAATCTTGACTGTAGGGGGGATGTTTGAGCTCCTCGAATCCGCACTCGCGCAGGGCAGCTTGTGTAACTCTGGCCTTGTGGACTTTGACGACTTTGAAGTCGATCATGGGGCGTGAGGTTTGTAAGGACCCAACGGGCAGAGACCTTGGTCATGGCCGAATTGTCGTGAATGATGTTGATAACCCTTCCATGTGATATTTTAAGTTTTCGCTCGATTTCTTCGGACTTCCCCCCCCCCCCCCGATTTTCGAGGATCATCCTCTCCACTCGGGCGATATTTTCCTCGTTGGTCACGTCAGATGGGCGTGCTGGACCGGGGCCATCTTTAAGAGACTTACGACCATGGCGGAACTCCCTATTCCAGTGAGCACTGATTGCATAGGTAGGCGTAGTGTCGGTGTACAATGCACCATGCGTTCATCGATCTCTTTTGAATTCTTGCCTTATTTGATCAAATAGGGACAGACTGTAGAAAATTAGCCTTGAGGTAACGTTACTTACTTGTGAATTACCTTTTAAATGGGATACTATAAATCAGTTATACAGAAAGAATATTTAAAAGTCGGAAAGCGGCTCGATTAACGGGAGATGCAATCGTTTTACCTTAAAGGCAGTCCTCTAGGTAACAGACTCCTTTAGCGAGTCAGCGTGGGGGAATGGAGACGAAAAATTCAAGTCAGGTCTTCGAGGACAAAACGATTCGAAGCTTTTTTATGAACAGAGTAAGCCTTTCTAGAAGACATGTATCGGCCTGGTGAGAGCCAACCTTGAGGTCATAGGCAAATACCAGGGACTCGGGGAAACAGATACACGATCAGAACCGAAGGCGACAAGATCTCAAACTCAATCTGCCGATCTTTGAAAAACCCAGGGTATTTATTTGACGGCCATTTTTTGGATGCTCAATCGCTGGAAGTCACAGACGTCTGAAAGAAAGCTTCCGGCACCGAGAGGGATTAACTTTTTGTCGCCCGACACCGGTCTTAATCTATCTCCAATGATGTAGGCGGGAACTTTCGGTTATCCTTTTTCTAAGTACAGAGTTTAGCATTTCATCAGCGAGAGGAAAGCTTCTAGCGCTCAGCTTAACTGATATACAAATTCTTTCTTCCTCTATTTTTTTCCTTGGATACCGTGTTTGTTTTTTTCTACTCCACGTAGAATTAAAGTTAAGAGATATATAGGGAGGGAATGAATTCAAGAAACAGAAGAGAAGGGTATTCTTCTTGACGTCTCCTTTTATCTTACAAGGGGCAATATGGCCTCCATGTTAAACCACTTTGGGAGAATGGATATTACTTCCTTATATCGAATTTGTTTACATCCTACATTAACAATCTTTTGAATTTTTATCATTTAGAATTTATATACTTTAAATAAGACTAATAATTAAAGGGGTTATTCTTTACATGTTGATATATCGATTATCATAGTCGTTTTTGCAAACCTGGCTATGCTGATCTAAAACCCTATGTCTATATGTAGAACCTTCTGTTTATTCTTTTCAGATTTCGCTAGGATATTGTTAATAGATATTTATAGGAATATTCAGTATTTTCCTCTTGTCAATATCCTCATTTGGCCTTGCGCATAAATTCAACATATGTCTCCAATCTGCTAATCTATTAACCTCATTAATCATTTAGCTATATTCTATCCACCTTTCTCAATATAAATATGCCTCCTCAGCGAAAGTATATTGTGGAGGAATCCCCTTTGAATAATATTCTTTCCCTACCTCCTAAGACAGTATTTAGGAAGAGAAAGCGAGCCGTTACTCCCCCAGCCCTTTTGACCTCTCCCTCTTTTGACCCGCCCCCAGGTTTCCGTGAAATTCAGACCGAAGCTTTCCCGCGGTCGTCTCAACCTTCCTCCCCCCCTCGGGTCGGGAGACCTCTTTTTAGATTCACCGTAAAAGGCGTTTATGGCCCCCGCCGCTGTGGCCCGTCTGGCTGCCGATCCCAGCCGTTGATTCTTCCTCGTAAGGAGGCGCTCGGTTCATCATGCCCGATAACGAAGGTTAAGATGCTTTCAATCTCTCTCTGTGTTTTCAATAACTCCGGGTATAAATGCACTCGCTCCAGGATGACAGACAGATTTGGTTAGACGAGATTTCCCACAAAGGAGTACAAATCAACAAGCTCTCTTCAAAGAAGTGTGAGTGACGGTCGCAAGCCACGGAAGAGCTGGAGATCACCCCCGTATCCTCTGGTTAGGGAGAAGAGTCTCTTAAGGATACATCAGCCTTTCTCAACCGCCTTCGGATCAAGGATTAGAGAAGCCGTTCTCTGAAGTTCTTCTGGTGACCTCTTAGGACAAGAGGCCCGTTAGCTCGCTCAAGCCGAGTGTGGAGAAGTCATCCTCTCCCCGCTTCGAAGTTCGTTTGGTGACCCATGAGGATAGGAGGCCCACGTCTCGCAAACATGAGTCGAGAAAGTAGCCCCAACCCGTTGTGGGTTCTGTGGCTATCACCCGTGAGTAATAAAGGTCACTAGGACCTTCCCCAAGTTGTTTCACCGTACCCTTGAGTTTCAAAGGAAGTTAGTCATTCATTACCCTGAATATCCCACTATAACCATTCCTTAACCACGGTTATCTAATTAGTATTCGCAACTTAAGTCAGTCTTATTTATGTACCTTCTATATTTCCATATTTATTGATGACCCCTTTTATTTGGTGTGTATTAAAATCTATTTTTGTCATTGTGTTGTTATATTCAATGGTTACGCAGCCGCTGCTTCCATTCAAATCGCACTCTTAGAAACAATAACAGTTGTCGCCTTGCTTGGCCTACCTTAGAGCCTGTGAGTGCATATTCACGTACGCTTGGCGATACCTCGACATATATCTTGGCTGTATAAACTTTGTACATTTGATTTGTAATAATGCGGAAATCTCTTCTTTCTTTATGGAAAAGATCGATGATATATTCATCCTCAAGGAAATCAAAATTAATTGTGGAATAAGATTCAGGAAAGTTGCGCCATTTCCTAAGAATTTTTATTTTCGCTGCTGCTTCCAGCTCTGTGCCGTCGAAAAATTTCAATATCTCTAAATTCCCTATTTTTTTTCATTTATGTAGCATTTTTAAACTTTTTTCTAAATATTATCTCAAGGTTTTTGCCAGTTTTAAATAAATAAGACCACTTATATATGTAAGAAACGAAGTAATACATATTAACGGTTGTTGGATAACTAAAAAGGCAAGAATACAAGGTAACAGATATGCTGACTACTTTTCTAGAGCAAAAGGTTAGGGTTGGTAGACAATAAGGTACGAGTATATAGTTTTGTGAATTTAGAATAATTATCGTGCTCCTCTAAATGATTCCAATTTATTTAACCTCCCGTGACATCGGAATTTTCTACCCTTTTCCAGTCTGGAAATTTATTTCCTCCGAAACGAGCCAAATTGGGGCTATCCGAACGGAAGGAATAAGATATTTCAATGACGGAGAGAGAAAGGTTTGACCGCGAAATATTCTGTGTCTTAGTTCAATTATTTTGGTCGCTCGTGACTTCTTCGTAGGCCATAATTGAATCTATTAGGAATAGTTAAACTCTTTTTTGATGAATTGGGAGAGCTAAAACGAAACCTTATTTACGTAATGAAATTCTGAATTTCATGTCTCACCTCGGAATTCTATCAATTTTTATCCATAGTCGCGATTAATTCAGTGAAGTCTAAGCCAGACGTATTGAGCTCTCCAAAATTTATAACTCTCTATAGTTAATGGATGTAATTATTTTGGAATCAGTTCCTGGAAGATTTAACTGTCCGTTTTAGGACAAGAGAAGAATAAGGCAATTATATGATTAGAGAGGTTATTTAAGGCGAAAATATAGATAGTTGCTATAAGGGAATTATTACAATTTACTATTTTTATTTAAATATTACAGAGAGACAAAGTAAATACAACTTCCATTAATATTACACAAAATATAATATCAAGATAGCAAAGGGAAAAAAAGAATGCAGCAATGTTAATAATACAAATAGGGATAACAATAGCGAATCCGATATGCTGGTCTTAAAATCTGAATTTCAACGGAGAAAAGTAAAGAAAAGATGCCATGGTTGTGTAATGTCTTAATATATTAAAGGAAATAAGAAAAAAACGATGAAAGAGGATAGACAATGGTGCGGCCATAAAGCAGCTACAAACAAAAGATTAACCGATTCTTCCACAAGAAATGGCAACAAGAGAGACGAAGAAAAAAACTGTCGGTACCACCTCTAACCTCCACAGATAGAGACTTCCCCCCCCCCCTCCCTTCCTAAAAAAATAAGAGAAATGCCTCCCACCCGAAGAAAGAAAGTTTTGCTTATTTCCGTTGAAAAACTTCAAAGAAATGGTTTCCAAATACAACGGAAAATGATTGTGATACAATCCTCCCATCCACATGGAGTAAATTCCACACGGACAAAACTTTAGAAAAAATAATTAAAAGAAGTATAAAAGAAAATGCCCCTAAACTCGTTAAGCGAAAATCAATATGAAAATTACCGAAAAAGAATTACTGCAATGATATATGTGTAAAGCGAAAAGTTTACAAATATTAGGGCAGAAAGATTTAAATATATATATATATATATATATATATATATATATATATATATATATATATATATATATATATAAAATGCTTCCAGAAATAATAACAAATAAAGGTAAACATCGCATTCAAAAAGAAGCTATACTTTATAACATCTTCTTCATTCTCTCGCATTCATTGGAGATAAACATTGTATACTCGCCGCGCCTTTAACTCCTCTTAATTCCTCTTACAGTCCCGATCGCCAAGCGATGCGTGCCTTAGAAAATCGTTTATTTGGAAGACTTTTTCTTCTGGTTAGACGTAGGTCTAGCGATTCACATTATTTCAGACCAAAGCGTTTGCTCGCTCGCTCAATATGGTTAGTTCGATCCCCAACCCTGCAAAGATTTTTTCCCATTAGGCAAAAACATCTTTCAGATGAAAAAATTATGCCATTTATCTTCTCTTTCTTTGTAGTATGCTAGATAGTTTTAAATTTATAACACTCATAGGGACTAGGCCTAAATAAAAACGTTAAAGAAAATTTATACATAAATATTAAGTACAAGGTCAATAAGTTTTGCAATTCGGATATAAGGAAATGACATACATATAAGGAAAAGTGTTTTATTATTTTTCAATATAACTACCCTAGACTTCATTGCACTGGCGCCACTTGTCCCTAAGGTTTCGAATTCCCGACAACCAGAAATTTCCCAACTGCTGTTCAATCCACTCCTGGACGGCGAGCTGGACATCTTCATCATCCTAAAACTGGCGTCCACGCAGTGCGGCCTTGAGCTGGCGGAATAAAAAGTAGTCGCTAGGGGCCAGATCTGGACTGTAGGGGGGATTGTTGAGCTCCTCGAATCCGCACTCGCGCAGGGCAGCTTGTGCAACTCTGGCCTTGTGTACTTTGACGACGTTCAAGTCGATCATGGGGCGTGAGGTTCGTAGGGACCCAACGGGCAGAGAGAGAGACCTTGGTCATGGCCAAATTGTCGCGGATGATGTTTATAACACTTCCATGTGATATTCCAAGTTCTCGCTCGATTTATTCAACCTTCACCTGTTGATTTTCAAGGATCATGCACTCCACATGGGCCACATTGTCATCGTTGGTCACGTCTGACGAGCGTCCTGGACAGGGGTCATCTTCAAGGGACTCACGACCATTGCGGAACTCCCTATTCCAGCA
Organism: Ceratothoa steindachneri; assembly: GCA_963969495.1. NCBI lineage: Eukaryota > Metazoa > Arthropoda > Malacostraca > Isopoda > Cymothoidae > Ceratothoa > Ceratothoa steindachneri. The sequence goes on from OZ018324.1 coordinate 30,951,515, forward strand.
AGCAATGGTTGCATAGGAAGGGGCGGTGTCGATGTACACTGCAACCATGCGTTCATGGATGTCTTTTGCATTTTTGCATTCCTTGGTCCCAAATTTAATCACTGCGCGGTGCTTAACCTTCTCCATTGTTGAAAGATTTGTGACTGACGATCTGAGATCAGATACTGCTTATTAAATAAACGAAGCAGGAGCGTGTGGCTGCAGGTCTTGACTTGTCATAACTTGTCCTAAGACCCCCACAAACAGCCATCCCGCTTCCTCTGTTTTGCCCTACCGATTCGCAAAGCTTATTGACCACCCCTCGTATGTCAGCATTCAAGATGACTTGATGGAAAGTGAAACAGCTTTGTTTCGATAATATTATAAACAAAAAGGCCCTACAGAAAATATATTAAAATTTTAAATTCATTTGTTCGAAGGATAATTAGTTTTTTTTTTAAAGAGATAAAATTTAACTATACAGTATAATATGGCGTATTTTATGTGGTCTATTTTTCTGAAACATCCAGGGAGTATAAATGAAACTTTAGTTTTCACATTCATATTAGCAGTTATTGTAATTATTAACGCAAGTTCTTATATAAAAGTCATGTTTACTGCTCTGATATCAATTTAAAGATTTCCTTTGTAGCGAAACGTAGATATTTATTGAGTATATACTTGTCATAGGTCAAGTAGGCTTTACTGACCCTTGCTTGCACTCGCAGGACGATAAGGAATGCCCTATTTAATTGCGTGGAATATGCGAGTGCGTTTTCTACCATTAGCCGAATTAGTCAAATAGTTGAATGGCTTTTGTGTGCTTCTGGGATTTGAATAACAAAACCAAAATAATCTTTACTATTATACAAAAAAATAAAAGAATTTAACAATAAATGATACACTATGGGTAAAACTAATCGTTCAGCAAAAGAAAATTAATTTACAATGAATGCTTCGGCATAAGATGTGAGTCGCACAATATTTACCCGAAAGAAAACGAGAGGAGTTGATGAGGTGAATTTCGTAATGGGAAAGCATCAAGCCTCTTCGAGGGTGATAGAGAAAAATGTAATTGACTTACGATTTTTAAAGAGGGGGGCCTCGACTGTTTGTTCGAGGGAGTATCCTTGCAGGCCACGGAGAGGAGCGGAGCGCGTTATTCCAGAATGAGTCCTTATGTCCTTGACTGTCGTAGCTCTGAACAACTGGTTTCTTGCCTGCGAGCCCTTACGGTGCCGGGATGTCATTACCTCATTCCAACGAATCTTCAAGATTACTGCTTAGATACTGCGTGAGTACTGCCTGACTCATGCTTGAATACTGATTTGCTCGTGACCGTGCTGGGGAATATATACGACTTCGCCGGAAGCAATTTTGTTTGCTGTCGGAACCGGGAATCACTCCATCTCAAAGGTGCAGAGGACAAGAGCTTAGACCCCTTTCGCTGATTTGGGTTAAGGATCCAGTTTGACTTGTCTCGCCCAAATATCGCCCCGGAAGTTTACCTAAACACGCCGGTTGAAGGTCCTTACGTCCGTGAGATACTCCCTAGGCTTCTTTGTCCGCGTGACTCTACTCTATCTCAGACATCTACTTCCCCTTAAAATGGAACTTCCGAAAGAAGGGACATCTCGTGAAATGGAAAAGGGGGTGCAATACCTTCGCATCACGAAATAATATAACACATTGTACTAAATTAAAAAAAAATATATATATATATATAAAAAATCGCATCCTACCCTAAAATAGCAAAGGAATACATGATACAAAATAAAAAAGAATACAAAATAAATACAAAGAGATGCTGGAAAAATGTACTTAGATCGAACATTATAAAAAAAAACTAATTTACAACGATCATGATTATAAACACTCAATTTTCAGAGAGAGCACATCTGCCTCGGTTCCAAAAATAATTATAAAATTTATTTAAATACAAAAGGAGTACATGTTTCTGACCGAAATTTATTTGGACATATATTTCGGCTTAAGCTATCGGCCATACAATTCTCAGGGTCCTTTAACTACATTATCCCAAACTGGAATTCTTGGAGGAACAAACTCCAGCACACTAATCTAACATTGTTGTTTTTAATATGTCGGAGGTGCAACAAAGGTTTGTGATTGGTCTTTATTACAAATTCCTTCCTTATTAGATACATTTTAAATTTTAAATAGCTCAATGGCTTTTTGTGCGATTCTGGGATTTAAACAAAGGAAGCAAAATAATCTTTACTATTATACAAACAAATAAATGAATTTAACAATAAATGATACACTATGGGAAAAACTAATCGTTCAGCAAAAGAAAATTAATTTCAAATGAATGCTTCGGCACGAGCTGTCAGTAGCACAATATTTACCCGAAAGCAAACGAGAGGAGATGATGAGCTGAATTTCGTAGTCGGAAAGCGTCATGCCTCTTCGAGGGTGATAAAGAAAAATGTAATAAGCTTACGATATTCCAAGAGTGGAGGGCCTCCAGTGGTTGTTCGAGGGAGTATCCTTGTAGGGCATGGAGCGTAGCTCGTTATTCCAGAATGAGTCACTTGGTCCCTGACTGCCGTAGGTATGAACCACTGGTTTCTTGCCTGCGAGCCCATAGGGTGCCGGAGAGTCGTTTGATAAGTGGCGCATCGTGTCTTTGGCAGATTCCAATGAATCCTCTCGATTACTGCTTGGATACTGCATGAGTACTGTCTTACTCCTGCTTGAATAGAATATTGTTTTGCTCGTTTCCGTGCTGGGAATTATATACGACTTCGCCGGCGATTTTGTTTGCCGTCGCAAGCGGGTCCCAGTCCATCTCAATGGCGCGGCAGACAATAGCTTAGCGCCCTCTGGCCTATTTGGGTTCCCTGTTCCAGTTTGACTCGTTTCGCCCCGTTTTCACTAAGGAAGTAAACCAAAACATGCCGGTTGAAAGTCCTTTCATCCGTCAGATACTCCCAAGGCCTCTTTGTCCGCGTGACTCTCTCTCTCTCTCTCGAACACAAATATAGCAGAATAATCTAGTTTCAATAACAAACCATCCAAACAAAATAAATAGCACCGCACCCAAAACCAAAGAAAATAGATAAATATAAAAGAGAAAAATACTGAAAGAAACTAAAATTCAAAATCTTTCCTAATGACAACTGAAACACAACACGTAATATCATCAAACTTCCTCTAAATGGTGAGGTAGTCTCAAATATAAAGAAAATACGAAACTTCATATGGATTTGAGAGAATGAGTTAAGGCAAAGCCCCTTTTGATTAAGGTATGCTAATAGCCTTTCATACGCTAGAGACAATACATCTTTTTAAAACAACTCACTTGTCTAACAAAAAATATAAGAGAACAGAAATAAGCACTGGATCATTGAACGTCTCTTACCAATACCTTAATGCTGGACAAATAAGAATCTTAGGATGGAAAGAGCTAAGTAAAGGTCTGAGATTATCCATAAACAAGAAATTCACGTTAACACATAATTCAGTTACAACATTTTACTCTAAATTAAGATCAAAGCCACTTTTAGGGAACATCGATTTAGGAGGTCGAGAAAATATGAATAATTAATTCAACCGACCTCCTAACTCATACTTTATTTTATCTTAGAGAACAGAGAACTCAATTGACCCCTAAAACGACCGAAAGCCCTCCCAAATGGCCAACATTCATGTTCCTCATTCATTTGCTGTAGGCTTAAACCTCTAAATCTAGATTTGAGGAGGGAGCTCCGGGGCCAACGGCGTTCATTACTGGCGCTGTAAAAGTAAGCAACGCTAGGTTATCGAACTCGGCGAACCTTGTAAGCACATTTTAGAAACAAACGAACAACAGAAATCCATCTATAGGTACAACCACTGCAAGAATTTGTGCTCCCACCGACTTTCTGCAGGATATATAATACCCAGTCTTTAGCAAAAAAAGTAGGGAATATGATTTTATGCGGGTTCTGGTTTTCATCAAATGTCTTTTTTTCCGAGATTTCCCACAAATTCATATAGGCCTTCATAACCTAGAAAGTTTCCGGTGAGTATGAATGATATGATAGAGTCAAATTTGTCATAATTCCCTATTTGTAACGGAACTGCGAAAAATCGGCTAATTTGAAAAAATACCCTAAAAACGCAACACTTTCAAAATTTCAAAGACTTTACAAATGAAGCCTATTGGGTATTTAGGAAGCATTTGCTAGGCTCACTGCCTCTCATTATATTAAGCATACAAATCGAAAATTCTAAAAGAATAATTTTTGCCTATAGTAGTTAATTTATTTTCAAATCAGAAAACTTTTCTAGCGGATATAGATGGACGATCTCAATCTGGGTTAATAGAAAATGCTTTATAAGACATTAGCTGCAGAATTTATATAATTTTGAACTGTGGTTACGAGGAAGATGTACAGTAACCCATAGGAAATAAGAAAACAAAGGGGAAAGTTCCTCCAATGACTTGCGGCGTTTTGTGATAAGATGATGGTTATTGCATTGATGGTTTCCAATAGTTCAAATTACTTACAAGTGCCTTTGCATGGCTAAATGTCTAAATGAGGCTTCTACCACTAGATGACGCCACCCAGCACCAAATCTGATGGCAGATTTGAAATCTCCAGGGTGAATAACCATATATCACATAGGCATACACGTCATTTCATGGTTCTAAATGGGTACAATTGAACTTTACTCCTTTTGAAAAAAAAGCGACGTCTTGATCTGGCGGTATGCTGCAGGTACAAAAAAATAGAACGGGCGAAGTTGCGCGGGGGAAATTCACAATCCTCGGTTTCTGTAAAGTAAACGTTAACTTATACCAAAGGCTTCTTGAAATTTCCCTTTTAGAGATGGATGGTTGCCTAGTAGTATATATATAACGCTCCTAAAGAGGGATAAGGAAATCCAGGAGACATTTCTAGTGGATTATGGAATTCTTATTATTACCCTTACCTAACCGCATTGATTAGAACGTTATTGTTCATTTATAAAAAAAGATTAGAAAGGGCGAAGATCCACGTCAAATTCACATCCCAGTTTTCTGTTAGAGTAAACGTTAGGTAAAAAAAAGGCTTTTTGAAATTTCTCTTTTAGAAAGATGGAGGGTTGCATAGTCGTATATGTAATGCTCCTTAAGAGGGTTAAGGAACTCCAGGAGACTTGAAAGAAACAAAGATTCCAGGTACTTTCAAACTCTATTCCAAGTTGATTATCATTTTAGTGCAGAATACACCTTCTATTAGTGGAGGGGCATATTACGTAAAATGTATAGACTGATCAAAATTTTATTTGAGAAAAGGTTAACTGCATATGAGAGGTACATGGGACCAATTATTTCAGCTCAGACCAAGGAGAACCATTTGCCGAAGGAAAGAAGCTTTTGAAAAAACTGAAACATCATGTTGAGCCAGCAAAAATTTGGTTCTTTTTAGCAGAAAAGAACTTCTGTCAAGAGCATTTGATCAATATACAAAACTACAAGTCGCTTGCCTATAATCCATGTGATATCCAATGTATCATGTAGATCAATTTACCACAAATTCTCAGTGTGTGTGTGTTTGTCTCAGGAATAATGAGGCCCACATCTTTCACAGGATTTTAAGCTGAATTCAGACGGCTATGTGGAGCTACTCAAAATTGTCATCAAAACTAGGCTGGACAAATTTGCTGCTGGAAGGCATAGAGCGCGGTTAAGAATGACAACGGTCGCTCTTTCTGAAACCACACGGGTGGCCTTATTGGCAAGATTAAGGAATTTTTCGAAGGTCTTCTCAGGAAAACTGGGAGGAAAGCTTGCGCCCGGTCCCGGAGCCATATTTAGGCGTGAATGATGCCGAGGGCGGCGACTTTGAATAAGATGTTATACCCGGCCATAAAATAATTGAGATTTTTTTAAAATTTTGAAGATACATTTATTATTTGCTGAGAGATTTCGAGTTTATTCTTTTATCCAAACTCTCAGATTGAGCTGAACATCCTTTTAATCACACCGCACATAAAATGTCCGACATAGAGACATTCAGGATTATAGCTGAAAAAAGAGCAGAGAAAAAATGGTCGTGAGCCACAGAAATCGAGAAGTGAGATGAAAAAAATTGTACAGATGATCTTTAGGAAGATAAAGTTAGATTTATAGGTATTGATTTGGAGCGGCAAAGTGGCTGGCGAAAAGGATAAGGCACGAGATGAGGAAACGCATAATTTATAGTGCTGTAATCTTATCTATAGATAGGGGTTGGTTTGAGTAATCTGACCTGATAGACTTTTATGCGACAACGCAGGAAGACGATGTTGAGCACGAATCTACTCAAACTCATAACCCAACATCAATAATTCCCATCGTGGGCGTTAGCGACCCTTGTTGGATCGAGGTCGGGCGACTGCGGCGACCAGATTTTATATGTTGGAATTTAATTACTCTTGCACGTTCTTGGACGGGTGGGCCGGGTCACCACCCTGCTTAAAAAATTAGTCTGGTTTCTTCGTGATCTTTCTGACGCAGGGCATGAGACTTTCAAGGCCAAGAAGTTACTTTAATCGGCGGTGGTGAATTTGTAACCTGCCGCAAATCACAGTAGCTGCATCTTCTTAACATTTAAAGCCACGACGCGGAACATCCTCGAGGAGATGTCCCGGACAAAGCTTAATAAACGGTCATTCTGCTTGTTGCTGACCGGTTCGACCTTGAAGTAATTTTCATCAAGAAAATAAGAAAGTTCGATTTCCATGACTCATCAAGTCATTGAGAGGGTAGCGACATCAGTCTCAACGTTGTTGACGCATAGGTACAGTGAAAAGAGGCCTTTTCACAGATCTCAAGCTCTTGCCGGCCTCATTCATGAAAGTCTGGGACACCGACCGTGGCTACTGAATTTTTTTACTTCTTGGCAAGCGCTGTCATTTTAATCTTCGGATCGCATTTGAAGTTATTTCTAAGAACAGAACGGTTAACAACTTAAGATCTTTCTAAACGAGGTTGATCTATGAGATAATCCCCGTTCTTGAGATTCACTGCGACTCACTGGATGGTATTCCTTCTGATGTTGAGCCGCTTTGGGTTGGCGGACGTGTTGTGGCCCTTGCTCATCAGAGCAGATATCTTGATTCTTTTGCCTTCCCTCTCGATCCAGCTGGACACAATGGAAAAGCCGTTGTAAAGGAGATTGTTTTTGTGAATATTAGGTAAGTCTTACATATATGTAAATGTGAAAATGATAAGTGTGGAATTGTTTGTTAATTCAGAGTATTCCTTTCAATTTTTTTAAACGTTTTTGTTAAATTGCTTTTGTCACATAACAATTTGACTGTTTTGATCTGATTACTGAATTACTCTTTTATTCGATTTTTATTGTTTAATTCATTAGATAGCCAATCGGTTGAAGAGGGGAATTACCCTTATTGAAGTAGGTGAGTAGACAACCAGTAACAAACCAATCATATTCATCATCATTTTTTGTACCTTTGCCAATTGTAGTAATGTTATTTATTGGGCCATTGTGAAAGCCAATGCTAAAAATACTCCATATTCATTTGTAATTGTTCCTTTAAAGGTATGGTGGTATTTTATGCTTATCACGTTTTTTTCATTTACACTTAATCAAATATATCCTTTGGAGAAAAAAATTTCCATTTTTGATGCGAGTTCAATTTTTAGGCAGCAAAAGCGATATGCCACACATTTTTGCACTAAAGTCACTATTACACTATTGATAATCAAGTGAACATTTAAAATTATTTTTGATTTGTCACTCTTATACTCCAAGAAACAGGTTTATCATCTTTGTGCGGCATTTATGTCTTGGATATTGAAATCTTCCATCAATGAGAAATGAATGTCCTTCTTCCTTCTTTTCGAGGTGTTTTGGTAGAATGGTGATCGGAATTACTTTATCACGTAGGCAGGAATGTAAGTTTTCTGGACGTCCTTTTTGTGCTTCTGCTTTGAACATCGTTTTCGTAACTTCTAAAGCGACGAATCTTTTCAGGAATTTGATTGGCGAAATTGTTGCTATGAGTGCGTTCTCTTATGCTTAGCTTAAATTAGATTGTAACGTAGTGTACACATTGTAATCCAATGCTGATCAAAGTTGTATTTTAAGAGAAAAGCTCAAAAATTGTAGTGTTACAGAACATTATTCAGAGCAGCATGCTTCCTCTTTCAGCTTCTCATATGAAGAGACGCTTAAGAAAAATTGTTGCCATGGTCTATACAACTCAAAGATGAAGCATCAGGCTATGAAATGTTCTATTTTAATACAATTAAGAACTGGTCTCTAAAAATGTAGCTTTGATTAACATTAAATTGCGGTTATTTTGCAACGCGTTCGTACAGGTATATGTAAAATGCTTAAATAGAAGAACGAGATTATTGTTAATTTCGAACGCTTGCAAGTTTTCTGTTACATTCTCCAAAACACAGTACTGGTACTCATTTTGCTTTTAGACAATCGCTCAGGCCGTATTTGTTGAAAAACATTTGCTCCCAAATCAAACAAGTTTCCAGCTTTAAAATCAGGGCAAATCATCTTCCTCTCATTTATGCTTTCGATAGTCTTTTTTAACTAATTCTCCTAGTTATAGTCGCAATCATCATTTTATGTCTTAATGCGCTGTTTATCATCCAAACAACTGTCTGTGAAACTCCATAGCAAACAAGCCATAATCATCATTTTAAAATTCTTAATCTCTTAACTTCGACTCCATTATCACATGATAATAACACCGTTACATTTCCATTAAAAGTTCAAACGACTGGAAACCCGGATTCGAACAATTATACCTTCCCAATTCCCCACCCATTCATTTCATATATTTTATTACCAACACAAAGTTAAACTTAGAAACTTTTTAAAGCAAGCTAAATTATTTCACATTTACATCATCTGTACATTTCTCGTTACCCAGGAGCGGCTACAAAAAGAATACATCTGAGTAAACTAAATATTCTCAAATTAAGCGTCTTTTAGATTCGTCAAATGCAAAATTACGCCGACTTCTTCCAATTTCCTCATATAAAAAGTTCTTTGAAATAATTCATGACATGTCTCATTACAAAGTTGAAAACAACAAGTCTGATCTCCTTATGATTCCTCTGTTTTTTCATATAAAGACATTCCGAATTTACAATATCATTATAATGACTGTCAGAAAGTACGTACTTACAAATAAACAAAATGGCCCGTACCTCGAAAATGTTCTAGGGGGTGCGATCTGTACAAATTCATATCGACATCAGTGGCTTCTCTTTTACATTTAATGGCTCTAATATATAATAGGAAGGGTTAATAGGTATTCAAGATTCGTGAAAACCATTTCTTTAAAAGATCAAGCAACTCTCTTAGTCATCTAGGAGAATATTTCTAGATGAATACCGATCATTGGCATCTCAGGTAGGATTGTATCAGACGAATGGAGCTGATTTAAATCACATTCTTTCGAGTATCGTTAAATCTTAAGGTCCTATATATACTTATACAAGCTACATATGCAATAAAAAAATAAATTAGTTGAAGTAAAAAATAGTAGTCTAAAGCAGGCTTTCTTAACAAGGCCCAAGCAACAAAATCGGTTAAAAAACCTCTACCACCCAAAATGCTGTTAGATTGTATGATAATTGTACAATTCTAAGGCACCCATATTCTCAATCGAAATATAATATTGCTCAAAAGTAAGTTTCGAAGTAAATTATTTGGTAAAGAACCCTCTTAGCTCAATTAACCAGCCGCTTAAAGAGAGAAGGAAGACAAGAAATACTCATCATCTCTACCCACCGCATTTTTTCCCAAACTGTCTACATACATCCCACATCTTAAATTCATTCAGTCATGTATTCTTTTAAAAATGCAATTATCTTCTAAATATATATAAACATGGATTCATTATCCCACTATTTGTGGTTAGAAGGTCGAGAAAAGTAGAAATTAAAGTTAATCAACCTAACCAGACAGTAAATTTGAAATTTGTCTAACCATCCCTAATGCCTAAATCGCACTTATCGTTTCCAATTTCCTATCTTAACTCAACGCAGCCAATTCCATAGAACCTATTCGGACAAAATCTATCGCCTCTTCAATTACCGGAAGGATGTGATAAATTTTCCTGCCAAAATCTCCATTTTCAGTAAGAGAAATATTTAATTCTTGTCACGATTCAATGGAAAAGAGTTAAATCTTCCAACAAAGAAACAAAAAAGTGTACATCTATCTAAAAAAAGCATATAATATATATTTATTTATAATAAAATATATATAATATATTTATTTAAATTCGCATAAAGTGCATTTAGATATACGGTACATCCATGGTTGCACCTTTATTTATTGCATTTTTACTCAACTACCTTTAATATTTGTATCGATAAATTGTATATAGCATCCAGTAAGACTAGGTCTTTCTGATGTAGGCAATTCAGACACTAACACTCCATGTAACTTAATCACTAGATGACTCCCAAAAACTCCCTAAAATAATTTTTCTTTCATTTTACAGATTCATTAAGCCTCAGTCGTCCACAAGAACCTGGTATGTGCCTTCTTCTATTCTATCAAACTCTTTGGCCTTCCTGTGCAACCTTCGTTGTCAAAAAACAGATAAAAACAGGTTCCATCCTTCATTGTCCTGCCGTGGTTGCGCACACTATCAGTAAACTAGATATGCGACACTAGATTTATGTATATATAAATATATATATATTAGTGTAGTTGGGTAGCAGTCTTTCTTGAATGCAAACTTTGTTGGAGACCATTGTGTATTTTGCCCTAATTAATTTCCTTTGGAATAAAAAAGATAGTTAGAAGAAGAGAAAGTTGCCAAAGGAAATTAATTAAGGCAAAATACACAATGGTCTTCAACAAAATTTGCATATGTATATATATATATATATATATATATATATATATATATATATATATATATATATATATATATATATATATATATATATATATATAAAGGGTGTTCCAATAACTTGGACCGATTTAGATGTGAGTTAAGTTTAAGAATCTAGTGATGTTTTTCTTTTTCTTTCGGATTTAACAACTTTAGTCTTTATCAATTTCAACCATAGGAAAGATTAACAATTGAACAACGTGTTAAAGTTATCGAAGTTTATTACGAAAATGGACGTTCAAACAGAACCGCATTTCGGGGAGTTCCCAGGTCGCGTCAGCTCTCGAAACAGCGAGGTCAATTGGCCACCACGATCGTGTGACTTGACGCCTTTAGATTTTTTCCTTCATGATCATCTCAAAAGTAATGTCTATCTCAACAAGCCAACAAGCCAACACTAATTCAACAGCTGAAGGATGAGATAATAATGCATATTGGTGAGATCGAGGAGAAATTATAAAGAGACGTCATCAAAAATTTTGACCATCGAGTGGAGGTGGGGCACCAAAGCCTTGGTAGACATTTAGGCGATATTATTTTTCCCACAAAATTGCCATGACTCAAATAACATGATCCAATAGAGAAATCAATAAATTTTCACCAATAACACTGTTTTATTTACTGCTAATTTAGATCCGTCCTAATGGAACACCCTGTATATATATATATATATATATATATATATATATATATATATATATATATATATATATATATAAATATATATATATATATATATATATATATATATATATATATATATATATATATATATATATATATATATATATATATATATATATATATATATATATATATATATATATATATATATATATATATATATATATATATATATATATATATATATATATATATATATGCAAATTTTGTTGAAGACCATTGTGTATTTTGCCTTAATTAATTTCCCTTGGCAATTATCTTTTTTATTCCATCTTGTAGATGGTCGATCAATTGTCTAGTATTCATCTCTTTTTTAAATGAATGTGTTTGATAAAAACCAAACTAAATTGCTAAGCTTTCGATCTTATTCGATCATCTTTGGAACGTTTTGATATGTTTTTACCTCCTCTACCGATGTAATGAGTGGAGTAAGGATCTGACAGAGTGAAAGAAAACGATTTTTAAGGCGGATTTATTCCACATAGGTTAAACGTAACGTTAGAGGAAATGGGCCACTCCGGTGAGTGGAGTTTTAAAATAATTTTAATGTGCGATTCCAGCCTTTTGCTTGACTGTTGATCTCAGGCTTATCTTCGTTTATTAATATGAAGTCTAAGATGTTCAGCTTAGCTTCATTAACCTCTTTTCTTTTAATAACGGGGTTATCAACGAGCATATCTCTCGTTAGGTTAATATTATGTACGCTCTCCATATGGTTCTTAGGCCCTCCGATTTAAGGATGCATAGTTAACCGTCTCTAAAGTGTGGTAGTTGTCATGCTAATATATTTTGAATTGGTATAAAGCTTACAGTCTTCATCGGGGCAGATGAACTCGTAAACTTTGTTGGTTGACTTGAGATTCGAGGAGTTTAGGCAGGTGTTGTTTTTCAACAGCAGATTGCTGGCTTTTATTGTTTTATAATAAATGATGAGTTGGATTTTATCCGTTTGATTTTTAACTTTGATGTTACAGTAAAAAATCTCCTCGATATTTTTTTCATCTATTTTATAGGCCTTGGACAGCTGGTTTCTGTAATATATTTGGATGTTTTTGACTTCTCCCTGATACTTTCAGTTTTATCCGCATATTTGCAATGGTTATTTACAAATGATTGGAGTTGTTTGTCAATCATGCTGTTTGAGAAACCACTATTCACGAGTATTTCTTTTACTCGTGCTATCTCTTGGTGGAAAGGTTCCCACGTAGAGCAGCATTTATAAGCTCGGCAGATATATGAGCCGATTACGCTTATTTTATACCTTTCAAGGCATTCAGTCTCGGCATTGAGGCATCTTCCCATGTCTGTACTTTTTCTGTTTACTTTAGTGATGTATCTGCCATTGATGTTTTGAACCTCAACATCCCCAAAATAATGAGTTTATTGCCCGTGCTCAATTCATAAGTGAATTTTAACACCGACTTCTCCTTTAAATGCTGCTTGATGTTTATCAGATGTTCTTCGTTTTGGATGTAGATGTAGATGTCATCTACATATCAGCAATTTCCGTGTGGCTTATTTTCCATGATGTCCAATAATCTCTCCTCAAGTTGACCTATGTAATAGTTAGCGAAAGTCGGCCCTATGGGTGACCCCATAACCACTCCATCCATTTGCGTGTAGAGGTTAGCGTCGGTGTCCTTCCTGAACAGCGCCTCAGATGTGCATGAACGTAACATGCTCCTTAAGATGTTTTGGTTAAGATTCGAAGGAGACATTGTAGGATGGTGGTACACGTTTTTAAAAATGATGTCGGTGGTCTGAGCGATAGGCACGTTCATAAACAGGCTTTTTACGTCAAGAGATATTAGTCCTGCCCGTTTTGTAGAGTGGAGAATATCGATGAATTTCTCCGTGGACTTTATGTTAAATTTCAAAGGGAAGAATTCAATGAGTGGAATGAGGATTTGACCAAATGAAAGAAAATAATTTTAAACGGGTATTTATTCCGCCTAGCTTGAGCATAACGTTAGAGGAAACGGGCCAGACCAGTGAGTGAAATTTTAAAATAATTTTAATGTGCGATTCCAGTTTGTCGCTTGACTGTTGATTGCCGAATTATCTTGGTTTATTAATATGGCTTCTAAGATGTTCAGCCTTGCTTTATTAACCTCTTTTCTTTTAATAACGGTGTTATCAACTAGCATATCTCTCGCTAGGTTAATGTTATGAGCACTCTCCATATGATTTTTAGGTCCTCCGTTTTGCAGATACATCGGTAACCGTCTCGAAAGTGTAGTAGTTGTTATGCTAATATATTTTGAGTGGTTATAAAGCTTGCAGTCTTTATCGAGTTAGATGAACTCGTGAACAATGTTGGTTAACTTGAGATTCGAGGAGTTTAGGCAGCTGTTGTTTTTCATCAGGAGATTGCTGGCTTTTGTCCTTAACTCTATAATTTAACTTGGTGGATTTTTGAAATTTTTGAAAATGTTCTTTTTCCTTAGTGGACAAGTAACCTTTCATGTTTTTGAGTTTAAGGTTATTTGAAACTTTTATTCGCAGGGCTGTTTTTTGTATGTTTCGAGCTTTTATCAAAGTTATTTCCAAGAGTTCAGGAAAAATAAATATAATTACCGAATGATTTCGAATGAAAAAACATACAAATCTTGAAGTTCAAAAAATGTATTAAAATTAGTGCTTTGGCGCTTTTTCACTATCATTTCGTATACAAAACAAATTTAGATGAAAACAGAGATCTGACGAAAGTTTTTATATAAAACAAACCAGGTGAAATATAGAGATGAATGACGACAAGTGATCTACCATCTACAAGATGGAATAAAACAGATAGTTAAAAGAAGAGAAAGTTGCCAAAGGAAATTAATTAAGGTGAAATACACAAAGGTCTTCAACAAAATTTGCATTCCAGAAAGTCTTCTACCAGGCTACACTAATATATATATATATATATATATATATATATATATATATATATATATATATATATATATATATATATATATTTATATAGTTAAAAGAATATAAGCCTACATTCATTGCACACTACTAAAACTAATAATGTCGAGAAAATTGAATTTTCATTCTTTAAGAATCCTTTTTTTTTTGGCCAATATTTTCAAATGAAATGCTTCGTTAACCCGAATGCTCAGCTCTAAATTATTTGGTTTCTTAAGTATTTAATTCTTAGCTAGGAGGGTGGATAGCTAATTTTTTATCAAATCGACAATTAATTTGACGAAATTTGGAACATCAATTAAATATATTCCAATTATTTTGAAAATTCCATGTAGTTATATTTTGAAGATATTTCCGAAAAGCTAGAATATATATAAAAATATAACTCCGACTGAACTTCCTAGAAGCAATATTAAAATAATCCTGAAGATATAGCTTGTCAGTGTGCCATGTAAAAACAAGAAGTATTTGAGGTTGGTTTTTATTTGCCGAAAGCATAAATTCTGCATTAATATAGTTTATGTAAATCTTAATTCAACAGGGATAAACTGCTCTTCTCCCATCATGAAGAGGTCCAGCATCGTTATCTTTAGGAGGTAACGGGCTAACATACCATTAAATTAAGAAAAAGATTGAATATCCATAAACAGCTGTCTCGACATCACCATCACGAGATTTGAGGTAACACGACTAAATAAGGACATGACTCGAAGACCTCTGAATTTCAAAATAAGTTTACCAGATTCAGAATCATTATGACCAGCCCCATGACCCCTCTTGAAATCGCTTCCCAAATTATTGATTCTTGTGCAACGAGTGACAACGTTAATGGTGAAGTAGTGGAGGAAATTGGAAGTCTGCACGTAAGGATTTAGTGAAACGCTCAGGAATTATCCTTAAATAAACATATATTTGAAATTTAACAATTAACTACAAAAACAAACATGAACCACATAAATACTACGAATTTAAATACACCATATTGACTTCAATAAGTTTTTAAGTAAGGCTTTTTAACTTGAGTTAATAATGTTGGTTAACTCGCTACTCACTTCAATATAAAAGAAACAGGCTAATTGTTTCTGCTGTATTTTAAATATCTTGGTTGCTCTGGCTGTGAATTTGAGTCTTACCTTGAACCCAATGAGCCTAGACACCTCAGGAATCCAGGGGGCTCTTTGACGCGTGCCTCGACCAGATTGTTGGCGGTGAACGGGATGACTTGGCAGTCACAAGGGACTTTGGGCGAGTGTGGCAGATGGGGGGGCCACACTGTATCCGGGGTGGGGGGGGCTTTTCTTTAAATGCGAGAACTATCAAGGTGCTTTAGGATGCATCAGGATAGGCTGGAATCTCCCTGACGAGAGTAAGTTGAACTTGGTTCTTAAACCAAGTTAACTTAGAGTTCGATGTGACCACCGAGTAACTGGCTCGAGGAGGAGCTTTTTCTTCTTGGTTTCGGAAGTCCTCAAGTTCTATGACTATCACGGCGCTTTGTGCTACACCAGGATAGTGGGGGTGGGGGGTTTCTCTGACGAGAATCAGTTGAACTTGGTTCCTAAACCAAGTTAACTTAGAGATTCGTGTGACTACCGGGAACGGACTCGAGGGGGAGCTTTTTGTGCTACACCAGGATAGTGGGAGGGTTTCTTCTAAGGGCGAGAACTATCCCTGTGCTTTGTGCTACACCAGAGGAGTGGGGGGAGGATCTGAAGAGAACCAGTTGAACTTGGTTCCTAAACCAAGTTAACTTAGAGTTTCGTGTGACCATCAGGTAACGGGCTCGAGGGTGGTTCTTCTTCAAGGGCAATGCCTATCCCTGGGCTTTGGGATGCACCAGGATAGGAGGAGTCTCTCTGACGAGAGTAAGTTGAACTTAAACAAGTTAACTTAAAGTTCGGTTTGATAACCAGGGACTAGCTCGAGGATAACCTGCTTCTTATTCCCCTTGGTAGCCCGGCCTCTGTTGCCGGGGACTTTGTAGCCTCGTTAACTCATGGATTATACCACGTTTTTCCAAAGTGTTTAGGATTTATACCTCGTTACCCCACTGGGGTAGGGGTAGGATAGGGGGGCTTGTGGACGGGCCATAGGATGGTTTTTACTCTAACGGTTTGTCTTAGCCATTCTTACCTCTGGTCAATGGGTTTTCGAGCTTGAGAGAACGAGTCTCCAATTTCGTACTTGAGGTGAAATTGAATATACACTCTTAGGGGAGATCTTGCTGTTTAAACCGTTCGGATTTTCATAGGGACAAGTGGTGAGGGGCTGTGGTTACGAGATTGAACCAAGGTGCCTGGCCCGGATGTTTTTGCGCTCAACGTCACGTGTCTCAACCGGGAGAGAAGGGAGAGGGTCGATTTCCCTCCAAAGAAAAACCGAGTGTTATGCATAAAAGAACATAAAATTAAGATATCTGATCAATAGAGACCTTTACTGATGTCAGACTTTGAAATATTCAGCTAACATGCAAGAGTTTTATACGGACAAAAACTGGTGAAAGAATTAATTCTGGTTCCTTTATTACAATAGAAAAAAGGGTTGTCGTAGAATGACCAGCACATATAAATATGTATATTACATTCAGACTTAGTGGGAGTCAATGTCAATTGGGTGCCCTCCGCTTGTCTTCTCCCAGCGGCAGACGAGGGGGATGATAGGGAAATGGGGTTTCTTAATTCGAGCGCGTGAAAGGATTTATCTACAGAATCGAGTGCACTTAGCTGTTAGTATAATAAAGAAGGCTGTGGACTCTGGGCCTATGAACCGCAGGGTACTAAAATAATCTGTAATAATTACAACAAATATAGGACATGTATACAAATGGAAAAGGTTGCAAACGGTTACTTAGTTTTTACAGGGATCAGGGTATACGATCATACACTTTACTGGTCGACTGGTTAAGAATCCACAATTTAGTCGCTGGAGCTTAGCTTGGGGTTGGAGGCTTTATGAGACGACACACTGGATGGGTGATCGAACAAGTAAATCATATTCGATGGAGTTCCATATCGAGGAGTGAATTCGAGGGAGTACTTGCCCCAGACGAGGTGTCGTAGGGTGACTCTACACCTGACACCAAAATTATATAAATGTTTGTCGTAGAGTCAAACGTCGATGCTAGCCGAGGATTGACTCTGCGCTAAGGCGGAAAGGGAGCACACCAGAAATTGGCATACAGATCCCATTGCGAGGGTTAAATAATCAACATCAAGTGCAGTTGGGACTAATTTCATCATACAGCAAGTTATTTATCCCGAACATAGACATTAAGAAAAAATTATCGATTGAGAAAAATTCAAGAAAATGAACTGATTTTAATGGAATGGCTACTTCACTCAGGGTCTTCTTTTGTGCAAAAAGGAAAAAAAAGCAAGCCGATTATTTGACCCCTTTGCTCCGAATAATGTCACATTAATCTCAGCTATAAATAAAGCTAAGGGTGAATATTTTAAAGAATCGAAAATTTATGATATTTTTGTTTTTTCTATTTTTTCTAATGTTTTTTTTTGTAATTTTCTCTTGATTTATCCATATTACTGTTATGTCTGCAATAGTGCTTCTATAGAGGGGGGGGGGGAAGTTCCCCTAGAAGTTTTCCATTGATGTTATCAGTTTATGTGCGTGGTAGAGTTTACCGGTTTGTGGGTGCGTTTGTCAGTAATTATAAGGGCGTGTATTGAAGAGTCCTCGTTGCTATTGCGCTCGACGCGTGACGAGGACTTTAGGCAGGGAGCCTACTTTACGCCTCTGGCAAATTGGTTCTGACCCCTTATAATTTCTCACGAGGGTTCTGCGTTAGGCTGGTCTTACAAAAGTGGTTCGGTAATCGGGGTATGTAAAGAACTTGGAAATGACGCGGCAAAGATAATATAAATTTATTCTTGAATTGGCCTAATTACGAGAAGCAAGCGGAAACGTCTAAAGTTCTTCTTAGTGAATGTGTAGGCTTTCAATTTCACGCAAAAAATCATGTCTAATGCAGCAGGACTTAGGCGAGTAAACTGGATTTCGTGACGCTACTAAATGAATGAATTAAGTTAATGAACAAGGAATAATGATTCTAAACTCTTGACCCATGAGAGTCTGCCTCTCTCTCTCCCTTTCTTTCTCTCTCTCTCTCTCTTTCTCTCTCTCTCTCTCTCTCTCTCTCTCTCTCTCTCTCTCTATATATATATATATATATATATATATATATATATATATATATATATATATATGGATTTGAGAAACTTACAGAGTAAAGCAATAAATGCAAAAATCACACAGAGAAATGCAAGGTGGATTCCAAGTACTAATGAACTTAACATCTTCGAAAGTACTTGCAATCCGCCTTGCATTTTCCTGTGGGCTTTTTTGCATATATATATATATATATATATATATGCTTTACCCTCAAGGTGCTTGACCTTGACTTGTCCGTGGGACGACAAAGTGATCTAGTTTGTTCGTTATTTCCACCCCTTGTGCGTAGTTTCCGACAGCTCTGTGTACTAGTTGTGCCTAAATATTTCCCATAGAATTAGCTATATTACAGGGAATCGGTTGTTGCAGGCTTTGTGAAATTATCTTGTCAGAGTATATATTTCTTCCGCTGCTGATAAAAGTTCCCAACACGAGAATGTTGGTTTGTGTGCGATCCTCGTATTTGTCCAGGTGGTCACTTTTGATATCTTTGAATGTTCGTGAGTTACCGGGTGACTCTAATAACTGCTTGCCTCAAACCTATTTGTACAGTTTACCATATATGTAGTTTCATTTTTTAATTCTCTTTGGCTCTTTATTTATTAGACTTGGCATAATATTTCCTTAATTTACACACATAGCATTTTTCGCTTTGATAAATCCACCGAGTGTACATTTGTGGAGTTCCACCTTGGGCCTATTAATTCATGTAATTTGACGCCAGAAGCCTACCTATTTTATAGAACGAGCCCTACACTTCCACTACCCCATGATAAGTTAAGATAAGATAAAAAGAAAAGTTGTGCGAGGTAAAAGGCTCGAGGTACCGAGATCGCCCGTCTTCCCCCTTGCTCTGGAGCAAGTGAGGAAGGGAGGGCGAGGGAACCTAGAGTCCCCCGTTTTCCTTTTGCTTTCCTTCCCTTCCCCTGAGGCACTGATGGGGGAGGCTTAGGGGAAGCTAAAGAGAGCAGGGAGAGGACGATGTGTAGGAGAGATAGTATAGTAGGAAACTAATAGAATATTAGGCAGTTGACCTCGGCAATCTCCGCTTTACCAATGAGTGTATAACCTACGCTCGTTTGTATGTAGAGCACGTTTAAATTGACAGTAGTGAAATATTAGGGATAAAAGGAATAAAGTTGGAGGGTTTCAGAGAATTGCAAGTTTGCTTGGAGGTCAAGCTAATCTCTTACAGTTGTTAGATAGATAGATTAAAGTAGGCTGGGTTATTGATTTGTAGATTTTTACTCCATTTTTTCCTTTTCTGTTTTGTCGATTACGTGTTTCCTGTAACAAGTTTAGTTATCTTTAGACCCAGCAATTTACATTCGTTTCTGTATTTGTATCTTTCGTCGTCTACGTATATGGCTGTAATCCATTTTCCTGTAGATTGGAATAATTTGAACCTCTCTAGATTCATGCAAATTTTTCATTTGTGTTCATATTGATTTTTTCTTCGAATTTATTCACTCGTTATTCTCGTTTGGAATTTGCCGTGCCTATACGGTGAGACCTTCACTTGTGTTAACTCATCCGCAAAAGTATTTTTCTACATGGTTCGGTTGCCAGGTGAAGTTTGTGATCTGTATATAGCGTATAATACTGGACTTAAACACCAAACCTGGGTAATCCCTGCTTCGAGCTTAATGGATGCCCCTCTAGCAAACTTTCTCGAAAGTTTAAGACACGTCTCAGTAAACGATGTTTGCGCACATCTTCTCGCTATTCACCTCTGCTAACTTTTCCATTAGTAGCCATGTGTTTCCGGAATTTGAATTGGTCAAAATTATATAGGTTGTTTTCGTCCTGGTGTTGATCGAGTCTGTAGTTTCTCAACTAGATTTTATATTGCAAGCGCTGATGTTACTGGTGCTTTCTATGTATTTAAAGCTGCTTTTTGTTCTTATAAGCTTTTCGATTGTTATGGAGGCAACAATTCCTTCGTTGGTGTTCATATTTACCTCGTCCAAGTACTGGGGGGGGGGGTGAGTGGTTCTAATATTTAATTAAGTTTCTCTTTATTCTTATTTCAAAAGTCAATGCCGAAATTATCATTTTCTTTTTCATGATCATAAAGGAGTTTTTGAAATGTTCTTTCATATCTGCTTCGTTTTCCATTTGGTTTCCTCTCTCATCCTTAATTATATTTTTTCCTTTACTAGCGTGTATTTCATCCTGTTCACCCATTTTTAAAACTTTTAGCGATCCTTCTTCATCTATCATATAGATTAGTCCATTCCATTGTTCTTCTTGTTTTTCAATGATTAATACGGTTAGGTCTCTTTTCTTCATTCGTAGTTCGATTTACATTTCCCTGCTTGGTAAGTCTCTAATTATCTGTTATGAAATCACTATTATTTTGACTTGCTTATTAATTATTTCAGGTGTCCATCTGAAGTTATAAATAGTTCTATGGTTTCATTAAAGGAAATACATCATTATCTCCGTTTATCAAGGTTCTTCTAGTTTCGCTTATTTTTGTTTTTGATTCATAATCTTTTAGGATCTCTTTATATTTGTTCAATCTACTTCTGATCATAAGCCTTCCATTCCTTTGATGGCTACTGTATGGTTAGCTGGTCTACTGTTAGCAGGCTTGCTACGTGGTCGCTAATTGGTATCTTCACAGGTTATATGTGGTAATTAAATAAGAGGTTGAAGTTATGCAGGTCTTCATCTTAAATTCCAGGAGACCGTATGTCGAAATCTTGATCACCATTTCAGTGTTCTTGCATACCACCTGGAAGACTTGTGTATTTTGTCTAACTTTTATTTTTTGTTGTAATTCTATGCTTTAGTCATATACGAGTTACATTTTTAATTCTTTTATGTGCTTTTTCCTACCCACAGGTCTACCTTCGTGCAAATTGCGCTTCTATTTGCGATAATTTGTGAAGGGAGGGTTGGATTTACTCCTATCTTTCTGAAGGTTTCTAGTCCTTCTTGTGACACAAACCTTTCCACGTCCTGTTCAACACAAATATTTACTCTTCTTTTCTACCTTGTCTGAACCATATTTTTCCAAGAAAAAGGTTTATACAAATCCGTAAGGTTTAGTCGAGAAAATAAAAATAATCCTTCATTGGTCTAAATTCAATTCAATTTGTGAATAGAAAGAACACGATAGAGATCTCTGTGAATGACCACATGAGATTGTGAGCAGGCGTAAGCCACGGGAGCTTACTGGCACGAATATTTTCAATAATGTAGACCAACGAAAATCCACGTCCACCTAAAAAGTACAGACATACGAGTACGTAGACAATATCCTAGGCCGACGACGAGACCATTCTCGTATCCAGCCGTGTCCCAGATAGAATTGCACGCCAAGAACAAATAATTCTTGACGAGAAGCCAATTATGAGGATAATTTGTTCATAACTAGGAATCATCAGGAGACATTGTTATCTACGGCACACGCGATCAATAAATGCACCATCTAAATATATACACACACACACCTTTAGCAAAACAACCAGATCCAACGAGACCAATCGAGTATTGGGGCTAAACAAGTTTAAATGGTTTCCACTTCATCATCATTATCATCACTAATTCTATAATTTAAGAACGGGATATTTTGGAGTATTTGAATAATAATTTCATCTTAGTTTGGTTATGACTTAAGTATATTTTAAATTTTTATCAAGGCAATTTCTAAAAATTTCTTTAGAGTTTGAAAAAACAAAATAGTTAAGTTCCTAAAAAATAAATATGATTATCCAATGCTTTCTATTGTTTTAAAAGAAAATGAATTACAATTGGTGAAGTTGAGAAAATTTATTAAAATTTAAATAGGGCTGATTTTTTATTTTATCTATAACTATATTCTAGCAACGTGATTTTTTGAAAGGGGTGAAATAGTTTAGAGTCAGTTTTTAAAATTATTATAATTGGATAAGTCAGAAAATTTATAAAAGTTCAACCATAGCTGCTTTATCAGATTTTAGTATCAATCTTAGTATAGAAGCACAAGCTTTACCCCGTAAGGGGGTGTAGCGAAGCCATTACCCGGTCTCTCCTAATGATTTACCCTTGGTCTATATTTTTTCAGACCCATGCTTATTTTCTTAGCGGAGAGGAAAGAAGAAAATTTTTTTTCGAAATTCTTGAAATACCGAAAAAACGACTCATTGGACTGTTTGATTAAATTTTCTTTTGAACTTCACCTTTTATAACTAATTTTGTTTTAAAAAAAAAATCCAAACCTTCAAAAGCCACATTTATTTTCAAAAAGTTTCATTTTCTTTCAAATTTTTAATAATTAAGTATCAAACATAGTCATTCTAGGCTTTTACTTAATAAATATCTCGAAAATTAAATTATATTATAGTGTTATGGAGGATATGCCAATATAATACGAAGAGCGATTTCGTCTCTTTCAAATTATATTAATTTTGGTTGTATGAGACCTCGCTCGAGAAAGTTTTATTGGACAGCCTCTCCAGTCTTTCAAAAATATAAGGAACTGAAATTTGTCCAAAATTTAGGACAAATTTTTTATATTTTGAGGTCACATAATTGCTAAAAAGTTCGCTAGCGTCTCCCACGCCCTCACTGGCGTCTAATGATAAAGATAACCATTCTTTCTTTAATTAAAGAAAATAAAACTACCTGAGATTCAAGAAGCTTTTTATAAAACCCGGGTTATTAAAAGTTTTGGATCTTTTCTCGTATTATGGTGCAATTTCGTCTCCTCGGCCAGAGGGTTGAGCGGCCGGTTACTCGAGTGGATTAGGCTGTGACATACGAGGGGCGGTCAATAAGTTTTGCAATTCGGATATACGGAAACGAGATATGAGGAAAAGTTTTTTATTATTTGTCAATATAACTAGTCTCGACTTCAATGCACTTGCACCACTTGTCCCTTAGGCTTCGAATTTCCGACAACCAGAAATATCCCGACTGCTGCTCACTCCACTCCTGGACTGTGAGCTGCACATCTCCATCGTCCCCAAACTGGCATCCACGCAGTGCAGCCTTGAGCTAGTGGAATACAAAGTAGTTGCTAGGGGCCAGATCTGGACTGTAGGGGGGGAATGGTTGAGCTACTCGAATCCGCACTTGCGCAGGGAAGCTCGTGCAACTCTGGCCTTGTGAACTTTTACGACGTTGAAGTCAATCATGGGGCGTGATGTTTCTAGGGACCCAACGCGCAGAGACCTTGGTCATGGCCAATTGTCGTGGATGATGTTGATAACACTTCCATGTGATATTCCAAGTTCTCGCTCGATTTCTTCGATCTTCATCCATCGATTTTCAAGGATCATCCTCTCTACACGGCCACATTGTCCTCGTTGGTCACGTTTGACGGGCGTCCTGGACTAGAGTCAACTTCAAGGGACTCACGACCATGGCGGAACTTCCTATTCCAGCGAGCAATGGTTGCACAGGAAGGGGCAGTGTCGGTGTACACTGCAACCATTCGTTCATAGATCTCCTTTGCATTCTTGCCTTTCTTGGTAAAATATTATCACTGCGCGGTGCTCAACCTTCTCCATTGTTGAAAATTTGTGACTGACTATCTGCGATCAGCTACTGATTCTTAAATAGATGAGGCAGGAGCGTGCGGCTGCAGGATCTGACTTGTCATAACTTGTCCTAAGACCCGCACAAACAGCCACCCCCCTTCCTCTGTTTTTCCCTACCGATTCGCAGAACTTATTGACCGCCCCTCGTATTTAGTTTTATGATATCCTTATTTTTTACCCCCAAAAATTAAAACTTATGAACTTTCTAGAGACAAAAAATGTCTAGAGGGTTTTACCAGTGCAATGGGTTTTAAGATGGATTATGCAGAGAAACATGCGAGCGTTTAGTGTATGTAGTTCCTGATAGATGGGCAGAAACATTAATATCAAGTACATAATTAATCCTTGCCAGAGATGTAATATAAGCATTTGACTGTTAACCACTCACAGAAAATTAAAGAACAAGAAAGAGGTATCCACACAAACTAAATAGTGTCGCTTTGGGCCAATGCGAAAATGGAGAATGAAAAACAATGTAGAACCGCTCGTTCTCTGATCAATTCCTATATCTGCGAGTATTTAGGGAGGCAAAGAAATAAAAGAAAAAACTAAGTATTTGCTCAAATTTACAAAGATATTGTAAAGTTTTATTCATTAAATATTGTTTAGCTTTTGCTTTTATTTTAATTTCCTTAGCTTTTATTTTTTACTGTCCTTTTATTCGCCACCCCAAACCACGCAAATACTTACGAGTATAACATAAGAATAATTCCATCCCTCGATTCTTGCGCATGCGAAAGGTAGTCTGGTTCCTCAGCAGGCCGTCCAGCAAGCTAACTGTGGAGACGGAATTGTGCTGTAATAAAAGGAACGATCAAAGTTTTTTTTTGAAAAATTTACCGTAATTTTTTAAAATTTTTCTCATTTAAAATTTAGCGATAGAATTAATGATGGTCAGCGGCGATGAGTTTCCCCTTACAGTTATCCATCTGGCTACTAAAATATATTTATATATAACTGCTTAGATACATGCATTGCCTTGAGATTGGACTTGATTTCGATACGATAGCAATCTAGAATAGTTATGAATCAAAAATCTTTCCTAAATGCTTTTTGGAAATTCAATTCTTGGTATCCCTTTAATATTTCTAAAAAAAAACCATGAAAATTACTTTGCTTACATTTTTGCTAATTCATCTGCATCTTTTATTTTGACTTTTTCTATTCTTAAATGAGGTCGCTGATTTTCCATTGCAGTTTTAGTCGTTTTGGACCGAATTTTTAAAAGCTTGTCATCGTAAAATCCAACGAGGAGATCTCCGCATAACTTTGCAATACTACTCAAGCTTAGGTAACCATCTGCCTTTCTAATTTCAAAAATTGTGAAGGTTCTTATAAAACCCCTTCTCAACTTTCTTTCCCCTCGACTTGCAACTAGTGTGCTTTATAATATTCTTACTCGTATTTCTTACCCTTTCTTATTTATGTGATGCCTGGAGGTTCTCTCCAATATCTGCTAGACCTTGGCATAAATCTGTTCATTACAAAATATCAAGATTGATTACATTATGTTAGTAAGCTAAATAAAGATAAATATTCGCGAAAAACGAATGGATAGAAAGCCCAATAATTAAAATATCAGCCTGAAATGGACTCTAATGTTTACTTTGCCAACATAAAGATTTAAGGTTGGTATGGAGTATTCAAAGATCTCCTGTTACTAGAATGAAGAAAACGAATCAGAAAAGGATAAAAGAGTGACCCTTTTATTTGTTTATCTAGTAGTTTAAAATGGCTTTCTATCCTATAAATTATACAATTAAGTGCAAAATGCTAAATATAAATAAAATAAATGAAAATTTGAAAGAAAGTACTTGCAAAAGTGAAGAGATAGTAGAATATATGTGCTAAAAATCCTTACTTATTCATCGAGTCATTTCAGTAAGTTAAGCTTTTAAAATATACCTAACTTCTATGCTTATTTACTTATCTTTGTTCTAACCTTTAGCCCATACACGCACAGAAATTATGCAAAAGTGTTGAGGGAGATTATATACGAGCTCGCACACAAATACAGGATTATCCGCTTGGTTCTTAAAATAGGTTAGATACCGATGCTCTGTCTAGGAATACACAGAGGAAACTGTTAAGGAATCAATATTTGAAGTAGAAAGAGAAAATTAATATATGATGTCGAATTTTGGAAACATATGAATTTATTACCTATTTTTAATCAAATTTTAAGTTTACTCTAACCCAAAAGGTTGAGTGAAGCTTACCAGCAAGGCAGTTATTCAATGGTAGCTTCAGTGGTGTTGATAGAAAGAAATGTTCATTGTTCAGTTCTTCACTGAGCACTTGACAAGCTAAATATTATATATTTTTAAAGATTTCTCACCCAATATTCCAATATTTCCTCAGGATTTCCTAAGCATATGTCAGTAAATACTTGCAATTTAAGTTAGGTTTAGAACAACATTTGACAGTCAACCGCAATGTCCATTAGAATCAGGTTCCAAAACTTTTGTAACCTTAACAAATTTAAATTTCCTCACAACAAAATTTAATTTTGTATGAGTTTAAAGCATATATATGTAAATTATATGCCACCAATTGGTGTAATATGCTTTGATTAAAATGAATACTAGTAAAAGATGTTATAATTAAATGGTTTTCATGCTGTTAAATGACTTGAGGTTCGGCATATCGATTTTTACTAATAACCAATACACAATTGCTTAAACTAAAAATATGGTCCAATAAATATGAAAAACCTTATTAGATTATTTTATATACAGCTTCCATTTATTATCTAGATTCCATTTACTAAGATTACTAAAATGACCACCTCTTAGAAACAAGATCTAGTGGCCAAAAAGTTGCGTGCTCTCACCTATTCTAATTTAGGACCTTACAACGTTAAAAATTTTTATTATTCCTGGACTAACCTAGGAAGGACCTTGGAAATCAGATCATTCGAAAGAGAATGTGAAACAACAGAAGGCTTTCAGATTTCGTTCTAATCGGCCGCATGGTTTTGATGTTTTCCCCAATAATTACCCGGCTAACTTTGGGAGGACTTTGGCAATTATATCATTCAAAAGAAAATTTAAAACAAAAAAGGCCTTCAAATTTCGTTAGATGCACCCGAATAATTAGGATATTATACCCCAAACAAAATAATTCCCGGGCTAACCTTTTCTAAGACTTTGGATATTATATTATTCAAAAGAGAATGTAAAATAATATAAGGGTTTCAAATTACGTTAGAATTGGCAGAATAGTTAGGATGTTATTACTAAAACAAAAAAGTTCCCCGGCTAACCTTAGGAGGCTCTTGTCAATTATATTATTCGAAAGAAAATGTAAATCAACATAAGAGTTTCAAATTTCGTTATAATGGGCAAAATAGATTTGTTGTTATAACCAAAGCAAAATAATTCCCTGGCTACCCTTGGGAGGACTTTGGCAATTATACCATACGAAAGGAAATGTAAAACAACATAAGGGTTTCAAATTTCGTTAGAATCGGCCAAATAGTTACCAATATTTGACCCAAACTAGTTAATAAATGAAATTGAAGTCGTAAGACTTCGGTATTTGCTAGTACTCTTCGATATCAGCTGAAGATGAACATATAAAGAATCATTTTGTATGATTATACATATTCCTAAATTATTGTAACTGATAAGTCTTTCGATTCAGTTTAAGATCAAAATTCTCATTTCTGGGGAAAAGGAACACATCTGAGCGATTAATAAGCACACATATTAGACTCTATTTTTGATTTGGCTTCATGTTTAAGATTCATTAGACATGACAATTTCTACTTATTTTTAGTCGCGTGGGAGTCTCGACGTGAGCGACTTTACATCTTACTTTTGCGGTCGGTTACCGTTTGCCTTTTTTGGTATTTTAATAACATTGTAATTATTTGGCTGACTCTAACGGAATTTAAAATCCTTATGTTGTTTTACATTTTCTCTTGAATCATCACCAACACAACCGAAACAACATTACCTACACCACCGCCACCTACATTACCATCACCAACAGCACACCCACCTGCACCACTTATAACACCACCATCTACACTACCACCACCTACACCACTACCGCCTTCCCCCCTTCCCTTCTACATCCTCTAAACTACCACCACCATTTACACCACCTACACTACTTCCACCTGTACCCCTACACCACCACCTACGCTGCATACACCATTGACACCTACATTACTACCGTCTACACGATCTACACCACCACTTACATAACTTGACTACCACCATCTACACTACCAGCAACTACACCACCACTAGCCCCTACACCACCACCACCTCTACCCCCTACACAACCACCACCTACACGACTCCTACCTGCACCACTACACCACCACCACAAGCACCACAGCCAACTACACCACTACCACCTACAAAACCACCACCTAAAACACTACCACCTACACCAGATACACCGCCACCTACACCGCCACCACCTACACCGCCACCCCCTAAACCACCACCACCTAAACCACCACCACTACACGACCTACACCAGTTACATCACGACAACTTACACCACTTGCACCGCCTCCACCCAAGTTTATCCCGGGAATTATTTTCTTTTGGCAATAAGATCATAACTGTTCAGCCAATTCTCACGAAATTTAAAACCTTTATGTTATTTTACATTCTCTTTCGAATGCTATAATTGCCAAAGTCCTCCCAAGGTTAGAAGAAGAATTATTGGGCAATAGGTTTATAACTATTCGTCCGAGACTAACGAAATTTGAAACCCTTTCGAATAATAAAATTACCACGGTCCTCTCAAAATTAATCCGTGAATTATTGAAAGTTTCGAAAGTCGTAAAGTCATAAATCAGTATAAGTGGGAGAACGCAACCTTTGGTCAGCAGACTTTGTTTCTCGGACTGATTGCTTGGAAACACATTATAATAGATAAGTAGAGGACAAAAAGTGTAAATAAGGTAGTTAAAAATTATAATACAGGGTCTTTTTTTTTAAATGTCCTACTTTTGAAGTTTAATATAATCAATAATAATTTCGGAAAGATAATAAAACTTTGGGAAGTTTTGGTAATAGTTGGAAGTTCTATTTCCTAAATTTCTAATTGATTCATTTATTTTTGTAGAAGTTATGCCAGTTTTAGTGAAGCATTGATTTTTACAAATATTTCGCTGAACTTCCAGATATTTATTGACTATTAAAGCAATTTTATTTGAACTAATATAATTTGCTTAAAATTAACAAAAAACTGAGACTAATAATCAGTTTGCATAATTAACATAATAACTATTTATTTAAAAATTCTTCTTTTCAAATGCTGACCATTCTTCTAATAACATTCAATTACTAGTGATGAAGTTGCTCTCATCACTTTTTTTAAATGTTCTTCATCCATGTTATTAATTTCTTCACCGATATTATCTTTTAGTTGTTGAATACTTCTAGGATTATTACGGTAAAGATAATCTATTAAATATCACAATACAAAAAAATAAATTCACTGTTTCGATAAAAGATTTTTTCTCTGAATTTCGTCTTAACAAGTTCATTTTTCCATTCGATGTACGTGATGTTTCACTACCTTTCTGAAAAAACAGTTGTCGTCTATTTCTAATCCTTCAAAAATTCGGTAAAAAATATTCTTGAAGCACGTGTCGGTATCTTTCGCCATTGAATTTCCATTTTCATTCTCATAAAAATACGGCCCAATGATTTTCTCAGGTGTTATCGCGCGCCACACAGTGTTTATGTTGTTCTACACCTTTTCTGCCAACACGCCTTTTTAGTCCATCTTGTACACTACCGGTGTCTCGAATTTTTTTTATTTGTCTGCATAGCGCTCGGCGTGATGGTACTTCTTGAGCTCCTTCACGTCTCATCCTCCAATCATTTCCAGGAACTTACATGTTTTTAGTTTGAAAAATTTCTTAATAATGATTTTTACTAAAAATATTTTCTCTTTTTAGAGTCTAAGAATGACTATGATGCTAAGAATCGAGCATTCCAAATGTCACTTTTTTTAAAAAAAACTTCTTAGGCTTTCCGTTTCTGGCAAAAAATGACCGATTTAATAAAACTGGCATAACTTCTAAAATAATAAATGAATCAATTAGCCATTTAGGCCAAAAACTTGCAACTATTATCAATAACTTCTAAAAGTTTCATTATGATCACAAAATTATTCTTGATTCTATTAAACTTTAAAATTAGGAGATGTCAAAAATACCCTGTAGTTTATGTTCACATACAGTATATCAGCCTGTTGTAACTGAGGAATAAATCATGTCCAACAGAGACAGTACCTTGGGATTTCTTCATATTTTCTTATTTTATACTTTCTTATTTTTGTAGTAGTACCTTATTGGAAAGAGTCAGTCAGAGAGACATCCAATGGTACCTTCTTTTCCTCTATGAATTTTGTAGAACAACCAGATTGATGTGAATATATTGTCTTCATCGATAATAAAGTCTATTGGCAGAGAACTCTCACTAGGGATCTTGTCATTTTTAATTCTCTTTAGATTCAGGGTGATAATATCTAATGTTTGGTGGGATTCGTCATCATAAAGTCAAAATTAGAGCTTTAGATTCTTTCGGTATTATTTCTCAAATTATAATTTCTACTTGACTTTTTTGTATTTGAACTTTATTTTATGTCAACCTTTATTTGTTTTATTTATTACAAGGGTTGGTTGCTTTTGATAGCTTTTTACCATGCATTTATTTCTGTATTCATTAAAATGTTAAGACATTTTATTTAAAAAATTAACATTAGTGTATTCATGTCTCTTTCAGAATACTCAAAGCTCTCAATTTGGGACTTTAAATAAGATCGTGCACTAGCAACGATATTTTATTCTCACACGTGCTCATTTTAATAAATCTTTACAGTCTAAAATATGTAAGTATTTCTTTGTGTTGGAAAATGTAAATGAAATCATTTAAATAATTTTCATTTTGCATGTCAATGTTATATCTTTCAGATTTTATTTAGGTATTTATTCTTATGTTTAGGTCTCTCTCTTTCTCTCTCTTTGATTAAAATTTATTATATTCCTGCTCCATACTAGTTCGAGATGTCATCTTATGTTAAAAGTTTTGATATTATGATCATTACTCACTGAAAGTTTCCCTCTTGCTGTTTTATCTATTTATCTATTTACCCTATGAGATGCCTCTCACTCGGCAACGAATATGATGAGGGATGGAGAATGAGAAGGCTCTAATCAAATTCCAGGGAAAGTTTAATTTCGACCTTTCGATTCGAACAGCTTCTTCAAGGAACTGATGTTTTTTTCTTTTTTAAGAAGGAAGAGATACGGCTCAGAGGTCCCTCTCCCCTTTGTTCCACACCAAAGATCGTCGGTCGCTTGTAAAAGAAGGGGTCTGCGTCCAACTTGCTCCTGGAGAAACTTCCCACACTTCGGGTCCTCAGCTCAATTGAACTGAGTGGAAATTGCTTGAGTAAGGAAGTACGGAGCATTGCTTCGTAGAAGTTTTTATTAAGTAAGAGAAAGATGAAATAATAAATGTAAAGTTTAAAGAGGACGTAAGAAGAGCAACCTTTGTAGTCATAAGTGAAAAGGAATATTTCTCACGCCCAAAAGACATGGGGATCTGTAGATTAGTTTGGAGTTCGAACCTCCATACTGCATTACGATTTCACTCAGTCATCCTTTCTTAATCTCAGTCTCTAAGGTGCTCTGGCTAATAGTGATCTGGAGATACGACTACTCTCTCGCACCTATTTTTTTTCGTGTTTTCTTCTTGTGTGTTTTGGCATTCATGCCTTTGGATTAATTTTCTCGTTTTATAATTTGTTTTATTTCTATCTGTTTATTACAGTTTCCTTATTCGTTTGTTTGTTTGCCCTGTTAGACTTTAGTTTCCGTGTAATAATTTCACTTTAATCGTGAATATTCCATCTTCGTTATTTTTCAATTCGTGCTTCATGTTAGGATTTTTTAATTCAGTTGTCATAAATAAGATTTCATAATTTACTTGTCATAATTAGGTTTTATACTTCGGTTTTCATTTGCGTTGCCTATATTGGATTCCGTTCTCTATTTTTTTGTCGTTTTGGGTATGGTTCTATTTTATCTTACTCGTATTTTCTATTGTTCTTTCTACCGCTCATTTTTATTTCATCTCGTAATCATAGGTTTTTCTTCTATCCCTAGCTGATGTCGTGAGCTATGGAATTGAAGTTGAGTGCGTTGTTCATTAGGGATATATATTTAATCGGCGAATACTTGTAGGGATTTATTAATTTTTTCGCATAACTCTTCTCCCTTTTTCCTGGGAACCTTATTGATTGGATATAATTTGGCTTCTTCATGTAAGTCTTTCCTTTTTTCATATCTCTTCTCCTGTTAGTTATTAATCTCGGGGCTTTATTCTGTACTCTTTGGATTTCCTTTGTTTTTTTCTTGATATTATATGCAATGGTATTGTTCGTAAGTTAACTTTGCCCCACCAAATACCATATACATTTATATCTTCTTTTTGAAACAGATACTTCGGTGTGAATAAAGTATTGTAGAGTTGGATTTGCTATTCGTCTCCTCTCTTGCTGATGGATTATGTATCCTTTTGATATTATTTTTAGACCTAAGACTTCTTAACCTTCGATTCTATAGTAGTACATTTCTCATTTATATATGATATAGGCAGATTTTTTCCTTACAATAGAAATTATAGTCAATTCGGGATGTATATCCGTATTTTCCATTTTTTATAGAATCTTTTTTGTATCCTATTTCCATGCCGTTAATTTTGCTTGCCGTATATCATTTCTGTTGGGAGATATTATCTATTAGCTGATATCATCTGAAAACTGGTTGTTCAGCATTTCTGAACTTATTTGTAATTGCATGTCCGCTCTATATATTGAATATAAGGTAGGACTCAAACATCTTCACTGCGACACCCCAGTTTCAACTTAAAATTCTGGTCCCTCGAATTCGTTTATCCCGATCTTAGCTTTTTTTCCGTAATATACTCGTCACGAATTTTCTCTCAATTTTTGTTCATTCGAAGTTTTAGGATTTTATACTGTAAGCTTCTCATCCTGACGTTATCATGGGCTTTATCTACCTCTTTCAGCACTAAGCAAATATAATATATCTTCTGTTCGATTTCGCTTGTGAAATTTTTGGGGTTATTATTCCCAGGGCCGTGGTGGTATCCCTGTTCTTCCGGAATTTAAACTGCAAATTATTATATAAATTTTTTCCTCTATATTGTTCACTAATCTCCATGTTACTACTTTCATCAAATATTTTACCGGTAAAATCTAATAGCGATATACCTTTGTAACTATTTATAAAGCCTGAGGTTTGCATAGGTTTAGCAAGAGCAATATTTTCTGTGTTTTCTTTTGAGTCATGGGATGTTTGTTACTGCCTTCATAATCATACTCTAGTCGCCTTCATTTGAATTAGTGAATTGCGCTATTTCCTTCCTTCGTTGTTATTGCCACCCGTCCCAATTGTTCTTACCTCTTTTGGTCTACTTATTAGTTAGGACTAATCCCATTGAAGTTATTGCGTAGGAACTCATGCACCCTTTCTTGCGTTTCTATCCCGAAGTCTTTTTTTCAAAGCAAATTTAGAAAAATGACTTCCGCTGTCCTTTTTTTTATTTCTAGATCTTTTTGGATTATGTTAAACTTTTCAAACTTTCTTTTTATTTTCCTTCTTAGTTCTGACTACTCGCCCTGTTAATTGCACGGAAATTTCTCTTGGCGTTATGTTTAAATTTATTTGCTTAATAATTAATAATCTCATCCCAATTTTTTTCTTGGTGTTCATTTATTAAGTATATCATCTCAGATTTTAGTCTTTTTAATTTGCTCGATTTTCCAGTGCTAGGTTCTCATAGCCATATTGATTTATATTCCGTTTTTATCTCTTTGTTTTTGTTTTTTATTTTTTGTAGCCCAACTATGTTGTTGCTTTAGCCAATAACCTTTCTCAGGGACGTATTTCGAGTGTGAGGCCAGCAGGGCATCCGTTAATCGCTTCATCTCTTCATTGATCTCCTCGAGTAAATCGTCAGCCAAGTCTTTAGGGATATATAAATTTAATTCATTTGTATATTTCCTTCATTAGGCTTTGTGATATTGATTCCTAATAATTTTAGGTACTTATATTGGATTTTGATTCACCTGGAGTAGTGTACCTACATGGTCACAACTCGCAATGGTACCGGTTTTATAAGAAACTTTAATGACATATCACAGTTGCTTAATATTATCGCTGTTTTTGTAGTAATATTTGTGCTATACAAGTGTGATGAACTGTTCCCCCCCTCTTTTAAAGATGTTTCTTTCTTAAATCATGTCTAAATTTCTGTCAGCTTTATTCTTGTTCTGTATCCACTTGCTTGGAATCTTACAATTAGGTTAACCTAATAACCATGAATATTGTTGCGTGGCCTTGTCCAAATATTGTGAGAATGTTAAATAAGACGGAATTTAATGATATGTTTTTGATCTTTCTTTTATTCAATCTCAGGTCGTTCCAGATTCCTTCTCTAACATTAAGTTGTTCAGGAAAATTACGCTATGTGGTTGTAGTTAATCGTTGAATGGACATTTCAATATGGATTGAATTTACAGTAGCTATTATATGTTGCAGTGAACATTGGTTCTGACTCCTTTAAATTTAGATCCACACTGAGATATACATTAAATGGTAACATAGGGGTCAATCCTGTGTAGAGGAATGGCAACATAAAGCCTCCCGGAGGGACAGGCGGACATATACCTAAAAGTGCTTCCCCTTTGTGGAGAAAGATGGATAAGCGAGCCACATGAGGAGACTCATGGGAACGGTAGCCCGCGAATAACAGTAACTGCCTACCCTCTTTGATCTTTCCGGTATAGGGAGTTGGAGCCACCATCTGTGTTAAGGCAACCACCAAAGGCCCTTAAACGACGCTCTAAAGATCCAATTACCTACGAGATCCGTAAGCCCGTGGTTATGTAACCAAAAAGCGGTGCTTGTCAAAAGGCGCGCAAAAGAGTTTGGCAGTTGAGGGTCTTGCTAATTAACAAGCCGGCTTGGGCACCTCAGTGCCAACCTCTGCACTTCTCGCTGTCCCAGATGCGAACTCACCATTCGCGCTACCCTCTGCGGCCGCGCCCCTTCATCCTTAGATGAGGCGGTGGTCTGCCTATAAATAATCCCTGAAAGAAAGAGAAAGGATTATTATTCAGTGGGGACGACGTAGGATCAGTTCGTGAAGATCGATCCTTCAGCCAGTAAAGATTATTCGGTGAGAAACGATAAAGGATCCGATTGAGAGGATCAATCCCTCCCCCCAGGGCTGAATTAACATAAATCGTCAAGTTTTGTATCGGTGCCATACCGAAAAATCCTTTACAGACTAAGAAGAATGTTGACTGGAGAAAAGAAAACCCGCTCACATTCGAGTGACTCTCACAGCTCAAGCTCCGTAAGAGTGAGAGGAGGAGAACCAAGCCCCAACGAGGCTCCGTTTGTTAATTACGGTAAAAATCACCCCGCATACCCTAAATCTAGTTGGGCACTCGGCATTACAGAATAAGACATCAAGAGGCTTAAAGATTATTCAGAAGAGGAGTCTTGGAGTGAATGAGAAACCAAAATTTAACGATTTTAGGCCAATACCATTAATAAACGTGGTTATAAAATATATATGAATCTGCTTAAAGAAAAGATACTGTCACATCTAGAAATAAATGGAGAAATTAATGAGATGCAAGCAGCTTCTACTAAGGGGAGGAGATTGGAGGATAACGTATTTCTGCTAAACTACTGCATTGATGATGCGAAAAAAAGGAAGAAAAAGTTGGTGCTGATGACAATCAATTTTGCAAAAGCCTTCGACCCTATTAATAGGTAAAT
Organism: Ceratothoa steindachneri; assembly: GCA_963969495.1. NCBI lineage: Eukaryota > Metazoa > Arthropoda > Malacostraca > Isopoda > Cymothoidae > Ceratothoa > Ceratothoa steindachneri. The sequence continues at coordinate 30,987,542 of OZ018324.1, forward strand.
TAATACAGACCCTGAAATATTATAAATGTGATTTATAGCTAATAGAATATATAGTAAAACTGTCTAGCGTAGATGCAACTTCATTGTGTTTAAACAGTGAGGAAATATGTAAGGTAGAGGTGACGAGTGGTATCAGACAAGGGTGCATTCGTTCCCCACAGTTGTTTGTCATGGTAGTGAATATTATAATTAAGAAAATTTATAAAACAGAAATAAGTTTTAGTAAAGATCTTATATACTTACCAGCGCTCTTCTTTGCTGCCCAGGGGTTGCTGGTTACTAACTCAGTGAGGTCAATGGAGCAGGTATTTGGAGTGGTTGAGAAGGGTGGATTGTTTTAAAGAACACAAAAAAGGATAAAATAAACCTATGCAAAGAAATGGCAAATATGACCTAATCATTTACATCTAGATCATGTAATAAATTATTAATAGGGAAGACGTTCGGGAAATTTCTTGCGTTACCCTGTGTGACGGCTAGATCGGCAATGATAACGTGGAATGCAAATGAAATAGATCAACTACAAAAATTGGAGAATTCTGTATGGATGAAGATACTGGGTGCCCTTAGCTATACACCAGTTGCTACATTGAGGGGGAAAGTTGGAGCATCTAGAATGGCATCGAGGGATATAAAGCAGAAAATGAACTATATAAATTATATAGTGAAGGACGTGAATGAATTGTAGAGGAATGTTTTGGAAGATAAATAGAATAGATTTCAGTGCACACAGGGGATAAAGCGAGTAAAAAGACATATATGGAAAAATTAGGGATTAGCAACTTGTTATAGCCTGGATAAATGAGCAAGGAAGAGATAAAGAATGTGATGGATAGTATGATGGAGCCGTTTGGACGGAAGAAATATCATAAGAGGGTACAACAGTATCATTATACAGTCAACACAAAGGAAATAGTGAAGAAGAAAGTTTTTATGACAATTTTCAATCTGTAATAATGTTCAGGGCAAAGACTAATACTTTGATGTTAAATTGGAGGAGAAGATATACAGGTGGAGAGGTTAGATGTGAGATATGCGACCCTGGAGAAGAAGAGAATTTGGAACATTTTGTGAAGGAGTGTAGTGCATTGTGAAAGTTAGTTTAAATTAGTGCAACTGCTGTTTGAGGGGGGGTGGGGTAAAGCAGCAAAGAAATATAAAAAGTGCGTATTCTGTATGTTTAACAAGAGGAGGAAGCACCAAGAATTGGAAGGAGGGCGGCGGATGGAGGAGCTGGATGATGGACAAAGTGGGCAGCAGACTGAGGGAGGAACCAGTATGACCGCAGAGTTAGAGGACTTCGCCAAGATCAGGTGAAGATGCAAAAGCAATACCGGATGACATCATCTGATCTGATCAAGAGGAGAATGACTACTTTTCGGAGCCATTGTATATCTCTTTGCTTTCCTTGTTACTACGCTCTTTGTACAAATTGCGTCATAGGTTCCATTTTTAACATAATTTTAAGTGTCATAAAGCAAATATTTTAGGGGGTTATTTTATATTCCCTACAAGCCATTATATTGAACCGATTCACTTATAGGAAATATTTCTACATTTTCGCCAGAAGTACAATACTCTCTATTTCTCCCATAACTAAAACTATAATTTTCGAAACACTTTCAATTATTATAAACCTAATTTAAAGATTCTTCTCCAACTATGTGATGATTAATGTTTAATTGACAAATAAATGGAAGACTTCTAAAAAAACAGTTTAACTCTTCAGTAATTGATTTGAAATTATATCAATCAATAATTCACTATAAATAGTTATAAAATAGAAGAGTGTAAAAAATGTTTTAAAATCACTTGAAAAGCAACCTTATTTATAAGAAACCTTTGAAATGAATTATGATTAGCATCATTAATGAAAGAGATGAGATCATTACCTGAAATGCCTTTGTTTATTTTTATTTATTTAGGCATAGTGTAGCTCTCTGTTTAGGCTGATCTTCTCAACACTCTTATGCTTATCCAAAGATCCTATCTGCATCATATAGTAAGTTTTAACTTTTTATTCACGCACGTTTCTGGTGTCTTGGAATTCTCTCAAACACGCAAACAGACATAAAGTTAATTTTAAATAAATAGATTCTATTTAAATGATATCATTTGTTCTTGACCTTTATTTCAAATTTTGACCAAAATAATTTAAAATTACTACTTGTTTTTTTCTTTAGTTTTTCTGCTCAACTTAAAACTATCCAGGTATAAAACTAAAAGAAAAGGTGTTTTTACTCTAAATTTTGCATCCTTCTTCTTATCCATACAAAATATGTATTAGACGTCAAATCTTCAAAAAAACATAAAAACATTTTCTATGTTCTATGTAGCATGGCTTAGGATGCATTGAGTTACTCACGAACATGAAGGCAGATAGAGAAGTTCCAAGGTAAACTGGGTTCCGTTCACTAGACTTACACCTACAATCCAACTCTTCTATTTAAATTCATTATCTCGTTACGTAAATATCTTTTGGTGTTAGCCCTGTCATTGCAACGAAAAGCGTTCAATTATTCTCAATATATACAATTCTGGCCTTCAAAGAATTAACGAATGCCAGGAAGAGTTGAACTATGTACTACACAGAAGATTCCACGATCAAAACTTTCTCTCTTCGTCCTTAAAATATTTCATTCCTTCCGTTCGGATAACCGCACTTTAGCTGGTTTCGGAGGAAATAAATTTCCTGCCTGGAAAAGGGTAGCAAATTCTGACGTAACGGTACGTTAAGTAAATTGGAAGCATTGAGAAGAGCACGTTAACCATCCTGAATTCCTCAACATATCTGCCTACTCATCTCACAACCCTAACTTCTTGCTCTAGAAAAGAAGTCGAGCATATCGATTGCCTCGTAATCTTTCCTTTAAGCTATTCAACAAACTTATTAATTTTTTAAGAAGGTCTGCTCACTAAAAATTCCCAGAGTATCCTTGGGAGGACTTTGACAATTATATCATTCGGAAGAGAATGTAAAACAACTTAAGGGTTTCAAATTTCGTTAGAATTGGCTGAATTGTTACAATGATATTAAAAGAAAAGAAGCAAAACGTGGACCGACCGACCGAAAGAAAGAGTGAAATGTAGAGTCACCCGAGACTAAAAGGTCACAAATTTGTAAAAGTTTATTAAAAAGCAAAACTAAATTATAATAAAATGTGTATTTTTAAAATTAAAATGTGGGCCTTTTGTCACACCTCATTCATGGAATTCTAAAGGCGAAAAATGGTCACACCCTAATCGTATAGTCATGGGTAGTATAGCATAGCAGATTATAGCATAGTATAGCATAGTATATTATTGCATAATGGTGCTGATCATAGTATAACATGGCCTAACATATTATAGCATAACATAATATAGCAAAGGATAAAAAACATAGTATAGTAAAGTAGAATATAGTATAGTATATCTAGTATAGTATCTCCTAGCATAGTATAGCCTAGCATAGCATATTCTAGTATAGTCTAGTATTATCTAGAATAGTATAACAGTTTATAGCATAGCCTAGTATAGTCTCGAATAGGAGCCTAGCAAAACCTAGTTTACCATAGGATAGCCTACTATAGTATTACCTCAAATATCATAATAAATCCTAGCATAGTATAGGCTAGCCTAGATTGGGTAATATAGTAAATCTTGCCTTCTCTAGCCTAGCATAGCATATTTAACAAAGTAGATTATGTCATACCATAGACTACCATATTATGACCTAGCTTAGCATCGGATAGCCTAGTCTAGCCTAGCCTGCTTAGTATAACCAAGTCTAGTCTATGATTCCCAATAATAGTAGAACTTACCATACCATACTCTAGCGTAGCTAACATAGTATGGCCTAGCCTTACATAGTATAGTTTAGCCTGGCATAGTATGACAGAACCTAGACTAATCTAGCCTAGCCTAGCAGAGAATGTATAGTATGGCCTATCTTAGACTAGAAACCATAGTAAAGCCTAGGCTAACATAGCCTAGTACAACCTAGCATATATAGGACAGTAAAGCCTATAATATTATACCATAGTATAGCTTATCATAGTATAGCTTAGCCTAGAATAGCATAGTATAGCATAGCTTAACATAGTATAGTCTAGAATAATTTAACATAGTATTGCCTAGCCTATCCTCGTATAGTCTTGGTTAGCCTAGCCTTGCAAAGACTAGCATAGTATAGCCTATCTACCATAGCCTGCCTTACCCTATAGTGTATAGTGTAACCATAATATACCCTAGCCTAGCATAGTATTAACTAGTCTAGCATAGTATAGTCTAGCTTAGCATAGTATATCCTATCCTATTCTAGCATGGTATATCTTGGCACAGCACACCCAACCATAGTCTAGCCTAGCCTAGCCTAGTATAGACTTGCATATGTAGCCTAGCATGGTATATATTTAAATAACCTAGCTTACTATAGTATACCTGAACCTATCATAGTGTATCTTAGCGTAACCTAGCTTATCAAAGTATAGCCTAGCCTGCTTAGCAGAGTCTAACCTAGCCTAAGCTTAGCCAGCAGCAAAAATTGTATATTAAAACTTAGTCTAACATAGCTTAGCTTACCCTGGGCTCGTATAGCCTATCTTAGTATAGCCTACCCTAGCAAAGCCTCGCTTTTCCCAGCCTCATATAGCGAAGACTAGTCTAGTGTAGCATAGCTTAGTATATCATAGCCTAACCTAGCATACCAGAGCGTAGCCTAGCCTAATATAGCCTTTCATGCCCTACTTAACCTAGTATAGCTTAGCCTAGTCTAGCATAGCATAACCTAACGTAGCATGAACTATTCTAGACAAGTATAGCCATACTATACTATTATATCCTAGTCAAGCATAGCTTATCATTGTCTATCCTAATATATGCACCATATGCTTTCCTATTATTGCATATTATATCCTAAAGTAACATAGTATATTTTACTCTTGTACATTATATCTTATAGCCTATTCTACGCTTTCCTAGCAGAGTATACCATATTATAGCTTAGTCTAATCTAGCAGAGTATCGGCCGTAAAGTTTTGATGTTATTGCCAAAACAAAATAATTTACGAGATAACCTTGATAGGACTTTGGTAATTATATCATTTGAAAGAGAATCTAAAACTACATAAGGGTTTTAAATCTTGTCAGAATCGGCCGAATAGTTAGGATGTTATTGCCAAAACAAAATAATTACGTGGCTAACCCTTGGGAGGACTTTGGCAGTTATAGCATTCGAAAGAGAATGTTAAACAAAATAATGATTTCAAATTTCGTTAGAATTGACCGAATAGTTACAATGTTATTACAAAAAAAAAAGCAAAACGAAGACTGACCGACCGACCGACATAGCGAGTTATAGAGTCGCTCGCGACCTGATTCGCAGGCGACTGAAGTGATTGTATTTTTAAAAAGAGTTTAAATTGAAACAAATGTTGAATTTGAAGATAGTGAAATTCGTGGAAGACAGAGCAGGATGAGCGAAAAGTAGAGAATTCTTAGCAAGTCGCGCAACTCTCCTGAAACCTGATCCACAATTAATTTTGATTTCTGTAGGGATGAAAGTTGTATTGAACTTTTTTATTAAAACTGAATGGAAGAAGCCCCATTTTAGAAAAAAAAAGGTGAGGACCTTCGATTAGTTAATTGCAGACGAAGTTTAAGGTGAGTTGACATAGAATCCAACGCGTTCACCCAGCGACACATATCCCATTAATACTCATAGAAGACAATGAGATAATGGATTTATTAGCCTCTTCCTGAGAGTAACAACCTTTCTGCGATACGATTTCCGCATTATTCCAAATCAAGTGAACGCTGTATATAGAGCCAATATATACATTCTCTTGAAAGCCATATTTCTATTGATAATGATCGGGTGGATAGGATATAGCCAAATGATTAATGAGGCCAAAGGACTATTAATTAAATGCTGCAGAAAAATATTATTATGACTATATATACCGATCCTTTATATACTGTATAATAGAATTAAAATCTTGGAAGATCGATAACATGGGTGGCAGTGTGCAATGCCAAAAAGTGATTTTAATATTAAATCACAATAGTTAATATCTCAAAACGTATAAATCATATCCTAGCAATATGTGAAAGAAAGGGACCTTGTAATGCACATAAGGTTTAAGATCAGGATACATTGAATTGCACTGACAAATATGGAAGTCAATTGTAAGGACGAAGTTTGCGTGCTAGGTACTTTAAAACTGGTATTAGATTCTATATCATTCAACATAAATGCACCCATTTTAGGCATTAATTTCGTGTAAGCTTTGATATTTAAATGTAAACAGAAGCTTCGATTAGAGTAACTTTTATTGGTAAGAGTACAGAACAAGTTTCAGGGCATGACGCCATATCTTTGAACTGTACAATGGCTGACATCGTATTGCTTTAAGCGATTATTTATATGTCCCCAAAAACAAAAGAATTCCTAAAGTACTACAAAAATATTAATGAACAAGAAAATGCGAGGCGCATGGAGGGCATATTTACAAAAGGTGGAATCAAATGATTCCTATATGGGATGTGATTTTTATGAAGTAGGAAATAACTATTTCCGAAAAAAATTTATTCTGTTTTATCTTTCTTGCGGTGTGTAAGATTTATTTCCTCATTTTCTCGCTCTCATGAGATATACGATAACATTGTGTATTCGCTGCGTGTTTAACTCAATTTCTCCTTTTTCGTTTGAATTCCCAATCAATTTCTGTCTTTTACAGTTCCGATCGACATTGCGAAGTGTGCCTTAAAAGCAGGTCTATTCGGATGATTTTTTGCTCTTCCGCGTAGCCGAGTAATTAAAGGCTCCCTTTAATTGGAATTAAAGCGGTTGTTCGCCAGTTGGAGCCTGTGTGAAATAGGAATCGGACAATAAGTGTTTATATGAAATTAATTATTTTTTACGATTTAAAGATGAGTGAACGAATATTCCGAGCATTTTAGAGGAGAATAGATGTTAAAATCCAAAATAAAAAAAAACTGTTTAAAAAGGGTCGAAAGTGACGATACGAAATCGTTTTGTAATTACTGCAAATTCATGCTAGATTAAGTGACATAGACCGTCATTTTAACACTAATAAACACATAAAGGCCAAGGCACCTTTCACTTGTCAAAGGCAAACAAAGCTAACATTTGCAACTGTAGGGCCTAGTGCCGATTTAACTGCAAAACAAACTGAAGGACATTTATCATTATATATTGCTGAACATTGCTCCCTATAAACTGTGTATCACTTAAGTGAGTTGTTTGATGAGTGTTTTGGTGCTGACAAACAAAATAATCTTACGCATATACGATTAAAGTGCACAAACATTTTTACTAATATTTCTTGGTCCTCATTTTAAAAAAGAATTAAAAAATTATTTAAGAACCGCCAAGTACAGTTTAATAATTGATGAATCTAATAACCTTTTTGTCACCAAATTACAATTAATTGTGATTAGATATTAATCAGAATTAAAAAAAATATCATAACTTATTTGGATTTAGTTCAATTTGATGAGTGTAATGCTAAGTCAATGAGCAATGCATTAAAAGAATGCCTAGAAAGGCATAATCTTAGTTTGCAAAATCTAATTGCAATAGGCACAAACAATGCTTCATTCATGACAGATGTAAACATTGGTGTTTATACGGAAGGAAACAGATAGATTGCTCATCTTATATTCATAAAATATGTTTGTTATTCCTTCCAACTTACTGTGTCATATACTGCAAGTGAACATTTGCCAAGAAATTTTGATTTTTATTAAAAGAAACTTACAACTAGTTTTCATATTCTTCAGTTCACAAATCAAAATCTAAAAAAAATATTTTAAAAACATAAATGATGGAAATCAACAAATTAAAGTTTTTTCAGACTGAAACAACAAGATCGATGTCAATTTAATCTTCAGTGGTAAGAAATCTCGATCAGTGGAGAGAATTAAAAACTCACTTTAAAATGGTAAGCAATAAAAAACTATGTTTATCTTATCTTTCTAAAGCACATTCTTTCCGAATTTCAAAGAGTAAATAAAAATTTAAAGTAGAAACTCAACGAAATTATAAAATGATCTTCAACATCTCATCGATGTATTTAGTTCAATTATTCTAATTCCAGGAAAGAATGTAATTGAAAAAGATTCAGTGCAAGATTATCTTGATACAAAACCATATGTTGGTTATCAATTTGAAAAAGAAATCTCAGAATGTAATTTTCCTGAACAAGAAGAGAGTGAGATAAGAGAGAGATGCATAAATTTCGTTGTAAAAGTTTTAGAACAAATTTGGTAACGTTTTCCTGATAATTTTATCCTTTTGAGAGCAATGAGTTATTTCAATGTAACAGAATGCCTCAAACCAATTAAACCATGAATTATAAACATTGCAAAGCATTATAATGAAGATCCAGAAATTCTGACACAAATAGATTTCCAATGGAGAAATTTGAAAACAATACCAGGGACACAATTCTCATATACAGTTGCCTTTTGGATTGAGGTATCATCGTATAAGGATTCGACTGGGTCAAATCCATTCGAAAAATTGTCAACATGTGCTCTGACAATTCTCACCATGCCACATACAATTGCTTATGTGGAAAGTTATTTAGTCATATGAGGTTTATTTTATCTGCTGAGCGAAATCAGTTAAGCTTAGACACTGTAAAGGCGATTTTAATTATAAAATATAGACTTAAACGAAATGAAAAATGCTGCTATATGTAGTTATCCACTCTCAACAGAATTAGTAAGAAAGATTGGATCCCTGTATTGCTATGAATTTGCCAGAGAGGGTGATCCTGAAGTTTCAACATCAAAATAAGTTGACTTCCCAATCATTATTAATTAAAAATGAGGTAACTATTTGTTCATATCATTTTATTATTCAAAATTTCAAAATATATTTTGATATAGTTATAATTAATTATGCAATTCACCATTAGTGATTTTATTGTTGCTTTTATAAATTTATTTAGTGCTTTTTAATGAACAAAACAGTGCTTTTTGAACTTTTAACGTGGCAACCATGCTTTATTACTATTCAACCTTTGTAGCGTACAAAAAAGGGAGGCAAGCAGATTAAAAGCTTCGCTTGAAGGAGTCTTCCAAGACTCAGGAAGGCCGAGTCGATTCACCGATCTCTAACCTAACAGTCGTCTAGCGACGCGGGAAGCTGTTCTCAACTCGCTTACGCTACTTTCATACCTTTTTGGCTATTTTCTTACTCCCTTCTATCTACAATGGTGCCAAGACCTGGGAGGAAGAGCGATAGCCCTTGGGTAACATTTCCAAATGGGGTTCTCTTCATTTCTTCCAAATACACTCCACTTCTAGGAGGGTGGTTGTATAGTGTGCGATAAGTGCAGACGAGCGGCTAGAAAGCTTCGCTTGAATGAGTCTCCCATGACTTAGAATGGCCGAGTGGATTCGCCGCTCGCTAACAGTGGTATAGCAATACGGGAAGCTGTTGCCATCTCACTTAAGTTACTTTCATTCTTTCTTTTTGCTTTGCCCCTTTTTCTACTCTCCTCTATCTACACCCTCTGCAAGAATCGTCATTACAATTTAGATTGCACCCTGTGCCAACCAACCATGCAGTCTTTTTCAACCAAGACGGATTCCGTTGCGCCGACTGCCTGATCACCTTGACTGCGTGCCCCATCTATCGAGTAATGGTCATTGGCGCCATAGTCATAGGTACAAGGCCAGAAGTAGGCACCTCAACATATATATATATATATATATATATATATATATATATATAGATGTATTTGACAATTATATCATTCAAAAGGGAATGTAAAACAACAGAGTTTCAAATCTCGTTAGAATCGTCCGAATAGTTATGATGATATTGCCAAATAATTCCGGGCTAACTTTGGGAGGACATTGGCAATTATCATATCATTCTAAAGAGTTTTAAATTTCGGTTGAATCGGCGGAATAGTTACAATGTTATTACCAAACTAAAATATTTCTTGGGCTTAACTTGGGACGACCTTAAAAATTATATCATTCGAGAGAAGATGTAAAACAACGTATGAATTTCAAATTTCGTTAAAATTGGCGGAATAGTTAGAATGTTATTACAAAAAAATTCAAAACCGGGACCAATCGACCGACATAGACAGATATAGAGGCGCACAGGACTAAAATTCTGGAATTTTGTTGCATCATTACAACTGATTAATTTAACATAAAAAGCTTTATTAATTTACTCTTCTGATCAAATCAAATAAAAAAAAACAATGCAAACTATGTTAGATGTTTGTGGATTAGCGTTTGAAATAAGGCAATTTCTTCATGGCAATTAAGCCAAATGCAGGTTCTTTCCCATCAAAGTGAAACGTTTTGGCTCTAAAAATCAGCACTATCTGAAGGGAACATGAAGCGGCGTTCGTGAGCTTGGTCAGAGCAGCTGGGGTCTTTTCTTCATTGTGTGATGCAATCGGATTTCTGATCGCCTCTGAAAAAAACCCATCGCAAAGACACTTCCCTTCTGCCATTTTCAACAAAAGGTTAATTCCTTAATCGTCGTCCATAGTAGAATCCTAATTTGACAATATTTCAACCACCACTCTATAGTTACTCAAGCAAACTAACATGCCAAACATTAATTAAAAATCTTTGGTCTCCAGATATTACTTCAACGTCCCTAATTTTTAAAGAGAGACCTAGATTTCTTCCATTAAAACTTTTTAATTTACACGTTAAGCGTTCCTAATGGTATCTAAAACATCTTAAAATCATAAATAATTATATATCGATAAAAATTGGCTAGTTTATTTCCATTAGATCGAACCCTTTTTCCGGTTCTAATTGTTAAGAAATTCTGTTTTCTACTAACTCTCACTGCATAAACTGAAATAAACTCTTGTGTCCTTAGTTGTTGCAAGCTGCCAAACATTCTTAATTATATAACGAATCGCAGAACCTATATTTCTTTGCCTTCTTTATGGCAACAAAATGCAAATCATATGGTCGAATGCTACACTAATAGAGGTTTCTTCTATCTTATACAGGCGATATCAAAAGTAATGTAGGCATAATTTTATATAATGGGTAGATAGAAATAAATGAATGCTTAATTACTTCTCACTTAAATATAGAATATTAAAATTGTTGTTTGATTAAGGCTCTGATTTTGTGCCATTCCTACAAATTGAAGAATATATTCCATCCACCAGTGGCAAATTGATTGGGAGGTGCTATTCAAATATAGATTTTTTCGAATTATTAGAAGCCTGTATTCTTGTCTTAGTTTGGATCAACTTCACTTTTCTGGTATACATTCTCTTTTCATAGGCGAAACAAACTTTTCTATTTCCACTAAAGCTATCAACGAAGACATAATGCAAAACATTGTAAAGCAGGAAAATTCACTTCATAATTCATTCGGTCTCCGAACCCGCACAAATGAAACAAAGTACGACAAAGAATGCCACACGCAGTATTTTGCCTTCGAAATCTAATCATTTTGCTACCCTTAATCCTTGAGCATATGAACTTCAAAACGAATGCATTATTTGCTGCTCTTTCATTACCGTTTTCCTTCAATTTCCTTTGGCCATGTACTAATTTGTTGACATGTATGGTGGAGTTTATCTTAGTGCATGAAAGAGAACAATTATTGTTTTACGGGTCGTTTACTGATAGTTTCGTTTCACAGTCGGCATTATTTCAACCAATGAAGTTTGTGTTTTGTCAGATTAGTCCTCTGCATAGCATATCAGTTGTATGCTTTCTTCCTAAAAAATCCGTCAGGCGACTCTTATTTTAGGCCAAATTTCCAGTGAAAGTTTATTTTATCTTATTGCCGTCAGCTCTGTTTTGATCCTCATTAGTGTAACCTATTATTCGTGGGGTTAAATCAGTACTTTCGTGCTGTATACTAAATTTGTATCTTGCGTTGATTTTATATAAATAGTACTGGTAACATATAATTATCGAATTCTAATATTCTTCAAATGTTTTCGCGCCATATTTTACCTGTATAATGATTCTTTCCTTTCCCCTGTTTTACATTATACGGAAATACGTGCCTCTTATAAAATTATGCTGTATTACTCATTTCTTCTGCCTGGCCTAACGTCTTTTCACCAGGTTGGGCGTTTTGTTTAACTGAGGTTTCGCCGAATAAAATTATTTTCCTTCCGAGTTTTTTTTAAACCAACAAGAGGAGGGCTTCGCCACTCCTCCTTACAGAAGGAGCTTGCGCTTTGGTGGCAGACTAAATAATATGTGGCCTATGGGATATTATGATTATTTTTTTCTCCATCTTTTTTTCTCCAGGTCGGGCTTAGGGGCGCTCAATCGACTTCATTTGCAGAGACCTAAAGAAGGCCTTCGACAAAGTTTGGATCGATGGCCTGAAGTACAAAATCTCACGACAAAGACTCAGCCCCTACTTCCAAAAGATCCTTGTGTAGCTACTTGATCAACAGACAAGCTTTCATTGCCTTCGTAAAGTACACAGGGGAAGCCTTCGTGTTCCTCTCCAGCGTCCCTCTGGGAAGATGCTTCAGACCCAATCTGTACACCATATTTACGAGAGACATCCCTAAACTAACCGATAGAAGAACTCTCAACATTCAATATGCGGCCGATATTACCCAAGTTGTGGTTCGAGAACAAATTCTGCGAGGATGATGGCCAGAGCCACGACAGTAAAGTCGAAAGAATCTCCAGGTTCGAGAAACGCTGGAAAATACAGACCAACGTATCAAAACTTTAAGCAACCACAATAGGGAGACGTCATTCCGTCCCTCTCAATCTAGAAAACTACAAAATTGACTACTCACCGCACGTGTCAGTCCTCGGCTACAAACTTGCCAGTACTGAAATGAATAGGCACGTCACCGCCAGGATTGGATACGCTAAAACTGAACTTGACAAACCCTTCCGATTTAGAATCCTCAGCACAACGATTAAAAAAAGGTGGTACACCAGTTTAGTCAGATCGAAACGGGTGCCTTCTGCTATTTCGCTCAACACGGCGTCAAGAACAAATATGTCAAGACTACAAAGAGTGAAAAATCGAGGCCTCTCGTATATTATCGACGTTAAGTGGTATGAGTATCGGACCTCGAGGAGACTCCATCAACAAACAGATTTTGAACAACTGAACACATAGCTTTATAAAGCTATGTGTACAGCTAAAAAGTAAGAGAAAATTGCGAAATAATAAGGAACTGAAAAAAAAACGCAATGGGACAAAATAGTACCTTAATATTAAGTAGAAAATAATAAAAAGGTCCCGCAGTGGGACAACATTAATAACAAATATGAAAAAATAAACAAAATAACAAATGGAGATGGCCTGTTCACCGGGCACCCACACACATGCATTTATAGTACTACTTCCTTCCTTTTCTCACTACATATTACCCTCTACTTTTTCTTCCAAACGCCTTCCCCTCTTATTCTTTCTCTTTCAAGTTTCAATAATTTCCATGCTAAAATTTTAATAAATTTTCTTAACTTCACCATTTGTAATTCTTTTAGTTTTAATTTATTCACAAAAATTCGATATTTATATTTATTTCTGAACTTCACCACTTTATTTTTTTGATATTACAAAGCAATTATAAGAAATAACTGGAAAAAAATTTAAATATACTTAAGTGATAACCAAACTAAAAGAAAACATCTTATTCGTATCTTCCACAAATTTCGTTCTTAAAATATAGGGCCTAATATAAATAAATAAGATTTGTTAAATTTAGTTTATATTTATTTGTAAATGGAGTTTTCAGAAGGAAAGAACTGCATTTTCATTTACGTTTGAAAAAAAATTATTCAAGCATCGGAATAAATAAATTTCATTAAAATGTGCCTATATACTTTTAAATTATTTGAAAAAATTCATACGAATTCCTAGACAACAAAGTTATCTTCAATGAGGAGGAATCTTTTTTTATCATATACAGTTTCAGATTTTGTACCTTCTTTTGGCCTATTTTATACTTTATGTTAAAACGATTTTGTTTGTTTTTCAAGTAGTTTTACTAGAAAAGCTAAGTCTGAATAAATTAATTATTGTTATCATTGAAATGCGCTCTGCCAATACTCAAGAGATTTATTTTATTTGTAGGAAAATTTCTATAACATGATCAATTGCTGGTCTGAAGGAACCATCCTTCTTAATTTTGTTTCTTTTTAAGCGGCGATCCGTTGACTGATAACAAGAGCAAGATTCTTAGACCATACATTTTTTAAAGGTGCCATAAGAGTCAATTTAATTAATAATGAATACGCTTCTGTATTTCTAATTAGGATATAATGACATGGATCCTTATACTAACTTTGAAATCCGAAGGCCCTAATGTTTTTCTCTAAGCATTGATCGTGATCGAGCTCTAAAAAATCCACACTTACTAAATTGCTTAAGCACGACGAATTTCTTTAAGCTTAGTTAGTCTAGCGAAAGTAAATGGTGGCTTAACTCTGTAATTTAGAGGCCTCCAGAAATTAGCTATCTGGCAATTGGTTTATTGACGTGAAGCCTACTTTGTTCTGATCAATATTCTCGTCCGAAATAGGCCCATATTCTAATCGTGTGATCGAAGACCATGTTAAACTTAGAGAGTTTAGTTTAAATATTTGAGTTAATTGATAAATTAAAAGATATATATTTTGGGTTAATTATTGATGTTTTCCTGAATCCTTACGTGTTGACCGGCTCTTTTCTTAAAACTGATTAAACGCTCTGGAACTCCCATAATTCAGTATTTAGACTCCTTTAGACGAAGTCGGAGTCGACTCAGACAATAGAGGAATTATTTCCCTTCCTAAGTGGCGTCAGATCGACTCGCTAAAAGCCCTTAAATAGATAAATACTTTGAAAAAGATGCATTATATCGGAGTAAATGTTAAACGGCCAAAAGTAGAAGAATAATTCTCCGACAAAAGTAGGGAGACAATCCTTCGACAGTCAAGATGTATCTAATCTCTTCGGGAATATTTCGACCTATCTGCTTTACCCTCCATCTCTCCGAACTGATTACAATTTCCAAGTTTCTTGGCAAGTTTTCATAAACACAATGATACGAGTATTTTACCGCATTACCTAGCCTACTATCATCAGCAAAGTTTGAAACTTTATAAACTAAACTTGATTAGGCTTGGTAGAACTTAGCATCACTTATTTTAGGGAAGATTGCTTTAAGCTACTGCAAACATGGCTTGTTATGTTGCAGGGCTTTGAAAATTGCTTCATTAGGCCTAATTTTATATGCAGTGGTGTCGCGAATAATTTTTCTCCTTCTTAACTAGTGGCTCATGAATTACATTTTGGTATCCAGGCGTCATAGTTTCCCATCCCGAGGTGACCATTCGGAGCGTACCTAATGTTGTGATCTGGCACTACCCTCTCACTTGCAAATAAACTACATAAATTTGGTGTATACCAGTTAGTTGAACATTAAGTAAGACTAATAATTTTAAGTCTGCACAAATTAGCCACTTATGCTCGTCGTAACTTCTGCGGCCCTGTTAAAAGCAAGGTTTTCATGTCTCTCTTAAATGATTGAGTGAGCAAGTGGAGCTGAAGGCATGGTGTTCCAAATGTTTTATAAAACTGCTTTTATGCTGTAAAGAGATGCATCTATTAATACACTCCACTTATATGCTTACTAGATCAGCTCAAAAGTAATTAAATAGGCCTCTGATATCATTACAATAAGTCAAGTTGTTTTAAAAAGTAAAGAATGGCTGTACATCTGCAGAACGCTTCCTAAATACTATAATTTGAGCAGATCTATTCAACAGGTTCCATTTTCGCAGACGTGAGGCCAAGAGTTCACTCTGTTGCTTAGTAAGTTTTAGATCACCAACTAAATCATCTGGTTCACATCGGGAGATGAGGTGTGTTTTCTTGTCAGATTTAAGCTGAGCAACATTTGGTGTATCTTGAGATTCTGAATCGTCTAAGTTGCTAGTGTCATCACTTGGTAGTTTAGAGGGCGGTTGTGGTACAGGAATAGCAATTAAATTTCGAGCTGCGCGAACAGCAGACTCAAGATCTGGATCGATGCTAGATTTCTTGTCTTTTATGTTGCGACCTGCATTGAAATAAAATAAAATAAGAGTAAAAATGGATATTACTTAGCCGTGATCACTTTCCTACATAGTAGAAGTACAACATCGTATGTATTTTGAACTTTTTAATTAAAATATATGTTGAAAATATATTAAAGACCAGACAAGAAAACACCTTGAATATCCACCTTTTATATGTGTTAAGCAGAAGTAGCAGACCGTTGACTGGTCCTTTGCCTTCCTCTAGAATATTGGTACGTTAAACATGAGGCCAGGCTCTTTGCTATTCACTCAGGCAGAAAGGGAACTTGTACACCTGGCACATCATATGTGAGGTGCCCAGCGTTTGTTCTTGTTACCCACCTTACATCTGTACACATGTTTAGTCAACTGTCTTTTGTATAGTCTTAATTCAACTGATCCATATATATAACAGAAACTGTCTAGGGAATTTTTTAATTCTCCAGGCATTTAAGGAAAACACACTGTTTTATGTGACAAATGATATAAATGGTAAGAAAAACAAATATTAAATATATGAATAAAAATAGGAAGCATTTATAGTAAGATACAAAATTATCAAGCGTTACGTAAAAGTTGCCACAATTTGGATCAATATAACTAAAACAATCTTGAATATACTTTCACATATTTTTATCAGTTAGGTTGAAAAATACCTTCGAAAATCCTTATTAAAATTATGTCAAAATCCGTTTATAACCTTTAGATTTGTCAGTTTCGGCCCAATCCTGATTGCATTCAATCTCTACGGAACATATTTAACGTAAGTAAGGTGTTAATTTACGAGAAACTGGAGAGTCGAATAAATAAACGGATGTTATATTCTCCTTTCAGTTTTATTCATTGTTGTACAGTATAATCAGCAGAGGAAGATTATGTGAAATATGCCAATTAAAATTGATTTGCAATTTATTTTAATTTAGGAGAGCCTTTTTCAGGTACACATTCAAATTACACTTTCTGGGAGTTCTTATTCTAGTTTCAATAGTCGAGATCAATCTCAAAATAATTCTAAATCATCAGCATTGATTATGATTTTATATTAGGCACATAATTCATTTATAATTTTCGTTAAACACATTCGTTTTGCTTTGCGTATATTCTCAACTTTGTTGATACCGGAAAGTTCTCTTTCGATGAAGGCAATATGGTAAAAGATACAGTTACCTAATCGATACATTTATTAGATTAACAATAAAGGACACTGACAATGAAGAAAGTCTCACCAGTTAAACTCAAAATCTAACTATAAAACGTTGCAAGGATTGGCGAAGTAGTCACTTGCTTTAAATTCGATGTCTTTAATGCACAAATAAAACAACTGTAGGATTTTTAAAAGGATTGGGGCAATGTTATATTATACCGAGGAAAGATTTGAACAATGACATTAATTTTTTCATCAAGGGAAACTTTGCTAAAAAGGCGATTTACATAAAACTTATTTTGGTTTTAGTCAAATCAAAACGGTTTAACTTATCAAATTTAATATAAATTCACATAGTCAATTTGTATTTATATATTATTGCAGCATTTAATGAATTATTTGGCAATTAATTGAAATTTCAAGTTAAACACATGATTTGAATCTTCATAGAATTTATTTATTCCTAAAAGACGTCAGGTAGAGGTAAACATTTTGTTACTAAATATTTTTACCGTAATTATACAGTGCCAAAGATAAAAATATTATGTTATCCACTTATGACTTTCTTGGAATCGAGTGGATAAGGCAGAATTTCAATGATAGATATCTTAGCTAATAAACGATTTTCCCTCTGTTCAATATAAGGGAAAAATTATAAAATTAAATATATGTATATTACAAAATGTACGCATGAGTGATTGTTTGAATGCGTATGTGTGTATTCATGAGAATGACCATCAGTTCATCCAGACTTGTCGACAGGCATGGATATTTACTCTAGATTCATGTCTGACATCGGAATTCATCAGGCGAGCAACATCACTCAGCAGACTCAAATCTGAAGCAAGAGGAAAAAACTTTGCGAAATCCGAGGATTCGAAGATACTTGACGGCAAAATGGAGCGCTAGAATTCCAGATGCGTTTGCAAACGACGAATTTGATTTAATTTCTTGCAAATTAACAAAGTTGGAAGGACCATTATCCCCAACGGCTTCCTGAATTTGGATTCGGAAGTGTGAAGTTTAGATTAGAGGTAATGAATGATTCACTAGAAAATAAAAAGAACTATGTATATATTTGAATTTTATCCTATTAACATTTCCCTAATTTTACCTTTTTTGTACCTCTCTTTTTATCATTTTTATTCAAATATTTATGCATCTATGACTGTATCCTGCTGTTGGAATTTGAAAGGTCCTCACTATTATTGTAGTGCAAGCATTATAGGTCCAACCATTGGACCTAAATCGCCGTTTTGGGAAATTTGCATAGGCATCATTAGCTAGTGGCGAACTTCGAGTTTAAAACTCGCAAAGACCACAAGATCCAGTCTGGGATAATTACAAAACTAAGTCAGAGATGAAGGGCAGGTAAAAGGAGGTGAGGACATCAACAGAGAATTAGTTTCACCAGCATTTTCATCACTAACTCTATAATTTAAGAAGGGGATTTGTTTTGAGTATTTAAATAATAATTTCATCTTAGTCTGGTTATGACTTATTTTTTTATCAAAGTTATTTCTAATAATTATTTTATAATATCAAAAACAAAATGGTGAAGTTCAGAAATAAATATAAGTATTGAACTTTGGTGAATTCTTTAAATTCCACAGAATTACAAATGGTGAAGTTCAGATTTTTTTTTATATATCTTGTTGTTGCTGTTGTTGTTGTTGTTGTTCTTCTTCTTCTTTTTCTTCTTCTTCTATAACTCTTTACTTTAGCGACGTGATGTTTTGAAAAGGAGGAAATTTAATTTAAAGTTCATTTTAAAATTATTATAATTGGCGAAGTTCAGAAAATTTATAAAAATTTAACTATGGCTGTTTTTTACCAGATTTTAAATTTTAATCTTGGTAGCGAAGCGCAAACTCGCTACTAAAATGATATTTATCCTTCAGCGTATTAAAAATATTTTGACTACTACTTTCGACGACATACTTAGGCAAGCCATTCGAAGTCTGTTATTTTATAAATGAAAAAACTGTTAATCACTCATATTGTTAAATCCTTTTTTAGTACCTCCCCATGTTACTTCCGGCTAACTATCTCGAAGATTGAGTCATATTTATTAGTAAACGTGTATGGCATTTTTATCACTTCAAAAGGTTAGCTAGGCAGATGAGAATTTCTATTTAAATTAAAATGAGGTTCTTCAGTCTTTTTTGTTGCAATCAAACTTTAAGTTGAAGAATTAAATTCGTCACTCGATGCTTGACGCGTTCCATTTAAAACCTCGTCACTTTGCATTTATGGAGGCACGAATTGCGGCGCTGTAGATTCTAAATGAGATCTTGGACTGAATTTATTTACGGTAACAAAAGTGACTTTTGTTTTAAACTTAAAATTTTAGGCTATTTATAATATAACGTTATTTGTCTTATGTGAAGTTACAGGTATTTTTTTCTAAAATTTTACATGGCTCGAGATTAAATCACGCATTTCTTTCTATGTTTACAGTGTTTAAATTTTGACAGTCAAGATGTATCTAATCTCTTCGCGAATATTTCGACCTATCTGCTTTACCTTACATACACCTGTTTATGTTAAAATACATCTTCCACCTCTCCAAACTGACTACTATTTCCAAGTTTCTTGGCAAGTTTTCATAGACAGAATGATATTTTACCGCATTACCTACCTAACTATCATCAGCAAAGTTTGAAACTTTATAAATTCAAATAGTATTATTATCGTTGATATATATATATATATATATATATATATATATATATATATATATATATATATATATATATATATATATATATATATATATATATATATATATATATATATATATATATATATATATATATATATATATATATATATATATATATATATATATATATATATATATATATATTGAATAATTCATGGATTCGTGAAAAGATCTCTGTAGAATGATGAGAGGTTATAGTCCCCTTGGCAAACAATTTTCATTCACAACAACTCTATGCCTTCCGTTTACAACCCACCTGAGAATCAAGTTCAGTACGCCTAACACATTTCTCTTTATTTTACCCTTATCAAGAGTCTTTTATGTGAAAAAATTTCAACGGCTTTTTTTTTAAATTATTAGGCATATTATACGGTTAGCCAAAAAGTTCTGACTCGAATAGTAAGGAGAAAGTAACCCCCCAAAATTTATTGAGCAACACCAACATTTATTCTTCCAAATACAGTCTATCATTCTCTACAATCTTCTTCCAGCGATCAGCCACCGTCCTTAAAAAACAACTAGTTTTCGCTCCATTAAAAGTGTTAAATCACTGGTCGTGAAGGATGTGGTCCATTGAGCGTAATGGGTCATAGTCGATCGGAGCAGCATTGGGACTAAATGGTGGCTGTCCATATAAGTATCTCAACACCTTCCATCTGCTTGAACTTCTTCAATAGTCAAACTGGCAGTGCGTGGCTTCAATTTGTCTTGCGGAAACAAAACTTGACCTTAATTGACCAAAGCAGGATACTCCTTCTTTAGTTTGTCGTACACGCGGTTAAGCTGCTTGGAGTATAGTTTTACGTTGATAGAGCAACCATATTGAAATGCTCGAATTACAGTACTCCTTGGAAATTCCACCAGACCGATTTCGTTGTGGAACGGTTGCAGGTTGTTCACCTCGCGAAACCCATTTCCTGTCCCGATCGTGATTATTTCATGTATACCCACTATACCACTGATGTAATAATTCACCTCCAGAATCGGTCATCATTGAGTTATTGAAAAGTTGGTTGCAAATCTCTACTCTCCTGGTAGATTGTCTTTCGGTGAGGTAAAAAGGATCCGTGGCATATTGTGAACAAAATCCGATTGATGCAATCAGTTCAGCACAGTCTGATGGGATAATAACCTAACAACCTTTGCAAAATCACGGTTACTTGTAGAAAGTTCAACTATCAATGCTACCACTAACGCCTTGATATCAAAGATTGAAGGTAGGCCGGAAGGTGGTTGATCGTCAAGGGTACAATCCCCGGAGTTGAAACGTATGTACCACCTCAATACCTTCGCCTGAGAGACTGTGCATTCTTCTACATTTTCGCAAATTTCACTTACAGCAACTCTTTTAGAATGATTTCGATTGTAATAGTAGCAAATCAAAATTAATTCTACTTTCGGCCAAACGAATTTCTGTCTGTCATAGGTTAGCCGAGATTATATATATATATATATATATATATATATATATATATATATATATATATATATATAGATAGATATGAATCCATTAAACCACATTGAAAGACAAAATGGAATAATTTTTCCTTGCGGTAATATTTTTATAACCTTTTTCGAAAAATCCTTGCAGGGAAGCGATTCGAACCAGGCACACTGAGGCAGCGAGCACCGCTTTGATCACAGTTAAAAGTATGCCGTTAGTACACTACGTAAGGTAGTGTACTAACGGCATACTTTTAACTGTACTAAGTATGCTGTTAGTACACTACGTAACGTAGTGTACTAACGGCATACTTTTAACTGTGATCAAAGCGGTGCTCGCTGCCTCAGTGTGCCTGGTTCGAATCGCTTTACTGCACGGATTTTTCGAAAAAGGTTATAAAAATATTACCGCAAGGAAAAATTATTCCATTTTCTCTTTCAATGTGGTTTAATAAATTCATTTCCATCATTCTCTCGTGCTACTTTGAGAGATATATACATTTATATCTATATATATATTTGTTTTATTAATTTTAATAAACTAAATAAACTTTAACTTGAGGCGTTGTTTCGTGCCTCGTTGATCGCTTTAAGATCGTCGCTAAGTGTGCTAATCTTTATTTTTATTCTAGTGAATGAATAAAAGGTGTTTCTTTCTTGACCTTATCAAATATTGCCACTTCAACTCGTTCGAAGATAATTAAAACAGGGCTTTTACTAAAAAAATAGACTTTAATGAACATAAACCATCACACTAAATAACATAAAACAAATACAGATATAATAAACTTAAAAAAAGAAAAGGGGATTACTGGGTAATCTCTCGAAGCTCAATTCGAGATAGAATTTTACGGGGGGGATCAATTTTAAGTTAATATCTTTGTCCTTGGCCAGACATCCAATAAACTAATTATTATGCACGGGGACATAAACAACAGGATTATTCCCTACTTACATAGGGTAATGGATATTAAATATACGCGACCAGTTAGACTATCCTCGGAGATTTTTTTCGGAGTTGGTTGTTGGCTCACTAGATGGCGTTCGCCGATCTGCCTGTCAAGTTGACGGATGACGTCACGAGGGATCCGGGGTGGAGGCGACTTCAAGCGAAAGCTTAGTCCTTCTACTTTTCTTCCGGACGAAATGAAATCGTTGTCTTCTTTTTCTTTCTATCTAGTTGGGGTTTGTTTAAGTCAGATAGAGTAAGATTTGGAGTCCTCAAACTGGCTAGCTTGATACTCAATATCTTGGGGGCTCGAACGGCGCCGAGCTTCCTTGGTACAATCGTGTTTTGTTCAAGGACTTCAAGTTCTCCTTAACTTGCAGAAAACTTTTACCGGTGATTTTTCTGTTTCCTTCTCGACCTGGAAAAATCTTTCAACCGGTGACTTACTTGTCTCTTCCGTTAGAACAAACAAAAAGCCTGGTTTCCTCAGGTCAACCTGTTATATACACAAATTACTCTCGCGGGGTAATGGTGAGGTGGAGGGGGGACTTGCAAGGTGAGACCTCAGATTGATCTCCCGCGCTTCGTGTCTTGTAGCTCGGAGAGAGGGTAATACGAGATCGGCAGTTTGCACTTTTTTATGGATTGTTAATAAGTACACCCTCGAAGGGCCTGATTTTTGAGCTGAGGTCAGGAATCTGTCTCGTAACATTTACCCTTTTGCCCGTTATCCTATGTTACCAGAGAACATCGGAGGGGCAAAGCTAAACTCAGATGTCTTTTGTTATTATTTCCTTAGCCTCGAATTATATATATATATATATATATATATATATATATATATATATGTATACATATATATATATATATATATATACTATACTCTTATTATACGTCTACATTCCTCCACCCTTAAGATGATCCTGGGAGAGGGGGAAAATCGCCTGTGCTCTGCGCAAAGAGCCCTACCAAAACATCTTTACAAAAGCTACTCGACCTTTAGTTGGAACGCTCCACTCACATCACTCTTATATATTGAATTATGTCCACCGTGTGGCTGATTAACACTTATCGTAACCAATTCTACGAAATACACAAAAAAACTACAACATTAGAGCTACACTTTTATGTACAAAATAAATCCCCCCTCAAATTTCTACCTACACATATCGTATGTAAAGTATATTAACCTGGTATTACATTATGGCTAATATTCTCAGTACTCCAGTCGCATACGCTGTTTCCCACATCGTGAGTTTTCGACTGGCATAAGCTATCTGGAATGAATTTTTGGTAGCATGGGGCGGTCCCTACGAACGAACATCCTTGTTTTTGGGTTCGGAGTAGCGGCATCTTTATTATGGCGTCTACCCTATTCTGTCGTGTGGGTAGACCGTTTTTCCGAATTTTGACTCCTAGCTCAGAGATGGCCTCACCAGCGAAGTAGTATTTAGAAGTTGCCCCAGTGGGAACGCGTTCACAGTGACGCTTTGAGTTGGCGCTACGGGCATGTAAGTGTCCTTCCCGTGTAGGGGTAGTTACGTACACGTGATCAGAATAGAAGGATGCCTCCTTCCAACCACCTACACATCTTCTTACTTCTCCTTCTCTTTTAATCTTTATTTGTCTATTTACTATTGAGTTTTCCTCGAGGAAATAGGGTTGATCTTTATCAGGGAGAGGAGATTGATCTTCCCGAAATTTTTTTTTGATCTCTTCTTTCATTAAACTCTCTTTAAAACCGTCCTTTTCTTGAAAGTAGCTTGGTACTCCCGTTACAATCAATGCATTTGATCTTGAGTTATGGGTGACCATCTTTGTCTTCTGAGAATTATAATTTTCAGGGTTGACTCCGGCAGCGATTTTGCACTTTTATTTTGATCTTGTGAAGATTTCTCAGTCAGAACTTTTTCTTGAAAAGTTTCTTTGATTGCCCTGTGATCAGGAGGAACTTGCTTGGCTACAGCTTGCTTCTTAGGCGTATGCGTTACTTTTCTTATATTTATTATTCTTTCTTCTTCTATATTCTCCTTCTTCGCTACCTTCCACTCCGGGCGTGGGAGGATTGGCACCACATCCGTCGCCGTATTGACGACTCGGGCACATATCCCTTCGTCCACATGTTTATCGGACGAAAACAAATGAGTCGAGACCGTATGTCTCTCATTCGCGAGCATCTGAGTGGCTACTAGTTGAGCTATCGGATTTGGGGAGAGCTACGTGCTCTGGCGTATTGATACAGAGCAGAATCTAATAGTCTTGCGATACCGTCTGTTTCGATATCCCAGTGATTTACTTAAAAAAATTTCGAAGTGCGAGAGGTACGAGTATAGGTCGTCTT
This sequence comes from Ceratothoa steindachneri, assembly GCA_963969495.1. Classification (NCBI taxonomy): domain Eukaryota; kingdom Metazoa; phylum Arthropoda; class Malacostraca; order Isopoda; family Cymothoidae; genus Ceratothoa; species Ceratothoa steindachneri. The sequence continues at coordinate 31,012,188 of OZ018324.1, forward strand.
CGTCCTTTTACGCTGGTAGCTTTATAGTTAGAACCTGCGATGTCCCAGTCCTGGACCCCATGGACTGCACTTCCACTTGGTCTTTGCTGAATGCTCTCTCGTGTTCTTTTATCTTTTCCCTCTCTTCTGCTTCCATCTGTATCTTTCTCTTTTCTTCCTCCATCTGTATCTTTCTCTCTTCTCTCCTCATTTCCCTTTCCGTCCTTTCTTTATCTTGGACGTATGCAACGAGTTCTTTGTCCTTTAGACCCAGGGTTTGACCTTGTTTATAAAATAATTCAAACGAAGACATATTGGCTATGTTCCTCGAAACCTCACCCCTGTAACGAACGTTACGTATGCAACTCGGAGTCCATTAGACTTTCATACTTTAACTTTACCTTTTTCTAACCTCTTGATTTGATTATTCCTATTAAAAACAAGACAGCACACTACACAACACTCTTCGTTAAGTTATAATTCCTACCTACGTAACTACACTTCACTGAATCTTTAAGACTTGTTTGAAGTCTCCTTATTTAAATTTTCCTCAAACGGGTTGGCAAATATTTGTTATGGGTAAGGGCCTTTTTACTCTAATCTTAAATTTGGGGTCTTCTGACTTAACCACAATAACCTGACACTATTTAAATATGTCGTAGGTTAGCCGAGATTATATATATATATTTATTTGTTTTACTAATTTTAATAAACCAAATAAACTTGAACTTAGGGTGTTGTTTTGTGCCTCGGTGATCGCTTGAGGATCGTCCTCTAAGAGTGCTAATCTTTTTTTTTTATTCTAGTGAATAAATAAAAGGGGTTTCTTTCTTGACCTTACCATATATTGCCACTTCAACTCGTTCGAGGATAATTAAAACCGTGCTTTTACTAAAAAATAGACTTTAATGAACATAAACCATCTCACTAAATAACATAAAACAAATACAGATATAATATACTTAAAAAAAGAAAAGGGGATTACTGGGTAATCTCTCGAAGCTCAATTCGAGATAGAATTTTACGGGGGGGAACAATTTTAAGTTAATATCTTTGTCCTTGGCCAGACATCCAATAAACTAATTATTATGCATGAGGACATAAACAACAGGATTGTTCTCTACTTACATAAGATAATGGATATTAAATATACGCGACCAGTTAGACTATCCTCGAAGATTTTGGTTGGAGTTGGTTGTTGGCTCACTAGATGGCGTTCTCCGATCTGCCTGTCGAGTTGACGGGTGACGTCACGAGGGATCTGAGGTGGAGGCGACTTCAAGCGAAAGCTTAGTCCTTCTACTTTTCTTCCGGACGAGAGGAAATCGTTGTCTTCCTTTTCTTTCTATGAAGTTAAGGTTTGTCCAAGTCAGATAGAGTTAGATTTGGAGTCCTCAAACTGGCTAGCTTGATACTCAATATCTTGGGGGCTCGAACGGCGCCGAGCTTTCTTGGTACAATCGTGTTTTGTACAAGGACTTTAAGTTCTCCTACACTTGTAGAAAACTTTCTACCGGTGATTTTTCTGTTTTCTTCTCAAGCTCGAAAAATCTTTCAACCGGTGACTTACTTGTCTCTTCCGTTAGAACGAACAAAAAGCCTGGTTTCCTCAGGTCAACCTGTTATATACACAAATTACTCACGCGGGGTAATGGTGAGGTGGAGGGGGGACTCGCAAGGTGAGACCTTAGATTGATCTCCCGCGCTTCGTGTCTTGTAGCTCGGAGAGAGGGTAATACGAGATCGGCAGTTTGCACTTTTTTATGGATTGTTAATAAGTACACCCTCGAAGGGCCTGATTTTTGAGCTGAGGTCAGGAATCTGTCTCGTAACATTTACCCTTTTGCTCGTTCTCCTATGTTACCGGAGAGCATCGGAGGAGCAAAGCTAAACTCAGATGTCTTTTGTTATTATTTCCTTGGCCTCGATACATATATAAATATATATATACTAAACTCTTATTATACCTCTACACTGTCAGTTGGAGCTTACACAAAGAAAAATAATCTGCGCAGGATCAACAAACCACAGGAGCGTACGGAGGCTTGTAGCCGAAAGAGTAAGGGTAGTCTAACTTAATGTAGTCGAATGAGTAAGGCTAACCTAAGCTAATGTTATCGAATTAGTAAGGCCAACCTAACCTAACGTAGTCGGATGATTAAGTCTAACCTACCCTAATATTCGTGTTGCTCTATGAAATTTAGTTTTCTTTCCGCTTCTTAAACGAGTCAGGACTTTCTGGTGAATCATATAATTAGCATTAGCGTCTGCATTGAAGGACGTCCTTTCGTAATTTATTAAGTTATGTATCTCTTGATATGCCACCATCCAATCCCTTACATGGACTGATTTTACCAAGGAGCAAGGTAAGGAATATGGACTGAAACTTTCTAGGGTCAGTAATTATTGCCTTTATGAGAGTTTTGGTTATATCTGCTTCTTTAATCTCCTTAAGAGCTTTAAACTAGGTATTAAATTTTTTTAAATTGACTAAAGGATATTAAGGTTTGGTTTCTTTATATTTACTTTGGATCGAAATGTATTCATCGGGAACGGAGGGTTCTGAAATTTATCTTTTCTTATTATAAAATACTATTTTATTTTGACTTATGCTAGTGGTTGAATGTTTAATGTTTTTATCAAAATTTATACTATATTGTGAGATATTTTTATCTTAATGGTAAAATAGTTGCATATCATTGATTTAATTTCTCTACTACGTTTTTTCTGAACGTTCCTAAAGGCACACTCTTACTTCTTAAAAAGAACGATACGCTCTATAATTCACCTCCGATTATTTAAATACGAGTATCTAAAAGAGGAACGGCTTCGCCACACCTCTTCACATATAGTAGGAGCTTGGGTTCTTCTGGCAGACATTCGGTCTGCAGCCTAGGGCGTATCTGGCTTAAGCAACTGCCTTTAGGTCTAGTAAATATTGCCTAATAATTTACTCGGGTGTCTTCTTTTCACTTCGATACGTTGATTCAGTATGCTGCTAAAAAGTTCCTGAGATCGAAAATAGGAATTATGTGAACCAATCAATGATTAAACCTTTTACAAAGCCTTAAATGGTGGAATGGCTTGATTGTTCCAATGATTCCAAGAGCCATGCCATCAGGAGTTTCAAACTCGCAGCAGGGTCCCCCAAAGCGGTAAGGTCGTGGATAGGGTTACAGATTAAACTCAACCAAAGGCAAGACTCCAACGGCGGGCAAAGCAGACTTTGGCCATATAAGAAGCCTGTGTCTGGCTACGGCAGTGGAGGGAGGCACTCATCGGTCAAGCGAAAAAAAGGCAGGCCTTGATAGACCAAAAATCTGGAAGCCCGATTCCGCCAGCCTCGTAATGGATGCGTTACGGGCCAAGTGCGCGCGCGTGGCCGTCGCGCAGGCAAGATTGACCGAAAAAATTATTTAGCAAATGGCATTCGTCTCTGTTTCTTTCAGGTTTTCTTTGTCTCCTAAGTCGTATCCGGCGGAGCCTGAATAACGAGAGACGAAACCGATGCTCGCACAGGAGCTGGAGCCGACGACGACGAGTTTCTAGGCCTAAAGCAAATGAAAGATGAATTCTTTTTAAATCTAAAAAAAACAATCTTAAAACTAGTTTTTATTCTCTATCTAAATTTGCTCCAATAATTTTCTTTTGCTTTATTCGTTTTTAAGGGCCAATAGCTATTTCGTCCTGATAAAGATTATAATTAAAAATCAAAAAATTTCAAGGGTTTGTTTTTTTTCAGTTAGGGTATAAACATTATATACTGTATTTCAAAAGTTATGGAAACAGTAATACAGTAGTAATAGCTAATATTTCCCATATATTTTGTTTTTTGCGACCTAGACAGCATGGCAGTTTTCTTACATTCCCCAATGTTTCAGAATTATTTTGGTGAAAAATAAACTGTAGAGCTTTCTAGAACTTTCGAGAATTTTGTATATGTTTTAAGGATTTCTAGAACATTCTGGCAACATAGATGACTGTATAAATACAAAGAATGTCTACTCAACAGATCAGTTTAAATCTAGCCGTCACAGCGCAGACAACGTCACTCGTCATTGATAGAAGCATTCGTTACACATGGCATCAAAAGCTTGCTAGCATCCGAAAGAAGCATTTTGCTATGCATGTGGCGAATTTTGTAAAACAAGAGCAAAAGGGTAGTCTGTAGAGAGATCTGTTAAAATGTTTAAGGCCTACAAGGCATATTTCGGCATGCCAGTCGGAGATCAAAACAAACCTTTGGAACCTAATTTCACCTGCGAGCTCTGCAAAAGAACTGCATAAGGTAATATATATATATATATATATATATAAATATCAAAATAATTATTTTTTTATTGGGATACGTGATTTTTATTTATTTTTTTAACATTTCTAATAACACTAAGTAAAAAGTATTTGTATATTTATACTTATGTTTTACAGGATGGTACAAAGGAGAAAAGAGATCTATGAAATGCGCAATCTCACTTATTTAGGGGGAACCAACTGACCACTCAAGCAATTGTTTCTGCTTCATGGTGAACTCTTCTAAACGTCGATTGGACAAAAATGTGCCTGTTATCAAATATCCAGACATTCAGTCATCTATTGCGCCAGTGTCACATAGTTATGAGCTTCCCGTACCCACTCCTTAAAAAAGAGAGCAGCAGTTTTTGGAAAAGAAAATGAGTTCAGAGAATGATGAATTCATTGATCCATATTAAAGAGGTGCAACTGAGGAGAGTAACCCATACTACCCCAATCTAAAACATCTCAACGATCTTGTCAGAGATTTTGGTCCCACAACTCCATTGTCGAGCTTTTAAATTTGGGACAAGCAGTGATATTTGTTAGATGACAGTGTTCAAATATCAGATCGGAGAAAGCCTTTTTACACGTCAAGATGAGCTTTGCTTTTGTTACAATGTGACCTGTCTGTTTGAGGCACCCCAACAAGTGCCGCCTCTTCAATGACAGCTCCTTCAGGATCCTCAAAGTAATGCTGCTTTATTAGGGGAGCATGTATCCATCTCTTCCCTTTGCTCACTCGGTCCAGCCCTAAGAGGAATACAGCAGTGTCAAGAACTTTCTAGATGCATTTAAATATGAAAAGTATGGTTGGTGGATAATCGGAGACCTCAAAGTGATGGCCTTCTTACTGGGTAACCTAGGCGGCTTTACCAAGTTTCCTTCTTATCTATACCTTTGGAACAGCATTAACACCGTGGTACATTACCATCAGTGAGATTGGACACAACGGACCTAGTTTAGTGTGGGGAGAAACAACCTCAAATAGGAGCTTTGGTTGGACCCTCCAAAAGTACTATTTCCTCCTCTGCACTTAAAATTGGGTTTTAATAAACAATTCGTCAGAGCTCTAGATAATGAGTTTGCAGCTTTCAAGTATCTTTAGTATTTCTTTGCTAAATTATCTGAGGGCAAAAGTGGTAGCCGGGGTCTTCGTCGGTCCACAAATGAAAAAAATCATGGAGTGCAAAGAGTTCCTCGAGAAGCTCTCTAGGACGGTAAAAGCAGGGTATACAGCTTTATCGGAGTGGTACCTGGCTTTCTAGGTAATCACAAAGCCTAAAACTATGTAGAGGTTGTTGAGAACTCTGTGAGAAACTACAACGAGATGGGTTGCAGGATGTCTCTGAAATTCTTGGCACTCATCTTGATAAATTTAAGGAAACATAAGAGCATATTCTGAGGAGCATGGCGAGCACTTTCATCAGGATCTACTGGACTTTGAACGTTGCAATCAAGGATCGTAGAATGATAATCTAGTGGGAGACTATATTTGCTGGCTGATTCGTGAAAATAATTGTCATTATGAGTATAAATCACGGCAAACTACTGACTTTTAATATTATAATTGTCTCACTTACTCACTTATGTAATTCTAGAATAAATAAATTCTATTTTGGTATCATGTTGTTTTGTTTCTACTTTATGCAAATGGAAGTTCAAATTCGTCATTTCCTTCCAGAGGGAATAGGTAAATTTCATATAAATATCATTATCCTGGTCACAAAAGCAAGGTTTGAAATAAATAAGTGTTTTTTCCTGAATTTTATAAGCAATCAAATAGAAAATAACATTTGCTACTGTGAGGGTATGGAACGTACGCACTCACATGCAGCAATGCGATCGTGGGGACGAAAGAGATTTGTCGTCTGAGTTGACCTTCGTCTCTTCTCTCTCATCCCCTACCCCGACATTCTACCGCTCTCCTCCGCCTTTCCCCTGACCTAAGTCGGTATCCGCGCCAAAACCCCTCCTAACAGGCGACAGGAAGTCTGACGGAAGAAGGTCTATCTCAAAGAGAAGCCTAAATTCTATTTGCCTTCTTTATGATACCGAGGAGATTGTCCAGTAGGCGCCGCGATGAGCGAATTGTCGTATAGGGAATCTCTCTCTCGACTTCACACACTCCGCGATATAAATGGCAACGCCGTTCATCCCTCAGTAGAAGTGTTCCGGACCTACTCGCGTAATCTCCACGTTGAGCGAGAGTCGTTGCCGTAACGTATTGACTGCCAACGCTCGCCCGCTGAGTCAACCTGGTCGCTGTCTCAAAGAGTTCCTGAAGCAAATCTCACTCCACAGAGTCTGTGACTAGAATAATACGCTCTGTTGCTCAAAGTAACTTAAGAAAGAAAAAGGAACATCCAAATAGTTACTAGGGGTAACTATTTGTTAGTGTTACATCCAGTTAGGAGTGAGCTAACCGGAACTGCAGTCAGCAGCCCCGAACCCGTCGTCTTATCCCCTCTCTCCCCGAGAACTCTTCTTAACGCCACCCGAACCACCCCGTCGGGACCTTTGTACTCGTCTCTCCAATCCATCACAATTAATGGTAATCTGTAAACCCAGTGTCCCTCTATTCTTAAATTACCTATTTAATTAACAGTGATTGATACTCCCATTGAGTCATTATAAATCTAGGCGCTTAACGTCATTGTTATCCCCCCTTTATTAAGGAGATTAAAGTGAGTCATTCCCTGATATTAATATTTATAATTGCTGTCAACCCAGACTAATGCGGGTTTAATATTTAATCCTTATTTACCTAAATGCCCGTTTAAATATTGCTACTAATTATTATTTTGTTGTAAAGTAAAGGTTATTTTTGTACGTGTGTTTATTTGGTAGCTCCTCCTTTTTGTCGTACCCTTGGCAAGACTTTAATTAAGAATCCCTTTTGCTAATTTATTCAACCTGTATTATGCACTCTTAGAATTTAACAATCACAAACTTTTTCCCAGTAACAAGTGGGATTTTTATAGTGAGAATCCAGGCCATGACACAACCCACCCTAGCCATCCTTTGCAGGTTCAGTAGGAATATATATATATAAAATGATCGTAGATTGAGTCATAGAGTCTCAATACCATCGACTTAAACAAAAGCGGTGTGTCCAGATCAAGGATTAGAATAATCATTGGACCCGCCTTTGAGCAATTCTACGACAGCTACCCAAAGACAAAAATCGTGTTACACACTGTAATCATATTTATTTTTTGCGAATTTCAACATTTGTTTTTTGAAACTCTAAAGGAACTTTTAATAGACTTTGGATAAATTCTTAACATATACCTAGGTCATAACTGAAATTAGCGAAAAAAATTATCTATTATTATTCAAATCCTCAAAAAATCCTATAAAGTTAGTGTTATGGATAAAGTTGCTTAGAATGATACTATGGCAATGAAGAGAATTACTATTCATAGCTCCTTTAGGCTGTTCTCACCTTATGTTGGATAAAGTGACAATAATAAAGATATCGGTTTCAATTGCCCACACTATTATTGCTTTTAAAAATTTTCATTCACCTGTTTAGGTTACCAAATGCATTTTTAAATCTCATTATTTATCCACGGAATCTGATTTTATTATTGGAATCCTCAGCTTTATACCACATTATTTCTTTATTAAAAGTGAAAATCATGGCTGAAAATTACTATATATTCTTGTGGGTTTTCATCTTTTAACTTTCAAGGAAATTTAAGTGTTTTACTCACCCACCAAAACAAAAAATATTAAAAAAGTAATGTTCTAGATTAAATGAGAGCTTTCATGAAATTTTTGGAATAATGAAATTAAATTGAAATATTTAGTAATTGTTACTACTAAGGCTCTCGCCCAAATTGTATACTATTTACAAACATTTCTTTACTTGTCAGAATCAAGTCTAGCATGTACTTTTTGGTATTAGACAGTCTACGTTTGGTACATCGACTTATCTATTTTAATTTCTATCTTGCATTTTCCGTTACATAATTTTTAAATTTAGCAGATTTTCCTAAAGAAAATTATTGTTTCCTTACATTTGAATTACTGGTATATATAGACTACAATAAATTTAGATTGCGATTCATCACAATTCAATAGCTAAATTCTTAGATGCAATATCTATATTTATTTATTTTATTATCGCGATTTTTACAATTTTTTAAGAGTAATAATACCCACACATTTCTTCATTTAAATAAATTCAAAATGAGTTATCTTATAAATTCCTTTTTTGAACTTTTCAAGAATCCTTAGTCTTTAATCAAGGAAAAGCTTGAATTCAGGTTAGAGTCCTAATAATTTGAATGCTTAACGCCTCAACTTCAGGAGTTTAGATTCATTTATTTTAGTTCTGTCTTCAGCCAATAGGCTGAAGACATATTTTAATAACTTGGTATATGCTCCTTCTCCATCTACTATTGCTTTTTCAGGGACCCCAAGTACAACTCTTCCAGTCTAAGTTTCTGCTTGAGTAAATGAGTCGTAGCTCCTAACACATCTATTGGGAGGCTAGTTTTGAAGTAACCGGATTTTATCTTCAGTAAAAACTTTAATTCTGGGTTTGAAGACGTATTCCTTTTATTTCAAAAAATAGTCCCTTGAATTAAGAATTCCGTGAAATTGCATCTCATTTTTTCAATACTACCCTAATTAATGAGATACGGATCCATACGATTACAATTGTTTTAGACGGCATACAGTTTTAGAAGAGACAAGCTCTTCTTTTTTTAGAATTGGTTATCATTTCCTATGTATGCACTGAGAATTTTAATTGGAGGGGCAAAAAGTAAGTTTATCCGATTGAGAAATATATTTTTATGAAGAAGGTAGAGCGCTGTTCCCCATGTTTGAAGCATCGCTTATGTATTTCGTAAATCTCAACAATTTCATAAATGAAAATCTAAATATTTCTTTTATGAATCATGTGTCTACGTTGAAGTTCAACTGCCATTTAAATGACGACTCAAGAAGTGCGTGAATATCGGTTAGGAACCATTTGGAGTCCTCAACTTTTGTTACTTTTCCGCATATCTACTTCCACCTATCAACTTTATTACTTTTCCCCTATCTACATGGCCTCAGATTATCGTTATAGACTAAAAAAAGATTACGCATTTTAAACCGGATCTCTGGATTAATACAACTTAAATAAGGGTTTGGATGGTTTAGCAGGGGTAATGCCCCTAGTGAAACTCAAACATGGAAGAACGTTACGCCCACTCGAACTCAGTGCCAGAAGAAAAACTAGTACTGTTTTTATAGTCGAACTTTGGCCCTCTTCTAAATCATCCACTCCCATTTTCATTTTTTCTTCTTATACTCCTAACCCACTTGATGTGGCGTATGGTGTAACAAAGTGAATTACCCCGCTGCTAATTAGGGCTGCAGGAGCGATACCCCCTCAAAGCCCTATCGACGCAGTTGTTTGCCCTACTGCATCATTTTCTAGATGAGAACCTACGGTTATATATATTTCACTGATTGACTTCTTCTACCACCACTATCTTCTCTACAGATCTGTATTAACTACGCTTTTGCATCAATTCACTCTCGTAGTTTATATTCTATAAATTCTGCCAAAATATAATTGAGGAAGCACCGATCCTGCCCCTTCTTTGTTTCTCCTCCGTTAGCAAGGTCCGAATCTAACGAAATTTGAAACCCTTATGTTGTTTAACATTTCCTTCTGAGTGATATAATAACCAAAGTTCTTCCGAGATTAGCCGAAGAATTATTTAACAATAACTACATAACTATTCAGTCTATTCTCGCGAAATCTGAAACCCTTATGTTGTTTTACATTCCCTTTGGAATCACAAAAAATTAAAAAAGGTTCTCCTAAGAAAAGCGATGAATTATTTGGAAATAACATCCTGACTCTTCGTCCCATTCTAATGAAAGTTGAAACCCTTATCTAGTTTAAATTCTATTCCTGTTGATATAATTGCCAAATTCCTCTCAAAGTTAATCGTGGAATTATTTGGTAATAAAATCTTTACTTTTTGGCCGATTCTAACAAAATTTAAAAAACTTATGTTGTTTTACATACATTCACTTCCGAATGATATACTTGCTAAAGTCCTAACAAAGTTATCAGGGGAATTATTTTGTAATAACCTCATGACTATTCCGTCGATTCTAACGAAATTTGAAACCATTATCTTGTTTTACATTCTTTTACGAATGGGTAACGATGAATTATTTAGCAATAACATCATAACTATTTGTCCGATTCTAACGAAAGTTAAAAACCTTATGTGGTTTTACATTCTCTTCCGAATGATGTAATTGCCAAAGTCCTCCCAAGGTTAGCCGGAAATTACTTAGCAATATCTTTGGTCTATTCTCGCAAAATTTTAAACCCTTATGTTGTTTTACATTCTCTTTCGAATGAAATAATTTAAAAGGTCCTTCCAGGGATAGTGAGGGAATTATTAAAAGTTTTGAATATCGTAAGGTCATAAATAAGAATAAGGGAGGGCACGCGACTTTCGTTATCAGACCTCGTTTGCTTGAGGCTTTTTCCCCGACCAAATCTCCTCAATGATTCTTTCATCTGTCTTTTCAAATCAGATATGTAACAACCAAATATGTATTTTGCTTACACACATATACATATTAATATACCTTGTCGTCGGTGAGAGAGCTTGCGTGATCTGCCTGAGTTAAGCTAGCTAAGCTGGGGGACTTTTAGTCGGGTAGGGTCACCCATGCCAGTAAGATAGCTGTAGCAGGATCCAGACTAATGGTTGTCAAACTTCTCTACCACTTCTTTGATGCGTCTCCTTGCATCCCCCTACCAACCTCTTTGATTCTGTTAGTACTAAGTTTCACAAACTCTCTTCAACTGTCAGAAAAAAAAACCAATAAAAAAAAAAACCTTCATCTCTATTACACATAAGTTGTTTATTAATAAGGGCCTCACCAGTTCTCTTATGCCGCGTGAGAAGAGAGGCTTTGGAACCTCTTTAAATAACGCCTTGGAGCACTCATAGGTTACAAGAGACTGAGATTGAAGGGATCTTATGCGTTTGGGGTACGATTAATGGAGAAATGCTAGGTATCCCTTAGAAGCTTTTTCCTAACGTTTAATTGCCTGACCAGCTCCCTGTGACCACTACTTGGTGAATAAAGGCTCAACTGATCTTTGGTGAGAGAGCTTTTATGCCTTGCTGGTTGCCAGATCAGCTAAAGATTTCGGATGAAGTCGTGGGCACTTAGCTTTACTATTTGCCTCAAGTCTGGCCGTTTTTAGTTGATCAGTAGGGCTTAGTAGGAAGAAGGTTACACCTCAAGCACCCCTGTCGAAAAATCAGAGAACCAGTTCACTGGGGCTCTCGTGCTGCTCAGTTGGGTGCTGCGGCACGATTAGGGACGTCCGGCCCACGGGAGACCTTAGGGTTCGTGTGCTTGGTCAAAGGGTTTCTGTTCGCCGAACGACCGAAAACCTCCTGGAAATAGGCGGATGTGATTAGTGCGAGAGAAAATCACAACCAAAAAACCCCTTTTCAATGCGTATGGTCCGAGATTTTTGTAAGATGGTGAAGAAGAATGGTCCTCCGTTTCGAAAGCTAACCTGCAAAATATGCAAAGTCTACAGATGGAGTGAAGACTTCGGGGGCCAGAGTTGCAAGGATCTCACAGAGGCTGTCATTGTCTGCGACTTCTGCGAACTCGAGAAGCGCCTGGGTGAGAGCATCGCTCAACTGAGAGAGGAGAACTCCCTCCTTAAAAGGGAAGTTCAACTCTTAAAAACAGAGAGATGCAGATGCTCAGGCGAGAAGGCTCCCGACGTCCAACAGCCGTTTTCTTCCGCTAAAAGGCTTCCTCATCGAGCCAAAAAGAAGAAAAGAAAGAAGAGAAAGTAGAAATAGAAGAAGAGAAAGTAGAAAGAGAAGAAGAGAAAGTAGAAAGAGAAGAAGAAAAAGTAGAAAGAGAAGAAAAGAAAGTGGATACAGAGGACGAGAAAGTAGAAGCAGAAGAAGAGAAACGGGAAACAAAAGAAGAGATAACAATGGAAGACAAGAATAAGAAAAAAGAGGAAGAATAAGAAGAAGAAGAAGAAAAATTTAGAGATACAAGAGGAAAACGGCAAGTCGCCTCCGAAAGGAAAGACTAAGTCATCCGCAGACAAATGTGCAAGAGTCACCCTTATTGGTGATTCTCAAGCACGAAGTCTGAAGCCCCTGCTAGCGGCCCGCCTTCGCACAAGCGTTAAGGTGAGCTGACTCCCAGGCTGAGGGAATAAGTAGGTAAAAGCTGAGGCCGAAAAGTCTCAAATTTCAGAGACTTCAGTCGTTGTCCTTATGGTAAGTGGCAACGACCTCTACCTCAGAGGAGGTAGGGTAGGCCCTACAGGTGAGATTATAAGGACAGTTATTGGCGCTGTCGATGACTGTGGAAGAAAACCCGCAGACGCGTTGTGCTGGGGATGCTTCCGAAGTGGGGTCCAAGCCGGACTGCCCACTTGAGGAACATATCGCTAAACAGGAGCCTTGCAGACCTCTGTACAGTTGAGGGTGTCTTTTTTTGTTGATCCCTACGCCGTATTCTATGGTAAAAAAGACCTCTACCAGAGGGACGGGGTGCACCTCTCCTTTAAGGGCAAAGGGGTCCTAGCCAACCTCATCCAGGATGTCGTGGAGCGCACGCAAAGGAGTGTCCTGCCCATTGGGAAGGCGGACGTACGCCAGTACGCCCGAGTCACTCCCAAAACAACCTTTTCGGAGGTTGTCAAAAATGGTGCCACCGCGACAAACAAAAGGCCGAGAAACGAAAGAGTATAGGGGGTCCTACATTAGGGGACTCCTTGAAAGTTCTTCTGTTCAATGCGAGGTCAATCAGGAACAAGTTTCCTGAGCTCCGTGGCCTCGTAGCGACGGAAGAACCGGAAATGATAGACATAACAGAATTGTGGATAAAAACCTCAAACCGAGACTTTGAACGTGAATTCACAGTTCTTGGCTACCAACTCTTCCACAAAGATAGGACAGACAGAGAGGGTGGCGGTGTAATGTTGTACGTTAAGGATACAATCAAATCTACGAACTCCAACGTTATATCCGACCACGAGCTCCTAGGCATTGACCTAGAGATCGGTCGTGTCAGATACAGGACCCTGCTGCTTTACAGACCACCATCCCAACCCGTTGAAAAGGACAGGGAACTGTACCAGCTGCTGGGTGAGCTGGTTCAAGGCAGAGTGTGCATCGTTATGGGCGATTTCAACAGCCAAGCGGACTGGGAAACCAGAGCAGCCTGTGGCGAGAGCGCGCTACTCTTGGAGTTCGCCAACAACGAGTTCCTCACTCAATGGGTCAGAGAACCGACGAGAGGAGACAATATCCTCGACTTGGTTTTCACCTCTGAGGATGATATCGTTGAGGATGTCTCTGTAGGCGAAGAGCTCGGTGGCAGTGATCACAAGCTAGTTAGATTTAGCGTCAAGATCCCGAAGGTAAGGTCTGTTGCCAGTCAATCAAGGAAACTTGTCTTGAGAAGAGCAGACTTTGCAAGCCTTCGTGCTGGACTCACTGACATGAGGCTAGAAGTGTGCGATGCCGTTGAAGACTCGTGGAATAGTTTTAAAACCACATTCATAAGTCTTCAATCGCGTTTCATCCCTCTCAAATGCCTCCGTCTGTCTTTTGTTCAACCAAAGTGGTTTAATCGAGAAATCGGCCAACTTCTTAGGGAGAAGAGAACTGTGTACCGGCAATCGAAGATCTCGGGTGACTTTGACAAATACCGAAGGCTAGCCAGGAGAGTGAAGTCCAGCATAAGGGCGGCTAAGCGGTCTGAGGAACTCTGAGTGGTGAGACTCTGTAAAGAGAATCCCAAGGAGTTCTTTGGATATGTAAACAGCCGTAAACCAATCCGTCGAACGATTGGCCCTTTGAGGAATGAGGAGGGGACATTAAAGCATTCAAATGCAGAAAATGCTAACCTCCTCAACGACTTCTTCTCTTCAGTGTTTACTGAAGAATGTGGTCCCATTCCCCAGCCGATGGATTCCTACTCGGGGGAAAAGCTGGAGGATATGGACTTCACCAAAGTTGAAATCGAAAAGAAGATCAGTGACCTAATGACGAATAGGTCACCTGGCCCGGATGGGTTTCTACCTAAAGTGTTGAAAGAAGTGCGTTACAACCACAATCTGTGTGGAAATTTTTTCACTTCCAGTATCTGCGGTATGTGGAACGCACTTCCAGTGGAAGTTGTCAACAGTGAATCTGTTGACCAGTTCAAGTCAAGACTAGACAAAGTCTTGAAAAGTGGCCGTTTAGGGACGCAAAACAATTGAGCAGCCATGTGCCCACTCGATTGCTAGTCCAAAGGTACCCTCCTTGAATGGACCGTAAGGTCTCCTAAGGTAACTTCTTTCCTTGTTGCTACTCCTTGTTGTTACTGTTTTTCTTCCTGATCTTCGTCAATTTCTTTACGAGCTAACTTTCTCTTAAACCCTAAAGGCACAGATAAAACTTTCCTTTTCTTATTTTTGAATATAGATAAAAATCAATTAAATGCTCTTTTTAGTTAAAATGACAAAGGTGTAGTCTCTTAACTTGCACAAACATTTCTACGCACAGTTTTGATCAGACGTACATAAACGCAGCTTTGACAACCGTCTCGACAATTCTTTGTGGCAGTTTGTGTGACTAATTCCCATAATCGAGGATTAATATGCATTTTATGCTTAGCCTTTTTTTTATAACTTCAGTCTAACAACGATATGGGGAGCAAAACGGTCCTCCAGGTAACGAAATCTATCTTAGAAGCGAAAAATAAAAAATAGGGAACACTCGATGAATGGGGAGAGATGTGGATCTCGTGAAAAATATAAAAAGAAAAGCGATCAGTAAAAAATGATGGAAAATATAACTGTATAGAGCTCTCATGAATACTTATTTAACTTAAAATACATAGACTGAAGAGTGCATTCGCATCCTATGGGTATTAAACAATTTGAAGCAGATTTTGATGAGGTGAAATACCATGTAATTCAACGTGAGAATTTCTTTTCCGATTTTGGGCCCAAAGAGTAGAAGAGAGATGTACCATGTATAGAAATAAGTCAAGTTTTCTTTTGACACAACTATATCCTTCACCAATTTAATTCTTACAACTTGTTGGTATCTACATATGTAATGCTTAATATTTCCCAGTTATGACTAAAGTTAGATACAGACGTGGTTACTATAAACTCTTTTCATTCCTTAATTATTCCGTAATATATTTTTACTTTAATTAACTCCCCCTCAATTCAATCTCACTTTCCTGAAACTAAAGAGGTTTCTCAATGACCACTTTCCCATATGTTCTGGCTATTGGTGCCACGTTAAATTGTAGGTAGGTGTGTGGGTTCAGTATATAAACTTCATGCGACGGCGCGATCGGACAGTTATTTGGCTTTTGAATTAATAGAATATTTGTTATACGACCAGGCAGGGATGTACGCATTTACGGGGAGGCGCCTTTAGTTCTGGAAACCTGGATTTATAAAGTTTACGGATTGTGTCCTTTGTCGGCGATGATGGGATCCTTAGTTTTTGTTCTTTATCAGTAATTATAATGTTAATGTTTTTTCTTTAGGTATACTTTCTTAATACTTTTTTATTGTACAGTCGTTACCATAAATATGAATTAGTTTTTTTTGTTGCCTTGCTCTTTTTAGAGCAGCATTTTAATGTGAGATCCATACCACTAGTCACTACATCATATGTATGATAAACTTGCCAAGACTTGCTAATAGATCAAACGCAGCCAAGATTATCTGTTTGTTAATGTCTTTCTTTCTTTATCTTCATTTCTTGCCAGTTTTTTTTTGTTATTTCATTTTTATTCTTTTTTACTGGATTTGTTTGAATGTTTGTATTTTCTTTTCCTTTTAATATAGTGGATATTTTCTTCGCCGAAATACAGCAACGAAAATGGTGCCATAACTTCTGTAATCGGAAACCGCGTTTCTACGCCGCTAGGTTTAACCCTTGGTAATCTCTAGCCCTTGCATTATTTTCACTTCCACTAACGTCACCACTCTCAAAATATTGGTTCAAAAGCTTTCGGCCGGGGAAAAGCGTTTGAGTCTAGCTTAGATTAAATACAAATATCTTTAATTAAAAAAGTAAATAAGCCTTCTCGGTTTTGGAATTGTCTTTAGAGGGCTATTGGAGGGCCCTTTTAAACTCCTATGCTCAATAATAATAATAATATTTGCAAATTTAATTTTACAAAGAAATAACCTCAAAATGAAAAGTGGTGATAGAGCGAATACAATTACCTTTAATTTCAAATGTTGATAGATGGAAATACGAAGCTTCAAAGAGGTAGGATTAGTAGGTACCAAACCTGTAAACTCCATTCAGTTCATTGTTATGAACTAGTGATTTTCTCTCTTTAACACCAGTTTATTCCGATGCAACAATTAACAAACATCTTCCACATTTCTTTTTATTCTACAATAAAATTCTATCCTCTTTTTTTCACAACATAACCGACCTCTATTGCATTTGTTATCATGGCGATTATTGTGTTTTAAGCAGTTGTATCTTGTGTCGTGTTTCCTTGCTTTCCTGCTATGTTGTTTGATAGGGATATTTGTTCTGGCCCTCGTTCAATCATTTACTATTTTTTGTTGGCCTGATTGCGTTGAGGCGTTTTGCTGTGACTTATGAGATGCTGAGATATTGTACATCGTTCTCATATCTTGTTCTTAAATTTAGTTGCTAATTCTTGGAGTCATCACTTGTTATCAGGTTT
The DNA here is from genome assembly GCA_963969495.1 of Ceratothoa steindachneri. Taxonomy (NCBI): domain Eukaryota; kingdom Metazoa; phylum Arthropoda; class Malacostraca; order Isopoda; family Cymothoidae; genus Ceratothoa; species Ceratothoa steindachneri. Next base: position 31,029,207 of record OZ018324.1, read on the forward strand.
TAGAATAATAACATTTTAATCTCTTTTTAGAAACTCATAATATTGCTATGCCTAGTATCACAGATGGCGTTGTCCTGCATGCAACAGATGCCCTCACTACTGCTACCTTAATGGATGCTAATTTGATCACTAGGAGAACAAGATACTTAGAGTTGATCACATAAAGTCGAGAGGAACCACGAAAAAGTTATAAAATCGTTGAATCAGGATTTTTATGAATTTTAAGAAAATTTCAAATTGACTGAATCTTCTATGATGGCCGTCAACATAAAACTAAGGTTTTGTTGAAAGTAAAAATTTAGATCATTAGTTCCGCAGCGTCGTCAAAGAAAACCATATTTCTCTGATTATTCATTATATAAGGTGTAAGATATCACTATTACTTCACTCATGAGAAAGTCTCAAGCACAAAAAAAACTGTTGAAGTTATTGCCGATAATCTTCATCTTGAAGAACAATATCATCAATCCTATTATTCTTGAAGAAGAAGGGCATTGATAAAAGCCTGCAGGCCATTGTAAGTGGTTCTATAAACGTTAAGCCTAGGTTGCAGGGTGAGTCCCTGTGTTGGGTAGAATTCAAGCTTTGCCGCAAACCGATGTGGTTGGTTTGTGTCCTGCCAACGAGTTACCACAGCGAAACTTGATCACAGCACTGGATAGGATGACCTTGTCTAACAACAAGTATTCAGGTAATGTTATTAAGGTACTAGACAGGGAAACAGAACTTTAAATTTATCCTTCGGTCACTTAACTCTCATTTGTATAGCCTCTTAGTCCACTCGTTGAAAAGGTTGTAAAGGATCTCTTTACTGATCAACTCACCTGTATAAAATTACACAGCCAATAGTACAGGAAAATTGGTCCAGTGTGGCATATTACGTAGTTGAAAGCAGCACACATGCTTTTTCGCGTATGGTTTCAAAACACGGCCATAAAGATACGTCCCTCAACAACTTAATACGGATAGTGGAATAAATTATTTAGTGTGTACTACTCCTCTTGGTTCAACATCCTAGTAACCCAATTTTGGGTGGAAGGCACTCTCCTTATCATGATTGGCGTTTTAAGAACATAAGAACTAAAGAAAAGAAAGAGTCTGAAAGAGGATATTTAATAACCTATTCGAGGCTGCGCCTGTTCCCATCATTCATAATTATAACCACTCCTTTCTTAAAACTCACCAGGGTGGAAGTTTTTATCACATGATCATTGAACCTATTCCATTCATTTAACACTCGATTTGTAAACCAATTTCTACCACCTTTTTTCCTAAATTTAAACTTATGCAGCTTAAACCACTTGGTACATGTCCTATAATTTTCAATATAAATAAGAAACCTTCCTAGTTCTCCTCTATTATAACCTTTTATCCACTTAAAAGCCTAAATCTAGTCCATTTAAGCTCTTCTCCTTTATAACACATGCAGATTTTGCTTCTTAAACATTACAATATTAGGCAAGCTCCACAACTCATGAATTACTTTTGCCTTTTTTACACAAACTAAAGCTAGCAATATTCATCCTTTATTATGCTGAACAAAATTGTACCACAGCGATAAGATAAGGCCTACCCAATGCCAGTTACAGTTTCAGAATGACATCAGCACTGTTATTTATTATGTAACTTCCAATATGCCCTAATACATTATTCCTACCAATTAAGTAATGCTTTCTCGGTCGGAGGTCGAAACCTACAAGGAAAGGTAGCTCTTTCGAATTATAACCTTTTGAAGTCTCTCCCATTTAATTTATAAATATTCAGTGGATTATATATACCTATACTGAGTAGACTACACTTGTATATGTTAAAGTTCATTTTCTATTTCCCGACGATTATATCAGTATGGGCAAGTAATCATGCAATACCTCAGAATAGGTGTCAGACCTTATAATTCAACTCAACAACGTGTTATCAGAAAATTTGCGCAGATCGCTAATTATACCTATGTCGAGATTATTATTATAAATCAAGAAAAACTCATCCCAACAACGATTTCTTAAAAAAGTCCATGGTAACATACCCCCACTAAGATTTAATCTGATCTATACTCAGCATTTGCTGTTTGTCAGTAGGCCATGACTGAATCTACCTATAATTCCTTCTATCGATCCCATGAGATTTCACTTTAATCAAAGGTCGTGGCTGTAGGCACCCTGTCGAAAGCCATCCTAAAATCTAAAGAAACAAATAAACAATATCGTAATTCTCATCTCTATCGGCAGCATCGTACACCTTACTAAGTATAAAAGACAGCAAATTTGTCAAACACGATTTGACTATAGTAAAGCCGTGTTTAAATTTCTCAATCAACTTATGTTCATCTAAGTGCACCCTATTAGATTTCACTATCATAGATTCTATCATTTTTTCCACCTCCATAATAATATAATTTACTAGCGGGCAAGTAGATTATCGTTTCATCTCTCGGCTAGATTATAACTAATTGGTAAGTAAGAGATAACACGACAAAAATTACCTTTATGACAAGCAAAAACAAGTAAACAACTCCATTCTATACTTCTATACCTAGCTAAAAGAGAAGGTTAACTTAAATCGACTTTTCTTCCTGCTATAAATTCCATTTCACCGTCTATGATTTCTTTCTCTTCCCTTCTTGCAGTTCCGTCTCCCTCCGGTCCATTAAACATGGTGGAAAGACGTCGATGAGAATGGACCAAGAAGGGTCACTCTGGGGTATTCTACCCCCACACTCCTTCTCAATCAGGGGCAGGAGGAGCTTCTTCTCTTATCTTACCTTTTCATTTGCTTCGAAGACAATCTTCAACATATATATATATATATATATATATATATATATATATATATATATATATATTTATAAATCTTCCATGAGCGCGAAAGAATGATAAAATGAATTCAACAAACAGCAAGAAACAGAAAACGTGAAATAATTTCTTCGGAAATATTATTTGCTAATTCGCAAAAATTCCGTATAGGGGTGGGATTCGAACGGTGTGAACTGAGGGGGCGAGAATTAGCTTTGATCTCAATTGAATCATCTCTTAGGCCACTTGGCTTCAGCGTAGCGAATGCATCTTTACTGCTATATAGTATGGTAGAGGACACTCCAGGAGCCCATTGTGCAGCAAAACCCCTCAATATCTGCAGGTTATGATCAAATCCACGGATCGTCTCCTTGAATGCACCAATTTGATCCACGCCACTCTATCTTGCGCAACTCTTGTACCCTACTTGATACTACGCACCCGGCTCAATTTTGCAGGTATATAAAATTATAGTATATGGATTAGGGCGATGACTTTTTTACAACCTCATATCCCTGTGTCATAATTTGATGAGCTTTAATTAAAGATTATATAAAATATTACTTTCAAGGTGATTTGATAAAAAAACTTCACCGCACAAAATGATTTTAAAAATTTTATTTGTCAGCTTTTTTTCCAGGTTTTGAAGTCACTGGTAGTATATGCAAGATTGAACACAAGCTTATGAGTCATATATATATAACATTATATAGGGTCATCAAACACACAAGGAAGTAAATTAATTACAATAATGTCATTAGACAGGATGAATCTCAGTGATAGGTTGTCCTTGTTGCGGCAGGACCCGTGCAAGTCTTGCATAACTTTGACCGCACTCTAACAGCACTGGTTGCTTCCGGCAATATTGATTGGAGATTCATCTGGTTTCCAGTGGTATTTCAATCATTTGAGACCTGTTGGGTATTCATTCAGAGCTGCAGATAGTTAATAAAAATCTTAAGCGCGGAACAAGTGGGTGCTGAACCAATGGTCAGCCCATGAGTAAGAAATGAATGAACAGATTTTACGCACCCTGCTCCGCGTTTTAGGCATCAGAATGAACGCAAGAAGGGCTAGAATGACACGAGAGTTCCGACGTGCATTGCTGATGTTTGGGATCGTTTGAAACTTTACAAAGGGGACCTCATTTCTCTCAGTGAAGTGATGGAAGACAGGCGTGAGGTGATAGAGAAACTTCATGTCGTCTCACCAGTCGTCTGTTTCCTTAATCTCAGTTTTACCGTCTCTGAAGGCTGCTTTCAATTAATCATAATTGCCCATCAAATCCTGCACAAAGAACTACTCTATGTTTGGTGATTTACTCGACCCATAGAGCTCATCGTCCATGACAACGCGAAGAATCCGATCCAAGACATAGTGCTGGCGACTGATTAACTTGGGTTTGAGATGACATGAAGTTTCTCTATCACCTCAAGCCTGTCTTCCAGCACTTCGAACATTTGCTGTATGTAGTCAAACAACAACGCCTGTCTTTTTGCCGGTATTCGCGCTTGTTGTGTCGGCAAAAAGCATAACAATTGATCCCCACAGTTTGAACTCCTCTAACACACTCTGGAACCCTTTTGCAATTGTTACAGCTTTCCCATCCTTTAATTTAAGCTTAGCCAACTTTATTTCTTTCGCTTCATTCTTGAGGACCACGACCTGATATTCAAAGTCTTCAATGCATTTGCCGTCAAAGTGTAAGCTCCACTTTTCCAGCTCAGCGAGGGGAGAACAAGAAATCACGGCTTTAAACTTGAACTTCCGACGGAAGTTGTCAACAGTGAATCTGTTGAGCAGTTTAAGTCATGACTAGATAAAGTCTTGCGAATTCGCGTTAAGATCCTTGCGAGTGATCTTCAAGGTTGCTAACGGACACCTTCAAAGTTTGCGTCAAAGGCAACTCCTTGTATGGACCGTAAGGTCTTCTAGGGTATTTATTTTCCTTGTAGCTCCTTGTAGCTCTCGAGTAGATAGCCTAGGGGATTGCTGACTGACATGGGGTTGGGATTTAAATGCTCTCACCAAAAAGCTGGCGACATACCTTTGCTGCTCTGTGGGATGACAGCTTTGAGCTTGTAGCAAGGAGTCTTGCTAAGCCTGTCGGGTTATGCTTCCTTTTCCTCATTGATGCTGCATTCTCATCCTCCCAAGAACTGTCTTCGCTGTTATTGGATGAGTCCGTGCTAGTTTCTGAACAATCAGGTGGTGCTGAGCTGAAGAGTGGAGACACAGTCGCTTCCATTGCCTTCTTTCACTTGGATAGATGGATAGTCTTGACACTAGCAGGTTTACCAGTGGAATAACCAACCTGGCCTTTGGTCAAAATTTGCTGTTCATATAGGGTCTCATCTTCTTTGCAAAACCAGTTGCCTTTCACCTTGGTCACGTCAAACAGTTCATTCAAAGAAGTAAAGTTTTGTTTCTTTCTGCAGTACTCATAGTCTTTCAGAAGGTTTTCTAGTTTTGCACAAATGGCTTGATCAGATACATGCGAGAAGTTCAATGTTTTGCTCCATAAGGCTTTTAACTCCACAACAATTAGGCCGATCTTCTCCCTCCTTTCTATGTCGGTGGATTCAAGAAATTTGAAGCGTCCAACAACGTGGATTTAAGGGACATGCGACTCCGTTCACGTAAGGATGCTTCATAGACTGCCACGTTGCCTCTTCTTGATGGTGCTTGAAACTGGACTTACTTATTTTCTCAGGTTTTTTTGTTCATCTTCCTGGTAAAAAAGCTCTTCTTGAATGACATGTTTTGTACTCAGCAACTGAAATAAAAATAAATCTAAATATTAAATAGGTAACAAATTAAAGAAACTGTTATTAAGCTTTTATATATTTTATTAAAAAACAAGCAAATTACAATTATAAAAAATAAGAGAGAAGGCAGACACTAATAAAATATTATATGTTATTAGATTATATAATTAGTGAGAGTTAAATATAGGATTTCTTTTCAATAAACACTGGAGAATACACAACAATTATAATAAGGCAATAATAATATCAACGCCGTTAAAACTGAACTAGTAACTACCCGCTTTAAACATCTCGCTTATATACCGCCCGCGAAATGGCTGAACAAAATTCTGGAACTCTACAGAAATCGCCCAAGCGATGACGTGATGATTTTCTGGAAAATTATATACAATTCTATGTTACATAAATTATTGCACAAGTCTGTTTGATGATTTATATATTAAATATAAATATTTTCAACACATATATATATATATATATATATATATATATATATATATATATATATATATATATATATATATATATATATATATATATATATATATATATATATATATATATATATATATATATATATATATATATATATATATATATATATATATATATATATATATATATATATATATATATATATATATATATATATATATATATATATATATATATATATATATATATATATATATATATTCGGTCTTTAGCAATAACTACCTCAAGGATCCCCTTTGCTCTAGAACTTGCATAATTGTAAAATGATTACTTAGTTAATTATTGCTCGGTTTAACAACGTAATTGATAGTGCTATTCCTCTTAGCAGCGAACCGCCAATATATAATTGCATTTCCATTAAACTTGCCCTATATTTATATTTAATCTTAAGTCCGATTAAATTATATTTTTGTAGCTGTGTTTGAATATTCCTTGGCCTAGCAACTGTGTATATAAAGCACTCATAGAGCCATTCCCAGGTGGATCCTTAATTTCAGTCGGCCAGTAGGCCTGTGTGTGTATAACGGCGTACACTGGTCATACCGCGACATAAAACTGGCGTCAGTTGGGGGCTGATATATATATATATATATATATATATATATATATATATATATATATATATATATATATAAATTTATATATATATATATATATATATATATATATATATATATATATATATATATATATATATATATATATAACTGGCGTCAGGTCTTTGGGTTTGTAAAAGATTCCACTCTATACAGTTGCAAGTGTCAAGAATAACCAAGCAAAAATATTAGTATCATTTTTTTTCTTAATTGGGGATTATATTTTTTGTTTAGTTAAGCGTATTTACGTGAATCAATATATCACTAATTAAACGGCAAGAATAGCCGCCAAATTTTGGTTTTGCTGTGGTAAAATTACCAGAAGTCTCAGTCCTGAGTCAGGTTCCCTCGTTAGTTATTTTATTTTTCTGCTGTGCATAATTAATTGAAATCTTTAGTAAGTTTTTTGGAGGGTTAAGTGATAATTACAGTCAATTCGACATTTTAGAATGTTCTTTTAGGAACCTTATTCTTAATTGAGAGTGACCATAAGCCATTGTCGTACTTTCGTAATTTAAAGAGTCAAAATGGACGACTAATGCGTTAGAGTCTGTTACTCATGGAATATCAATTCCATGTTGTGTATATCAAGGGTACTCAAGATTCATTAGCGGATAGTCTAAGTAGGAATACTCTAGAAGACCCTATTGCCATAAATTAAAGATACCATTAGCGTATCTCCTTGTAAATATGTTTGCTGATTTGTTTTTTATATAGGTTAATTGTTTGAAGTGTTGTATAATTATCCTACAAGTAGGTTGTATTGTCTCTTTAGTAATGGTTCAGTTTTTTTATTTAAATACTTAATGTATTGTATGGCTTAACTTTTATTTTTTTTATTTTTGGTACCCGTAGGTATAGTCTGAAGTAATTATTATTCCCTAACCACGCTCATGTCCGCAAATTGTATCTCGTTGCACTAATTCAATTTTATTTTGCATCCGACTTCTGGAAAATGTGTCTTCCTGAAAAAAGGGAGGAGTGTGGAAGAATGAGAGAGAGAAGGAATCTCCCCCCACTCCCGACTTCCCCCGTTTGCCGTTGACTGCTCTAAATTCGTCTGCCCTATATACTGCTAAAATTAGAACAATAGAAAGACCATTAAGTTGGTATCACGACTTCGCTCTATACAACCTTATCGCGACCCAAGGCAATTAGGGAACTCTGTTGGTGATGAATCTCTCTCAGTGGTCTAGATAATTTCGGGGTATATATTCGACAGTTCAGAATTTACATGCAGGCTGTGTCTGAAGCTGCCGTACAGTACGCTAGCTTTAACGTCTTCGTTAGTCGAGAGGAAATCGACTACATTCTCGTCCAAAGAAGAATTGAGTGATTGTCGAAGAACCAAGGAAGAGCTAGTCGTCACTCACTGTTGATCGTGGAAATAGTTAGGCGCGCTTCAACCCTTTTCACCACGCCTTCGGATTTTAAGGATCGGAAAAGCCATCCTTGAACCACCGTCCGTTTGCCTCTTAAGGATAAGAGGCCCCCGCAACTTCACTTTCACGAAGTTGAATTCGGCGTCCCGTGAGACACTCACAAGTTCAAAGTCGCACTTACCTACCTGTTCCTACTCGCCGCACGTTAAGGTAAAACGGATTTAACCCATGCTTCATCACGCTCCTTCCACCTTTACCACGTTGAACCTCAAGGAACCCTTTTGCTCTAGAACTTGCATAATTGTAAAATCATTACTTAATTAATTAGCCCTCGGTTCAAACTTAATTGATAGTGTTAATTATCTTAGTATTGAACCGTCAATATTTAATTGCATTACCATTTATCTTGCCCTATATTTATATGTAATCTTTAGGGCTATTAAAATATATTTTTGTAGCCGTGTTTGAATATTCCTTGGCCTAGCAACTGTGTATGTAAAGCGTACACCGGATATACCACGTCTCTCTCTCTCCATATATATATATATATATATATATGATAACCAACGAAATATACACAACCAAAAATTATTTAGAGGCGTTTCCTCTTGTACTTAAAACATCTATTCTCCTATTTTTTAGAAGAAATGGGAATAAACTAAATTTAAACTATCAAGGAAATTAAAGCAATTATGAAAAAAATGGCTAAAAAAATTTGAAAGATTACTAGAAAAAGTATAATAAACATTAGTGAGTGAATAGGCAGGTAAAACTTGAATAAGGAGACTAGGTACGTAATAACTGTGAAATGATTGATGAATTTACCCACCTTTTGCTATTATAGCTGACATAAAACTCACGAGCATAACCGATAAAGAAGAATTATAAAAGAGCGCCTGTGCGGTCGAGGATGTTTAAAGCAATGTAACAGGATGAAAGAGTCCGAATTTTCAAATGGGTGTATAAATTTTGATGTAAGGAGATTCAATAATTTTAAAATAGCTGAAAATGAAGAAGAATGAAAATGGTAAAATTTTGAGTAGAAAGCAAATGATTAAACGACGAAGGATGTTACATAATTTTCTAATTCTCCGGTTTGAAAATAGGGAAAAGTGTTCAAGAAGCCTGGTATGACTGATCAAGTATTGCTGCTCGAATACTGGGTTGAAGCACAGTAGAGAAATTAAGTTTAAAATGCTTTAAAATAATGAATGGTGAAGGAAATGATTGTTGTAACTACTCGTAAATATGAAGGCAAATTTGGAGAATGGTTTGTTTCCTGTAAATGATCGTCTCATATTGAATAAAGACCTAAAGAACATAACCTTCTTGATATACTTTTTTATTTTTAAAAACTTTATTAAAATGTATTAAGAATATGCTTACTTTAGAATGAAACAGGGAGATTTGGAAACATATTGGGGCTACTCGGAGTGTTTAAGTTACATAAACTGCAAATTTAACAGGTATTTGTTTATATTAATATCCCATCATTATAAGTACCTGTGCATTTTCAAGCTAATCTTCCAATCAATACTAAAACTATAAGTATTGCTTTTGTAGAAACAAACTCAAATAAAGCAAATTCTGTTGTTGATGATTATTAATTTGTCCCAGTCATTTATAACAATGAGCCACATTAAATCTTACAGGAAATCTACAATGATAACATAGAATTTGGTTTTACTAAAGATACCGCGTTGTTTTTACCGTCAAGATACTCGTAAAACGATTAAAGCTTAGAGCATCTGCGTAAAAATTTATATTTGTAAGAAAATAGAAAAATGACGTTACATTCAATTTCAAGAAGGATTGATTTTTCTTAGTACCTCGACTCACGCTCAGCATGCAAGGTTGTGGTTTTAAACTCTAGCCATCCTGGAGGGCAAGAGAAAAGGAATTTTAGAGTGGTCAACCATGTATAAATGGGAATGACATGATCACACCAAATGGATGCAATCTTAGAGTGGGATACCCGATAAGAAAATGAAGGAAAATGAGCCTAAGGCTATGTCTCCTTCACAACGGCAGCTGGAGAGCTATAGAATGAATGGAAGTCATCCGTGAAAGAGCGGCGTTAATGGATTTTCTTAAGCCTCAGATTCATCGAGGCAGGCCATTGGAGGAGAAGAATGTAGAGAACGTAGAGCATTTTAAAATGAGCATAGAACAGATTCTCTTGACTGGTTCATTTTATATTTTATGTTGCAGGAGAGGGGCAAGTTAGTATCGTCAGATTGAATGGTTCTTATCTTGTAATGCCAGAAGGTGGACTTTGCCAAAATATTGTTTACAGATGTGAATCTTAGTCATTTGAGGAAGAGGAGAGTTTCTTCAGACATGTGGATCAAGAAACTAGCACAGTCTGCTTTCTTGAAGTTCCATCTCTGTCTCATGAAAGTTTGGTTAGAGTAACAAGAGAATAACTGGAAATTGATCGGTACAAAATTCCTCTTGGAACATATCCCAAGAGAAATCCAGTAGCTCTTTATTTAGAGACGAAATATTAAGAGAAAAAAGAGTGGGGGGGGGGATCGAGCGTCATTCATTCCATTAGTTGTTACTACTGTTAAAACCTCCTAATATAGGAAGGATCTGAAAAGCTGGAGCATAACGTTTCAGATAGAGTCCGAGGGTTAAGTTTGTAAGGAAGAATGATGACCTAGGAACATTGTACTGCCGTTCAAGTTAAGGAAGGGAAGCCCACATATACAGGTAACTGTACATATTAAGAGGGTGATACAAGACTTATTTCGGAACGAACAGAATTGCTCAGAGCCGAGGAGAGAAATGGAAGATAACTACATAACCTCAGGATCTTACGGCCACTGAAGGTTAGTTCAGAGAGAGAAAGAAGTTAAAAGAAATTCAATGGTCTCCTACATGGACAGTAAGCTGCGAAAATAGCAAAGGCACATTGGAGGGAAGAAATGAAAAGTTGGATAATCGAAATTTAATACTTAGCTCTAGGAGATAAGAGGTAGAAGCGACTTGGTGCTATCTTAGGATGTTATTATAGGATGGAGTAGCAGTTTGAGTGTGAAAGGGATGGATACATTCAAGAGATTATGAAGGGTAAAGTAATTATTGTAAGGTAGGAGGTAGAGGAACACAAGTAAGAAACCACCGGTGAGGGGAGAGATATGCTGAGATGAGTATGTTTGTGATGTGGCTTTGAGATATGGCTATGATGGTTGACTTAGGAAGAATAAAGTAAAGGGGTATTTAAGATGGTCAGTGAGGATTAGTGGTTGTGGGAAGGCTTGGAAAGAAACTATTGGGGATTTTGGCCGCTGTTTTGGGGTTTTGGGGAGCTTCATAAAGGTAGAATCTACAAGAGAATCCTGGTGGTATTGGTTTTGGGGATGGCACGGGGCTGTACGGTATTTGAGAGTGACGTGGGAAAAGGTATTAAAGATATGCTTGGTAGTAGGGATATCGGTAATGTTCTTGTGATAAGAAATTCGGGCGGGGACTATGAAGAAGGATAATTTCAAGATAGACATGGAGGTAACAAGGAAAATAAGTACCCTAGAAGACCGTACGGCCCATTCAATGAGGGTACCTTTGGACTAGCTGTCGAGCGGGCACATTCCCGCTCAATTGCCTTATGGCCTCCCTAAACGGCCACTTTTCAAGACTTTGTCTAGTCTTTTCATGAACTGGTCAACATAATTGCTGTTGACAACCTCCATCCAAACTGCGTTCCAGCAACCGCAGATACTGTACGTGAAAAATTTCACACAAATATCGCGGTTGTTACGCTTCAGCTCAAGTTTGAAGCTGTGATTTCTTGTTCTGCTCTCATTAAGGCTGAACAGATCCCTGTAGTCAACATTGTTGAACCCTCAAAGTATTTTTAAAACTTTGATGAGCTGAGCACGCAGTCTACGGGTTTCCAACGAGAACAGATCTAATTCCCTTAATCTATCTTTTATGTCTGATAGAGGGAATCAGTTTAGTTTCCCTGGCTTGCACGCGTTCCAATCTCACGATGTTGTTTCGAAATGAAGGACTCCAAAATTGGACGGCATACTCCAGGTGAGGTAGGACGAGGGAGTTGTACAGACACAGTACTATCTCCTTGTTTCGATATCTAAACTGTCGCTGTATATACCCTACCATCCTTTGGGCTTTCTTCTCCACCTCAATACACTGTTTTGAGAAATTGAGGACACTGGTGATAGATACACCCAGGTCCTTCTCAGTTTCGGTGGATTCAAGAGCAGTACCCTTAAGGATATAGGGTGATTGGGGACTTTGGTGGCCGATATGAATCACTTTGCATTTGTTCACGTTGTAAGGCATTTGCCACGTATCAGACCACTCCCCAACCTTCCGAAAATCATCTTACCTGCGGGCAGTATTTCCATCTTTTGCAACGTTCATACCAAGCTTGGTATCGTCGGCAAATTTATAAATCTTCGCAAACATGTCACCCTCCATGTTGTTGAAGTAGATGATAAATAGTAGTGGGGCCAGGACAGAACCTTGAGGCACCCCGCTAGTAACGGGCACCCACTCAGATGCCTGTCCATTCAGCACCACCCGTTGTCGCCTTCCACTTAGCCAGTTCTCTATCCAGCCTGCCACTTTTCCGTAAATGCCCAGCGGTCGCACTTTTCGGAGAAGGCCGCGGTGTGGTACCTTATCAAAGGCTTTCTGAAAGTCTAAGTAGGCCACATCTACCGCCTTGTCCCAATCGTGCTCACTAAAGACGAAGTGGAAGAATTCCACAAGGTTCGTCAGGCATGACCGTTGCCTTCGGAAGCCGTGCTGGGAACTCCTCAGTAGCAGCTTTGACTCTAAATGAGACGTTATTTTGTCTACCATGATGCTTTCCATGAGTTTACCGACTATCGAAGTCAACTGATAGGTCGGTAGCTCGACGGTTGGCTACGGTCTCCTTTCTTAAAGATAGGAGTCACCTCCGCTTCACGCCAGTCTCTAGGAACGCATTCGGTCCTGATTGACGTGTTGAAGATTGCGCTCAGGTGTCGTGACACTTGATCGCGCACTTCTTTTAACACTTTAGGAAGAAACTCCTCCTGGGCCAGGTGATTATTCGTTATTAGGTCCGTGATCCTCTTTTCTATTTCTCCTGAAGTAGAGTGCTTCACAGTTTCCGGGAGAAGTTAGCGAGGTTTTCCATTGAGGGTCCTTATTACTTCATCCATTGAGAAGAATGAGTGACTTTGGGATGGAGAGCTAGCCTGCGAATGCAGCTTAGCCACCGTCAATGATGTTCATACGGGATTTAGGACGATTGCCTCGGTCGGAGCACTAATAGTGTAGGTACATTGGTTGCTACAATGCTCATGTAGCTAAGAAAAATGTGCGAACAGGGAGACCATTAGAATTGCTCTATGCCTGGAGGAAAAGCACGGATCTTCCGCCATACAGTATATACGGTTTTCAACGTCAAATTCGGATAGATTTATTAGACTAGCGTGTCGCACTGTTTGAGATTATCGTTACTGAGTGACCTTTGGTACTTTGAGGGGAAAATTATTTCAAAGAAATTGCATGGCGCAGGGGTGCTTGACGAGACTGATGAGCGGACAGACGATCTAGCTGAGTGTGTAAGTTTAAATGAAAAAAACACGATAAAGAGTTAGCGTATAAGCCAGAGGAGGGCATGGTAAGAGCGTGATTGCTCCTGCACCTTTTTAGCCATTACGAAGGTGGTTAATAGGAAAAAATGAGATTCTGTCTCAAATTTATAGATCAGGAGGTCGACCAAGAATGCTGGATATTTTCCTAGTAGTTTAAGTACTGAGGGCCAGTGTGACAAGGGAGAGGGCGTAATTCAATACGTTTTGGGCACAGGGCTACCCTATTTGGGTAGTTAGAAATAAAATGCGCAATTTTCTGCGTTTATCAAAAGGTAAGGGCTGTTACATAGGGGCAGACATCAAATTTACAGTTACCTGGGTCGCTTACAGCCAGGTAATTTAGGTAGATTGTATCTGGGCGTTAAATGATAATAATAGTATAGTTGTGGACGACATTGAATTGGCAACAATCGTTGGAATTTCAAACATCCTGGTCTTCCGCCGGAGCAAGATCCTCGAAAAGATCCTACAAGGTAAAGTACCAAAGGCCTTTTGCAAAAATCACGTTATAGATGCTGTTGAAGTGTAGGTGTATGATCACGTTACCCACATACTCTCTTCTCTCTCTGTAAGCGATAAAAGGGCTCGTGCGACCAGTAGAACTCGGCATTTATAGTAAAGACCCATCCAACTGGGACATGATATCTTCATAAAACAGCTCCGTTGAAGCTTTTGAACTAGTCGTTAATGATTTCAAGGCAATGAAGCCTATGTAGCAGATGGTCTCAGGACCAGAAAGCCATTACTGGAGTAGAGTGCAAGCGAGGCTGTATTTGAGAATAAACAGTGGAAGGTAAGAGAGCGCTTGGGCACGCGTTTATTCGATGGAGTCAATAGGGTATGAGAAGGTCAAGATAGTGAGTCGGAGACGGTTGGTAGTGGTTGGAAAGGACGAGAAGATGAAGGCAAGAGAGGGCGGGGAAAATTGATGGAGACAATGTAACAGAGGTAAGCAAGGGATAGAGGTGGAAGAGGGTATGATTTCTTGTGTCGTAGTTAGAGAAGCAATAGCAGGATCTGAGGAACATTAATCAGGGGAAGTAGCGGTTTGGAAATAGTCCTTATTAGTTACCATTTCATATGACGTAACGATATTTTTTATTTTCCCTCTTACACTAATCGTCTATTTAAAAAAGGGAGGACCAAGATCATGTTGGCTCTCTCACAGCAATATCCTCCCCGTAAGGCGATACCAGCAGAGTAACGTGATCCGACGTTGGGAATCAGGCATTTTGCACCCAGAGTTATTGCAACGACCCAAAACAAGAGGGGTACTACTACCCGTGTCCCCACCCATCCATCATTGTGCGACTTGTGTACGGTGACACTCTCCGTTGAGAGCCCAAAATGGCCACAAGCTCATATACTGACCAGTGAGAGCTTGGCCAGGAAAGAAAGAAAGAGGGAAATATAATAAATAGTTAAAGGGAAGAAAACGATATGATATAAGTCTGTTTGGTCACATGTAAGCCTACAAACCTTTATCACTCCTAGAAACTTAAAGCCCTTGTGAAGCCAGCAAGTGAGCTGATATCTTCTTTTCAATCATCACTGCTGTTAAAATGCAGTCACATTTCTATATTTGTAATCGATTATAATGAACGATAATAAAAATTAATTCAACTTCACTCAAATGCATCTATTTGTGGACATTCTAATAGGTTAACCTCGTTCCTGCTGCTGCGCTTTATCATATTATGCTGTGTAAATTTGCGGAAAATTATAAATTATAAGGGGCTATTTTTTTAACTGTTTAATTGATATAATCTAAATTGGCTGAATCTATGCATTCCACATCTATAAACAAGAGGATGCAAGTATCCAATACATAGCAAACATATTTATTCAGCACATTTAAAATGGCACAAAATTAAGCACCTTTCACTAAAATATTTGAATCAATTAATAAAGTAATATTTGCATTCATTTCCAAACAAATTAAAAAAAAAAGAAGATGCAACTGAACTTAAAGATTAAAATGTATCCTATACATTTAGGGAAATTTTTAATACTTACTTATATATATTTTATTAGCTACTACATGTTTTTAAAGCTTTCTCTAATTCTGTACCAGATTTTAAAAAGCTTACAAAGTAATTTGGCCGACTATTTTCGACGACCTGTTCATAGATCTGCAAGGTTTGATTTGTCTTTAATTTTATTAATTTTAGATCTTGCCCTAAATTTTCAATCGGATATAGTTCAGGGAAATTACTATCCCTTCCTAACCTTGATCTTCTTACTCCGAAATTGTGATTAACCCTGAAAAGGTAACGTCAAATTGGCGACACGATTTAGATAACGTGGTTGCAGATATGCTACACTGATTTTGACCTTGAATAACTCGGCCCCTATTGGTCTGAACCTTTTTATTTCAAGATGTTCTGCATTTATCTAAGACTACAATGTAAAGGTTAGAAAGTTAAAGAATAAAATTGATAAATTTACTTAAAATTTAATATAAAAATATGTATAGATTTGTAAAATTCCTTAAATATCATACGCTGGCTTGTCCACATGGAATGAATTGAGCAAATATGATCGACTACTCTTGAAGGGTAGTCCTTGGCCTTAAATTTGAGCCCTCAATCATCAAAATTGATTAAAAAGAAAAAAGTTATAAAGTGTAAAAAATTGGGTAAAATATTTTTAGGAAAAAAAGCTCAAACTTTTTCATCACATTAAAACAAAAAAGATTAAAAATACTACAAATGTCATAGATTTCAATGAAACTCACCATAAACTTTCTTCAATGATTATAACTTATTCTAAACCCCAAAATAAGTATTTGAAAATGAAAAAAAAGGGCTCTTTAGTGATGGCACCCAAAAGTGCCAATTATTTTTCCAATTTTCTTAAGAAAATGTCATTAGATAATTAGTTTGGCTCGAAATTTATCCTAAACAATAAACAGTAAGTTATTTAAAAAGAAAAAAATATAGGTAAAAATGGCACTTCACTGATGAAACCCAAGAGTGCCAAAATTTCATCATGAAACTTTAGTGAAAAAATATCAATAAATCATTAGTTTAGCTAGGAATTTATTCTAAAGACAATGATCTAATGACATTTTCTTACGAAAGTATGATGACGAAATAGTGTAAAAGGATAGATTTACCATTCGTATCCATAGCATGAGCTGCAGAATTGTCTGGTGTGGTGCACACAGATAGACTTTTGGCACTTGAGGCGGAGCACCTTGGTCCTTGAAATGCCACTAGTTGGGCACATATAGCACCTCTGCCACTTATCACTCTTTGTCTGAGGGCTCACTACCCCAGGATCTTCTTCTTTGATGTCAAAGACACTGCGAATATTAGAGACCACCTCCATTGGAAGGCATTTCTCCTGGCCTAGCCGATGGTTAGCATATGGTCGACAGAGCTACCCTATTAAATCCAGTGCATATTTCTTCCTAGATTTGACCTTATTTTCAGACCGGTGGGCATACACAATATAAGAGTTATTCTTAACAATATTAATAATTTCATAAAAAAACACACAAGAGCCACCTTCTTGTCTTTCGGCTGCACGACCTCACACAACACAGCTAGTCGAAAGTATCGACAATTCCTTTGTCGTGTTGTAAAACATATGAAGCTCTGTCTTCTTTTTCTCTACAACACTTGGCTTGTGGTAGATTGTTGATTAAACTTAGATCCTTTTTGTGGAGCTAACCTTCTGGGTTAGGATAGTAGTCTTTGCATAATTGTAAACTGCCAGAGACTAACCAACTTCCAGCCCGTGCTTCAAGAGTTTAGAAGGGAGGTAGTGCTTAGAAAGTATGGTGCCAACCAGGTGCATGCTATCCCTCCTGAGGGCTTTAGCTAAGGGTAGGGAGGTGAACCAGTTATCAAATGTCACGCCTGAAGGGTACCACAAGCTCCAGAGTAGAATATTCACCCAACAAGACCCCTCTGTCCTGGTCACTAGTGCCTAGAGTGTTTCATAAAATCAGACCATATCACATATTTGTTCCTCATCCATGCCTGAGTTTCTCTTACCAAAATATCACCCCTCTGAAAAATCTACCCTCCCCCGACAAAAATTATGGGTCCCGAGAAATTAAGGTTTTCCGGAAAAAAGTTGTGTTTTAGAAATCATTGCTGCTTTATTTTCTATAACAAAAGAATAATTGGCCAGAGAGCACAGATAAACTACAAAAATGATCAAAAACCACACTAACATATAGTTACTTCATTAATTCTGCCTTCTTCTTCTTTGGAAATTCTTTTCTATGTTTAAAGACTTCATTCAATAAGAATTGTTTGTCTTCTTCCTTTGTTGTTAATTTGGAATTGAACTTTTTGATAAGAACTATCACCGTTCAACCGAATCATTAACTACAGCCAGGTCATGGATCCTAGCTTGACCT
Source organism: Ceratothoa steindachneri (assembly GCA_963969495.1). Taxonomy (NCBI): domain Eukaryota; kingdom Metazoa; phylum Arthropoda; class Malacostraca; order Isopoda; family Cymothoidae; genus Ceratothoa; species Ceratothoa steindachneri. The sequence goes on from OZ018324.1 coordinate 31,047,227, forward strand.
TCAAAGTACTTTGAGTCACTTTCCCAAGACGCAAGAAGATTTTGAGTAAATGCATCATGAATGTCAAGAGTGGTGAACAGAGCCATCGTCCTCGAGGTTACAAAATCGGATAACGTTTTTCTTGTAAATGAGCCAAGGATGTTTTTTTTCCTCAATACGCTTGGTACTTTCTTCAGTGCTGGCTTTGATAGGCTATCTTGCATCCTTCTTTTCTCCTCTTGGTTAAGTTCTTTATAAAAGAATGCCAAGCCAACCAGTGCCTCTGAGAAGTACCACAAGTGTCGTTTCATGGCTGTTTTCGCTTCTTTGGCAACAATGATGATCACTGCTTCTTCTTTTAATGTTTCCATGTCATTCGAAAACTACAGATCAACACTTGGAGCCTGCTCTGTTCTTGGCGTACGACACCAAGCCTTTGCATAGGCCAGGGCAACAAAAAGGCAGATTTCTGTGACTTCTTTAAGTTGACACTCTGTCATCTTGAACTGGTCTTGTAAAAGGTATAGCTTTAATGCCTAGATATCTTTCGCCATCCAACAAGCATTGTGATATGTTCCTGGCAGAGGCATATCGGTAATGTTCCCTTCCCCAAGAAAGAGAAGAGCCATCTGAAGAAGTTCATTATAATAATCCTGCTGCTGATAGACAGCAAGAGATTTTCTCACAATAAGACTAGTTCTGTCACTAAGACCCTGAAGATGTTAGGCAATCGTGTAGCTGGTTGTCAGGGATCTATCGATTGCATACCACTGATTTTGGAGTCTTTTAAAAATTTCAATATTAGGCCCAGTGGTGGGGCCCATTGAGATGTGGAAGGATTTGGATAAAACAATTTCATAAATATAATGCCTGCATCCTAGGTATGGAAGTTGTTTCTCAAGAGTGCCGTTATTCTTGGTGCAGGCACCTACATGAATGCCAGTGTTCGATGCTGTAGTGTCAAATGATAGCCCCTTGATTTTATCTGATAGGTGGTGCTCCCGTACGCATTCACTGCATACACATGCTATCTCCGCTCCTGTACTAGCTGGAATTTTTGGAATCCCAAGCAGCTTCTCTTGACCATTCCCGGAAACAAGAATGGAATTCGATCCTCAGATCTGTTACCTGTGATGTAGGTAGAATTTTCCCATCCCAATGTAACACTTATGGTTCACCAGGACAAAACTCTTCCCCGTGATACGCCACTGCTACTTGTTTCCGAATCGACTGGCGAGCACGGTACATTGTGAAAGCGGAGATAGAAATCTCATCCAAATTTGCTCTAGGGATTAGGCGACTACACTGTAGGACATTACTGCATCACGGAAAGTAATGTTTATTCGGTCATAAGCAACAACCACATTTTGATTTATGTAGTTCTTTGACAGCATCTTTTTAAGATATAAAATAGAGGTAGATGTATCCAAGGAAGGATCACACTGCTCATCTGAACATGAGCAACTGTCTTCTAAAATTGCAGTCTCTGTTAATATCTTGGACCGATGAATCTACTGGTTTTGTCTCTCAACCTGCTTTTCCTCTCAATTCCTTTTCATACTCTCTATTTTTGCCACCTTCATGTCTACTGATCCCATACTGCTCCATCCTGGGTCATCTTGTTGACTAATGTAGAAACTCTTGTCTTCCTCGTTTTTCATCATACAAAGGGCTTTGGAATGTCCAATATCAATGATTTCATTTCTAATTTCTTCCATGAACATTTCTTCAGCAACAAGACCTCTCCTCTAATCGTTTCTTATTTTTGACTAGCTTGTCATGACGCTTGAGGAGAGATTCTATTTTCCGAATGACATTGTCTCTCCTCTTAGTAGGAATCCTAGCATTCTACCAAAAGGGCATTATAGCCTCTAAACAGTGATTCACAGACTTTCTACGTCCTAGCTCTTCGTGCTTTTAATGAAAGAAGTACATCTTCATGACACTCAGCTTGGTTGGCATACGGCTACATAGGATATCTTTATTTGGCTGGCCTATGAGCCAGACTTCGTCCTTGCTTCCAGTTGCCATAATCAAGTATTAAGCACACCTACAATGGAAAAATTAATGTATTAGTAAAGAAAAACAAATATGCGATAGTAATTCGTGACTAAAGTCTGTTTTCTTTCATCTGGAATGAATTTTCAAACATTTCTTAACAAATTTTATTTTAGATTATTGCTAATCATTAAATATCCTTAATAGATATATAGAAACCCAACAATACTTTATTTTTAATTTATCCCTGGCTATAAACTGTATATAATAGTCGAATATTTACATAAAAAATTGAAAAATTACCAGAATATACAAACCATAGCACTAAAAGAGATAAAATTAGAAAAATATATTTAACACAAACTGTCCAGAATTTAATTTCAACATCGTAAAACCATATTGGTCTTTTAGAATAAAGACGAAAGCGCTCGGATTCGTTTTTCCATTTTCCTTGTGGGTGTTATTTATATATATATATATATATATATATATATATATATATACACTAATGCATAAGTATTACCTATGCATCAATGTAATTTATAATACAACAACTGTTATGGAACACAGACACACACTAACCTCTCACTGTAAAGCCTACAACCAGACTAAGCGCATGACAAGCTGACAGAATGTAAATTCTCGGGACCTCTAAATATGTTCCAATCAGGATGAAACTTGTTTAGACTTGTTTTCTTAGCCAATGGAACAGGATAATCAATGAGGATAAAACTTCCTTACATTTTTATATTTCAACCCTCTGTAATAAAAGACACTAGTGGTGCCCTTACCCAGGGAGAAGAATTGTGCAAGAGTAGTAGCGTCAATGGTGATCTGCGTAGGGGCTGCCGGTTCTACATTACTCCTGACGATTTTAGGCATGGTCTAGTTTGGCTGTTAGTGCCACGTCTTCCTGTTTTTAGCCTTTAGGGTAGTGGAAGGGTAAAGAGCGATGGGTGCCCCTTCTTCAGAATTGAGCTCTCCTCTCTTCCTCTTACGACACCGGACCTTAGTGAGACTGATGGAGGACGAAGCAGGAGTGGCTGAGACGCTGAAGGAGGTGGGGCCATTGATGCTGAAGGAGGTGGGGACGTGGACACCGAAGGAGGTAGGCCCGTAGACACTGAAGGAGGTGATGCTGTGTACGCTGAAGGAGGTGGGGCCATGGATGCTAAAGGAGGTGGGGACAATGGATGCTGAAGTAGATGGGGCCGTGGACGCTGAAGGAGGTGGGGCTGTGCACGCTGAAGGAAGTGGGGCTGGGGACGCTGGAGGAGGTGGGTTCATGGACGTTGAAGGTACAGACAGAGAAGGTTGTGGCACTAAGTCAGGGTCATCCTTCTGGGATATCCCTTCCACATCGTCCACATCTTCTTCTTCTCTTCCTCTTCCCAATTTGCATCCTGAGCGTCGGACAATACCCTATCAACTTCTACCTCAGCATCAAGGGTATCTCAGTGTCACTCTGGTCATAGGCATCGTCAAATAGGACAATATGGATCTATTCAAGGGTCAGCCTCCCCTGTGCCATGAGAAAACCTGAAATTGAGAAAAAATTTTTTAATAAAACGCCCGCCCCAAAATCAGAAAAATACAAAAAGAAAATCCAAAAGGATGCTTAGGCAGGGCAGTGGCATCATCAACACAATTGTAACAACAATCAAAATATCAAAATTCTATACGATAAAGAAATTGCAAGCATAAATGCAAAATCTTTGCAATTACACTTCACAGTACCCACCAAGAGGCATCATATGGATACGCAAACCGAAAAAAAAGGTTTGTGTGCACTGCTTGTTGCGCTTACGCACCAAAGTTACCTGTGCAGGGTTAAAATCATATTCCTTTTGGAATATCGATCCTCTTCCCATCTTCTGGATCATGCAGATGACTAAAGATGGTTCACCAAAATTCCTTGGAATATCTAAGCATCATCTGTCCTTCACTGATATGATGTCCACCAGTTCCTGCAGATAACAAAAAAAACATATCATTAAACGGCCCCAATCATGGGTGAATATCGGGATGGTGTTCTTCAAATCAAGGACAGAGACCAGTTGCCTCCAAACTTGGCTCTTTTGCAAGTTTTTCTAGATTATTATTAGCAAATCCTTGGTTTTCCTTGAAAGTATGCATCTCTTAGTAGTATTCACCTTAGTGTATTTTTACTTATGAATTTACCCTAAGAATCCAGGATTTTCTGAATATTAGATCCATTTAGATCCATTTTTTTAAGACATCAAGGCCAAAAGATCTTTCCTGCACTTTCAGAGATTTTAGATTGTTCAACGGATAATGAATATTCTCAAGCTCCTTGGTCCCCCAAAATGCCCCCTGGTACAGAGTCATTCATCTCAGTTTGGGATCACATATACGCTGATTGAGGTGTATGTTGGATAGGAGGGTGTCGTAGAATAGAGTCAAGTTAACCCTTTCTGCGTTTCTCAGCCGAGGCCGATAAGGATTATGTACGTGGTAGATTTATAATACAAGAAGAGTGCAAATTAACTGAATGTAGGTTGGGCAAACAATAGAAAAACGCGTACAAAAATAAAAATAACTTTACCTATATGCAAATCAATATTCTTTTACAAGGTTAAAAAGGGCTTCAAAACCAGCCATATACACATTAGACGTATACGAGTCTCTGCGGATAAAATGGGGTGGGGTGGGTCACTTGGCGATGACGGTCGCCGTACAAACAAATAAAGAGTATTGACCGAAGGTTGCTCGAATGTCTTTGAGCGTATACGAAGCCGGCGATGGAGTTTTACACCTGGGCTGGGGTTGGGGGTTTAGTTGACAACCATATTGCACAGGAAAGTTAGGCGTCGCTGTTACCTCGGAGATTTGGGCCGAGTGAGTAATCCTTGCTTCCGTGCAAAGTTCATATAATAGTCTGTTGACAATAACTATTAACAGGATGAACTTAGATCTTGTATTCGTGTATGAGATGAAAGTAAAAACACAAATAACAAAATATAGAATTAAATGATACAATCCAGTGTAATTTAATTGATTTACCTTGCCTTCCCCAGCTCTTTTAGCCATTATATAATGTTTTTTTTCACTGTTTAACTCTTATCGTTAATATTTCTTCCCCTTCTCATTAGTCGATACAGTCGCTGAAGATGGTCATAGCAAAGGGCTGAAACGTCCGGTGATTAAATGATTAGTGTAATCTCCTGGGTCTTCGTATTCATACTACATATCAGATTCTCAAAGAACAAATCAATTACAAGTATATATATAGGTTTAAGGCTAAATGACAAGAGGAAGACGAAGACTTGCATCCTTTATGCATTGTATAACGTATCAGGTATTAACCTTTTATTAGGTATTAGAAAAATAAGTATACATATGAATAAACATTATGAGAGAACATTCTAAATAACCAGTAAAAAGTATTGTTAAATGCAAAGACCTCACTCGTATTACATAAAATTCTCTAACAGGGTCAATATTGTAAGAGTAAACATTTTAGAACATGGAAGAGCAATGGTCATGTAGTAATTCCATTTGGAAAAATTGAGTAAGAATGAAAGGCGAATAGACGATATTAATGAAAAATAAATAAAGTTTCCTCCAAACCCAGAATAAACCACCTTCGTGGAAAACAGGGCAGGAGACTAACTAGTTTTATGAGAGACTCCAGTAAGAAAAAGAAGTCGATGGATTCTAAAAAATTATGCTCAAACAAAAAATCGATTGAAGAAGAGTTCAGAGATGGTATAGGGAGAGAGACTTTTTATAAATGTGGATTCGTAAATGCGTAAGGAGACTGGCTCATAGGCAGTTTTAAAAATCTTAACATTATTATTTGTAATATCGGCTTTACATTTTATACAGTGTGAAGGAACGGGAGAAAACTCTTTCTTGAAAACAGCCTCTCCTGTTCTCAAACTTAGACCCATATGTGAACAGAATTCGCTTTCAGCGAATGAACCGTGCTCACATTGTTCTTCCTTAAATTGCATCAAGACAAATTAAGTAAATAAAGCGCGTAGCATCTTGCTTCAAGAGAGATCCTATCATTACATTCAAAATAATTACTTAAACTAAAATTGAAATAATAAAAAAAAACATTGCGAAAGTAAAACTTTTTTATAATACTTGGTGCAATCTAATAAAGAGTTTACAATGGCCATGAAAATATTTAAAATAATGTGAAAAATTGGCAGATATTCGAAGTTGTGCCATTATAACTTTGGGGCCTGAACATATTTTTCTTTTTTGCAGTCTTAGCTGGCAGTTCTTTGGACTTGTTTGGGCTATTGGTTTATCGTTGTTTCCTTTATGTTTTTATAGGTTAATCATTAATATCGACAGCTATGCTCTTTATGACACCGACCAAGTTAGCCCACTTTTATTTAAAAAAAAAATGCACTATCAATATCTCATTGCTTTTACTTACATCGTTTTAAGCTCAAATATTAGCTCTAGGAAATTTTTCATTTTTTAGACGGGACTTATAACGTTAAATATGGAAATTTCATGGTTTTTATAATAGTATCAAACTTCATATTCTTGGCTGGAATCTCCAAAACCTGAATTTAAGATTTTTTTCTGATGACGAAATCACCCAAAATATATTTTTAACCTTCGTCTTTTACTTTAATGATGTCCTCCCTTTATATTTTTTAATTTCTAATAATTTATTTAAATTTTTCTTAATAGTTTCTCTTTTCATGAATAATATTAACCTAATTGAATGAACAAAGTTAGTTTTGTTTTTAGCTTCTTGACTTAATCCGCTATTAATACACAAAACTATAGTTTCAAAGAAAAGCTATAGAAAAAGTTAGATTCATATCCTAAGAAACTAAATGAAAAACTAACTATTCTGTTTCATTTCATTTAAAATCTAAAAAAATATATTCCTGTCGAGAGGAGCTAAAACTCTAGAAACAAGATCCAATTTTACTCGGATTTCTTATTCCAAATATATACATAAATATAAGTGTTTGTCATGCAACTTAGGATAATTACAGTGGTCTACTATTACAATATAATTTGGCTAAAACTACTTTTATAATTCCTTAGTAAAAATAAATGCGTTTTTGTATCCCTTTTTAGCTCAATTAATTTGAAATGCATATAGCCCAATAAGTAAATAATATTTAGGAGCAGCAATATTTTTTTCTCTTTGATATTACCTTAAGGCAACAAAAAGTTCTCACATTTATGTAACTGCAGTGGCGTGACTTTCAACTCCAAAATTACTTCAAGCCTTTAGGGTAGAGCGAAAAACAATTTTTCCGAAATTTATTTTCCCACCGCGATTTTTTTATGGGGCTCTCTGTCAAATTAAACCTCCTAAAAGGATTTTTTTATATAATAAAATTTAAAGGTTCCTCAACGCCATTGAAAATTGAAAATAATGCGATTTTCAACACAGTTTTGAGCTTCGTGGATTATATCTGGAAATTAAATTCGAATTTTTAATTGGTACCTGCAAAGAAATAATTATTGTACTTTATAGAACAAGTAAACGAAATTTGAAAGTAATCTATTGAGATTTAGACGTTCCTCAATGATATATTATAGTGGCGTACGTGAGGAGGATCTCGTTGAGAGTGGATGTGTGTGTGTGTGTTTGGCTCTGTCTAGTGTCTATTGTTTTGATCACATCCTTCTATTTGTATTTAAGAACAGTTATTTTTAGTGTACAATAAAGATTTATACACGTTTTATTATATTTCAGAGCTAAATAATATGAAAGAAAAAATTAAAACAATATTTAATTATGGCATTTAAACCTATGACGTGTCCTAAAATTCGAAGCCCTTTGTTTGGCGAACCCTGCGCCATTAGTGAACGAGTGTTGCCAACTTGTAAAGATGTTATAAAATATGTTTGCTTTGAGCGAGAAAATGAAGAAAACTGCAATAGAAAATAGCCGCGAATTAAACAAATTATTACATTAGTAGCGGAAAAGTTAGGAAAATGGCAATTTTTTAATATCGCTAAAATTCTATCAAAGAAAAATATTCTGAGTGCAGTTAGGAAGAATCGTGAGTATTGTCTCTTAAATCAACCATCTATTTCGATAGATAATATTAGAGTGATTCATACTTTATCCAGCACAGAAACAGACTCTGCTTACCAAGGTAGCGGCTATGAGCTTCCTTCATCCGTGAAACACAAAGAAGTAAACAAAACATTGCATCCAAGACTCCATCAAAACGAATAAAATTGTCAGAATTTGCGTTGGCATGTGACCGCACTGGTTTGTCTGATCGAGCTGCCGCTTTAATAACAAATTCAATCCTTAAGTACTTCAGTTGTAGTTGATAGGTCAAAGGTTAGAAGAGAGCATGTCAAAGAACGTACTACACTACAGCAATAAATTAGATCGGATAAGCCATTATATTCTATTTATTTTGATGGTAGAAAAGATAGCACATTTGTTGTTGGGACAATGGAGGGGACTCATCACATGGAGAAGATAATGAAAGAGCACATCTCTATAATGGAAGAACCTAGTTCAGAAAACCTTGGACACCTGACAATGAAGACAGGTTCTGCAAAAACTATATGCGACGCAATTTTCTCGTATCTATAAGCAAATAACATCGCAACTGATGAACTCGTTTCTGTGGGATGCGATGTAACGGCATTGAATACAGAAGAAAAAGGAGGTGTGATCAGAATGTTAGAAGAAAAGCTTTATAGACCACTGCATTGGTCGATTTGCCACCTCCATGTAAATGAGCTTCCATTGAGACATCTCATCAACAATTTGGATGGGAAAACAACGGGACCTCGTGGATTTGTTAGACCCATAGGAAAACAACTGGATAAATGTGCGACTCTAAGTGTTGATGAATTCGAGCCAATTCCGACCGACTTGCCGTCTGCTGATAAAAGAAAGTCTCAGCACCGATCAAAACTATCTATTTGATTTCCTTCTATCTATCTCACAAAGTAAATCTTCTGCTAAAATGGCTCGTAAGAGTCCTGAAAGAATACTGCATGCACGATGGCTTACAACGGCAAATTGGATACTTCGACTATATGTTTCTTCTTCTGACCCTTTTGACATGCTAAAGTCTATTATCGTGTTCATCATGAAGGTGTATGCACCATGCTGGTTTGAAATAAAATCTAACTCTTATTTGCAAAATGTAGCACTTAACCTCTTCAAGACAGTGCAATCACTGCAAGGGTTGAACAAACTGATTAAAGATATAGTTGCTCCAGTGATTCAAAGGAATTCTTATTTTGCACATGCGGAAAACATGTGGAGAAGAATTATGAAAGCACCAAAAGATTATGAAGGGAAATCAATATGCACTTTCAAGATCCCAGACATAGCAGCAGACCTTTGTGACCGAACCTCCACTGACGAGGACGCTATCTGATGATCAACTTGAAGAATTTATCCGTCAACAACATAAATTGAATATTCTGAAGTTTCCTTGTCCCACACAAGCGGTTGTGAGATGCATCAAACTTATCACAGAAGCGTCACTAGCAGTTTATGTAGAAAACAAACGGGACGGCTATATAAGGAGTAGAATTGAGGCCCAAGAGAAAAATACTAAAATTTAATACCAAGAAGGACTTCGTAATGAAAGGTAATAACACTACAAAAAACTAAGTGCATTCAATAAATGGATATTGAATAATAGTGAAAGTTAAAATATTTTACTGTTAATTGTTGAATTTCTTCTATTTCAGAGTGATGATGATAAAAATCTACAGGTTGCATGGAAACAAGGGGAAGAAAAGGAAGGAAAACTTATCGAATAGTTAATAGATTATTTTTATTCAATAAAATGGAAGTTTTCAAAAGCCCAGTTTACTCATTTTGAATTATGCTCCATGTGTTTATTTTAATTGTATAGAAACTGAAAATAATCTAATATGTTCCAAATATTTTCTTTGCTTAGTTCTCTACTCAGTAAACCCTCCTAGTAGCTTATATACTATTCAAGCATGTACAAAAAATAACTTAATCAGAATGTTAAAACATGAAGGATAAAATGCGATTTTCATGCATGTTATTTTGTTCAGCAAAATTCTTGAAATATCTCAAAAGTTGCAGCTCCAAAGGGAAAGAAAAGGAATTTTCGAGAATTAATGTGTATGTACAATTTTCTAGATGGAGTTGTTGACTTTGAGGAAATATTTTATATATATGCTAATGGAAACAGTAATTCAGATTCGTCGGGAATCAGAGCTGAATATTCGGTAATTGTGAAGACTATGGGCAGATCGTAGGCCTAGTCTTTTGGGGCTATTTTGGGCTACTTTCCGGTGTTACTTTTTCAGAGATGAGATCGAAGAATTTTATGGCTATTTTCATTTTTATACTGGGGGGCTGTGCCCCCCAGATCCCCCCCCCCAAGGATTGAAACTCAGGGTCATCGCAGTGTTATCCCCGCGGCGAGCCGTACCCAACAACGAGCCGACGCTCAAAATAATCGTTAATACTTACGCCAGACGGGTGGGTAGAGTTTACCGGCAGCAAGCCAGAATTCGGTAAGATGTTCGTATCCTTCAGTTGACAAATTTGAATTGGCTGCCCATCCGTCAGATACGACTGTCGTGCCCGGCAAAATCCACTTTTTTATCGATGCGAGGAGGGTTTCTCGATTTCGATTTGCCACCGAAACAATGAAAATTCTCTTTGTTTCACATTCGAACCCTCCAAAAAACCACTGCCCTTCCACTACACGGCCCATGTGCTTCGAGAAACGCAACATATTTCTCGTTGTCGGTTAAAATAGCACCGAAACGTTGAATGGGTAACAAACAAACTTGACACGAAAATGAAATTTTGACAAATGAGCGGGAAACGGCGTGGGTGGTCGTTTAAATATGAGAGATGCGGACGGAAAAGTAGAGCATTGTTCCCGGAAATTTCGTGACTTTTTTTTTACTGAAATTGACCCTTTGTGTTTCTTGAACTACACATATATAGTAATAAAAACACTAATACTGAACGTATCCATTTGGAACAGTAATCAAAATGAAGGTCGTAAAAAACCTGTTAAAAAAAATCAAAGAAGAGAAATAAATACGGAACAGAAAAAATGAAAAAGTACTGTTTTCGTCAGAATTAAGACGTGAGACTTCATTAACAACACCGAAATATGGTTTAATCGAGCATTAAACAATGGGAAATTAAGTAACAAGTAAATAAAAAGACTAAATAATGTCAGGCATAGGGTAGGTAGTATATATAAAAAAGAAATAAGGGGGAAAAACATCTAAAGTATAAGAAAAACCAGGTTTTGATCAATATAAAAAGCACAAAAAGCCTTGAAACAAATACAGCTTTCTGATTGGTCATTTATGAAACTGAATCCTGATCTGTGATTGGCCAGTGCGATAGCAGAAAAACAATGAAAAGTAGCCCAAAAAATAAACTAGAGTCGCATCTGCCTATAGTCTTCACAATTACTGAATATTCTAATGAACAGGAGAATAATTTTGTGATTGTGGAAGTTCACCTGAAATTTATGTTTTATACACTTTTTAAAGAATTTTGCATGAAACATTTGTAGTTTCTATGCTTAGTAAATTCACTTTATAGATAACGCTAGGGAATATTTCTGGCCTCATTTTCTGTTCCATAGGATTTTAGACTGATTCTAATTATTTTTTTTAATGCTGATATCAAATATAAAATTGTTTTTTGTCTGTATGTTCTAGTTTTTAGGCTATTTGAAAATTATGATTTTTCATAAATTTAACCTATGTATTATTTTCAGAACTATTGAAGGTTTACCTTAAGTAGACATAAATGCATAAATAATCCTAATACATTTTGTTGCTTCTGTGGCTGCTACACCTTTGTTCGTCATAGGCATAGTATGACAAGTGTCGTGGTATCGTAAGTCAATATTTGAGCAGCTTTGAAGGCAATTACATTTACGTGGCAGGCGGCCGAGAGATGACCAACTGTACCAAGCTAATGAGGTGGGACAGTGAGTCCTCCTTGGGCTGGGGAAGTTTAAAGCGATTAAATCTATGCGAGTGCTTATTCGTTGGCCGGGGGGAGTTCTTTAAATGCCAAGTTGCATTCAAAGTTATAAAAAATTAAAACCCAAAATAAAGGTTTGATAAAAAAATCAGATAAATATGGAGACATGTACATAAGGATAAATTGACAATTAATTTCTGTCTCAAAAGGAAATAATGACTAAAGCGACAATCAGGGGATAAATCCTTAACCCGGTCAGAAACGAAAACAATGGCAATTAGGGATAATCATCGTGATGGAATATTTTTACCTTGTAGACTTGACTTTTAATGAAGGGGGAAGTAAAGCCAAAGCTCGGGTTCTTCGGGGTGAGATAATTTTACTGCACGGGCGAAGTAATCTCAACGTCTACCAGGCGTTCGTTCAGGCAGCGATCCTCGCCTCAAGGCATGTGGCGTTACTTGGAGCCTCATGGCTCTGGAGAATTAGCTGGCCTGAGCAAACACACACAACTGGCTAGCAAGTCCTTAAATGGAACGAAGTTCGTACGTTTTATCACACCCTTTTACTTTGACACCAAAAATTCTCTTCTTTCCATCACATAAATTTGAACTAACGAAGTTTTTTTTAGAAAAATCAATTAACAAATTTTCGCCTTTTCTGAAACAGAAATTTCCAGTTTCAGATGACAAACTGGAAACAAGTATTTTTTTAGATCTCAACTGATGGAGATCATGATAGACATTCATTTCGATAAATCCAGCGAAGACGATAAGTGGAAAGACAAATTTTCATTCCAGTTTATAGGCGCAAATTCTTGTTGATCAAGGAATAGTATAAGAGTTTTTTACTCTCATTGGGCAGAAATATCTGTAAAGATACATTTTCTTAGCTATCACATAGCCCAATTCAAAACACATAATGGTTTATACCAATAAACAAGGACAGTGTTTCCATCAAAATTTTAGAGTAATGGAATAAAAGTATCGGGGACGCTCGAAGGTCCAATGGACATTTTGGAAGCAAAGAAATCAAATTCATTTTACATAAAAGTGAAAGTTCTTTGAGGTTCTTTTTATTTTTTGCGCTCTTTTGGTATAGGGAGAGGGGACGAAGTGCCCTAGATTTAAATGTAGCGTGCCTATTCAACATAGTTGCACGATTTGATCTCTGGAATAGTGGCAACTTTTTATCACCTATTTTTTATTAATGCTGTTCTATCTAAGATCGTCAAAATGAATATGCCTCATTCTCAATGTTATATCTAAAAGAAAAACTAATTTATTATAATCTTAATTTGTGGAAAGGTGCTTCATAAAACTGCAAAGTAAATCAGTTTGTGATAGAACGAGTTGAATCTGTGTTAAATTCAACTCCTATCCCATATTAGTTAAAACCTCGAGGAGGCCCACGTGCATCTTCGATTCGAGGCTTGGAGTCTTATCAACAGCTGCCGGACGTCAATGTTTAAACAAGGAGGTTATCGTCCCCCCGTTCGCCCCCATACGCCGACCTCGCCAGATCGAGTTAGGCTTATGAACAGATAAGGCATTTTTCTCCGGCCCAGCTGTGCGTTCCCTCCAAGCTTTCACTCCATTCTCCCCCACGCCAAGGAGATGTCCTGGCTATTTATATGGACTCTTTACCACTAAGATCAGATTGGAGATCCAGATTTTCGTCGCGAAACATCACCACGACCCTCTCTCCCTTTGTGCGCCAAGGGACCTCGGCCTCGAGATTCACCATCACTTGTCCAGGAGGACAATATTCCTTGAGTGCCAAAGGTTCGAGCCTTTAGTGACGTCAAGTCCCCAAGGCATCCCCCCCTGTTGTTCAAGGAGAACAACATTAGAACAGCCATTGTTCGTTTTGAGCCCTTCGCCAAGAAACGGTTCTCATCCCCCCCCTATTGTTCAAGGAGAACAGTATTAGAACAGCCATTGTTCGTTTTGAGCCCTTCGCCAAGAAACGGTTCTCATCTTCCCCCTATTGTTCGAGGAGAACAGTATTAGAACAGCCATTGTTCGTTTTGAGCCCTTCGCCAAGAAACGGTTCTCATCTTCCCCCTATTGTTCGAGGAGAACAGTATTAGAACAGCCATTGTTCGTTTTGAGCCTTTCGCCAAGAAACGGTTCTCACCCCCCCTGTTGTTCAAAGGAGAACAACATTAGAACAGCCATTGTTCTTGAGCCCGTAGACAAGAGACGGTTCTCATCCCCCCTTTGTTCAGAAGAGAACAACCTAGAACAGCCATTGTTCGTCAAGCCGTTCGTCGAGAACGGTTCTCCTTCCCAAGACGCCACGTCAGGATCATCTTATCCCCCCCCCCCTTTGGCTGGAACTCGCCAGCGGACCGAATATTCCTTCAAGTACCTTCCACCGCACCCTAATGAAGTTACGTAAGCCAAGCGTCACCTTTTGAGTATTGATCCCTTATTTGTCAATTATATCCTGTGCTTTAAATGGTTTATCGAACCATCCCATCTCTTTAACTCCATATTTGTTTTACCTTTTTTTGATCCCTTAAATCCTTGGATTAGCCCGAGTCTCCACGACCCTTTCCATTCTGTTTGTCAATATTTTCCGTTTTTGTGTATTGTTTATAGTTATTATTAATAAAACTCTATTTTATTAATGATAGCAATATTATTATCCTTGAGCTCAGTTCCACTTCTTAAGCATTTTTGAAGATACATAATATCGGCCGCCAAGACAGTAAAACGCACTCTAGAGATAATTAAGGAAGTTCCCTCAACGAATAGTGTTATATATAGTATCGTCGGGAGTCATTCTACGACATATATATATATACTATTTAATTTGGTATCAGGTGTGTGGGGTTTAACGCTATATCTTTGCAAACACTGGTCTCAGTCGAGTAAAGCATAGTGTTATTCGTTATAATAATAGAATATAGTAGTTCCCTTTTGTTTTAACGATTGCTATCCCCTTTTTTTTTAAACTTAAGAAGCTGGAGTAGCTCAAGGAACGGTTATAATAATTTGTTTTTTTTTGTGTGATTTTAGTCAGTGGTTATTTAGAGTAAGAAACCAAGTACGAATAGGTCAGTGCCCATATTTAGGTAGGCTAATTCTATAGAGGCATAATTCTTGTTGCGAGGAATTTTAGTTGGTTGACTAGTGCGCCCCAAGTGCAAAGATGACTCCGTTCGAAATCTTTAAAGCGCAAGGAGAGTCCTGTGGACTTTCCGGAAAAGAACTAACTGAGTACATTCTAGAGGAGCAAAGAAGAAAGGAAGAAAGAGAAATACAACGAGAAGAAAGAGAGGAACGGATAAGACAAGCTGACCATCAGATTGAATTAGCTCGGATTAAAGCAGAAGTTCAAAGAAAAAAGGTAGAAAAAGAAAGAGAAAGAGAGGAACGGGAAAGAGTAATCCAACGAGAAGAAAGAAGGACGGATTCGCGCCCCTTCCCAGAAAAGCTGACAAAGTTTCCGAGCCCCGTAAAACCCCAAAACTTCTTTCCCCAAAACCAACAACGGGACTCCAAACCTCCCGTTAAGACTTCTCCTCCATCTCTCTTCCCGAAGCGACCAACCATATGCTTCACCTGTGGTGTAGAAAACCACATGAGCTGGAATTGCCCCCAAAATTCTAGGCTTAAAAGCGGACCAGGCAACCAAGTTCACCAGATTAATGCGACCCCGGCTCCTTCGGTGGTGCAGACCCAAGCAGAAACTTCTCCCCCTCCGTCAGGCCACCAGGTAAATTTTGTTTTTGGTAAAAGTTCATCGGGAACTTTGAAATATGAGGAGGGCAGCGTAGACAGCTGTCGAGTATCGACTCTCGTCAGGGACACAGGATGTTCGTGCTTCATCGTGTCCGACGAACTCCTCCCAGTGGCCTCTAACCACGAAAAATTTGCGGTGGTACATGACCAACTTGGGCGGGCGAACCGATTCCCCGTCGCTAGATGTTACCTGCAGTGTCAATATTATAATGGCTGGGCTGAAGTCATTGTAGCACCAATAAAATTCTGTTCTGTACTTATAGGAAAGAGCCCCCAAGTAAGTTTCGACCCTGTGTTTCAGGCCGCCCTTCCTCAAGGCCGAGATAAGAAAGAAGCCCAGGAGCCCGTCCCCATCAGAACCCCGATACCGTCCGATTTCTCGAAGACCCCTAACCAGGACTTTAGGACGGAAAAAGAGGAATGTGATTCACTAAAACCCTTAGGTGATAAGGCCCCAGACAAGGACACGGAGACTGTCCCTGGACCCCAAGAAAAAAAGAAACCCCAACGCGCCCATGGAGATACCTTCGTAGAACTGGACGAAGCATCGGCGCTTGAAGAGGATTGCCCCGCGGAGTCCCTTAAGGTAATCCAGACAGTGTGCATCCAACCTGATGCCGATTACACTCCTCATTCCCTACCAGGCGAGTCTTTGGAACCCTCTGACCTGGATAGTGACGCGCAGCTGACACCACGTCAGAAGAGTCAGCTCCAAGAACTAATTAAATGGAATCACCATTTATCCACCCTATTAGCTCTTTTCAAGCAACTGCGTGAAAATGGCCTCACCATTGGCCCCAGCAAATGCCAGTTTGCCCACGAAACCATCAAATATTTGGGTTTCAAAATAGGACAAAGCAAGTCAGGTCCCCACGAGAACAAGATTAAGGCAATCGCCCACATGCCCATCCCGATTACAAAGAAGCCATTAAGATCGATCCTAGGATCAGCTTCTCCCTATCAGCGATTTGTTCCGACTTTCGCTGCAATTTTGGCCCCCCTACGCCCCCTTCAGGAAAAGAATTTCTCCGATCGTTTACGTTGGAATGATGTCGCTGTTTCCCATTTTATTCAGCTCAAAAGTAAGTTCATTTCTGCCCCCATTTTTAAGTTGCCCAACCCGGAAAAATCTTTTGGGGTTAAGACCGACGTGATCAACGAGGGCATTGGAGGTGTACCCCTTCAATACGAGGATGACAGAACGAGTCATCCAGTTGCATATGCTAGCCATCTATTATTACCACGCAAAAAGAGATATGCCACTAGAAAAAAGATAGCTCTATCAATTATCTGGGTCATAGACAAATTTAAGCTGTACTTGATATGTAAAGAATTTCGAATAGGAACCGACCACCGTCCGTTAGCCTATATTAAGAATTTGAGACACTCAAACAGCCGCATCATGCGCTGGAGTTTACTCTTGCAAGAGTATCGATTTAAAATAAATTATATCAAAGGTTCCGATAACCAGGTCGCTGACGCACTCAGTAGGAATGCGTTACCGAATAGTGTAGAACAATTGTATTCATAGGATTAGTATCTCCATGTAGGTATATACCGTCTTGTACGACTTAATTTAAGATTCTTTTGTAATATAGTTATTTAATGTATGTCTGAATTTTGTAACGCTCAATGTCTAATTTTTTTTTATGTATATATATTTGTTCTTATTAATTTACGTATAAATTATTTTGTCCCGTATGTACTAAGTTTATAACATTTCATTGTTCCATGCCCTTTTTTTTTTATTAAGTTGTATTAAAGGTTATTTTCCCCTGTAATCTAAAGATCAAAATAATCATGTATTGAGGTAATAGTAGTTAGGTGCAGGAAGATACGGTTGGTACAAGAAAACGAGTTCCCTACAACGGAGCTCTATCGTTGTCCCTTCTCTCTTTTTTTTTCGAAGTGACAACTTCCCCTGGAATGGAGGGGTGTGATAGAACGAGTTGAATCTGTGTTAAATTCAACTCCTATCCCATATTAGTAAAAACCTCGAGGAGGCCCACGTGCATCTTTGATTCGAGGCTTGGAGTCTTATCAACAGCTGCTGGACGTCAATGTTTAAACAAGGAGGTTATCGTCCCCCCGTTCGCCCCCATACGCCGACCTCGCCAGATCGAGTTAGGCTTATGAACAGATAAGGCAATTTTCTCCGGCCCAGCTGTGCGTTCCCTCCAAGCTTTCACTCCATTCTCCCCCACGCCAAGGAGATGTCCTGGCTATTTATATGGACTCTTTACCACTAAGATCAGATTGGAGATCCAGATTTTCGTCGCGAAACATCACCACGATCCTCTCTCCCTTTGTGCGCCAAGGGACCTCGGCCTCGAGATTCACCATCACTTGTCCAGGAGGACAATATTCCTTGAGTGCCAAAGGTTCGAGCCTTTAGTGACGTCAAGTCCCCAAGGCATCCCCCCCTGTTGTTCAAGGAGAACAACATTAGAACAGCCATTGTTCGTTTTGAGCCCTTCGCCAAGAAACGGTTCTCATCCCCCCCCTATTGTTCAAGGAGAACAGTATTAGAACAGCCATTGTTCGTTTTGAGCCCTTCGCCAAGAAACGGTTCTCATCTTCCCCCTATTGTTCGAGGAGAACAGTATTAGAACAGCCATTGTTCGTTTTGAGCCCTTCGCCAAGAAACGGTTCTCATCTTCCCCCTATTGTTCGAGGAGAACAGTATTAGAACAGCCATTGTTCGTTTTGAGCCTTTCGCCAAGAAACGGTTCTCACCCCCCCTGTTGTTCAAAGGAGAACAACATTAGAACAGCCATTGTTCTTGAGCCCGTAGACAAGAGACGGTTCTCATCCCCCCTTTGTTCAGAAGAGAACAACCTAGAACAGCCATTGTTCGTCAAGCCGTTCGTCGAGAACGGTTCTCCTTCCCAAGACGCCACGTCAGGATCATCTTATCCCCCCCCCCTTTGGCTGGAACTCGCCAGCGGACCGAATATTCCTTCAAGTACCTTCCACCGCACCCTAATGAAGTTACGTAAGCCAAGCGTCACCTTTTGAGTATTGATCCCTTATTTGTCAATTATATCCTGTGCTTTAAATGGTTTATCGAACCATCCCATCTCTTTAACTCCATATTTGTTTTACCTTTTTTTGATCCCTTAAATCCTTGGATTAGCCCGAGTCTCCACGACCCTTTCCATTCTGTTTGTCAATATTTTCCGTTTTTGTGTATTGTTTATAGTTATTATTAATAAAACTCTATTTTATTAATGATAGCAATATTATTATCCTTGAGCTCAGTTCCACTTCTTAAGCATTTTTGAAGATACATAATATCGGCCGCCAAGACAGTAAAACGCACTCTAGAGATAATTAAGGAAGTTCCCTCAACGAATAGTGTTATATATAGTATCGTCGGGAGTCATTCTACGACACAGTTTATTGACGAACAGGCTAGAAAAACAAACGCCAATCTACGAAAGCTAAACACCTTTTGAGATAGGTTTGTTGAAAAAGAACTAATTCCTGCGATTCTCTCAGCTTCTTGCGATCATCAAAATATATAGCAAATTCGAAAAATAATCCTGCTTGATCGTGTATTTAATATCGATGAGTTTAAAATTATCATTTGAATTTCTTGGAGTTTACTCCAATTGATTATGTCTCCTAATTGCTGCATACAAGGCGGCTTTTGCTTCCTACACAGAACTCGAACAAACTCCGCTAAATTCCCCAAAAGTTAGCCTTTGATGAGGAAAAAGAACTGAAGAGTTATGATACAAGAGGGCTTAAAACGGAGTATAATTCTATTCCATGAAAAACAATCTTGAAAACAAAAAAACAGCAAGAAAATCATTGTTTTTTTCATTGAATGCTAATCGGGTTTTCACATTTTTTATGCAACTACGTGAAACTATCATGAAGTAACGTTAGAGGAAATGGAGCAATTTATAAATTATTTTTTCCCAAGCTATCTTCACGCACTCGCCAGTTCACTCTTCTCCTAAAATCCAATTCCTCGAAGGAAGTCAGATCACAAAATAAACGGATAATTGAATTCATTAAATAACCCTATTTTTTCTAGATAGGGCAAAGTAAAGCGCATATATACTTAAATTTGAGTAAAATTACAAAGAATTTCTAATTCTGTAAACTAAATATGAAAATACTGAATAATTAGGCGAAACTCCAAAAGACCTACACCGTGTTTTAGAATTAAAAACTACAAATGAGAAGGCAAGTTGAACATATTTTAATTTCTTTTTTAGCCCATTATGTATGTACTGTCCGCGCCAAACCGAAGCCATATATGAGGACTACCACGCCTAAAAACATCATTAGTACTGTTTTTAATACTAAAAATACAGAGTATGTCTTCTGAAGCTTCCTTGATAATTATTATTAGTATAAATTATTATGAAAAGCTGGATTCAGCCTATTCAAATAGGAGGAGAAATAATATAATAACTATTACCTTCAATATCTTACCAGAGATAAGAGAGATTGATTGTTATATTAATAATAATTGTTATTATCAGCATTTATTTTAGTCACCATACATTGACAGGATTTGTGGTAAACCAAAGACAATTCCTCTGGCAATGCAGAATACATCCTCACTGATCTTTTAAGCTTCTGATTGGAACTTTATCTGATGGTTTTTCCCCCTTTCTCCGATAAGGCTTAATATGACAATGGATTGACCTAATTCTCGAACCAACATAAGATGAATCACAAGATTCACTACTATATTTAGAAATTACAGAGGATCTGCAAGGGAATGGAATTCAGTCCTTATAGCTGAAAAGGATCCGATATTGTGCCCATATTTTAATATGAATTTTTGGTCGAGATATGGCTAGAAGTTATTTACAGTCTTCTTTATTTCATTTACAAAGTCGTTTGATTTATTACCAAAGTATGGGAGAGTAAAGAAAATGAATAATCTCTCTACAGTATTTTCTGTTAGAATTTTTTTGTTAGAAAGCATTAAGAAACTTTTGAATGTGTTTTTCCACTAATGAGTCAGGGTAAGCATTATTTTTAAAGAAAGTTTTTAGAAAAGAGAATTCGAAATGCAGCAGTGTATATAAAGAACATATATTGTAAGTAGACTCGATGAATAAGTGTATTTATTGTAGGCTTCCAATAGACTGAAGTTTCATATTTTGTTCCTGAACGTTTAATATGTATATGCAAAAGTGGAAGCCTACTATTTTTCTCGATTTCCATTGTATAATATATATTTTTATGTCTAGAGTTCAAGTATTTATGAAATTATTCCGCTTGCTATCGTGGTTTCATCAATACAAATGTATCATCGACATAACGTGTGTAATAAATAGCTTTATCTTCCCATTGTACCCTTATTGAGCAAAAGGTGATCATACTGGTATAAGAAGCCTAGGAAATGGCTTCTCCACTCCCACTAACGGGAAGAGCTTGCCATTCGCTACTAAGATTAAAATTTAAAATTTAAAAGAAGGCAGAAATGGTTACATTTTTATACATTTTCTGAATTTCACCATTTGTAATGCTTTGGGTTATAAAAATTCAAAAAATTTAGATACTTAAATAGTTAGTGATAATGATGTTCACGAAAGTTGGCCACAGTGGTAGGGCCACTCCTTTTTGCACGTAAAATTATTTATTAATAAATGTCAAGGGAAACGAGCCAATCGGTGAGTGGACATTACGATTAATCGAGGAGGAATACTTATCACCTAAAAACAGTTTTCTTTTCATTCAACCTGATTGTGACTCCACCATATTTCATCGGTAAAAGAGGAAAGAATACCTAAAGACACTCTGAAGATGATCGAATAGATCAAAAGCTCAGCAATTTAAGTTTAATTTTTACCAAACACATTTATTAAAAAAAAATATGAAAATATGACAAATTATTTACCATCTACAGTAATATATATATATATATATATATATATATATATATATATATATATATATATATATATATATATATATAATATATATATATATATATATATATATATATATATATATATATATATATATATATATATATAATATATATATATATATATATATATATATATATATATATATATATATATATATATAATTAGGTTAAAGGCCATATTACATGCAGGTTCTATTCAAGTCCACAGCTGTGGCAGCGTTATAATTAATTTTAACTTCTATTTTTTTAATATTTCTTACAAGTTTTTTAACGGGGTCTCGAGGCGAGAAAAACATCCGCGAATGACATTCTTTATTCCCAGACGCTTTTGACCATGTTAGGTCATCTTCAGGGAACAAACAGAAATGGAATTATAACAGCATAAGATGAATAAAGTTAGAATGTGTAGAGAGAGTGAGATGGGATAGATAGAAATTAAAGTGAGGTGTGCATGTTAATGTGTGTAGAATGATAGATGAAGATGTTAAAGAGTTGTGCCAGGTTGCCTGGCTAACGCTTTCGTTTTTCTATTATTTTTTTTTATTTTTAGATACATAGTTATTTTAAGCATTGGAGCCTTTGTTTTCTTTTGCTCAATTGAGCGTCTGTATCATTTTTTAAATTTTTGTTTTATTTTTTCTGTGCTTCTTTTGTAATTATTTTTAGTTCCTCATTGGGATTCTCATTTTGAGTTGTATAGTTGATAGTGATAATCAGTTGTCCTTTTTTAGTTTTTACGTTTCTGGTAGTTACATTTATGTACTATAGTTTATTACCTCTAGATTTGATTGACGTTTGTTAATGTTTTTCTCAGGCTTCCGTTGAAGTGTTGTTTATAATGTGTACGACGGATTTCATTTTCTTGTACGATGGTTTGGTCTATTATATTCTGGGGTATGGTTTTTAAATTTTTTCCCACAGCTTTCTTGCTCTTTTTTGTAAGACTGTGTTTCTGAGTTCTATAGTAGATCTGCGGTGGAGTTCTTCTGCTGGTATGTAATCTTGTCTTCTTGTGTTTGTTATGATTCTAGTGGCTTGATTTTGTACCTTTTAGATTTTCTTGATTTGGTAGTTACTTAATGCATTCAATGGTAATATTGGGTTCAGGAGCTTAGGTTGTAATAAGGCTAGGTATAATTTTCTTTTATTTTTGGTTGATAGATGTCTGAATCTGTATAGTGCTGATAAGGTGGATTTTTCTTCGATGATTTTTGTGGTAGATGACATGTATAGCCTGACGTTGTTAATTTTAGTCCAAAGACACGTCCTTCTGTTGATAAAGGATATGCCTCTCCACCTACGCGTATTAGTTTGAACTTATTTTTGTTTGTCTTTATTTTATTCCTTTTTTCGTAGTCCTTTAGGTTTTTAATTTCTATTCCTATTCTAAGGGCGATGTCCTTGAGGACATCTGATTGATATCGTCCGCTAATTGTACATATGTACATCGAACGTTCATCGGTTGAATGTGGAAGGTTCCTTGTGTGCACAGTGTACAGTGTTGGTGAAAGGCAGCCTCCCTGTGGGTCGCCCGTTTTGCCGTTTATTTTCAATACTGCTTTCCTCTCGTCTAGATAGCTGCAGAGTGTTTTGCAGAGGTTTATTTTCAGGTTAACGTCACAGATTTTGGCGTTTAGGCAGGGCAATCACACCTTGTCAAAGTCTTTAGCAACAACACGGAGTACAATGTCAACTCTGTTGCCTGATGCTGTTTCAGTAGCAATTTTTTCGGTAATGATTGCTAGCGTGGTGTCTGTCCCTCGTTTGCTCCGGAACCCAGGCTGTTGTGGGTTGTATAGGTTGGTTATGTTAAAAGGGTTGATCAACTTTTCGTTAGGGAGGTTTTCTAGGACTTTGCCTAAAAATTCCAAGAGCGAGATAGGACGGAAACTTCCGACTTGATGTTTCGGTTTGCCCGGCTTAGATAGGAAGATCATCTTTGCCGTTTTAAATGCTTGGGGGCAGTATTCCATATTTAGGCAGGCATTGAAGATCTTAACTACCAATCCGTGCACCTTTTCTGGGGCTCTAATTTTAACATCACCACTGAGCTCAGAATTCTGGATTCTCTTTTCATAAAAACACATTCACCCACGTTAATTTCAGACTTGACTTGCCACCCATTATCCGTAATAGCCACAACCAACCAGCTTTAGACCTGTTAATATTCTACCGAAAATAAACTACCTATAATCGTGTCTGGTTTTGGTAAATTCCTTGCTCGCTGACAGCAGGTATGAATTTGTTCCTCTCATATGCTTTGAGCTTATCTGTATATGTACTTGTAATTATTATTACTTTTAATTTTATAGGTTTACTATCTTAATTATTTGCTTTTGATTTGTATTTAGTTTAAGTTAACATTTTTTAGCCTCACAAATTGTGTTTATCCCTTTAGCCTGATGATGGATTCGGTAATCCAAAACGTTGCTTGGAATAAATAAGAATGTCAGTGATGGTGGTATCCTTTTACTGCAATTATATATGTATATATATATATATATATATATATATATATATATATATATATATTTATATATCCTCACAAAATATAAATCGGATAGGATACAGTAATGGGTGCAGCCTCAAACTAAGCTCCCGTGTGCGAAAGTCCGGAAGGGGGCAAGGGAGAGGGAAGGGGAGGCGGGCCTGCGTTCTTCGGGAAAGGAGGGTCCTCAATGCCGTACCGTCTTATGGGACTTGAATACGCGAGTTCCTGCTACTGTGCGAAGCGTTCTGCACTCAGAAAACTGGGATGCGTAGATTCCAATCAATGTGGAGTATGAAAGAGCGCTGGTTCCAACGAATCTATAGGAGACTACGAGGTGCCGTCAAAGCCTACGCTTCGGGACGTCATCCTCCATATTCACCCCGGTATTCAAAAGACCCTATTGATCTCCGACTTGTATTCCTCTCAAACTCTTCTTTCGCAAATTGGGTCAAACTTCAATGCGAACCCTCGGATCTTTCATATCAATTACACTATCAAACAAATGAACAGCTTACTTCAGTCGATAGTTCGCAGCACTATCATGCAAGACATGCATATTCCTATCAATCCTACTTATCTCAAAATCAAAATTACATCTGATCCTAAAACTCAATGTTTCATACCGCTTTGTTTCTACTTGATGCAAATGAAATTGAAATTCGCCACTTCCTTCCCGAGGGAATAAGTAAATTTCATATAAATATTATTATACTGGACACAAACGAAAAGGTTGAAATAAATAAATGCGTTTTTTCATTTATTCTAAACACAATCAAATATAAAATAACAGTTGCTATCCAAAGATAAAAATCATGTTAGACAGTGTAATTACTTTCCTCAAAAATTGTTAACAGTGGGTTTTGTAAACATAAAAACTTCAGACCATCCCTAATTATTAGTGTATTGCTACAAGGATTTATATTTGGGCCCACGTTCTGCATTACATACAAAAATTATTTGGATAACAGTTTAATTAGTAAAATCGCTAATTTCATTGATGACAAGCAACTAGGAAACAGAAACGATTTTACATGCTAAGTATTTATATAACTTAGCATGTCCGTCGAACGATTGGCCCTTTGAGAAACGAGGAGGGGACATTAAAGCATCCAGATGCAGAAAATGCTAACCTCCTCAACGACTACTTCTCTTCAGTGTTTACTGAAGAATGTGGTCCCATCCCCCAGCCGACGGATTCCTACTCGGGGGAAAAGCTGGAGGATATGGACTTCACCGAAGTTGAAATCAAAAAGAAGATCAGTGACCTAATGACGAATAAGTCACCTGGCCCGGATGGGTTTAAACCTAAAGTGTTGAAAGAAGTGCGCGATCAAGTGTCACGACACCTGAGCGCAATATTCAACATGTCAATCCGGACCAAATGCGTTCCTAGAGACTGGCGTGAGGCGGAGGTGACTCCAATCTTCAAGAAAGAAGATCGTAACCAACCGTCGAACTACCGACATATCAGTCTGACTTCGATAGTCGGTAAACTCATGGAAAGCATCATGGTGGACAAAGTGACGTCGTATTTAGAGTCAAACCTGCTACTGAGGAGTTCCCAGCATGGCTTCCGAAGGCAACGGTCATGCCTGATGAACCTTGTAGAATTCTTCCACTTCGTTTTCAGTGAGCATGATCGGGACAAGGCGGTGGATGTGGTCTACCTAGACTTTCAGAAAGCCTTTGATAACGTACCACACCGCCTCCTTCCCCGGAAAGTGCGAGCGCTTGGCATAGACGGAAAGGTAGCCAGCTGGATCGAGAACTGGCTAAGTGGCAGACGGCAACGGGTGGTGGTGAATGGACAGTCTTCTGAGTGGGTGCCCGTTACTAGCGGGGTGCCTCAAGGTTCTGTCCTGGGACCACTACTATTCATCATCTACGTCAACGACATGGACGGTGACATGGTTGCCAAGATTTCCAGATTTGCCGACGATACCAAGCTTGGTATGAACGTTGCAAAGGATGGAATTACTGCCCGCCTGCAGGAAGATCTTGGGAAGATTGGGGAGTGGTCGGACACGTGGCAAATGCCTTTTAACGTGGGCAAATGCAAAGTGATGCATATCGGCCACAGAAACCCCCAATCTCAGTATATCCTTAAGGGCACTGCTATTGAATCCACCGACACTGAGAAGGACTTGGGTGTAACAATCACTAGTGACCTCAAGTTCTCGAAACAGTGCATTGAGGCGGAGAAAAAGGCCCAAAGGATGCTAGGCTATATTAAGCGCCAATTTGGTTATCGGAACCAGGAGATTGTACTGTGCCTGTACAACTCACTTGTCCGACCACACCTGGAGTATGCCATACAATTTTGGAGTCCTTCTTTTCAAAAGGACATCGCGAGATTGGAACGCATACAAGCCAGGGCAACCAAGCTGATTCCCTCTATCCGACATAAAAGTTATGAGGATAGACTAAAGGAATTAGATCTGTTCTCGCTGGAAACCCGTAGACTGCGTGGTCAGCTCATCGAATTTTTCAAAATACTTCGAGGGTTCGACAATGTTGACTACCGGGATATTTTCACACTGAGTGAGAACAGAACGCGCAATCACGGCTTCAAACTTGAACTGAAGCGTTACAACCGCAATCTGTGTGGAAATTTTTTCACTTACAGTATCTGCGGTATGTGGAACGCACTTCCAGTGGAAGTTGTCAACAGTGAATCTGTTGACCAGTTCAAGTCAAGACTAGACAAGGTCTTGAAAAGTGGCCGTTTAGGGACGCAAAACAATTGAGCAGCCTTGTGCCCGCTCGATTGCTAGTCCAAAGATACCCTCTTTGAATGGACCGTAAGGTCTCCTAGGGTACCTTCTTTCCTTGTTGTTACTCCTTGTTATTTACTCACACACTCTTTTTACTACTGGTGAATTGTGTTGCACATATTTTCTAGTATTATCCAATGATTTGATAAGATGTGGCTATTTTAGACATATTATTTGTTTTCAATCAAATAGAAAATTTTAGGCTTCATTTTTTTTCAGAAATTATTCTTATCGTTTTTATATTCCTGTCTTTAAATATATTCAAATGCAAATTTAATTATCGTATTTTACTAGAGTGGTCGGATGAAGCAGAATCTGTATTAGACCGAATAGTTTAATTAAAATTTTGGACAGACTTTCCCACGCCTGTAATGACCATACAAATGTAAAGACAAACTCATTCGTTCTAAAATAACAAAAAGGATAAAAAAAGTACATTCGCCAAAATAACAAAGATAATCCTATCTATAAATTATTCTATTCGATTGCGCAGAGCCACAAAGGTTGATTTCTTGACAGGTGTCCGGCTTGAAGAAGGAGTTACTGCAATCCAGACGGAAAAGTTGATTTAGTTAATTTTTTTTCTGACGAAGCTACGAAAAATGGTATTTATATAGTTCATTTGATTTCTAATAATAATTTCCTTATAATAAGTTGTCAAATTATTATTTCAGCTTTACTTTTCCGAGTGGAATTTATGAAAAGAGCCCAGTTTCCTTTGCAGAGCGTCTTATTAGCATTTGTAGAAAAGTTCCTTTCCAGGAAGTAGCAGCACATTTCAAATCGTTTGGGATCATCTTTTTCGACGACAAAAACTCTTTATGGCAGGAGGATTTCATCTAAACGGCTTGGGATATGGGAAGCTCGGCAGATTTTCAGATTATTCCTTAATATTCATTTTCTGTCAGAACATTGCGGAAACCAATGGTTAATTCTTAAGAAACTTGTAGTAATTGTTATACGAGTTAAATACATTGAAAAAGGTTTACTACAATCAGACACACAATCGTTGTTATGAAATTTAATAGAAAAATGTGTGCTTTACGAAAATACACGCAGATTTAAGGACAAAAGTGAAGAATTAAAGATATTATTTAAATCGAAAGAGATATATTATTGGAAATTGTGAAACATAGATCAAAAGTACCAATATACATATTTTGGGTAATTTAATTTAGCGGATATAAAAGGTTTAACTTGGATAGATCTAGAAGGAAAGCGGGAGGCGTTATTTTAGACGGAAAACAAGTCCTAATCGTGATAATGAAAGATATCAATATAGAAAATATATCAAATATTTTAGCTATTAAGTTTGTATAAAATAATACCAAAAGAAATTTTTGTAGTCTATGAACTGCCAAGGCAAACGAAATAGCATAAACTTACTCTATATGAAATGGTATAGACCTTAATAAAAGCGTAACCGTTTTTGGTGGGAGATATCTAAATGAAATGGCGTATTATGCAAGAAATCGCCTTCTTTATATTATAAATGCCAACTTCCTGCATCAAGTAAGAAATAGTTATATATATATATATATATATATATATATATATATATATATATATATATATTATTGAAACATATGGGTAATGCGATTGCGACATAGAGTGAACCAATCAAATATTCTAAAAATGTTCTCTAGTTTTTTTCCTCCACGAATGGCTGTATATCGAATTTTAGGTTCTATGCTATCTTGAAGCTAGAATTCTATAATTAAATCTTGCAATTTCATTCTTTTACGCCAGTCCTAGAAACCTCTAAATTCTGAGTAAATTTTAAACCCTGAAACATATTAACTATAAATAAAGAAATCCCACGCTATAAACGTAGAGGTTAAAATATATCAAATCAGGGTTCACTCCGCTTTTCATAGGCTTTACTTTCTTCCTGTCTAGAGACTCGGTGTAGGAGCTTTGACCCTTCGTGTTGCCTAACTGTCCACCTGGAGGTAAAGGGATCCAGTCTATTACTTAGAAAAGTGCTTGTGCTTTTAGTGCTGGCAGCCTAACCTGGATTAGATATCGTAGAAGGTTTTTCAATGGGCGCCGGACTTCCATATTTGTAGGCTTCGTAAGGTAGGGAGATCTGGGTATTTTTTAAACTAGCATTGGACGTTCCTAGTCTCATAGAAAGCCAAAATTATCTCCCTCGTCTTTCTAAGCGAAATTTTTATCTCAATGCTTCAGGAAATCACGGTTAAATCCACCACAATTTAAATAATTGGAATTGGATAAAACAACACACTGACAGGATTTCTTTGTATGGCAGAAGTGATATTAGTGTTAACACCACCGCGTTAATGGCACAAATTCTTTCAAGCCATTTCGATACTAGCCAGCGGAAACTTATCCATGGTGCTCATCCAAAGCAAACAGGACGAAAAGTGTAGGGGTGGGTCTAGAGAGTCCTCCTTTCTTCATCCCACTTGATCACTCATGATGACATCCTGATCGGTTAGTTCTCCAGTAACATCCTCAAAGAATTATTCCATTTCACTGACATGCATTACTCAATTTACAAAGTTCAATGTAGGGTATGGAGTCAACCGTACAGGTACGTCATTGAATGTCCAAATAAAACTCAGTTTGGCAAACTGGGCAGGGTTAGTCAAAAAAGAGGAAATGTTTCGTCCGAAAACGAGAATCACTCAATTTAATAAGATAAATATTTATACACAGAAGCTCACAGAAAATGTGTTCTAGATTAAGATCGTGATTCAGTCAGTAGAGTGGATGACTAGGAAGTGTTTGAAACCGGGGCTGAAAAACGTTTGGCAACCTTTATCTGAGAGCTCCGGAGTTCTTGAAGATTTGTTTCTTTAATGGGTGCGTTGTTTCAACATTACCTCTCATTCTAAGCTTATCCCAAGGCCAGAAAGACCCAGTTCGGCATGCTCCTCAGTCGAAATGACGAAGATAGGCAAGTTCCCAAAACTCCCTCTCTAATGGGAGTAACTCTCTATATTCTTATTCATTTCTTTATTGTGACTGAGTAGTTTAAGGCTCTCGTTAACGGCTGTCCAGCAACGCAGGAGGTGCGTTCGAGCCTCTTTTCGCTACTTTTCTTTCTTTATTTGTATTTATCCCCTTTCTTACTTAAAGCTATCAACAATGATGCCCAGACCAAAGAGGAAGAACATTAGTCCTCGGATAACATTTCCTGACGCCTCTCTCCTCAATCCCACAAAATATGCTCTGCTTCTAGGAGGGGGCCTGTGTAGCGTGCGAGCAGTTTAGGCGAGGGGCTTAAATGCTTTGCTTGAATGAGTCATTTGGGGGACTCAGGATTGCCGAGGGTTTAAGACTATCGCTAACGGCTGTCCAGCGATGCGGGAAGCCTGTTCTAAACTCGTTTCGTTAATTTTCTTTCTTTATTTTGCTTTGCCCTCCTTTCCTACACATAGATATTACAATGGTGTTGCAGACCTGGGAGGCTGGGTAGGAAAACATTAGTCCTCGAGATAACATTTTCTGACGCTGTTCTCCTTAATCCCTCAAAATACGCTCCGCTTTTAGCAGGGGGCCTGTGTATCGAGCGAGAAGTTCAGGCGAGCAGTTTAAATGCTTTGCTTAAATGAGTCTTTTTCAAGATGGCCGAGTGATTTAAAGCTCTCGCTAATGGCTGTCCAGCGACGCAGCAAGCACGTTCGAACTCGTTTCGCTACTTTTCTTTTTTTCTTTTTTTTTGCCCCCTTTCCTACTCAAAGCTATCTAAATTTTTTTTCTTGGTCAAAAGCCAATAAGGAATTAAATACTTGCCTTAGCTCTCCTCTTTCCCGTCCCTTTTCTAGTGATACGGCGATCGGTTTCTTCCGTCACTTCTTTTTATAAAATCTTTTCATCCAAGTAATAGTAGCATTCCTCCAGAGTAGATTAAATAATGATGGTCTTCGATATGTAGGTCTATTTTTGAACTCAGGAGTCCAATCCTGTATATCAATATGGTGTTTTTACGATGAGCATTTGTAGAATTATAAATCAATTTCGCAAATGTTAGGTCAAAATTGAACTACTGTACATACGTTAGATTATGACGAACAAGAGACCTCTAGAGATGCACTTAGGTTTGTGTGGTGGTATTCGGATGAGTGAGATAATGAGATAGTTTAGGCGATTAAAATGGTTGTTTATTTTTGAAAGTTTTTGTTCTGTTGGTAGAAAAGGTAGATAAGTTCTTTACTTCTCGGTTGTTTGTGCAACTAAGGTGCCTGCCTTCTAAATAGACAAGTGGTTGGTGTTTGGTGGCTGGCAAGCATTGCTTGGCATTTATAAAGTAGTGCGAAACGATTATTTTTCTCTCGTTTTATCGTTATTCATGTTTGGTATGGATCTCAGTATTTAATTAATCCTTGAGATTATTAGAATATGAGTTTTCCATTTCATGGTAGATAAGCCCCATTATTTGATTAGAAGTTATAACCGATTTGTTGACCTCAGAGTTAAACATTTTTGAGATCCTTTATAGCTAAATCTGTATTGCTGAATCTTACTAGCTAATTCTTATTTCACCTCAAATTAATCGGCCCTGAAAATGATTTTTTTATTACATAGATTCAGAAAAAGTACGTTGATATATATTACTTACATTATTTTTAATATTATGAATCACTTCTGAAGTTTTATTAAAATGTGTTTTAGACATAGAGGAGCGACCAAATAGTAAGAAAGCCTCAATTTATATCATTTCTTACATTACATTTGCAATAGAAAATTAAAGCTGTTTAAAATTGGTGTACGATACGATGACTTACAGGTATAATAACATATGCTTAAGGGATATGTAAATTTTTATAACTAAAAAGAAAGTTATCATCAGATAATCAATTTATTAAAAAAACTGTTGTCCTAAATTAACTGAATAACGGCGAAAAGAGTTTTCTGTTAGCATATAACAATAATATTATCAATAGAAAATACTTGTACAAGTATATAAAACTAATATTTACTGTGGAGGCCTTTATTCTCGATGTTGGTGACCTCTGTCAAAGAAACGAGCCAACTGTTGACACTGTTGCCCATTTATCTTGCTCCTTTCATCTTAAAAATTTCGGATTGCTCGTTTTAGACCTCTCTTCGAGCCTCTTTCAAACATATTCAATTTGATTCAGGTCCTGACTCTTTTCAGGCCAGTTCATAACACTGATATCTTCGTCGAACAGGAAAGTCTTCCCTGACTTGGGGGTGTGGCAGGAGTTTTTTTCTATTTGAAGGTTGAGATTCGGAAGCCCGCCCTGTGATCGGGCAAGCATGCTGTCACTGCAATTCCTTGTTCAATATGCATTCCCTGTATCCTCTAAGCGCACTAGTTACCCGTTGCCTTCCACAAAAATCAAACTCCATACAATGAATCTTCTTTGTCATACTTCACACTTTATTTGCTTTTATTGACAGAAAATCTTTCGCCTTTTCTGTGAGGAATGAGTCCCTCCTCCTTAGTGTATAAACAAATTTAACTTAGGTTCGTCTTTGGAATAGTCTTAGCTCCATTATTCACCATTAATTGTAACAAGATCAGTGGAAAATGAAAGACAAGTCTTCCTTTTCTTTTGTTTAATGAATGGCAAACCCTGATGTGAGAATAGGAAGTCTGCCTTCTTACAGCCGAATTGAATTAGCATACCTGTATACATTGTTGGCTAAAATCTCATTCATTTTTTGAAGAACTTCTGCAGCAGTTTTAGGAACAGCCCTTCATCACACTTTGGGTAAAGGCTCGATCTTTCATTGTTTAGATCCTACTTAGCTTAACGTTTTATTTACCAGTTTTACATAAACATTGTTTCATAGTTTGACAAAATATTTTGGACTAGATTCCTGGAGTGCGCACAAAATGTGCAATAGCTTCAAGTGAAACAACATTTTGGTGGCGCAGCTATAAGACCACTCGGCCGACAGACAGATGCGTGCCAGATTTCTTAGTCATGTTGCTTAGACTACTGTCAAGGGAATGACGTAACCACAGAAGATTTAACGGAAGTTAGTTGTTATGCAAATAATGCAGATTCTCATTACAGGAAAGCTAAGTGTTTGGAAGATTGGGGAATATTCAATTCTTCATTATAATTGCCATCTGCTGATAACCTATATTTTACTTCTCTAAAATTACATAACCTTTAATTCTACGTAGGTTAGTGAATCTCAATTTTACAAGAGGATTATTAAAAGAAAATTTCTGGAAGATGTCATATTAGAAATACGGGAGTTCTGAACTTTTGTACGGTAATGTACATATGTGTGAGCAGTTTAATATCTACTGCATTAGGGCCAATTATGATTCATTTAGAGTTTTAGTTCTTCTATAAAATATCGCAAAATCATTCTTAAAAGCAAATACTGGTTATTGTAAAAGTATTTTTACACTAGTTATGCTGCTCTCAACAGAGGACACAATAGTAGTTTTTGAGGTGGTTAGCAACATTTTTTGGTTGACATATAAATATATGTTTAACTTGTAACATTAATTAATGTAGCTTCCCTCCGCGGCGAATACGCGCTCCATTTGCGGACGAAGACCTTCCTCATGTTGGCCAACATGCGTTTGACGTAGGAATTTACTTATCGACGTTACTGTGGCAGACCTTGCAATTCTTGCTCCTGACAGCCGCCCAAATGCTGTTGTCAAGAGAAGTGAGGTAGGGAGAATACGGCGACCAAAATTCTTAGAACAGTAGTTCATGTTTTATCTCAACCACTCTGCCACGGACTTGGCCGTGTGGGCAGGGGCACCGTATTGCTGAAAGAACTAGCCCCGCTTCATCGTGATTTTTTCAACCAGTCCAGGAATTTAGTGACCAATATAGCCCTGTATTTGGGGATGTGAAACTGAACATGCCACGAAGCAAACCAAAAAGGCATCTACTCGCCATTTAAAACCACAATGCAGGCCATCCTCACAAAGGCCGGTATTTGATCGTGAATACATAGCGGACCTCAGCGACGCTTCTAGCCGAAGCTAAGCATGTGATCACACTTCTTGTTGATGACCTCATCGCCTGTCTATATTTTTCTAGAAAGAAATGAGAATTCTATTACCATGAATCATTAAATCGTTGAGAAGGCGACGACAGCGTTCCTGTCGTTTTTCTTGCATATGGTCGATGAGCAGAGTCGTTTTCACGCACCTTAAGCTCTTGCAGCTCTCCTCTTAAGCACTCTGAATACCGTGCCACCGAGATGGGTTTTTTTCCGCAAGCGCTGTCCTTTTGAGATTTGGAGCTGTTTAAAATGCATTTCTCACACACAAACGGTTGACAATTTAAGGCTTGCTTAAATGAGATCGATCTTTCAGGTTTTCCCCGTTCTTGAGCTTCTAAGTGACGCTGTGGAGGGTCATCTGGCTGACGTTGAGCTGCTTGGTGATGACGGACTTGTTGTGCCCTGCGTAAGGAAACAGGAAACGCTATTCTTTTCACCTCCATATCGACAGATCTGCACACGATGGAAAATACGTTTTAATACCACGTACTGGAAAAAAAAAATTTAAGCTTTTTGAACAAGACTTTTTATATTAGACAGGTATAGCTCTTGGAAGATTAAAATAGAGTGTAACAAAATTTTCGTACAACCAGGTTTATTTGTCGATCAGGTAGTCTACCAAGAATGATATCAATATTATTTAGTTATAAAATTTGAAATTTTTTTAAACCATGGGGTCTTAAGCAATCTTCTGTGAAACGTAAATAATTCATTGATATGAAGGCATTAGATAAGT
Organism: Ceratothoa steindachneri; assembly: GCA_963969495.1. Lineage (NCBI taxonomy): Eukaryota > Metazoa > Arthropoda > Malacostraca > Isopoda > Cymothoidae > Ceratothoa > Ceratothoa steindachneri. The sequence goes on from OZ018324.1 coordinate 31,081,771, forward strand.
TTGCGTATGTTTATTCATTGAACTATAGTTGTTTTGTTTCTTCTTGCATGTGTATATGAACGAGCAAAAGCAGTTTTAAATCACTTCTCCTATGTGAGCCCTGTGTAAATATTTTTTCCTCGAGTTTTATAGTAATCTGCCGGATCTCTATAGCCACTATTTATGTGTAAAGGACTTTATATTCTAATCTCTCTCAGTAATAAGATATTTATTTTTTTATGTATTTATATTTTTTTCCACATTTTCCTATAAGTCAAACATTCTTGCTGGATAGACCACCGCGATTTTTTATATCACTAGCAATATTACATAAAATTTGGTTTTTTGATAATATTGGGGAAAAAAGAATGAAATAAAAAGTTGTTAATTTGCACAACATTTATACCCTCTTCAAAGATTCTGTACTTAAAGAAGACATGATCGAATTCTAAAATGAACTAAAACAATTACTCAATCTCGTGGTTAGAATTTTCCTGAAACGATGCGACAAGACAGGCCAAGGTAAGAGTGTGTTTATCAGCGATTTCAACAGAAGAATGAGAAAAAATATGTGAAAGAAATGTAATGGTATAACCGGCAAACACATGAAGGCGACTCCTGGCAACCATACGCTATTCCTAGCCCATTAATATTTGTACTCGTGGCAGAGGTAGATTATTGTCTTTCACACAACTCTCTCTCTCTCTCTCTCTGCTGCCAATTTCACACCTCTGCATTTGGTAGCCTTCATTCACATGTATCTTTGAGAATGATCTCCATCCACGCAAGCTGCACTGTCCCTGACTTGCGGCAACCAATGTGAGTTATAACTGTAAACCTTGTTAATAAAGACAAATAATGAGCGTGTTTTCCAACCACTTCAGTAAGATAAAAAGCCATTATATTTTTAGGACGAGGAAACTATTGAGAGGAATGTGGTTAGAAAGAACAGGAATATACGTTTTTAGATCTGGATGTGAATTTACTTATATTCTTGTAACTGGGAAACTGATGAAAAAAGCCTTGTCTCATATATTTTTTCTTTTATTTGATAAAGATTATCCAATTCACATAGAAATTCGAGGTTCTTGCATGTATGTATGTGTCTGAATGAACATTTGTGTGTACAAGTCTTTGGGAAATTGGAAGCAAAGGCTTGCGACAAATTTGTCCTGTACATCCAGCAAGTCTTCTTTGAAGCTGCAACGTCATTTTTCTCTATTACTTTTGAATAGAGTACGTGAACCATGGAAAGCTTAAAGAAAGAAAGTGGGATTTTTAGAAACGGATAAAATATGATATCTATTTTAGCAGTTTTATTAAAGTGAAAAAATAGGTGGATTTGAACTTGTGTCACCATGCTCTCTTCGTTATAAGCAAGCTTTATGGGGGTGGGGGATAGATGATAACAGTTTACTTAAAGTAGCCGGCCTCGGCTTCCACCAACACTAAACTTCAGCTCCGGATCGTCGCGAATGCCTGGCCTACTCTGTACTAAGGAAGAACTTTGAAGAACTACTTGATCTTGGTTACCACTTGGTGTCTTGTTCAACCACTCCTCCCACATATTAATCGGGAGATCTAGGATAGCAGAAATTGGGGTTGGTGAAGTGGTAGAAATTATCTGACAAAGACTTCTGACTCTTTCCGAACATCTGGTCTTCCAGCAGTAAACATCTCTAGCTAGGGATTGGCTACAATCTCGAGCAGCTCAATTTGTCATCTGATTTGAGCTGAAGGGCTTCACCTTCAATGGAGACACACCCACAGACCATAAGAGTTTTGGGCAACTTAGTCTTCTCTACACGTGTAATGTCCTCTGAAATATAGGAAAGCCACCTGTTTTTCTAGGTTTTGTGGAACTGGTCCTACCAGGAGTTTATTTAATCTGAGAAACACCAGGCTGTCCCGACTAAACAGGATGCTACAGGTTAATTAAGAGCTTTTATTCTTTTGTCAAGTGGTAGTGTAGGTCCTCATTCAGGGCCAGCTACATTGTAATGACTCAAACACCCATTTTTCTTGCCAAAGCGCAGCTTCCCTTGCTCGTGTATTCAATCACCTTATCCTGCAATTGTTTGATTAATTCTGGCGTGCGGACACAGTCTGAACGCCTATTGTATTCGATTCTGCTGTCAACAACTTCAGAGTCTTCGTGCCATGTCATGTCCTACTGTCTTTACAGTGTTAAAAGATCATTGAGCACCGTTCCTTAGTTCGGCATTTTGATACCAGGCGGGAATCATGCTGATCGATAATATATGCTGTCCGTATGTCAGAGGGGGGTTGGAGGCTAGGAGATAATGAATAGTATTCAAAGCGTGGCTGCTCGCCAAGCTCAATGCGCATGTGGCAGTGAGAGTGGAAGGTTGTTTGTGATGTTATCATCTGTTTTTCATGAAAGATGATATTATAGATAGGCTAACTACATATTTATATATGTTTCAAAAAATTTGAAAAGTTATTGTGACATTAGTAATTTGATATTTCTTTTTGCAGCAGAGATCCATTAATACTGAATGATTTATTATAAAAATGGCTAAAGCTACGGATATATCACATAAAAAGAAAGGCGAAATTCAAGCATTACTGAGAGAAACAGATTACTCTCTTATAAAGATAGAAAGATTTGTCCAACAATTTTATATAGTTGTCCATATAGCAGACAGAATACGAAAAATTTGCAATTTTATTGACATGACTCTAATGATTTGGCCCCCTGTGTATATATATATATGTATATATATATATATATATATATATATATATATATATATATATATATATATATATATATATATATATATCGTGACCACAAATTTGTCCCTCTTTTAAATCGCTTATTAATCAGTCATTATTTCAGCTTCACACATGAAATAAAAAGTATGCGAAAAAGTTTTCACACAACGGGAAAGAAAGTTCTTTATTGCATTTTCCAAAACTCTGCCTTCAATGAACTATACACTCTCTAGCCCCGCTTAATTTAATTCTTTGATAGAGTCTGGCTCTTGCCTGAATACTTTGTCTTTAACAAATTTATAAAGAAAAAAGTCCATCTGCGGGCCAGAGAAACTGCAAACAATGAGAAAGAATACTTTTTTCAGAAAAATCTCGTTAACATTCTCGTGATTGTTTAACTGTGTAGGTTGTTGCGCCATCTTGCTGAAACCATTTGTTACTGCAAGGTTCAACATTTCAACATATCTTTCTGAAGCTACTAAAAGCGTTCTTCTTTTCTCTGGGTATTCAAAAAAACTAAGGACCGAAAAACTTGCTACGACTCAAACCACACCAGACTTTTGTTATCAACACCTGTAATTCTAACTGTTCATGACTCCATTGAGAGTGGTGTGGCATTGATTACTGAATATTATGTCAGTTAATCTTAGGTGGTTTTGTTCAATTATTGATTTTGCATTCACAAAACATTAAACGACGCTGATAGTCCTGTTCGCTAAGCTGTTGCAAATCAAACCTGATTATTTTCCGAATACTCTACCGTTAGATTCCTGTCATAGCTGATAGTCGTCTCACAGGTTTCTTGTTGTCCATTTCAAGTTTATTTTCAACTGAATCAATATTTTTAGGGGTTCACACACCCTTGCTGCGCCCAGACTTAAATTTATGCATGTTCTTGATTGAGCGGAGATGTTTCCATCTAGTGAAAATCCTGCGATTCAATTTGGGATCTGTGGTTCTTTGGGTGACAACTACCGGACCATGTTTGATCATCTTTTCTGAGATGAAAACAGGTTGCATGTGCGATAAATAACCCATAATTTTGGTGGATAAATCTGGCATTGTTTTTAAGTACATATTTCTTATCTAAGATATCGAAAAAATAAAAAAAATTACAATGTTCCCTTTCAAATTTTTAAACTTTATTTGTGAAGCTGTAAAAATAACAGTAATAAAGGATTAAAAAAAGGGACAATTTTTTTGCATTCACTGTATGGGTAGGAGGGAATGATTGATTGTAAGTGAGAGAGGAAGAAAGATCGTGGGAGAGAGAGAGTAGGTGAAAAAGGAAGGGCACTACACGGAGCTAGAAGGAAGAAGAGTACCCTAGAAGACCTTACGGTCCATACAAGGAGGGTACTTTGTGGGCAATCCTCGAAAGTGTCCGTTGGCAACCTAGAAGATCACTCGCGAGGATCTTAACGGTGATTTCGTAAGACTTTATTTAGTCTTGACTTGAACTAGTCAACAGATTCACTGCTGACAACTTATGTCGGACGTGGGTTCCAACTACCACAGATAAAGTATGTGAAGAATTTTCCACACAAATAACGGTGGTATCACTTCAATTCAAGTTTGTAGCCGTGATTTCTTGTTCTCCCCTCGTTGAGCTGGAAAATATCCCCGTAGTCCAGTCTGTCGAAGCCTCTAAGTATTTTAATCACTTCGATAAACTGACGACGTAGTCTCCGGGTCTCCAGCGAGAACATATCTAATTACCTTTGTCTATCATTATAACTCATATGCCTGATAGAGGGAATCAGTTTGGTTGCCTTGGCTTGCACGCGTTCCAATCTCGCGATGTACTTTCGAAACGAAGGACTCTAAATTGTACGGCATACTACAGGTGTGGTCGGACGAGGGAGTTGAAAAGACACAGTACTATCTCCTTGTTCCGATATCCAACTGTCGCTTAATATACCCGAACATCCTTTGGGCTTTCTTCTCCACCTCAATACACTGTTTCGAGAAATTGAGGTCACTGGTGATAGTTACACCCAAGTCCTTCTTAGTGTCGGTGGATTCAAGAGCAGTACTCTTAAGAATATAGGGTGATTGAGGGTTCGGTGGCCGATATGCATCACTTTGCATTTATTCCCGTTAAAAGGCATTTGCCACGTATCGACCACTCCCCAATCTTTCAAAGATCACCTTGCAGGCGGGCAGTATTTCCATCCTTTGCAACATTCATGCCAAGCTTGGTATGGTCGGCAAATTTAGAAATCTTGGCAACCATGTCACCGTCCATGTCGTTGATGCAGAGGATGAATAGTAGTGGTTTCAGGACAGAACCTAGAGGCACCCCGCTAGTAACGGGCACCCACTCAGCAGCCTGTCCATTCACCACCACCCGTTGCCGTCTGCCACTTAGCCAGTTCTCTATCCAGCCTGCTACTTTTCCGTCTATGCCCAGCGCTCGCACTTTACGGAGAAGGCTGCGGTGTGGTACCTTATCAAAGGCTTTCCTAAAGTATAAGTAGACCACATCCACCACCTTGTCCCGATCGTGCTCACTGAAGACGAAGTGGAAGAATTCCACAAGGTTCGTCAGGCATGACCGTTGCCTTCAGAAGCCGTGCTGGGAACACCTCAGTAGCAGTTTGGACTAAATGCGACGTCATTTTGAAAGAAGAAGCGAGAAAGTTCTAAAAGGAGAGAGAAAGAGGGGGAGAGACGGAGGGAAGGAGAAAGTAGGAGGGAGTGAGGGAGATATGGAGCGATTGAGAGATTATATACGAGAGGGCAGGATAAAGTGAGAATGTGAGATAGGGAGAGAATGCGATAGTGAAATAGAGAGTCGGAGAGAAAGGGTATGCGAGAGAAGGAGGGAGAGAGATATATATAGAGCGAGATGGAGATAGTGAGGGATAGAAAGGAAGAGAGAGGAAGGAAAACATTGTAAAAGAAGGAGTTAGAGAGGAATTGACAAGTGATCGAGAAAGGGAGAGAGAGGCTGGTATTGGGGGATGCAGATTGATTGAGAGTAAACGAAAGAGGGGGGTAAAAAATAAGTTGGAGAGTGCAGAAGAGACCGTGAATATCAGTAAATAAGAGAGAGTTAGAGAGAAAATGAAGGAGAGAGATGGAGAAAGAGATAGTGAGTGAGAGAGATGTATCAAGAGAGTATTTTTGGAGATAGGCGGGGATTGAGACAATAAGCGAAAGAAGGAAGCATATAGAGATTAAACGGGACAGAGAGAGAGATATTGAGAGAGAGGAGTGATTTTGTAGAAGAAATATTTAGAGAGAGAAATCGCGAGAGAGGATAGCTATTGAGACTGTGTTTGAGACGGAGAGATTTTTATAGAGAGTGAGTGAGAGATTATGCGTATAAGGGAGAAATTTTGAAGGTTAGAGTGTTTCCCTCCCCTTTGAATGGTGCGCTTATGTATATCTTTTACTAAAGCAGCAATGGACTCATGGTACCCCACTACCCAGATCCCGCCACACGAGTCAATTTTATCTTCAATCCACGACACTTTTTATAACTCGTTTCTCTTCATATATTTGTAAAAAATCTTCTTGTTGTACTTGAATAAAAATATATTTTATAAGAATTATTCTTATTAATGAATACCTATCGATCACTAATCAGAAATACTCTAATCTTGAGTATTGACGTATTTTTCCATTAATTTCTCCATTTAAAAATTAAATCTCAGTTTATTTGATGTTACCTATGTTTTGAGAATTGCATCACTTTCATAGACTAAAAATCGATCATTGGGAAACATCGTACTTCATAGGGACAACAGATGTCATCTCAAAAGTTTTAGAGTTTATGAAATTAACTGTCACATCTGCGTGAGGTGCTCATCTAATCAGGCACCGATTTTGGCAATACAGAAATTAACACTTGTTTTCTTCGACGGGAAAATGCAGTTTATTTTCTCATACATGTAAATTACGTGTTGTTACTATAAATATCTTTGCTTTAATTATATCATAAGTCGTAAATAAAATGATTAATTATTTTTTATAGAAACAATGTTTATCATCAACTGTCCTTTCTTTTGATTATAATATATTTCAGATTCTTTTTATAGTTCTTCTTTTAATTCTAGTTTGTTAATTCAATGTTCTATCCACAATAGATTGATATTATCTTTGGTTTCCTAAGTTAATTTCTTCTTTCTTTCACAGAAGCTAAAGCAGTTCATATAATTTCCAATGAAAATTCATGCAGAAAAATGTTCTGCTAAAATACTGAATCTAGTTCATTATAATTTGATGGTCATACTGAAGAAATATAAAAAAAGACACGGATGTCGTGGATGATGGCATATTCACTAAAGGGAGAAAGATAAAGGCAAATATTGAACGATGAAGGAATATGGTTGCTAAACAAAAATAGGGGAATAATGAAGGATAATAATGAAGGGTGGCATAGTAATAAATCCTATAATAACAAATCAAAGAGGAATATAAATCTCCAGGAAGAAATTTGACTGTAAATGTAAGGATTTCAGGGGAAATTGGCGTGAATCAGAAAGATTTTCCATCCTTCTTTATTGTGGAACTTTACACGTAAAATAAACATCTTCAGCCACTATCCTAAAGTCTTAAGAGTAATTCTAAGTTATGTTAAAGAATTAAAGAAAAAAGAGCACAATGTCCTATCTAGCTGGAGCAAAACTTAGATGCAAATAAAGTAAGATCTATAGTCGTTCTTCGAAAGTTGATAATAACATTTAATTGTGTTTCTCATTTCTGAACATTCTTGTATTAAACTTTGAATTCAAGTTCAGCTTTTTTCTCACCCTCACTAAAAATGGAATTTATTAACCTGAAAATTGTCTTGTTGACCAGTGACCACAGAGGTAGACTTCCAGAGTCTGTAAAATAAATTTGAGTTAACCAAGGATTCCGGAGAAGAAAATAAATTTTGAAAAGTTCTGAGTTCTCAGTCAGAAATATGTTTAAGGTTTGGCAGTGTTGTAGGTAGACTACTTATCTATTGGAATCAATTAAATATTTCTTTTCATTAAAAATCAAATACTTGTGTTTTTCTCTATTGCCCAATAAATTAAATCGATGCAATTCAACACGTCAAGTGTAGATTCTCTTTGATGGACGCCTGTTTGTTGCATCTTGTATTTTGCAATTTTCCCAAATTATCACAAAAGCAAGCGAAATAATTCAAACAGAAAAAATAATGCAAACACAAAGAAAGCAACGTAGAATATACAAGTAATCATAAAATTGATTTAAAATCAATCTTTATATAAAACATGAAAATCAATTTAATGAAAGCCCATAAGATATTGTTTTAACCGCGATGAATATGGAATCCAATACGGAACATAAACAGAGGGGCTCGAGCAAGGGAGGAAAGCAGGGAGGGGTATTTTTTAAAAGACCAGGTGTTTCAAATTAATTAACCAACAAGGTTTTGGAGTTTAGAGTCACCCACAAAGAAATTTTTGAACCTGGGGATTAAAGATTTGGCACAGGGGTCTTTTAGAGTGAATAAAATCTGATATGAATCGAACCTATGAGGAAAGGGATCTGGATTTAGTTTACTTAAAATCTACTAAACAATAGACTAGTATGTATTGGTCATAGAAACCGTTTCCTGCCGATTAGTTTAACAGAGAATGGGGCAATTGCGCAATGATTTTTGTATTTACCAAATAGTTAGACACATGCAGCTGAAAGATTTGGAAAAAATGTTCTAAAAATTGATGACGTTAGGCAATTTTAAAATGTGCAGAAAGTACATACTGCAAAAGTACAAAATGTAGACTTAAAAAAGGAAGAAAATGAGGAACACAACTTTTCATATATGGACATCTTGGACACAGATTATAGCAATCCATCAGTGGACAACACATAAACTTATAAATAAATTTTAATAATTTCCTGGGTTATAACAGCTTTTCATTAATGATATTTAGAGCAAATCCGGCTATTATGAGCCTATTAAAAATATCCATTTGGATAAACCAATGAAAATTAAAAAACATATCAAACATTTTGGTTATTTTTTAAAGGGACTATACAGGCGACTGCCAGCTGTCATAGCCACCGTAATGACATACGTGTATAAAATATTAAAAAAAACACAAGTAAGTTAAGAAAAGTAAATAAACAAACATCAAAAAAGACTAGAGTGTCGGGTAGGGGCTAATCTGAGTGTCAGAGAGAGAGATAGACAGGTAGGACGGGAAGAGCCAGCGATCGGCTTCTTTTGAGCTAACTTCCGTTTGATAACACGCCCGATAGCGAGCCTAATTGTAACAACGAGAGGTTTCGCAAGATGGCTTGAAATTCTAAATTCAGTCCCACGCTTCAATAAAGAAAAAGTAAAATCCACTTCCAGCGCCTCGGTAACCCTCACTTCCGGCGGCTCTGTATAAATAGTAAAGCATTGGCCCGGCTAATTTAGTATTGTGCTAAGAGGAGCTGTCGCATAAGGTAAGGCCTGTAGGCTCTAATTGTTGGCTAAGTGTAGGCGGGAATTAAGTTGTGATGATTGTTAAATATTAACTAAAACATTCATTGCCCGCTGAATAATTCCGTATTTAAAAAAGACCCAGCCACAGTTATTGTAATACGACCCATTGCTCTGATCGCTTGCATTATCCATACGTGTGTCTATTTTGTCTCTCCTTATAGATTCTTTTTCTCGACCTTCCCATACTACAAGAGACCGGAGACAAGATAAAAAGGAAATAAACGAGAAAAGATCTCTCGAGCCCAGGTTCCTCCCCGGCAACTACTCAGTCAAATCCTACTTTCGAAGCTGACTGTGGTTACTGGAATACAGGTTGTATTTTCCGTCATAACTTCGAACAGGCTAAGTACTAATCGGCCTTAAGTGCAAACCTAACCTGCGTTTTGGAAAGTACTCGAGAGCTCCGTGCTCATACCCCTCGTGCTGCTCTCGTGCAGCCAAATGTTTTGGTGGCAGATCTCCCCGGAATTGGAATCCCCTTTTGTCGGTCGTGTGCGCCCGAGTATGTATACTTTGATTTATCTTTCCTGTCCATTATCTTATTTTTTGATTTGTTTTTCATGTCCATTATTTTATTTTTGATACGTCTTTCATGACCATTATTTAATTTTGATTTATCTTTAAGTCTAGTATTTTATTTGTGTTTGTAGAGTAGTAAAATTTATTTTGTTTCGCCCAGTTTGATATACAGATCCTCTAGATAGTTGAATTAATTCTGCCAAGTATAAAGTCACTCTTAGAAATTTATTGAAACCCAAAGTTCAATTGCATTATTCGAGGCAAGGCTCAACTGCAGAGTTGCCTTGCGTGCTATCTGCCAACCGTTCCGAGACACGAAAAGCAAACAGAGGTAAGAAGATCTAACCTGACCTACGATACTGAGGAAGGATACAAAATAATAAGGAAACCCTATATTCGCTGGGAAATTATTGGACGAAACCCTCATAAAGACGTCGAACTGACCATTAAAGAGTCCATAAAAGGTAAAGGGGAGATCCTTTAGCAATAGTCTGGTAAGATTAGACCCTTCCTGCAGGTAGATGCGTGTAATTGAGTTCCAGGACACCCTAACACCAAGGTTGGGCGAGTTTCTACTGGAGAATGGAATTCTAAATTTTTAATGTTTTTTAACACATGAATTATCCCAAAGTTTGTGTATTCCTTCTCGAGTGTTCCTACTTTTCACTCCTCCAACCATGGGCATGTTTACTTCTGTTCAGCATCACACAACGAACAGATTAACCTAACGGATGTTCGTCTCTAAAGGTCACAGCTCCTTACTGGCCAACCTGAGAGGCGAGCCATTAGGATGGATCACTGTGATAGACCTAGGGAGGGAACGGAGATTTCTATTTAGATTGCCATGCTAGAGGATATAAGGCTCGTGTGCCATAAGTGGTACAACTTTATTCACCCGTGAAAGGCTGCAGAGGGATGATCAGTCCATAGGTGGAGAAGAGTTATTAATGCCAAAATTATATTTCCTTCAAACTCGCCGCATTGCTATGTAAAGACGTCTTAAGTCCTGGTCTGTTTCAACCAGAGGAGGTTAAAGGGCGTTGTTTATAGAGGTCACAAAGCCTCTTTTCTGAAACGGTATATGGTAGCAAATAAGATCCTTGAATCAAGATTGAGACAATAAGGAGGTAATAGTTTAAAAAAAACAGAGGAAAATGGAAAATACATCAGCTTCCAAAGGGCCTTTCAAAGAGTTCAATTCAATCCAACCAGCCATGTCTTTCCTATTGTCCCTCTGGCTGATAGAATCCACCTCTTCTTCAGGTACCTGGTGTAACATTTTACAAGGATACCTCGCTGCAGGACTTTATTCTTAGATTGACGAATTAAGAAGTCATACTCTTAGAAAAAACTGGGTGAATAAGAAGGAAAGAGCCAACTCACCAGCTTCCCAAAGGCCTGTCGAAGATTTCGATTCAACTCAGTCAGCCCGGCATTCGTTAATGACATTCAAGTGGGGAGGACGGCCGCTCCTTCAGGTACCAGGAATATCAGTATACACAACGAGGCAGAAAAACATAAGATTTGAACACGGTACATTTTCCTGTTAAAATTTAAAAATCTTTGAATTTATATTGTAAAAGATGAAGACTTAAAAACTAACCTTGTAAAATGTTTTTGAAAAATTCATTGCTAATCAGGAAATGGAACCTATTTTCCTATCATCGAATTATATAAGGCTTAACTCTCTAAAAAGATAAAGAAAGAAGTCCCTTTTGGGATTATGAAAGCAATATGAGACCTGGCGCTGTTTTCACCTTAACCTTGCTTTTACGAATCGTATAAGTCTTTAAAGAATGAAGAAGTCTTTTTGACTACCTGCTTCTCTTACTAACAATATCTTTATTTCACGACGTTAATTGCATCTTTTAGGGCTGCTTTCTTTTTGGTGTTGAATTGAAATTTAGAGGTGTTGTGCTTGTTTTGTAGTGCTGTATTTGCTTTACAAGAGTGTAAGGATGGGCTAGCAAAGAAGTAACAGGTGTATCGTGGGTAAACATGCTTGAGGCTGATATCAAGGTGATTGCATGCTATCAGGCTCCAATGAACGCAGGAGTACCAGCGGCCATTTTTATTTTGAACTCATCCTCATTTCATCTCTGTAAGCCATTTTCTTTACAGCTCTCTACTTACAAACTTTTGTCGCGTGATGCCCTCAGTACTTTTTGCGTTAGATTTGAAGTAAAATGTCTAATTATAGGTTATCGGTGTCTCCAAAGCCTTTAAGCTTATCTAAAATTCTCTGACTTTGATCTATACTCGGCGAGAACTTCTCTTATACCTTCCCTCTTTTTCTGTTTGAATCGAATTGTACCTAACCAATATGTCTACTTATGACCTTATGTTCTCTGAGGTCACACCCTGCTTTATGTCCTTTCAATTGCATAAGATAATTATTATTCTATTCGATTGATCACTCGATAGGTAGAAATGGATCGTAACGGATCCTACAGAAGTCAGTTGCACGACACTGCCCATGCTACACAGGGAAGTTCTTTGTAGGTTAGGTAATAAAGAAAGAGAGGGGTATGCACTAGGAATGGAAAATGAGGGGAAAAACAGAGGGGTGTTAAAAGCCACAACTTCTAACCTCGAACCAGGTGCTATCAATCCCGACCACGTTGATGAATAAAGGAACTAAAGCTGGTCGGCTACTACCTCTATGATTTAGGCACCGACCAGTAAAATAGGTGAGAAGAGGCTTGTAAAGAAATTATCGAAAAATGAGAAAAGGATAAAGGAACTAAAACAGATAATACATGGAAAAATGACCAGATTATGAAGGTTAGTGAAGAAAAAGCCAAAGGTATAGAAATTGATTTGACGAACATGGAAATTAAAATATCCCAAAAAATAACAACTTTCGTCAAAGATGCAAGCGAAAAATAGTGAGGCTAAATGTAATTTTTGTCTAAAAGTGATTAATGCTGCATTTCCCACAAAATAATTAAACAGTATGGGTAACCTTTTAAATTCAATATGAAGATTAAAACTCCCAATCCGCCTAAAATATAACTTCTAGAGGGCTTCGGTGGTCTTTTGCAAATATTTGCAAAACTTTATAATGTATGTAGTACAGGAGCTAGGGTTGATAAATAGCCCATTGGTATTATTTCCTGGTGTAAAGAAAATGTTTATACTTTTGGGGAGCGAACTTCGTAAACTGAATCGAGGAACACTGCTCTGGGAAGCCATTTCTTAGAAACCTTTTCTTTCGTGGCCTCAGTAAGGTTTTGGGGTTGATAAGAGCAATCCCCATTTTATAGGATAATAGTCATGCTGATAAAGAATTTTAGTATACGGGGGCCAGAGTAATGATTGATATAATCAGTCTCTCTCTATTAGCCCTTGTATTGATCCATCTTAAGGTTTTCTCCCCCTCTCTCCATCTCCCTCAGGCTTTCTCAGTCTTTAACTCTCTTTGCAAAAGGTTACTTCTTAATGGATTACAGAGACCTTGAATTACATTATGATATTTGTATTAAATAAATAAATTGAATCGTAAGAAAGACATTTCGTTCCGAATGCTTTTGACGTAACTAGTTCGTAAAATGTAATTAAGTTATGGGTTATAAAGATGCATAAAAAGTGCATAGACCAGGTAGAGTACTTGGGTTACTAGGAAGAAAAAGAGAGGTGTGCACTCATCTTTCGAAAACGTTCACAAGTTCAGGCACTAAAATAGGTCACATCACGAGTTTTAAACATCGTCGTTGAAGCAAGTCAAGGTGTTATATATATATATATATATATATATATATATATATATATATATATATATATATATATATATATATATATATATATATATGTGATAAATAACACTCACAAGGAAAATGGAAAAACGATACAGAGCGCTTTCGTCTTTATTCTAAAAGACCTCTTAATGTGGTTATTCCATGAAAAGGTCTTTTAGAATAAAGATGAAAGCGCTCGGAATCGTTTTTCTAGTTTCCTTGTGGGTCTTATTTATCATAATTTTGACTCCTGTGCAAGTTGTGAGTTTCTTTTCATATATATATATATATTTTTAGCGTGGTATTTTCCTTCCTTTATTTAATTATCTCCTCTCTCCGCCTTGACGTCCATCTTTATACGATAGGCATCTTCCAGCCTCTGTAATTCCAGCACTTTGAATGTGATTTTGCAGATTTTTCATAGGAAAATATCTCTTTTCAAGTGTCGTCAGACCTTTGAAACCTATGATTATAATAAATTCCCCCTCAACGAGCTTACGGGAAAATCAATAAATATTTAATGAACTCAATGTAAACACACAAATTAGCGGATTCTTGCGACAGAAATTGCCTTTTCTTTTGAGAATTAAGGCAGAATTAATGGAAAATTGGAAACATTAAAAGATTCCTCTAAATTCGCGAGGGTTCTGATTTTAATGAGTCTGTCACAGAATCGTGTTAAAAGGAATTATTTGGTTTTGCTTTTAAATTCTTTCCATTCTATTGTGGTTGCAAACTAACAAAAATGGGACTAACATTAAGCAAAGTGAGAAAGGGTATAATAAATAATGAAAAGATGTAATAAATTGGAATTGTGAGCACGAATAATTTACTTAAATTTATTAGAGCAGAATTTTTCTTCTTTTAATTATATTTTCCTTTATACGTTTTTTTTATTCTTATTTCCATAGTTTATTATACTGCTTTTTTGGGAGGGTTTCTTCCATTAAATGAAAAATGGAAGATTCACTCCTTCGCAAAAAAATATCTGCCTATTTGTTGCATTAAGTTATAAATTGTTAAACAAATTTCAAAAGTTGAAGATTCAATTTTCTTCTACACTTAGACAAAAGTGTAATTTTTTGGCATATACTTTTCTTTAGTTAAATTGTTCTCAGAATTGGTTCAAAATTTCAGAATTAAAGACTGTCCTTAAATTATTGACTGCTATTTGCCAATATATAGCTTTCCAATTAGATATTCGTATGTCAAGCAGTAGGTTCATCAATAAAATCCTTCCCATCCAACAGAGTTCCTACCCCTCACTGCCCATTTCTATATATTTCCAGTGAGTAAAATATTCATTATTTTCTCTGATAATATGTGATTCGAGACGACACTGTTCAAGATTCACCATGAGTTACATAAACACAAAATACTAGCGTCATCTCTCCAGGTAGCGTGGGATCCGACTGTCTTTGTGAGATTTAATTTTACTCCAGATTAATTGATATACATTTTCCGAGGCACAATGTACTTTGCAAACTATTAAGGTAGGCAATTATTTTATCATTATTATGTAGATCTTATTTTGGTTAAATAATCAAATAATTCGCTACCCATAATTTCTGACATATACTGACTTCTATATTTCCTTAAATTAAACCGAGTTTACGCTAAACGCGATAATCCGATCTATCTTCACAAACTTTGTTTAACGACATAAATTGCTTTCATTCCAGCGGCTCAACTAAGATCATTATTATTCGTATTATGTCCCGCTAACTAGACTACATATTAAATGAAGAGAAATTTTACCCCTGGGCACATGATTAGGGAATGAAACAGCTTGTAACTATTTCACTGTAAGTATCTGTAAAATACATTTATGCGATTTTATTTATTGAATTGCAAATGAAGATTGATTTTGCGAATTTAAAATGAAGGGGTGGGTTTTAAAAGTTCTGTTGGTGCGCCCTCTATTTCAGATATAATTAGGGCTCAAGGTAAACTTTGGTTATAGTAATTACGGTAACTTGTTAAAACTGTGTAACTTTGGTGAGTAAAGTAAAAGCTAACTGAGTTAAATAACGAAGCAGAAAAATAAGAAAATATAAAATTAAACTACTCAACGCCTTTTATTTATTTATTTATTAATATAATTATTATTGTTTTTTTTTAATTAAACTAATCATCATATCAAGTACGTCTAATAGAATTATCAGGAGACCTTAAAAAAGATAATTTTTATCGCTTTTGTTCGAGAATATGACTAACAAGTAGGTTGAAAATTGCCGGGAGAAATAACATTGGCTGATATACAGTCAGACTTTAAACGCAGGCTCTTCATAACCGAGTAACTAAACAGGCTTGGGATTAAGGATATGATTGTACAGAAAATCGTAAACAAATCAGTGCATCGAATATTATAAAGCAATAACACATAAGAACATCTAAATTGTTACATTCTCTCTATAGGTGGTGCTTAGTGTAAAATTGGATGTACCAAACTTACTTAATTTCAAAGTAAATAGTTTTATGGAATGGCCAACTAAAAAGGTCTTGCAATAATTTACGAGTAGAAAGCAAGTCAGTTAGAATAATGGTTCAATGGGTGAGTAAGGGATCATATGTTGAAAGGATTTACAAGCTCTCTTGCTTTCCAATCCTGTATTATGTAAGACGTTTAAATGCAACTTCGAATTTAGAAGAACTACTCGTTACATAAATTAATATCATGCTATTGATATATAAAATGAAGTTTTAGTAAGGGAAAATCAATGTAGTGGTTCATAATTATAAAAATGAATCTGTTTTGGGATAAAATAGACTTAAATAAATATACGCAACAATGAGATAGAAAGCCTCCCTTTAGTTTAGATATCAATTTTCCTTATTCTGTTTCAGATCTATTTTCTCTACAAATTCATTAACATAATCTCTTAAAAAGAGAAGAGCTTGATTGTCTGTTTGATTCCAGTCTTAATAAAATTAAATATAAGAGAATATAATTTTATAAGTCACTAATCATAATTGTAATCAATATATAACAATATATAACGTGAGTGTGATTTTTATGTGCTATCCTTTTCCGGAGATGTTAAAATGGTAAAGTTTTATTTGTAAGCAGTGAATATAAAGCTTATATGGCATTATTTATTTATCTTTCCTTTATATTAATATAATAATTTTCAGAGTTGAGTAACGCGCTGCCAAAAACGTAAATAGTCCCCGAACACGGAAACTTGCCGTAGGAAGAAAAGAAATAAAAGAATCTGCTTATAAAATTAGGAAATCATCAGCTTCCTTTGCTACTCATTGAAGTGTAATATATAAAATTTTAAATGTTTTATGAATTACATCCAAACATGCTAATCAAACTTTATTAAAAATTTCGATCTACTCAAATAGAATCAAATTAATTCATAAATGCTCCAAGCCATGCCTTTCCAGATACTGGGGTCAAAAATCTGTTTCAGAACAAATTGTATAAGTATTTTGTACTGAAAATTATCGTTTAATTATCGAGAGGCAAGTATTTGTGCCATGTTTCCGATTTCATTTCATAATTCTACGGACAAAGTTGCATGAAAATTATCTTACATAAAATTACATTTATGGTCGGATATTTTAAAATAATGTTCTTAACAAAGAGCCAAGAATTTGTACAAGTGCTGATTTTTTTATCTGACTCAATCACAAGCAATTAAGATTAAAGTAAGATTTGCTCATTTCCTTACTAGTGAACCTTAGCTTTTAAAAATAAAGGTACGAAAGACTGGTATCCTTGGGAGGCATGATGATTTACTTGAGTTGTATTTTGTCTCCTACCTTCTGAGTTGTCACACTGAGTGAACGGGTGTTGGAAGAGATGAGGGGCTTACTCTAATTGGGAAGTGAAAAGGACACAGGTTTAATGAAATATTTAGAAGTGAGACGTAGGGGAGAATGAAGCTTTGGATGTGCCTAGGAACAGAGGTACTTCTGTAAAACTCGGAAGTGAATCGTATTAACCCATATAATAGAGGAGGAGGGGATTACTATTATATTCTAGGAGCAAGTTTCTGTAAATAGGATTACGTAAGATTCGTTGCATAATAAAAGCAATTTGAGGAGAGTTGTTTCCGATCACAACCTTTACTCACCAAATTTTTTGCTGCCTTTATTAAGTAGAACGTTCCGCCGATTTTCGAATAACTCAACTTAATATTTTGTCAGAGATTCACCCGCTAGTTTCGTCTATTTTCCCAAGTAAATAAACTTTCAAGGAAATGATTTTTGTGATTTGGTTCAAGTGATTATCATATCTGTTCGCTTGTTGAGAACTTGACGATAATAAGACATATCCTAGCAGGCTGCAAATAAAAGCATATTTCGGCAAATTTCTTCATTTTAAAACTGTTCTTTACAAGTTTGAGACAATTTGTATCTCCTATCTAATGATCATCGCTGTTTTCCACATTTTAGCGCAAATTTAACTTTCTCTTCCCATAAATCCTTAAAGGTGGTATACTTTTTTTGTAATACTTTCAACATCCGAGATATGGAACGGAGGAGGAGAGAAAGACGTCGACAATCGGGCGGAAAGTGCCCCGTCGTGGCACGTTCTATCTTACAATAGTAAGGTAAATACACTGTACGCATTAATTAAAAATTATGCTGGTAGTATTGCAATGTGTAGCCACCTTCACACTGCGCACACACACACACACATATACACACACACACATATATATATATATATATATATATATATATTGGTAAGTATAAACATATCTTGTTCGTTCATTTTCTCTTGTATAATAAAATTAAAAGGATGCAAGGTATGATGAAACGTTTCCTATCTGCACTCATTGTGTATTACAGTTAACTGTAATACACAAATCTTTGATCTCTTTTTATTTACAAATAGGCTTCTTAAGTACTTTCCCAAGCCAGACTTGGAATGTTGGTCTGTCATGTTTTCTTAAAATATGTCGTTTGATATAAGATAGCAGCAGTGTAATATAAGAAAATTGTCATTTTATGTACTTAAGCTTCATAACTAATTTGAAGCTTGGTCGTTGTTTTCAAATACGGAGGGTGTACGAAAAAGAGTGCGGTGACGCCAGGATAAATTGGGCCCGAAAGTGGGAGAATATTTCACATTTTTGGTTTTATTAAAAAATTTTCCGAGAATAAAACTAAAAACTTTGTTTGGATTAAACAATTCATTTGTGAGGCATTGTGCGGTAATGTCCCAGTAAATCTTTTTGAAACAAATAATTTATGCTATCTCATACGTATATGGTTGTCCGGAAAGTTTTGACTCACTTAAAGGGCGGAAAGAAAAAAACAAAATTTTATGGAGCAACTCCATCATGTATTCTTCAAACTAAAGTCTAATCTTCTATACGATCTTCTTCCAGCGATTACCCAGCATACTTCCTTATCTACCTCAGATACCAGTCACCCAGCTTTGAATAAAAAAAAGTTTAAAAAAACTTCCTTCGCTCCCTAAAAGGTGTTGAATTTCTGGTCGCGGACGAAATGTGCCATTGAGCGAAATAGGCCATAGTGACTCGGACAATTATCAGGACTGAATGGTGGATGTGGAAGTATTTCAACACCATCCATCTGTTTGAACTTCTCCGTAGTAAACCTAGCAGTGTGTGGCGTTGGATTGTCTAGCTGAAACAAAGCCAGACCCCAATTGATTAATGCAGGATACTCCTTCTTTAGTTTTTCGTACACGCGGTTTAGCTGCTTTTCGAGCTTGTTCTAATAGTGAAACCATGTAGAACAAGCTTGAAATGCGATACTCGTTGAAAATTCTACCAGACAGATAGCATAACATTCTTTGCAAACCGATTTCGTTGTGAAACGAATGCCGGTTGTTTACCTCGCGAAAGCCATTTACCCTACCGATCGTGATTAAACAAGAACACCCACTTTTCTTCTGATATGACAATTCGCTAGAGAATCGGTCGTTCCTTTGGTAATTGAGAAGTTGGCCAAAAACCTAAACTCTACGGGCAGCTTATGATTCAGTGAGATCATATGTATCCACTCGGGTTATTCTTGTTAACAAAATCCAGTTGATGCAATCAGTTCGGCACAGTTTAATGAGATGACACTCCAACAACTTTCGCAATATCACGGCTGATTACAGAATGTTAAACTTTTAATCCTACGACTTAAGCCTCGTTGTCAGATGTTGATGGTCGGCCAGAAAATGGTTGATCGCGAAGGATAAGATCCGCGGAATTGAAAAGTCTGTTCCATCTCGAGACCTTTGCCTTACTGCCTCTGTCTTCTCATTCAGTATGACAAATTTCCTTCACAGCAATACTTGTAAAAAGTTTTCCATTGTAACAGTATGAGTGAAACTCTAATTCCACTTCATTCCCAACTCATTTCTGTTATTGGAGCTTACACAAAGACAAATAAACTGCTCAGGCAGCAACAAACAACAACAGCGTACGAAAGCTGCTAGCGAATGAGTAAGGTTAACCTAACCTAAAGAGTTCGAATGACCACTGCTGACCTAATCAAATGTTGGTTTTGCTTTAGAAAATTTTTGTTTTCTTTCCGCTTCATAAGAGCATCATGACTTTCTGTCCAGTCATATAAAAACATATTCACATAATCCCAAATTGGATGCTAGCAAGGCAGTGTTACCCTAATGGCTGAAAAATGTTCTCTCATTCACCAAATTTTACGCAAATAAGCTCTTCTAAATTTAATTAAAGTATACGCTGGTTAAATTCTATAAAGTTTAGACTGTACAGTGGAATTGCTTACTATATTAGACAAAACAAACAGATTCAAAATATCTCAATTTATGGAAAATTTATTATATATATATATATATATATATATATAAGCGGGAAATTGCGGTGCACAGTTTATACGGTAGACGGCTGATTAACACAAGAAGAGTAAGGAGGGATTGATACGGAAAAGATATCGTCTTTTGATAATTTCCTTCGACTTTCAGGCCACTGCGCTAACCACTATACTGTAGCGGAACATAACCATTTTTAATTTTCTTTAACGAGTAAAAAGAGTTTATATTATTTTATGCCTTATTTCTTAATCTTTGTTTGATTCTTGTTTGGCCAGAGAAAAGAGGTAATCTATTGTGTATAACGCTTTTGTTTATTCCTATGAGTCATTGAGTATATATATATATATATATATATATATATATATATATATATATATATATATATATATATATGTATATATATATATATATATATATATATATATATATATATATATATATATATATATATGGATATTTATAAGTTGAAAGCAAAGAGATCAGACGGAAACTAAGACTTCCATCCTTGTACGACGTTTCTGGTAATAATAGCCTTTCTTCAGTTACTATAAAAATAAGTATACATAATACATATGAATAACCATCATGACATACCATTCTAAACACAAGTAAAAAGTATTGGTAAATTACAAAATCTCACTTTTATGAAGGGAAATGTGTCATATAAGTAAACGAGAATAATAGCTTAGTGAAAAAAATCTTAAAAATGTAGCCCTTTAAAGGCCATTTACTTATCGGAAATACATTTAAAACGATGAAACTTCAGAAGACCTTAAGCATTGTACTTGTCATTTGCGGCTTTGGTTTGGTGCAGGGAGTACATTTTTTTAAGATACTGCCCTTTGTTGGGGTAAAAAATAAATTAAAATAAATCCACATTGCCTTCTGTGTGTGTAAAGGAGTCCTGATTTCAAACAGTAGCAACCCTGATTTCAACCTAATGCTGGGCTTTCGAACTGATTTTGAACCATAAAGTAATTATTGCGCAAAGGGGAATTCACCCCCATACTCATCTTTAATTATGGGTGTTTCACCCACACATCCTTGCTATTTTTAATCCCCTAGTAGTATTAGCAATTCGAAAGTCTATTATTAGGTTGAAATCAGTATTGCCAATTTTGAAATCATGGTTTATTTTCATATCAATAGAAGGTAAAGTGGATTTATTTTAATTTCATTTTGAAGCAATTGTTAGAATTATTACGACGAAAGCAGGGCAGGGCTAAAGTGAGAGACGTTAGACTCCGATTGATTTAGAAAGTTATAGTAGGCTTTCCAGAAAACTTATTCGAAACCATTTTTAGTTCCGAATGCCATCATTAGTTAGAGTTTAGTTTAAGGGTAGTTTGACAGTTTAAGAGATTTATGATTGTTTCGAAATCGATAGAAGGTTATGAGTTTAAAGGACCGAAGGTTAATTGAATTTAGGAGAGAGAGGTGGCTAAAAGAGAGAGAGAGAGAGAGGGGTGAGAGAGAGAAAGGGGAGAGAGAGAGAGAAAGAGAGAGAGAGAGAGGGAGAGAGAGAGTGTGTGTGTTTGATGGGAATAAGAGGAAACTCGCCGAACTAATGTGAGAAAGAGGATATAAAAGCTTACCTGGGTTGAAGTACACGGGCGAGGACCCACTTGCGAGTTGGAGTCGTTCAGGTTGCCGCACACTTTCGAAGATTGGTCCGGCCGAGTCCATGAGTTTGAGTGGAGTTTTAATAGTTTTGAGTTTGATTATTCTTTCTTCAAGCTTCAGAACTGTTCCGCTCAGAGTCTAAGAGATTATGCGAAGTTTCAGATAGTTGTTTCTTAATCCAGCTTCTGAGCTATAGTCAAGGTCCCCAAGGTAGAGTCTGCGACTGGTAAATCAAACAAACTTGATTGGGAAGAGAGGACTTGGCAGATCTTTGTGCTGGATTGACTGATGCAAGGCTAGAAGTGTGAGAGGGTGGTAAAGATTTGCGAAATAGATTCAAAACTACGTTCATAAGTCTTCAATCACGATTTATCCCTTTGAAAAGCCTTCATCGGTCTTCCGTTCAACCAAATTAGTTTAATCGAGAAATTATTCAACTGCTGAGGGAAAAAGTACGGTGTAGCGGAAGTCAAACATCTCTGATGACTTTGACGAGTACCGCAGCCTAGCTAGGAGGGTGAAGTCCAGCATAATGGCGGCAAGCGTGCCGAGGAGCTCCGAGTAGTGAGACTTTGCAAGGAGAATCCCAAGGAGTTCTTTGGTTATGTAAATAGCCGTAAACCAATACATCGCACGATTGGCCCTTTAGTGAATGAGGAGGGGGCATTAAAGCACTCAATGCATAAAATGCAAACCTCTTCAACGACTACTTCTCTTCAGTGTTTACTGAAGTGTGTGGTCCCATCCCCCAGCCCACGGATTCTTACTGGGGGAAAAGCTGGAGGAAATGGACTTCACCCAAGGAGAAATAGAAAAAAAGATCACTGATCTAAAACGAATAAGTTCCCTGGCCCGGACAGGTTTCTAATTAAAGTGTTAAAAAAAGTGCGCGATGAAGTGTCAAGACATCTGAGCACAAGCTTAAACACACGTCAATCCGGACCGAATGCATTTCTAGAGACTGGCGTGAAGCGGAGGTGACTCCTATCTTCAAGAAAAGTGACCCTAGCCAGCCGTCGAACTACCAACCTATTAGCTTAAACTCAATAGTCGGTAAACTCCTGAAAAGCATCATGGTGGACAAAATGACGTCATATTTAGAGTAGAACCTGCTGCTGAAGAGTTCCCAGCGTGGTTTCAGAAGGCAAGGGTCATGGCTAACGAACCTTGAGAAATTCTTCCACTTCGTTTTCGGTGAGAATGATTGGGATAAGGCGGTGGATGTTATCTACTCAGACTTTCAAAAAGCCTTCGATAAGGTACCACACCGCTACCTACTCCGAAAAGTGCATGCGCTGCTCATAGACGGAAAGGTATCAGGTTATATAACGAACTGGCTAAGCGGCAGAAAGCCACAGGTGGTGTTGAATGGACAGGCTTTTATGTGGTTGCTCGTCACCAGCGGTATACCCCAAGGTTCTGTCCTGGGATCACTACTGTTCATCATCTATGTTAACGACATGGATGTTGACATGGTTGCGAAGATTTCTAAATTTGCCGACGATACCAAGCTTGGTATGAACGTTGCAAAAGAAGGAAACACTGCCACCCTACAAGAAGATCTCTTGAAGATTGGGGAGTGGTCGGACACGTGGCATATGCCTTTTAACGTGAACAAATGCGAAGTAATGCATATTGGCCACCAAAACCCCTAATCACGGTATATCCTTAAGGGCACTGCTCTCGGACGCACTAATACCGAGAAAGACTTGGGTGTAACAATCACTAGTGACCTCAAGTTCTCGAAACAGTGCATAGATGTGGAAAAAAAGACCCAAAGGATGTTAGGCTATATAAAGCGACAGTTTGGATATCAAAACAAGGAAATTGTACTCTGTTTGTACAAATCACTTGTCCGACCGCACCTGGAGTATGCCGTACAATTTTTGAGTCCTTCGTTTCGAAAGGATGTCGCGAAATCGGAACGTCTGCAAGCTAGGGCAACCAAACTGATTTCCTCTATCAGACACAAAAGTTACGAAGATAGATTAATGAAATTAGATCTGTTCTTGTTGGAGACTCGGAGACTGAGTGGTCAGCTTATCGAAGTTTTTAAAATATTCGAGGTTTCGACAATATAGAGTACACTGATGTTTTCCAATTTAGTGAGGGTAGAACTAGAAATTACTGCTACAAACTTGAGCTGAAGCGTTACCACCGCGATCTGTGTGGGAGATTTTCACATACAGCATCTGTGGTAGCTGGAACGCACTTCTATTGGAAGTTGTCAACAGTAATTTTGTGGATCAGTTCAAGTTAAGACTGGACAAAGACTTGAAAATGGGTGTTTGTGCACGTAAGCCGTTGAACAGAACTGTGCCTGCTCGAATGCTAGTCCTAAGGTACCCTCTCTGAATGGACCGTAAGGTCTTCTAGGGTACTTCTTATCTTCTTCCTTCTTGTATCTCCTTGTCGCTCCTGCAATAGTGTTTTTAAGTTACTGGAAAGGGTGGAGTTGGGGGATAATTTGGCGGGAAGATACGAGTAAGGCAGGTGGGAGATGTATGCAGGGGCTGAAAACGCCCTCTCTCCGTCATAAACCATAAACAATAAACCATTGGGTCCACTTTGCCCTGATCGCAAAGGAGGTGGGGAGCGGTGGTAGGCATCTCATCTCGATGCCCAAGATGCCACCAACTGCCCTTTTCTCATTGTATAACCATAAAAATTTAGTTCTCCTGTAGCTAGAGAACCAGCTACAAGAGGAAAACATACAAGCCATCCTCTATTGACGCACATACGCTCATGCATGCTCACACAAACACATGACTAAGAAGGTGGAATAGGCGGTAATATTAACAACCTCCCGGCAAGAAAAGCTTAACAACTTCATAAAGTTGTGAAGCTTAAGCACGGACTCCTGAAATCTATTTAAGGCAAAACTCAGATAACAGAACGGAGTATTTGTTATAGGATATTCGAAAGAGATACTTAAATAAGTACTCAAGGGAAGATATTTGAAGAGGAAACATTTGCGAGGAATTCATTAGAATGAATGATGAAACATTTAAATTAAAGAATTTTAAGGAAGTGATAGGAATGATCATTTATTTGACCTGATCATGGCTTTGAAATAATTTTGAGACGATCATGTATTAGACTCGATCATAAACTTCATGAAGTTTTGAAATGAGTTTTGAAAAGTTTGACAATCAAGTCTCAAACTTGTCAAAACTTGATCATAAATTTGATGAAGTTTTGAGGCTATCAAGTATTAGAATTGATCATGTGTTTGATGAAGTTTTGAATGAAGTTTCATCATTTTTGAGGTAATCAAGTGTCAGGCTTAATCATGAATGATGAAGTTTAAAATGATGTTTGATAACTTTAAAGTTTGAGATGATCAAGTGTCAGACTTGATCCTCAATTTTAAAATTTCTAATGAGGTTTGAGAAGTATTAAGTGATCAATTGTCCGACTTAATCATGAATTTGATGAAGTTTTAAAACGATAAATTTTTCGACCTAATCCATGTTTGAAATTAATTTCTTCAGTAGAATTTAGAGGAGAGGAAACATTTCACTTGGTCATATATTTGAAAGAGAGTTAGAGATGATGGGAAGTGAGCCTAGCGACTAAGCAGCAAGCTTTAGAATTCTCTCCTTAACCCAAACCTGCTGCTGCTCTCTAGCGCCGATTCGAAGCCATGAGTAGTTTACCTTGAGTCAGCTTAGATCGTTCATGTATCTACTCGTTAAATGCAGGTGCTGAGCGGGGGTTCGAGTCCGAGGAGTCGTAATGGGTGACAGACAGTTGGAATGAATACAGATGTTTGATGGAGTACTGCAGCATATGATCATCGTCTCTCTGCAGTTTAGTTATTCGGACCTTGTTATATTCTCCTAGGAAAAGTTCAAGGACGCGCCCCATTTGCCAAAACCGTGTCGTCTTTAAATGGATTTGTACGAGAACCACATCACCTACCTTCTCTCGATTGACTCAGGAACTTTGGTAGAGATCTTTGCTTAATTCCCGCAACTCAAAAGGTACGAATGAAATCACCTGTTTCTAAAAGCTTCGAATTGTTCAGATATCCATTGGAAGGATGCGTTGAGTTGATCATGAGGGTTTGAGTCCGGAATCAGAATTGGATCATCCTTGGCTGAATGCTTAAATTTGAGAGTCAGATTATCATGCAGCCTAAGGAATGAGTTGGGGGTGAGAGGAAGAAGATTTATTGCGAAAAAACGAAAGGTGAGAGGGCACCCGTTCACGGCGTTTTGAATCGATGATATAAGGCTGAGAAAGTCAAAGTAATCCAGAGTCGCTGGCACCATGGTTTCTTAAAGGCATGATTTGATCACACGAATTAATCATTCCCAACAACTGCCGACCGACCCTGAATAAACTGGGATTGTAAGGTGTTTGATGTTACTTGAAAGTAAGTGAGCTTGGTATTCATCAAACATCAAGGTTTCGTTATGAACATAACCCCCTTTTACGAAACTCTTAGCATTATCGCTCTAAATATAGTCAAGTACCACATCAAGATTTTAAACCCGCTGAAAGGCTTTAATAAAGTGAGAGGTGGACATATCGGGTACATCTTCTATGTGCACCGCTCTCACGTTTAGACAAGGAAAGATAAGAAGGTATACCTTGACATTGAGACAGCTCTAATTCTTTACAATAAAATCCAGTAAAGTCGACATCGGTGTATTTGAAAGGTTTAACTAGGTTCCATCTGAGTCTTCGAGAAATTGGTCATCTTAGGGTACTTAAAAGCAAAGGAATTGAACTTCTTGCAGATAAAGCAATCGTTAAGAATTTTTTTTAACAGTTTTCGCTCCTAAGGCTTGTGAGAGTGGAATCAATCCCAAGATGCCTGCAATTCAAAAGAAAGTTTTGAATGATTAAACGAGTTAAATAGTGATTCTTTCCCAGCAGCTCGAGATTAACGACGTCGTAGTCGTAAAAGGTAGATTTCGAAATCCGACCATTGCTTCTGATAAGATGGTGTCGATCCAAGAAAAGATCGAGATTGCTCACGAGAGGTGGTATTATATTTTCACTTCAATTAAAACCAGCCTCTGTAAATTAGTTTTCTACAGAAAAGCTTTCGAGTACCATGGAAGAAAGCCAATACAAACGACATACATAGTTAAGATCAACATTGTTTTTTTTTAGAAGGAGGAAGACGAATTTTAGCACGAGACGGGTGACTCTATACAATTTATTCAAATCCGAGCACCTTTTGATGTCAAAGAGATGCTTGATTTCACATTGAATGGTAACGTGGGTGGATATGAGATTTCTATTTTGTTGTGTCAAGCATTTTAAATCCGGTTGGGGCCACTGCCATTTGGGATGTGCAAGCCATACTAGTCTACGGAGCCAAAGGTTTAATTTGCAGCTAAATTCCTTAAGGTAGACGCCCCGCGTAATGATGTCAGCGGGGTTTTCCAATGCGTTAATGTAATTATAGGAAATGGGCGTTTGAAATTTGCGAGTGAGTTCTTTAATTTGATCTATATCCTACAGGTGTTTTTCCACAAAAACCGAATTGTTCTTTGATTTGTGAGCATCCCTTAAAAGCCAAGAGAGGACGATCTGAGCGCCTATCAGTATTTCAACGGATTCAAATGAGTACAAGAAAGATTAAAGGAAAGAGGTTAGAGTCTTAAAAGCAAGAACTACACTCATGAGTTTGAGCGAGTGTAGTATTCTTCCAGACAATGGGGATACCTTTGAATTTGACATAATTAAATTAGATCGATTTTGGAAAACAAAATATATTGAGAATCCGTAGCAAGACGTGCTCGCATCGGAAAATATTTTAGGTTCTGCTCCACCGTCATCTCAGTGGCATATTGATGAATTTTCACTTGGACCATCTTCTCCAAATCGGTGCGAAGTTTTTCCCAAGTAACGACATCGGGACCAAAAATAGGACTATCCAAATCCTACTCTGGAACCTAAGCTTTCTCATGAGCAGTCTACCACGAATAAGAATCGGAAAATATAATATGAGGGGACAAACAATTGAGAAACCATTAATAACACATTACGCTTGGTTTTACCGATTGCATTTAATTTAGGATCAATTAAACCCATTAGATCACTGTTTACTTGGTAATTGTATCCCGAGACTCTTTCGATCCGCAATTATGGTTTTCAGACGTTTCTCGGCTTTGAAAACGGTTTTTAACTATTCTCGAGATTTGTATTCCAGAATCGGAGCTCGCACACCCCTTGAGACAACCTTTCATTGGTGCAAGAGTATATTTATTTGAATAAATAAGCATCCAAGTTAGTATACACAAAATTATCGACAAAAATGAATTATTTAAAACTTTAGTGTAACACTCATTAGGAAAGCTCTCTAAATAATGTTTTAAAATTAAATTTATCACAAAGGGGAAGCAGATTAGACCAAAGACAACCAAAGACCGAAGCAGAAACGATTCTAGTTGGTCTCCTACTTCAATCGAATTTGAAGGAAGGCTTGTTTATTGTCGGAAATTAGAGCGAATTTGTTAGAACGAAATATACAAAGAAGGGAAAACACGGAAGCAAGTAAATTTACCCCTCCGAAGGAAGCTTCGTCCAGAGAATACGCTAGACAACATTTCAGAGAGCAAGTAAACACATGTCGTATTTTGGTGATAGTCTGAAGAACAGATTTTATGACAGGGCGATAGGGGATCCAATTATAATGAGGAAAGTCTTTCGGTTCAGCCGCGATTTCTTCCAGAATTCCAGCCTATAATTGAGTTTGAAACACTTTGGTATATACTTTATCTTGCCCCTAAACGTGTCCCTAAACTCTCTTTAAAACGCTTCACTGATTTTTAAGGCAATTTTGAAATTGGCTAGAGCCTTTGGTGATAGTCTGAAGAACAGATTTTATGACAGGGCGATAGGGGATCCAATTATAAAGAGGAAAGTCTTTCGGTTCACCCGCGATTTCTTCCAGAATTCCAGCCTATAATTGAGTTTGAAACACTTTGGTATATACTTTATCTTGCCCCTAAACGTGTCCCTAAACTCTCTTTAAAACGCTTCACTGATTTTTAAGGCAATTTTGAAATTGGCTAGAGCTTGGGAAATTACATCGTGTAACTAAGGCAAATCAACGAAATACCTCCCATTTCTTAGCTCTATCGACTTTTTGAACTGTTTAATTTTAGATTTGCCGATCGATCCCGCATCGGTATTCTTTAACCCGAGAGATTCTAGGGAAAACAGATACTCTAGGCCCAGATATAATTCAAGTTACGATTTTGTGATATTCAAAGTGTGGAAATAAGAAGGCGACGGACTCAGGGCACAGTTGACTACATGTTCGAAAAATTCGTCAGCTTCTGGTTCCAAATCAGGCACTTGGGGCAAATTAACCTCCTTTTCCACTTCATTTCCTACCTCGCATTTGGAATTGGAGGAGCCGGACCCCTCAGGATTATCATCTAGATGGAAATTACCATTATTCGTTTACGAGCTCTATAAGTGTTGTGAAGGTGTTTGTACTTATTTGGAGTGAAGTGCTCCCCAACGGGACAGACCATCCTTGAATTGGTAGTTTCAACCATATGACGATCAATGGCTGTTTTCTGAATCGTGTTGGCCTGGGGAACGGGGTACAGCGGGTGACCCTCTAATACTGGAGAATCGTGTACTTGGTTAATACTTCCGTAAGGCATCAGGCCTTTCTCTGTCTCCAGAGAGAACCCCGACTCGCAATGCCTATTTGAGAACTTCAGATTTTGTATAACATCAATCCCCAACAGTCACCTTATTCCCGTTATTTTATCCCTTTGAACAAAGGGTTGGGAAAATGCTTCGTCTCACAGTAGGACGCCCTTTTCCCCCAAGACCAGAATTGCCCCTTCGACTGCTTTCATCGTAAAATCCAAGTTTAATTTGAAATCGTCCAAGAACTTCATTGACATTTGAAGAGATCTGAAGCGAAAGACCGCCTCTGATTCGCCTATGAGTGTGATTTTTGACCCGATAAATGTTTTGATAGTACAAGAATACTTCCAGATTTGCACCCACTTTGGAAGCTACGGATTCAGAGATGTACGACCTTTGACTCATTAGATCGGGTAAGCAGCGCACAGATAAGGATTCACTCCACAATTCAAGATACCCAGTCTGAGTTGGAAGAAGGAAATCTGAATAGAGTTTTTAATTAAGGGAACCTTTGGCTACTTTCACTTCCGAATCAAAAGTCATAATATGCCATAGATTTAGTCACAAAATTACATCTCGTTTGACAGGGATGCTGCAAAGAGCAAATGTGTGAGTTTTCTCCTGGCATAACTTACACAGGTAGGACAGGAAGCGTTTGAGCGCGGCCCAATATTCTGGGGGATTTCGCGTGAAAGAACAACGGGAGCACAGGCTTAGTTCTAATCAACGTTGAATCCTACAATCCGGGGTTTCGTATACGTAACAATTCACCATGTTGTGAGTTCCGGTGCATAACTTTCACTTAGAAAAGAGAGAGTTTGAGTTTAGGTTTGAAGGGAGGAAGCTGAGTTTGAGAGATATTTTCTCGTTTCTTTCTTTTTTTTCTCTTTTCTTGTCTCTGGGCTCTTAGGGTATGGCACGTCGAGAGAAAAAAGCTTTAAAAGCAGACAAGATGGACGGGATAATATAAGCGATCAGGGCACTGGGTCATATTACAAAAAATATGGTCGTGTCTAGTTTAAGTATGGAATTATTCAGAGGGCAATAAATGTTTAAGTTATTATTTAACAATTATCCCAACCTAATTCCGGCCTACGCTCGGCCAGCAGTCAGAGCCTGCACGCCTTTTCTTATGCGAGGACGAATCTCAGCAGAATACTATTAATCCAGGCCAATGCTTCACCACATATACAGAGCCTTGGAAGTAAAAGTTATAGAGGTGCCGGAAGGGGTATTTTGCTTAATCTATATAGAAGGGCACCGGAAGTAAATTTAAGCTTCCGCCATTTCGCGGAATCTCTCGTTTTTAAGATTAGGCTCGCTATAGGCCGTGTTATCGGAAGGAAGTGACCTCAAAAGAAGCCGATCGCGGTTTATTTTCGTTCTGGCTTGGAAAACACGGGCGAGGACTTACTTTCGAGTTGAAGTCGTCTAGGGTTCCGCACACTTCCAAACTTTTCTCCGGCCGAGCTTTTAGAGTTTATAGTTTGTTGTTCTTTCTTCAAGCTTCAGAATGCTTCCGCCCAGAGTTCAATAGATTGGGATGAGTTTCAGATAGTTATTTCTTAATTCACCTATAGCGGCTGTTAGTCGCTCCTACAAAACGGTTTTCAAG
The DNA here is from genome assembly GCA_963969495.1 of Ceratothoa steindachneri. Lineage (NCBI taxonomy): Eukaryota > Metazoa > Arthropoda > Malacostraca > Isopoda > Cymothoidae > Ceratothoa > Ceratothoa steindachneri. The sequence continues at coordinate 31,112,841 of OZ018324.1, forward strand.
GAACCGGAAAGACAAAGTTGGGGAAATTAGGGGGAAGGATACGAGTTAGGCAGGTGTGCGAGGGATGCGAGACCTGAAAACACCCTTTCTCCGTCATAAAGCAAAAACCATCGGGTCCACCGTTCACCCATCTTATATGAGGTGGGGAACGGTGTAGGCATAGGCATCTCATCTCGATGCCCAAGATGTCACCAACTACCCTTTCCCCATTGTATATCCATAAACTATTTGGTCTTTGATAGCCTAAAGAATAGGCCAGAGATAGAGGTTTGGAAGAACCTGCCATCCTCCCATCCTTCCTTGACGCACATGCTTTTATGCATGCTCACACAGTGGCATGTGTGAAAAGGTGTAATAGGCTGTAATCTTAAAACAATCAAGGTGGATTATCTTAAAATTATTGTCTTTTCGCGCCAAACTGAAACTATATATGATGACTACAATAGCTGAAAACAGCATTATCACTGTTTTTAATAATAAAATATATATTAAATTGTCCATGAATTAGCATGCCTTCATTTAATAATGATTGACAAATGAGTTTGGTGATAAATTCGAAATCAGTGTTAAGTGCTTGCAATTAAGTTCCCTATGTTTGAAATGAGGACAAATTTAGTGCTGCGGATTTTTAAAAATCATAGTTTCTTTTCCCATTAAGAGAAGGGAAGGTGGACTTCTTTTAATTTCAAATTTAACCCCATCAACGTGGGGTATCTTAAAAATAAGTACTTTCTGCGCTAAACCAAAACCATATACGAGAAGTGGGCAATAAGTTTTGCAATTCTAATATAAGGAAACGACATATGAGGAAAATTGTTTTATTATTTTTAATATCACTACCCTCGACTTCAATGCACTTGCGCCACTTGTCCCCGAGGCTTCGAATTCCCGACAACCAAAAATCTCCTGACTGCTGTTCAATCCATTCCTGGACAGCGAGTTGGACATCTTCATCGTCCCCAAACCGGCATCCACGCAGTGTAGCCTTGAGGTGGCGGAATAAAAAGTAGTCGCTAAGGGCAAAATCTCGATTGTAGGGAAGATCGTTGAGCTCCTCGAATCCGCAGTCGCGCAGGGCAGCTTGTGCAACTCTGGCCTTGTGGACAGGGGCAGTGTAGTGGAGGAGCAGGACACCGCATGTCAACTTGCCACGCGGCTTCTGACGGATGCACTTATTCAACCTAGCCAGTTTCTCGGCGTAATATTGGCCTGTGATAGTCATTCCACGAGGCGCATAGTCCACCATCAACACTCCCTCAGAATCCCAGAAGATGGTGGCCATGATCTTCCCAGCTGAGGGTTGGGTCCGGGACTTGATGGGGGTCGGTGAGCTCCTGTGCTTCCAGGCCATGCTTTTGAGCTTGGCCTCGGGATCCCAGTGATGGACCCACGTTTTATTACCTGTCAATATGCGTGATTCGAATCCCGCTGGGTCTTGGTTGTACAGGAGCAGCAGCTCCTCTGAACTTTGACGACGTTAAAGTCGAGTTTTGGGCATGAAGTTTCTAGGGACCCAACGGGCACATACCTTGGTCATGGCTAAATTGCCGTGGATGATGTTGATAACACTTCCATGTGATATTCCAAGTTCTCGCTCGATTTAGTCGACCTTCACCCATCGATTTTCAAGGATCATCCTCTCCACACGGGCCACATTGTCCTCGTTGGTCACGTCTGACGGGCGTCCTGGACGGGGGTCATCTTCAAGGGACTCACTACCAGTGAGCAATGGTTGCATAGGAAGGGGTGGTGTCGGTGTACACTGCAACCATACGTTCATGGATTTATTTTGCATTCTTGCCTTCCTTGGTAAAAAATTTGATCACTGCGCGGTGCTCAACCTTCTCCATTGTTAAAAAATTTGTGACTGACGATCTGCGATCAGCTACTACTTCTTAAATAGACGAGGCGAGCGTGCGGCTTTAGGTCCTGACGTGTCATAACTTGTCGTAACACCCCCACAAACAGCCATCCCCCTGCCTCTGTTTTTCCCTACTGATTCGCAACACTTCTTAACCGCCCCTCCTATGACGACTACAATGCCTAAAAATACAATTAGAACTGTTCTTACACCAAAATCACGACATATGTAGGTCTTCCAAAGTTTTCCCGTAAACCATATCGAATTGGGGAAGATTCCAAGTTTTCTACAGATTTTTCGCTTTTTCGTTCAATATGCTCCAAATATACGGGTTTGCTAGCAGTAGACTCTCCTATTAGCTAAAATATGTAGTATGGAAGTATAAATTCAAAATTCTTGTGGATCAGAATGATATTATCTGAAGGATAAAATGCGATTTTCCTGCTTTTGGGGGGGAACCCCAGGTTTTATTGGAAGGTTAATGTGCGCAGTGTTGTTGTTTTATAAATTTCCTCAGGAAAAGTCTTGAAAAAATGGAATTTTCGAGATGTAACGTTTACAATTTCCTAAATAAAACCGTTGAATTTTGAGGGAGGCTTTACTATATATACTAATGGAAATTATATTTCAGGCATAAAGGAAACAGAGCTGAATCTTCAATGAAAAGCTGATTAATTTTGTGATTGTGGACGTTCACCTGAAAAACTGGAATAACATCTTGTGTCCCAGTATTCCCTCTACATATTGACCTGTTCTGCATTCTGTTAAAGTTCCAGTTAAATATTTTAATGAAAGCCGTAAATATGAATAGGAGTGTCAAGACATGTTCTCAGATTCCGAAAACTCTGAATATTTTATTCCTTTGACTTCTTTTCAAATTTTAGTACGCATTCTGATCAATAAAAACTCTACTGAGAAAGAATATAGGTTGATTGCCTAAACGGTTGTTTCAAGCCTAAATTCTTCGATAAAACATGGCTTAATGTGAAAGGTGTCAAATATGCCAAAAAGAAAGAAAGAGCTGATTTGGAAAAAAGATCTGTAGCTTATAGAGAAACGTTGAATTTAAACGTGAATTTAGCATAAGCAAATAAGGTAAGAACAATTGGTTGTATAAATGCAACAAAATTTTGTTCTCTAGTTTAATTTATTTTCAATGATGTGTTGAAGTAGCATGCAGTTGGAACAGAATTGAACTTGCTTCTTGTTCCTGGGTTAAAACCGTTATTTTCAAGTTGTTCGTAACTAAAGTAAATAAAAAAGTCTATGTTGATTTATAAACTTTGGTTTTGTATGTATGGCACTTTATGTCTAAATTTGCCCATTTGGAAAATAAGATAAGGGTAATATTAATTTTGGAAATTTATTTATAAAATAATAGGCTGTAGGCTTTAATTATTTTCAATAAAAGAAGGGCTATTTTTTAGAATAACATTTGTTTAAGCAAACCTAAAGCTATCTTGATTTGATGAGAAAAAGAAACATCTGAAACTTTCTGGAATATTATTCAGAAATATTTATACAGGAATTCACAAATTTGATATCATTTCAGTAATAGCTACCTTACTGAACACATCAAAAGAAAATGTCATCAAGAGGCTGCAATCATTCTCCAGATGAATTATGTTATATCTGTGGGAAGCTCATCAAAAGAAGAGCAAAACTGTTTGGTGTGACGGCATCTATAAGAATGTGTAGAGCTTATACAGCATAATTTTGCCCGCCAGTTGGGAAGCATTGCAAACCTGGGTTACCTCATTTTACTTGACAATACTGCAATAAAACTTGGGGAGGTAAGAAACTCGTATTTAAGGTATCCTCTCTCTTTAAAAGCCAATACAGTAATAAAGTATATATTTCTTACTTTTACTCGGTGGTATAGAAGTAAAAGAGGATCTATGTTGTTTGCTATTCCCAAGAATTGGCGTGAACAAACTGACCACTCAAGCAACTGGTAATTCTCCATAGTGGACCTTTCCAAACGTCTAAGTGGCAAAGATGCACCTGCTAATTCTTATTTCGATCTTTCATCCTAATTTGCACCAGTTACACACAGTGCTGATCTTTGTGTACATCCCCATCCAGAAACCACCCTCAGGAGAAAGCAACAATTCCGAAGCCGAACAGATCAGTAAAAATGACTGACAGGAATCCATACTATCCAAACCAATGACCTTGGCAGAGTTCTGTGCCGGCCAAGTCAAATCTTGAGCTTTTTATTTCCAGCCCTAAAGTGTGGTAGTTTCTGATGAAAATATGCAAGCAAAACGAAAATGAAACATTATGAACATTTCTCAAGATTCTTTAATTATCAATTTGGGCTATGCTACTGCAATGATGGACCTAATCTTTTTTAGGCAATTGGAATTACATGTAATCAAGATGAGTAGAGACTATTTATCTATCGTTCTTCATAAACCATTAAAGCTATACTCTTCTATAAATGCAATAATCATCCATAGCGCTTCCATCAAGTTATATTGAACTTTGAATAATAGTGTAAAGAAATATACAATGAAAACTTGATGGGAAACTACATTTGTGTCTTTGTAGTGGAAAGTGATTTAAATTACAAAAGGATTTCGGAATAGAACTCTTTACTTTTATTTTTAGTTGCGTGCGAGTCTAGTCGTGTTTGAATCTACATCTCACTATGTCGACCGTCGTTCGGTCGGTTCTCGTTTTGCTTTTTGTTTATTTTGTAATAACATTGTATCTTTTCTGCCGATTCTAACGAAATTTGAAAAACCTAAGTTGTTTACATTCTCTTTCGAATTATATAACTGCCCAAGGACTCGCAAGGTTAGCCCGAGAATTATTTTGTTTTGGCAATAACCATATCTATTCGGCCGATTCTAAAGTAATTTGAAACCCTTACGATGTTTTACTTTCTCTCTCGAATCATATAATTTTCAAGGTCGTCCTAAGGTTAGTCTTTGAATTATTGAAAGTTTTGAAGATCGTAAGGTCATAAATCAGAATAAGTGAGAGCACGTGACTTTTTGATCAGCAGACCTTGTTTTTTTTAACTTTTTATATATTTCTTGTGGAAGTTTCAATAAAATTCATAAATCTAATTATTTCTTTGATAGGAACCCTACCATCGGTGAAAAGAATGACCTATTTTTAGTAAATATTTCATCTTGCAATGCACAAAAGCAAATTTATAGCAAATAATGGCTATTTTCTTTTGTTTTGCAATAAAAAGTTGGAAAATATCACTTACATGCTAGGAAAATAAATATTATCATTAAGCTTTATCATTAGTATTATTATTATTAAAGCTTCGGATTAGGTGACTGGTTACCTCACTTTTAATTGCGCAAATTAAACAAAATATGGTGCAGTCTAAAGCCATTTATTAAGAGTTAATTTTATTTTCCTAAGAAAATCGACTTAAAAATTCCATTCCCATGACTTTACAAACAAAATACACAGAAGAATTTAAAACTCTTCCCTCTAAACTACGCGTCTTCACTTTAACAAATTCAATTTTCTATAACTTACAAACAAAATAATTTTATGACAATTTCATACTTCAGCCAACTGATGACGCACGCAACGTGGTTGTTTAACCTTCAATTGCACCATTACATTATCTGAGATGGGAAAGTAGAATTATGAAATAACCATGATTAAATAAATTAATGTAATTGAAACAAGTAGAGGGGTTAAAATATAAGAAAGTTTTAAAAATGCATTTCATTCCCAAATACATTCAATGCAAGAAAAAATTAAACGTTTCGAGTGGAGATGCCAGACAACTAAATGATCGACGACCAGACGATCGTGCGACGAAACGATCCAGCAACGAAACTTTCGAGCATCGGTAGAACAAATCGTGATATGGGGCGATTCATTTGGCCGATGCAAGAGATTGTATGAAAAAGGCTAAACTGTAAATCACTTGAGATATAGACATCCAAACTCAAAAAAATCCCCAAGGAAAATCGATTGTAAAATCAATACCATAAAATATCTTCAGCATTGTAACTTCCACCCTAAGTCAACCCCCCCCCCCAAAAAAAAAGATACATTACCTGCCGTTGAGTAAACACGAGGCATTGGGCGGGAAATTTTGCCATATTACATCTACCTTCAATAAAATTATGCATTTCCACTTATTGTAAGTGATTTATCTCGACTTAAATTATATACGCCTCTTAATGTTAAGTTTTCTTTCCTCCGTTTTCGTTTTTTCTCTTGGCAAAGTATATAGGCGAGACAGAGGCTAAACACATTACATTCTAAGTAAAGGAAATCTTTTTCTTTAAACAAGTATCAGAATTTAACCAGTAAATCTTTAAACTAATTTTCTTTTCCGTGTTACTATTTGATTATTCCATCTATCATGAAAACTTAATTTGCAACCTGACTTTGACCACTGGCTATAAATTTTCCAGATTTCCAAGAGAATTATTCTCTAACATTAGGAGAGAAAATGTGAGTAAAAGTGTTTTCGTTAATTATAATTACGCTTTGTTGCTCTTCAAGGAGTCATGAATATATCTTACAACATTTAAGAAAGCAACTCGGGAAAAATAGGTTTTCCATGCATCGTTCACCTTTTATTCTTTTTTATTAGTGATTATGGTGCTTGTCTATATAGGTACTATTTTTACTGAATTAAATTAATTAACTGAATGAAAGTTCTTTTTAATTCAAAGAATTATATATGTATATCGGAATATTTCGTATTGATTATTTTGCTTATATAAGGGTTAATCGATTTTAGGATGATTATAACTACTATAAGTACTTCATAAAAGCTTGTTCTAGTTTTCATTTGTTGTTGCTTGCTTAGGGAAGTAAATGTATGTTACAAAAAAGACATTATTTTGTGTAGTTTTATAATCCTTCCTTATTTCCCTATTTGAAAAGAAAGGACAGGGGAAACACCGTTTTTAATACCAGTGAGATTTTACTTCACTGTAACTTTTTGTGAAACAAAATTGAGAAGATTATCTACCGGGATTTTATGTGATTAAATGCTAGTGATGAGGTTCATTGGAGCGGTTAACTAAGTAAACACGCTCATAATATATATTTTTTGAGGAGTTTTACAGATAAAATTTATTTGGTGTCATCTAGTGAAGGAGCTGGCAGCTCCCTTGCCTGAAGAGTTTTCTTGGAGATGTGCAGTGAAGGCTGGCATTTAGAGTCTAGGAACGAGAGTGAGTGAATGTCAATATACCGCCTCTACATAACTTGAGGGAAGAATAAATTGGCCAGTATAGGGTAAGTTTGATATATGTCGCCCTCAAGGGGTGGTTAGTGTTCACTGGCTACGCTAGTATCTAATCCAGTTAGCAGATCTGTACTGTCATTTTTAATCAATATTTCTGATGCTATTTTGTGACTAATGTTAAAACTCACCGAAAATATAGAACTAGGTCGTAAAATTGGTAGCTTCTCTTTGAGAGAAAATTTTATATCATTCATCCACTGTAGATATCATTGAAAGACTCTACTTGAATGAGCTGTGTAAGTCAGGTCAGCTTATCACAAAAAGATGTAGAGGTTCGAAAAGGTTTTACACCACAAGAGTAAAATGGTTTAGAGAAAGCTGTAGAGATCCTATGAGGACAGATTTGATGCATTTGCAAATTTTGTAGCCACTGGAGATACATAAATTGGGGTGAAAATTATTCAGGTTTGGAGATATTATAGGATTTTAATTATATTATATCAGATTTATTCTGTGACATTATAAGAAAAGTATGGCGAGAAACATGGATTCATGATTAAAGTCAGGCAAGGTGGTTAGAGTGATGTTATCAACATTTAAAACAAATGCGTAGATAAATAAGTATTCCAAACTTGTAAATTACAGGCCTAGCTGTGAGTAGATAATATAGTCTTTTCCTACTCTTAAAATCTTATACAACACGAATTCCTCTCACACTTTGATCCGCGAGATTTGGCAGGTCCCTAAAATTTCCGGGTCGTCCGTCAAGCTTGTCACTTCTGTTGGAAGCCATCTCACGTTTCGGTACACGGAAATAAAGTGGCTAATCAAGATGCTCAGTCAACATCCGCCACATCACAATAAGCCCATCTTCCAATCACTGATATCCTTCCACAAATGAAGAATATATTTTAGGCACAAAGACCAAATTCTTAGGTATATATATATATATATATATATATATATATATATATATTAAAAACAGAACGACACAGAATTGATTAGCATGTCATTTAGTACCTATGGTTGTTAACTAGACAGAAGTGGCTTATCTTAAACTTCACTGCATTAACTCTAGGATGCTGGGCTTAATGACCTTCAGCAAATACCAGAATGGAATCAGTTTGTCTTCTTCATTGCTTACTTATATATGTTGATAAATTACTTTAGCTAAATTTGTTTTTCAGTTGTATCTGCATATTTCTTTCTTCAACTTTCCATTATAAGTCGGATTATTTATTTGGTTTCATTATGTGGAAAAAGAGAAAAAAATGCGCTAGTAAGGAATTGCATTTGTTGATGATTTTTGCTAAACTTATTTAAATAGAACTATTTTTAAATATGTCTTCCGGTGAACAAGCAAAAATTACACTCCGAATTCATGGTTTTTATTCGCGTGCAAGTCTAGTCGCAAGTGACTACATCTCACTATGTCGGTCAGTACCCGTTTTGCTTTTTCTTTGTTTTGTAATAACATTGTAACTATTCAGCCGATTCTAACGAAATTTGAAATCCATATGCAGTTAGGCATTCATTTTTGCATGATATAATTACAAAAGTCCTCCTCATGTTATCCCAGGAATTATTTTGTTCGAAAAAATAACATTATATAATTCGGCTGGTAATAACGCGATAAATGCCTCCATCTCCTCACCACTGAGACAGAAGTCCTGATTTCCAATCTGCTTTTGAGCTCCAGCGATTCAACCTTTACTTATGTGCTGTACTAGAAATTTGTCAATGAGAAATCGCTATGCACTTAGAGGTCTACCAATTAATACGCTTCTATTTGCATGCCCTGTAGGTAAAGAGCCTTTATAGAATGTTTTGCTCTGTATATCCATCAGATTACTGTTAATATTAGTTGCTTCGTCTTCTTATCCTTCTTTGTCAAATCGTCGTCTCGTAGGGTAGCCTTGAACCCTTGATTTGATTCATATTGTCTTAGATTGCTACCAATTGATATAAATATATATATATATATATATATATATATATATATATATATATATATATATATATTTCTATATAAAACTTATTGTAATATTATTTTATTTCTTTGTAATAATTATATCACCGAAGTTCTCAGTGGTATGCTGGTTTCATTTTCAGGTATATTTATTAATATCTTACTAAAAGATATATATACATATATATGTATTTATATATATATATCCTTCTCTATTTTAATTGAAAATAAAAAATCATTGTTACTTGTCTGTTATTAACTCATCTTCTTCACTTTCACAAAACTTTATGCTAATCCAGTAGAAAAGAAATAATCTAAATCAAGTTGATTATCATCGCCGTATTTTGTTATGCCCTCTTGAATGTCACTTACAAAAAAAAGCATTTGCTGTAGCCTATGACATTTTAGGGGTTGCATAAGTAGATAGAATTATCATCTACTGTAGCGACCTGTCACACATCAAGAGAAATTCAGTTGACACAATGCACTACAAGATGCTACCAATCAGTCATAGCGAGCGTTGGGTTGAAGATTGCGCGTGAGAGGGGAAGGTTGAGGAGGAGGGAGTTGATAATGCGACTCAATGACTTTTAAGTCTTAGGTTCGGAAGCAGGTTCATGAATGATGTTGAAAATAAATTGTTTTCCTGATAAGAGGTAACACTTTACAGTACCATTAATTATAGAGTCAAAATGACTTCCTTGTTTAACCCATGTAAAACCGAAGAAAATAGCGTTTGTAATTATTTGTGTCAAACGCCTCTTATATACATAGTAAAGTTAAACACTAAAATAATAAGGTCAAGAAAATGTATCCTTAAAAGCGTCATAGCAAAAGCATGGAATGGAACTATGTGAACAATCAATAGGAGTAACAAGAGAAAAAGTCCATCCAATGACCTGTCGTGTTTTATGATAAAATAATAAATGGTTATTGCATTGATGGTCTCTCATGGTTTAAATAACTTAAAATTGCCATTGAATGGCTAAATGGAGAAAAGAGGCTTCTTCCATTAGATGGCAAAACCTAGCAGCAAACTGATGGCTGATTTGAAATCTCTAAGGTAAATAACTATATGTCCCATTATCATAGAGGTCATTTAATGGCTCTAAATGTGTGCAATTGAACTTTACTCATTTTGAATTTAAGCGACGCCTAGACCTGGCGCTTTGAGGCAGGTAAGAATGATTCTATTTAGCCTTCGATTAATGAGAGTCATCATCTACCTTTCCGTCCTTGAAGAGGGGGTAAAGGTCGGCTTTCACAACTGCTCGTTTATCTCCTATCGAATTATTCTATCTCCCGTTGCCAATCCTTCCCTTTTATATATATATATATATATATATATATATATATATATATATATATATATATATATATATATATATGTCGTGGTATGACATTATATTATATCAATACCATATTATATCTATGGGGGAGGGACCAATAACTTAAGGGCGAACCGACAAAAGGGACGGAAAACCACGAGTTTCGATGGGCGAAAATGCGAGATAAGAATGCAACGAGGTCAGGTAACATATGGACAATTTGAAAGCTCAAGGTTATTTAAAGAGGCATGTACAAAAATATAATTTTATTTACATAAAAATAATGAGAGAAATGATGGGCAAAAATTACATCAGATGAACGAAGGGGGAAAAATTGTAGTTATGAATCAGACTATGAAGTTAAAACTTAAGCTGTTACGGGAGGAGACTATTCAAATGAAGGGAATTAATGCACATGGGTTACTAAAGGGGGAGAGGGTTTGGCTTACAGAAGATTCCGGGTGAGACGACGGGGTAAGGCTTCACGGATGTCTTCTGTACGTGAGGCGAGGGCGCTCAAAACTTCTAAACCGGGACTTAAAGTGATGAATGTTCTCCAAAAAAAAGGGAGGGGGGGTGCACTAACGTCCGGTCCATGGGAGAGTATTTCGGCCATCCGAAAATGAGGGGCGAACGGGGGAAGACAGAGGCGATGGTGGTGACGAGGGCATCGGCAAAAGTTGTGAACTCGATGCTGATAGTGAAGAATGTGAAGTCAGTTTTTGAGAGTACTCCTCAGATGATGGGGTAACCTCCACAACAGCTGGCTCCTGGAAAGGACCAATGGTTGGTTCCTTTTCATTCATGGATCGATGGAATTCCAAAGCAGTATCAACAATGGAGGGTGGAGCGATAATTGGCTTTGGAGCTGAAGAAAAGCTTGGTCGTTTAGGAGAAGGCTCAATGTCCAAAGGTGGAATGGATACCACCTGAGGATCAACATGATCAAAATCCACATGTTCTGGAGCGGTAGCAAAGTGCTTAACCACCCTTGGGGAACCAGGAGAGCATGGAAGGTTTCTCTTCTTGTTGATAACCTAAGGAGCCCTGTTAGGTGCTGACCAAGAGTGTTCATCACGAGAAGATGTACGTTTAGGACGGGGAAGACTTTTTACCTGATCAGGCACAGGAGAACCAGTAGGAGGTCTCTGACTTCTCTCTTTATTGGCCCGGTAGAACGCAAAGCATCAGAAAAGCTCACACCAGGTGGGAAATACATCTCCTTTACTCTTCTTCTTGCCTCTTTAAAACTGACCCTGTTCTTGTTTCTAATGGCAATGACTTCTCTCTCATAGAGAAAGAAAGTGCATTGCTGTGATGTTGCAGGGTCTTCTCCACTACAGGTAGGACAGCACGGCTGTTGATATCAAAGCTTCCCGTGATAATCCGATCCACAATTCACACACAACCTTACCTGTTTACAAAAATTGCTTACATGGCCAAATCGTTGGCAATGGAAGAAGCATCGCCGTGGGTTTTCAACGTGCGGCTTGACTGGGATGTTAAGATAGCCAGCCTTAACGTACTTGGGCGGTTCCAATCTGTTGAAGGTCGTGATTATGGTGGCGGTAGGTAACCTAGCGCCATTCACAAACCTGGAAATACGGTGGGCACTTAGAACCTTCTGATTGGTAAGTTCTGATACCAGTCTGTTAACATCGTAATCTATTTATTCTCCCGATCGGATAACAACTTTACTGGTGTTAAATGTCGGAAGCTAAAGACTGTAGAGTCTTAATTCATTGATGTTGCTCGCTTGATTTTGCCTCGTCTATCAATGCAACATCATTACATGGCCACATTTGAGAAGGTTCGCCACATTTCTCAACAAAATCATCGTAGACGTCGAAGATGTCAGCCTTACTAAGAGGACTATCGTTCGCTTTTAAGACTAAAAATGAGTCGTAATCCAACTCAGGATTGATTTCTGACCCAAAAGGATCAAAGCGTCTAAATAGCTAATTTTGGGCTGCCCCTTGAACCAAGGAAAAACGAAGCCTGAGCGCTTCGGTTTAAAGAGAGAAGCCGTTCAATGCCTATTGGAGTCAACTCTCTAGTGTTAGCATCCTGGCCGCTCCAAAAGAGATCAAAAAGTACTCTACATAGAGCCTAGTGAGAACATGGTCACTCAGCATCGAGGTGATGCCGTTGATGCTCAGGGCCAAGAGTTTGACACTGAGGACACTTTACTGCTGGACGCCCCCTTTCTTCTACATTGGGCCGGAGAGGGCTCCCCAACTGTACGCGGAATCGATGATCACGCAAAATTCAGAGATAAATATTGGGATTCGTCTCCACGCTCCCATTGTGTAGAGAGTCTCCTTTGCACCGTATCACCATGTGGTATTATATGCCTTCTCTCTACGAAGAAAGGCATAGCAGACGGAAATTTCAATCGTAGCAGAGAATTCAACGTGCATTGGTCTTGCTGAAGCTTCATTATGCTTAAGGCAGGTGGCCTACGCTGTCCATAAAAAAGGGTTAATCTAACATTTACCACGTTCTTCATCAACTTATATACGCAGGAGTTTAAAAAGATCGGGCAAAAACCGACGAGTTTGAGTGATCCCTCCCCAATTTTGGAAAAGAGAGCACAGTAGCGATTCGCCAGGATATACTCTATCCAGATCCTGTTGAATACATTTAACATCAAGGCCATGCCTCGCTCACCCAGGAGTTAAAAGATAGCGAAACAGACACGCAACTCATTCAATGTCAGCATGTCGTTGAATAGTTCTCCGCCTCTGAAAGTAAACTCCATTTGACGGCCTTTCACGAAATCAAGGGGCGCATTAATTGCTGGCTGATCGATATCTAGGCTAGAGAATGTGGAGAAAGCGTTTGTGAATTACACGGCCATGGAGTCAGAGGTCTGAGATTGCGGCCCCATTCAGCTGGATAAGGGGAGGTGGGTGGACTCATGCGAGAAATTCTACCGAATCCAATTGACTCACTTCCACACGTCAACTAGAGGAGTCTTCCCGTTAAGTGAAGACACATATGCCTGCCAGGAAGTGCCTGGGCCTGCTGCGAAACATACTTGAACCTAGCACTAACTCAAAGAAACTAAGCGACAGTGAAATCGTTCGTGCGGCGCTTATAGCGCATGTAGGCATAACGGTTCTGTTTGACGGCCATGTCACACTCGGCTGACCACTACGGAAGCGGTCGGCATGGAAACGGACAGACATTCTAGGAATACTACTTAGGCCCGAGGCGAAGAGGTTCCCGCAGAAGAACTCAATGGCTTCATGCACCGAACTAAACTGCTCTAATGAGACAGAAAAATCAGTCACTCCTTCACGAAGCTCATAGCATAAAGATGGCGACCTGAAAGAGATACGACACAATCGCCAGAAGACTTCTTTTCGAGATACGGGTCACCTTTGGCTCTCTACCAATCTGGCTAGCTATGCTCTTCTTTGATTGAACATGTTGCACTTTGCCAAAATGCAGCCATCAATGGAGCTAGTAACGAGAAAGCGTTTGAAGCCAACGGGCTTAAAAACGCCAGGTAGTTTCCGAATGAGGGGCTCGTATGTAATCGAGGCTCCGATCTGCACACTTGCGCGTTTGGTCTTTGTCTGGGATTCCACACTCGAGGCAGCACCGGCACCAACCGTGCCGATCTCTTCTCGGTCACCTACCAAAACGGCATCGGCCTATCCGGATGGGTCTAAAGACGTTTCGTTGGGTTTCTTTTCTTTGTGGGAGAGCGATCCAACGATAGTCAGGCGGGTGCATGGGAGCAGTCTAAATAAACATCAGTGGGCATGAAGACACTATTACTTCGTCGGAATGCAAACGCTAATGACCCGCGCAGTAGCCCGCTCTGCGAGTGTTAAATACAAGGCCACTAAAGCCAGTTGCCACCATTAGACGAAACTACTGTAGTCCGGTGGCTAGGCCGCCCTCATTATGGCTGCTCAAGTTTAGGCTGGGCTTAAAATTGATAGGTAGGAAGAGTGTCAGAGAATGTATGGGTGGATGGTGGGGGTGGGGGTGAGGCAGGTTGTTGAAAAAGCACCACCCTAGACCACAGCTGAGGGGGTAGGGATCTTTGTACCCTCCTACCAGCCCCGATCGGGATTGCTTGGTAAGAGTAAGCTGATTGCTGCCTAATTTTCGAAATTAGAGGCCGACCATAGAACGTTGTAGGAAAGGTTGAAGCGAGAGTGAGGAAGCAGGGTAAGATGACAGGGTGTCAGAGAGAAGAAGAAGATGCTAAGTTGGGGCCGGACGGAGTGCTGAAGCCCGTCAGAACGGCGGCCAGGAAAACAAATCTCTGTGCCCTTATCGGAGTATAATGGTGTATCAATCTTTACCTAGCGAAAGTAGAGTAATATTCGTAAAGCATAGGACTGAGAGAAATGTGTTGGTGAGATTATGTAAATTTAGGATGTTGAAAGTGATTATCCCTCTATGTGTTAAAGGTAAAATGTTATATCAGCATAAATACAAAATCCAGATATGTCATTATGGATATTTACCTTTACATTGTTAATCCAACAAAGTACGAAAGATAGATAGAGCTTCATAAAGAGAAAACAAGGTGTAGGGTGAAGAAACTATATTGTATTACCTATTATAAACTATCGCTAATCAAGATTTAAAATCCGGATCCATACCATCATATTGGAATAAAGATATACAAGGAATGCTGTTTGGGGAGCTATGCGAAAACGCTAAACTGTGAAGATTTTGAGGACTTTGTATATAATATCATAGTTATAGTTTCGTTCAACAGTAAAGATGCGTATCGAAATTTTGAGTCCGTGAGAGTTTATCAAAGCAAGATGACAAAGAACCTCCAATGGCCAGGATATTTCCCGGATGGCATAGGAATCTTCTAGGATATTTTATCACCCATCTATATAGAGAGAGCGTATTTTCTAGTTGAGTTTCCTGAGCAGGAACCCAATGTCTATCTTGTAGATGGCGACCCTCATGCCATAATTTAATATTGATCTTCTTTGGTGGATTTAATGCTCAAGAACTTTGGATATTATTCAAGAATTTTACAAGTAGATTTCATGTCAGTTGGAGAGGTTCTTGTAGCTAAAGACAACTTTTGAGCAAAGAGAAGAAAAAGAGGTAAGATTACAACGAAATTCTTGGGTATTTTCAAAGTGCATCAATTAAATTTGAATCTATGAATTCTAATTCATTCATCCACACCATAACTTTGCATGAAAGAAAATAACGAAAACCATAAAAATTGTGCACGCTGCACATATATATCTCTCCTGGACAAGGAATAAATCATTCACTGTTTTCATTAATTCTTATACCCATAAATCCTTCGCGGAGGCATATAATATTCCTTTACTAAGCCTCATAAATAAATCTATCAAATTCATTCCACATTTGCAGTAAAATAGTGTAAGTTTAAGGATGATCTTGCAAAGCATTAAATAAAGAACGTCAAGGTCCTTCACATAAGTTTCGTTTAATTTAAAGGTGTGGATCCTATTTCGAAGCAAATGTAACCCAGAACCTAGGAAAGGATTGAGGTCCTTAGAATTCAGCATGTAGCTTTTAAGTATACGCTCCAAACACATCTAAAAGATTTATTCCTAAAATGGACTCGCTTTGATAATAAAAGTGCTTGGAAGTCCATTAACTTACCATTATGTGCAATTTCTACATTACGTCCCTATGGAGGATTCAAAATTGGCGTATAAATGCAATACTTGGAAAAATAAACTTCAAACAGCTCAGTCAGCGGTCGCTGGCTACGCTGGTTTTATAGTTCAGAAGTTTATTTGGGAAGTTCTTCCGAATTCTGGGTATGAAGAAATAGCTGCCTCACGTCCCAGCGATTCGGAGTCAGAATCAATTGGAGTGAACTGCAAGAAATGCAAATGATCTCTTTAAACTCATCGATATTGAAGCTACAATCAAACAAGTTTCCTTTTCAAATTTTCTATATATTTTGATTAATTCGCAGGGATGAAAGAGTAGAATGAGGTAACAATAATTCAACAAACATGTCTCTATTTGTTTTTATAGCCTGTTCTTTGATAAGCTGATTTACTTTGCAGTTTTATGTATAAAGCTTTGCCAAGTTAAAGTTAAGATAAATTGGTTGTTCTTTTCGATAAAACATTGAAAATGAAGCAAATTCACGTTCACTAGCTTAGATAAAACAACATTAATTCCATCAAGGGATAGTATTTTCTTTGCTTCCAAATTCCCTTGGGTAAGTTGCTGTGTAATGTACTGGTAACTCAAAGGTATAATAAAGCTTCCTACACTTTTTCTTTATATAGTACAGAACGTCACTCCGAAATATTAAAAAGTCATAAAATTATTCACATAACTAATGAATATCCAAAGGTTTACTAATAATCATGATTTAACCATTTTTTTCTTATGAATATTACAAAGCTTGTGGCTAAATAATTATGGATGAAAACAAGTTTTCTTAGGTAATCATTTATAATTTTTACACGATGAAATAAAAGAAATTTTCATCAAAGTTTACTTTTTATTCGATATTGATTTTAATCATTGCAGGAAAGATGAAAATATCGGATGAAATTAGCATATTTATTTAATAAAAATATATATCGTTTCCAGCAGATCTAAAATTAGGGAGGAAGAAAGGACTTTAAAAGGTTTAACTTTGTGTTTCAGATTTGGAATCAATCTTGATACACCAGCAGTATTCGTCAAGCACTCCAGCGTTCCTGGTACCTTTTTCCTTTACTTTAACATTTTGATTGAAACACCTCCTTCTTTCTTGCTATAAAACAATCATTTTTTTTAATTTGAGCTAGGGACAAGACAAACTAAAGGTATATTTACAGATATGTATGCCTCATGAAATTAAAAACTGTTTGACTACTCGTTAATTACCAGGAGAGTTTATGCCAAAACCTGGAAAGAAAATTAACTTTTCTCTCTCGTTTTCCATTCATTTCTCGAATTGAATGTTTTTAATGATCTCCATGCTTTGAGGTCAACTAAAGATTTTGGCTTCAATTTGTCATCTTCGAAGTGGAATTTTTTCCTTTCAGAAGAGGGGTAGCTTTTCTTTGTTTATTGAAAACTCTATAAAAATTCTTTGTTACTTCAAGTTTTATGTGTAGTACAAAGAAAAGAGTTTTCGGTGTCTATGTAAGAGGCTGCGATAGAAAATATGAACTGTGTTCCATTGGGGGTCTTGCTAGCCAGTTGCGTTCTATTTGCGTTCTTTTTGTGTCCTGTTGACACAAAAAGCAGAGGTGAATGGTGTAGCGTCCCCGTAACCCAGGCACAATAGATATGAACCTTAAAAACAGAGTTCAATACATTAAGTGGTTTTAGGCTTAAAAAAAAACGGATTAAAAGAAATGTTGCACATGTAAATTTTACATGGAAAAATTATAAGGTAAAGATGAGAAAAATGTACCTAAAAAATGACGCAGAGCTGTTTTATCAACGATTTAAGTGGCTTTAGAACATACCTAGATTTACATATTTATTTGTTCAAACAAAAACAATAAACTTCAACATTTCTCTTAGAATCTATTGAAGTAAATGTCAACAAAACGATCAATCAATTCCCCACAGTTGCTCCCAGCACTTATTCAACGATATCAGATATTATACTCGAACTTCAAAAGAGCATCCCAGACAGTTTGTTGCCTAAAGTTTAATTCAACATTTCACCACGCCCCCAAATTATAATAAACCCTGTTTACTGTCGCCATTTAACATGTTTGGTACAGTAATTAAGAATGCGAAGTTATAAATATTCACCAAGCCTGACAAACAACATTACAGTAAGAACTGCTATTTTTTGACTCTTAAACACCTTCGATATTCGCGTACCTATCGACTTATTCCTTCATCTCTCCTTACTAACATACATTAGTAAATTAATCTTTCTTTTTTATTCAAACCTAGCCAAGATTCCTAATTTTGAAAACTACCACCCAAACTTTTTAATTTGGGAGGAGATATTTGAAGAAATTTCCATTTTGGTGAAATACTTAGTAAAATATTCTCCATTGGGTGTAAAACTAAAACAAAATACATAAATTTCTGAAAAATATTTCACTCTGTGGGAAAATGCTATTTATTTTTTGGTAAAAAAATATGAACATATCTATTCTCGAGGAGGCAAACAAATTGAAATTTATCTACACTTGAATAAAAACTGGAGCATAACTGAGGACCAATTTAGGAATAATAAATATCTAGATGCTAAACAAGAATTCTGCTAGTCTCAATGAAACTAAGTATACTAAAGTATAAAAGACAAAATCTCCTGCATTAAGCTATTAATTTAATTTTGGCACAATTCTTAATATTTTACTAAAGTTGACTAATTTATCATTGCAAACATTTGCTTGTGTACAAAACTTTTTAAATTAGAAGGGCATAAAATACAGGATTTTAATCCGAAAACTAAAGCCTCCTTTGCTAAGACCAGATCTAAATTATAAGTTTGCAAAAAGAAAAACAATAATAATATTAAAATAAGTTTTGTTTTCCCAAAACTTCCCAGAAACTTTTAATGCTCGAATAAGTTTAGAGAGAGAAAGAGAGAGAGAGAGAGAGTGAGAGAGAGAGAGAGAGAGAGAGAGAGAGAAAGAGAGAGAGAGAGAGAGAGAGAAAGAGAGAGAGAGAGTGTACATAGGATAGAGCAAAGTAAATTTGTTGTTTGTAGAGTTATTATTAAAAGAAAAAACTACTAATTACTTTCATGACCAGTAAAGATTAGTCGTTCAACAACACTCAAAGGAACTAATCTGTGAAGCAAAAGAAAGAACATCACGAGTTTCCTCGAGGCTTTCAGACAAAAGAGAAAAATGCCTCTGATAAAAGTTATGGCAATACCTCATAGGAGAAAAGGAAGAATTCTTTTGGAACAAAAGTGATTCCTTAGAGGGATTGTCAATGTAATTAGAAAAGAATGTCATTTATGCATTCCAATGGTTTCCATTTCAGTAGTTTAAATTGATGAAACAAAAGAGAACCTTAAGGCCATAAGATGACTTCAAATCGCAAAGAACAACAATGTCGCCTCTCAAACAAAGACGCCCCAACCCCCAAAAAGATTTCTTCTAATGTCAGTAACATAATGAATCAAATCGTAATGATTTGATGGCAAATCAATTTCCTTTTTTTTTCGAATTCAAAAACGAAGACGTTACTTGAACAAAGATGCAAATACAGCAAATAGGGATTTTAAGAAATTTGATAAAAATATATATGAAAACCTTATCTTTATCTTGGCAAAATCTTACACATTATGTTTGGTTATGTATTTGTGATGTTTTTCGTTCCTTTAATTCAGTACAATAAAAATTATACCAATTCAAGTATAGGAAGAAAACAAACTATTGTTTACTCTTTACAGGCAACGTCTCTAAACAGCCTGCTCATTTTTCCATGTTTCAAGAGACCAGCCAAATTGGCTGTAGTACTCTTCTTTACCTTCTAGCACGGAAAGAATAATCTAAAAAAGATTTTGTAAGTCTAGTATCTATGCAAGTGGCTAACTCGGAATCTTATAGGTATAGAAGTAAAGGCGAAGTTAAATAGTTTTAAGATCATATAATCTTAACTTCAAATGCTAAAAGTGAGCATATTGTACTAGTTGATAACTTCTACTCGAGAGTCTCAATAATCTGTTTCTTTCAAAGATTCACATAAAGATATTTTAATATTCGTGCCCTCCTTCCTGGTGTTAGTACATCCATATAATACAACTTTAATGTTTTGCTTTATTTTGGTAATACAAATATAGACGAAGGCATCAAATTCAAGTAACTTGAATCGTATCAAATCATTCTAGACAGTTGCATTTCGTAAATTTAGATGCGGTATCTATTCCTTAATACATTTCGGGCAGGTGGCAGAAGTTCTTAATTAAAACTAGTAAACCCTTCTATTTTCGGTTAATCGAACACTAGTAATTTATTCGACAAAAGATCAGAGACACAATTCCATATAAAATAATTATTTAGTTTAACGTATTATGTAAGTGATCATATTATTTGTCCTAAATAAGGAGCAAATGGAAGATTGCTTTATATTATTTGTTATAAAGAAAATACAACACAGGTAGTGTTATGAAAAATAACACTAAATTATTTGCAGGTATGGAGACGTGAGATAAGTAATGCCGCATTTTTCCATCTATAATTTTTTACCATAAAAATTAAACAAATCTTTGAAGTAATATTTTAAGAAATATTTACTTTTTAATTTAATAAGTAATATAATTTCCACTAGTTTATATTTCTAGTATCCCTTTTTCTACAAATCTTTCAATACCATATTTGTAGAACAGTTCTTAAAGTTTGTCTTGACCTCTTTCATCATTCTCTTAAGGTGGTTCTCTAAACTTATATTCAAATATTAATCTGAAGTGCTATGGTCTGGTGGTAAGGAAGCTGTCATATTAGTTCCCAATCCAAATTATTAAGCATCTGTGTAGTATCTTTTGAAGTATAAGGACGCCTGTTTTTTTGATGAACGAGCACCCTTCCTCTTTTGATTAATGCTGGCATTTCTTCTTCAAATGGGGTATGTATTTGGTCCCCCTGAATCAATTAAACATCTTTGATGATTTGGGTTAAGAAGTTCAAAATGGTTTATGCTACTGGGTCTTGCAAAAGCCCTGTTACAGTTGTTACTACGGTATCAACAAAAGAGACAATGATAGTTTTTATTGTTTTAACCTTTTAAATATGTGTATAAATTGTACTATTACTCAATGTGGCCGCCCTCAGAGGTAAGTGGGCGCCACGCGCTCCAGGTTAGACAAGAAAGCGAGCACAGATTGAGACAAAAATCTATCCTCATGCTGGCAAAAACATGCAGTTTACGTAGAGCTTAAACACATCGACGTTGCTGTGGCGGACCTTACAGGCTTTGCCTTGAAATGCGCCAACACGGTGGAGTGGATGGAATTGGAGTGGAGCAAATTCGGCGGCTAAAATCCTTCGACCAGAAGTTCATGTTCAACTCCAACCACTCTTTTACGTTCTTGGTGTGTGGGCTTGGGCAGCGTCCTGCTGAAAGACGAATTCTGCCTTCTTCTTGATCTTTCTCGTTCTGTTAGTTGAGGAGAAAATTGAGCATGAATGTTTTTGCATCAAAAGAAAATAAGAATTAGATTACCATGACTTATCAAAACGTTGAGAATACGACGAAAGTGGTCCTGACGTTGTTCTTGCATGAGGTCGGTGATAAGATGCCTTTCCACACACCTCAAGCTTTGCACCGTCCACCTTAACGGCTCTGAAAATCATGGCCATCGATATGTTCTTCTTATTGACGAAGGCAGTCCTTTTCTAGTTCCGGAGCCCTTTCAAATCCCTTTATCGCAGCCAAACGGTTGAAAACTAAACATTGCCTAAATGAAATCAATATTTGAGGTGCAGCCGCTGGCAGATGCTTAACATTTTGTGGCCCATTCTCCGTAGAGCAAATATCTAGATTCTTTTCACTTCCATCTCAACACACCAACACATAATGGAAAAGACGTTTTAATGAAACGCGCGGGAAAAGTATAACTTTAAGAGTGTTTAATGGAACTTTTCTCACACAGACTTAAACGTCTTAAAACATAAAAAAATCTTTGGTTAAAAGAACTTTGCAAATATTGATTATTAGTTTTAAGGAATCCAGTTCCCTAATACTGAAACCACTTCTATCTCCTTTTAAGGCTGTGCATGTGTTTCCATTCACTAGTTGTTCCACAGTTACAATGATATTTTCTTCCACTGCTATTTTTAAACAACCTTGAACAATTTGCAAGTACTCATCTCACGTAGATCACGGGCATGATCTACCTGACACATCAATCGATTCCTCGCCATCCTCATTGAAATGTGTTCAGTATTAATACCAAAGAAATAAACTTTGATATAATCCCCCAAATGTTCCATGTGAGGGAGGATTTCTTTCTCCATTGAGTCCCTGATATGAGCTCACGAAGTATGACACTCAGAGGTTAAAAAGCTGCGATATTTTAATTTCCACTTCTTAGTCGTCTTGAACAAAAGCTGGTGCATTGCTATGAACTTTATATGTCATTCGTGTACGAATAACGATCTTTCTTCCTCTCTGCACTCTCTTCTTTAATTCTTTCATATCTCAAAGTTATCAGCCAGATAAGCAAGCAGGCTTCGAATCTTATATTGTTGTAGGCAGACAACATGTCCACATTGATTTTAGCACTATTTTCTTTTCGGCAGCCATCAACCTTTATATGAAATAAGAATGCACTATCTCTATTGTACATTTATATGCATAGAACGCAGATGAAAAGACTCTTAAGGGCTAATCCTTTCAAGACTGGATAAAGGTTCTTTGGAATTACCTTTAAAGCGGGAGCCTCTCTGTGGATCACTAGAGCAACAAATCTTGACCGTGAACTTAAACATATTACGGCCATCATCAGCTGAAACTCTTCGTATTTTTTTACAACTAATCCAGGTCTCTTCTCAGAAGTATGTTACAACTTTCATCATATCAGCTGAATAGTTGTGTTTAACGCCTGGTAAAACAGGAACTCTTGCTCGATCCATTTTGCGGTAATGTAGCGACTGAATACGAGTTGTTTTGAAATGTTGGCTAGATCTGTAGAGTCATCAAGATGCTGCAATGCTAGTCCATATCTTGTGAACATCGTGATTAAATAATTTCTAATTTCGCCCAAGTTCATCGCAGAACTACACAATATCATGTAGCCTACACAGCCAATTTGTCAGCACCAAAGAATCTTCCTCTTTAACGCTTTCACAACAATAAATAATTTGAAGTCTTTAACATTAGATTCTGTAGAATACCTACAGTGCACTTTATAGAAATAATCCAATGACATACTGTATTCAGGTCAGGTAAACAAGCTGAAGATTAAAAGGATATAATATTATGGAATATCTGCAAAAATGATCGTATATAGTTACTACTACATGTAATCTTGGCATAAATTTTGATTTTTCAATTCAATCGCCACATTATATGAGATTTATTTCTGTTAGTTAAGAGTTAGGTAGTCATTTTTATTTCGCTGAAATGTTTTCCCACTTGAATTCCTAAAATTTCCTCAGGGGAAAATTTCACAGAAATTTGGAAATACTGACTTAAACTAACTTCCCTTTCAAAATTTCTGAAACCATCCTCGGCACAGAGTCATAATAATTCTTCCATCCCCATATGCTTAACAGGAACCTTTTGCTGTTATGTGAACATTGCTGCTTTTTCTATAATCCAAAAACATAAGGTTTCGAATGTGTTCTTTATCCACCCATAATATTCATCATTTAACGAAAAGGCAGATTAAATGGAATATAGAATAATATCTCAAAATTAATAGCACAGAGAATCACAACTAAGACATGTCTAAAACATACAGTAATTTGCCTTAGAGTTTAGTAGATTAGGCTAGTATAAAAACAACCCTTATTTCGATATTTATTTCTATCAATAAAATAAGGATAAACCTAAAATTAATGCCGCATTACATATGGGATAAAATTATAGAATATGGTGGTTTTATAAGAGAATATATTATTTAAAAGAGCTTTAAGTGATTTTCAGGAAGTAAGGTTTTTCTAATTTAAATTAAATATGAATTAAAATCGTTCTTTAAAGCTAACTTTATCCCATGCTCACTGCTTTAGTTACAAAATAGCAAGTTCAGTGTAGATAACTAAAATATTTTAACTTTTCGTATGATATATTTTGTCATTTTATCGAAATATTATTTACTCGTATTTTGGGGATCAAATAGGATCTATGTTCTTGCATAGGGGATTTTAATCTTCCCTATTGTCTATCATTTTGGATTTCTTGTAGGAACAATAGCATAAAATTAATTGACTGCCGTTCAAACCAACCAAACTATGTTTCCATGCATTCATTCTACAGAAGAAGGTTTTAGCCATTAAAATGAATGAAGTTTGTTACTCAAAATCGAAGTGCAAGAACATCAGTTTATTAGTAAAAAATCTTTGACTGAATCTTCTTTTTCTTTTTATTTTACTAACGATAAATGATTTGGCTAGCTTATTTAATAATATTGACTCAACTTTTTGTACCTGAATGTAAATATATTTGAACAGTTTAACATGTTCTACATAAGCGGCATTTGAGATAAATTTAATGTTATTGTTCCTTTATAAAATGTCGCAATATCTTTCTTAAACACAAATATCGGGTATTGCAAATGTCCTCTTACACTAGTTACTATGCTTTCAACAGAGGACAGAATTTGAGTTTTGAGGCAGTTAGACACAATTTTATTGTTTTATCTTATAAATATGTGTTTAAATTATAATATTAATCAATATCTTCTTTCGCTGCGAGTACGCGTCTATGCGTTAAATGAATGCCGCGCTGCGTTGCAGAGGAAGTCCTTCCTAATGATGTGCAACACGCGGTTGACGGAGGAATTCAGCTCTTTGACGTTGCTGTGGTGGTCTTTGCAGTTCTTCCCTCGACATGCACTAAATGCTGTAGTACAGAGGATTTAGTTTGGACGATTGCGTCGGTTAAAGGTCCCTACAGCAGAAGTTCAGGAAAGAACTAAAACAAAGCTTGAATAGCTAAACGAAACAAAAACCATAAATAAACCAAAAAGGAAAATATAATTGTGCAAAGTCACATTCCTGGATTTCACACAAGAGTAACTAGCTCTCTCTCCCTATCGGTTTCTAGTGTTAACAAAGTGATTTTCATGCTGTGTATCTTTCATGCACATTCAGTTTCTCTAACTTCACCACCATCTGTACCAATCCATCTACCAGATCGTCATAGTGGGGTATCTCTCTATTGCTTTTGCTTGTGTTTAATTAGAAAAAAATATAAATCCTGAGATCTGAGTTTATCTCTATTCTATTATGATTAGTTCTCTTTGAGGGTCAAATAAGATGATCAGTCTTCTTGATGACCAATTGTATTTCAAAATTTAAATAAAAATAATATATGAAGGTAAAAATAAAAATTTATTATATTCTCTACCCAATACGGACACGGAACTCGCTTTTTAACTCGTAACTTTATTTATTAACGAACAACGCGCAAACGAATCTAAGAAATTTGGGGCCTCCGGTATCCTAAGTGCAGCAGATTTGCTTGCACAAATTTATGCAAAGACGGATACTTGGGAATATTTCATTAGAAAGAGCATACATACTATATAATCTAGTCTCCCTAATAATTGCCAGGTTGAAAATAAAAAAATATTAGAGAATTAATAATGGGTTAATGTTGTTGCTAATAATATACATCAACACCGAATTTTGTAAAACGAAGTTATCGATTCACGGGTTCCGAAAAGAAGGTTTCTGAAATTGTATAGTAATGAGACCGAAATGTCTCATGTAATTAACATGGGAGATCTTAGATAATGACGAATTAAGTATATATCTTCTTTCAGTCGAGTATCAATCTTCTTTTCACCAATTTTGATATGTGTGATAGAACGAGTTGAAGCTGCGTTAATTTCAACTTCTATCACATATAATTAAAACCACGATGTTGCCCACGTGCATCTTCGATTCGAAGCTTGGCGCCTTATCGCAGCCACCGGATGTCAATGTTTAAACAAGGAGGTTATCGTCCCCCTCGTTCACCCCCATACGCCGACCTCGCCTGATTGAGTTAGGCTTATGGGCAGATAAGGCATTGTTCACAGGCTCGGCTGTGCATTCCCTCAAAGCTCCCACTCCATTGTCCCCCACACCAAGGGAGTGTCCGGGCTATTTATATGGAAACTTTACCACTAAGATCAGATTGGAGATCCAGATTTTCGTCGCGAAACATCACCACGACCCTCTCTCCCTTTGTGCGCCAAGGGACCTCGACCTCGAGATTCACCATCACTTGTCCAGAAGGAGGACAATATCCCTTGAGGTCCAAAGGTTCGAGCCTTTCGTGACGCCAAGTCCCCAAGGCTTCCCCCTCGTGTTCAGAAGAGAACAACGTAGAACAGCCAATGTTCTTTTGAGCCCTTCGCCAAGAAACTGTTCTCACCCTTCCCCCTTGTTGTTCAGAGGAGAACAACATTAGAACAGCCATTGTTTTTGAGCCCGTAGACAAGAGACGGTTCTCACCCCCTCCCTGTTGTTCAGAGGAGAACAACATTAGAAAAGCCATTGTTCCTGAGCCCGTAGGCAAGAGACGGTTCTCACCCCCCTCCCTGTTGTTCAGAGGAGAACAACATTAGAACAGCCATTGTTCCTGAGCCCGTAGACAAAAGACGGTTCTCCCCCCCCCCTCCCTGTTGTTCAGAGGAGAACAACATTAGAACAGCCATTGTTCTTGAGCCCGTAAACAAGAGACGGTTCTCACCCCCCCTTTGTTCAGAAGAGAACAACGTAGAACAGCCATTGTTCTTCAAGCCGTTCGTCGAGAAACGGTTCTCATTCCCAAGACGCCACGTCAGGATCATCCTATTCCCTCCCTTCGGCTGGAACTCGCCAGCGGACCGAAAATTCCTTCAAGCCACCTTCCACTGCACCACTAGTGTAAAGTTACGTAAGCCAAACGTCACCTTTGAGTACTTAACCCTTTTGTCAATTCTATCCTGTGCTTTAAATGGTTTATCGAACTATCCCATCTCTTTAACTCTATATTTGTTTTACCTTTTTGAATCCTTTAAATCCTCGGATTAGCCCGAGCCCCCACGACCCTTTCCATTCTCTGTTTATGTCAATATTTTCCGTCTTGTGTTTTTTGATAGTTATTATTAATAAAACTCTATTTTATTAATGATAGCAATATTATTATCCTTGAGCTCAGTTCCACTTCTTAAGCATATCGAAGATACATAATATCGGCCGCCAGACATTAACGCACTCTAAAGATAATTGAGGAAGTTCCCTCAACGAATAGTGATATATGGTATATCGTCGGGAGTCATTCTACGACAATATGCAATCTGCATTTTTGTACTATAGATTCTGCGTGTCTGCAATCTGCATTCAAAAAGTCCCTATGAGCAGGTTGTGTGAGTAAAAGTCTGTATATATTACCTGAGGTGAAGCACCAAGTCAAGGCATCATTTCTTTTCAAAAAGCGTAAAGTTCAATTGTACCCATTTAGATTCATGAAATTACCCATATGATCATGGAACATATGGTTATTCACCATGGAGATTTTAAATCTGCCATCAGATTTGGAGCTGGCTGGCGCCATCTTTAGCATAAACCTAATTTAGCCATTCAAAGGCACTTTTAAATAATTTGAACCATGGGAAACCATCAATGTAATAACCATTTATCATCTTATCACAAAAGGCTGCAGGTCATTGGAGCGATTTTTTCCCTTGTTTTTGTATTCATGGAAGTTTAAGTTTTCATAGTATTTTTATATCTCTTTCTCTCTCTCATGATAAATAGCATTGCTTCTTCTGATGTTTCCACTCTCTAATTGATAAATGAAGGTTATCTGGCTGAATGAACTTTATTCACCGTTATTTAAGGCTATTTAAAGATAATTTGTGGCATTTTATATGAAGATATATTTTCCTTCGAATGGAAAACATCAAAGGAACGTTTTCTTCTGTGATTAAGGATTACAAGACATATTTAGCGTGAAAGTTATACAATAATAGCGATATAATGAACAATAGTTAAGTGCCAAATGTTTTGCCTTTTTTCTTCAATACCACTTCGGCACTCAATGGTAAGTAAGAATTGGCGACTAATGAAGACAAAAGAGCATTTACAATTGTAGAAATAAACTTTTTCACTTGCAGCACGCACTTATCCTATCGGTTTAGGGAACTTCTTGGATGGAGAAATCTTGGTTGTCATACTTGAATACTTACAGAATCAATGACACCATTGCTTTCACTGTCCATAATTTAGATTTAATTTGAAGATCTAGATTTAATATCTATTTTCCTGTGAGTTATTTCTGCGACCTGTATTATATGACCTGAAAATTGTTTAAGTAATTCGACATTTTGAATAAAGTTATACTCGTTAAGTTGTGCTTTTATACGCTCATCGTTCTTCGAGCAAAGTTTTATTTAATGAAAAGCTTTTTACAAGTAATCACTACTTCTCAGTATTATTATCATTTTTGTTTAATCCATCTTCGTTTCCTTGTGTCTAGACTATAATACTAGACTTACAAACTAATTGAAACATTCAAGCTATGGTTATTTCCCCAAAGCACATTTAATTGCTTCCAGGAAATCGGTTGAGGATTACGAAAATATCCTTCTTATTTGCTAGCATAATTATCTATATAAATATTTACCGACGGGTTTTTATTTAAGGATTCTTAGAATTAAACTATAAGTAATAATTTCACTTGAATATACCTAAAAAGGGAAATACTTAACTTATTTAATTTTATTGCTTTTAAAACCTTTTATAAATTCATTCGGGGCAATAAGAATCTCTCTCGATTTGAAATATTTTCAAATCATTTGATGTGAAGTAGAACTGCTTATTCGGGGCAAGGAGGTGTCCATCACTGCTACAGCAATTTTAGCCCAAGAGAAAATGATAGCGTAAGGTTTTTAAGTTCTTTCTCTTCCCCAATATTTACTTGACATTGCACCATACGTCTACCATTGATTTTATAATACAACCTCATTTAAAGGGCAAAGTTTACTCTAGTATAAGGGCGGTAGAAATAGATATCGAATCATTTCATAAAAACTAAATAGAATCTTAAAGAAAGATTGTCAATTTTCATGGGGGCAACTTTGCTGGAAAAGTATTTACTTTGTTCTTTAAAAGTGATCTAAAGATCCCTTAAATTCTAAAATATAAATTTTCTGACCTAATATCAGCTTTTATTTCAAATTTAATAAATAACGTTAAACTATAAATTGCTCAAAATAAGGTAACATTAAAAGATAATGAATTCTGCACCTTAAATATCTACGCTATATTATTTCTTATTTCACCATACATAGAGTACTTTTTAGTAAATTGTAATTGTAGGGGAACCGTCACTCCCCCCCTCCCCCTCTTTCACTCGTGGTGGAGTCACGAGACGGTTACCGCAAAGACATCCGGCCCCAGGCATCGTCGAGTCAAGCGCGTAACCGCAGCGCCGCACCACTCGGCGCTATGAAAGACCTAAAGGTTAAAATGCAAGATCTTCCCCAGGATAGTGAGATTCAATTTCACATCAAATAAGAAATTGGAGATGTGTTTCTCCCAAGCTCGAAGGCTAACGAGGAGCGGATGTAAAACTTTTTGGCAAAAACCGTTTGGCATAAGAACCCTCCTGGGGCCGTCCTCAAGCCCCTCCCGCCCTTAACACTCCCCGAGTGGGGTGACAAGGTATAAATGAGGAACACTGAGGAAAATTGAGGTAGTATACGTCAGTCTCTAGGTGACGAAGTCCCCGAATTAAGATCGGGCTACCGAGACTAGACAGGTAGATTACTTAGCTCGCCAAACCAAGAAGTACCCTGCAAGAGAGGCAGGGCTACCTACCTTAAGGGGCTAAGAAGCAGCTCATCCTCGAGCTAGTCCCTGGTTATCAAACCAAACGTTTTTTAACTTTGTTAAGTTCAACTTTCTCTCGTCAGAGAGACTCCTCATATCCTGGTGCATCTTAAACACCAGGGGTATTCCTCGTCCTTGAGGAATTAAGAAAAGAAGAAGGAAAAGACTCCTCCTCGAGCCCGTTACACGGTGGCCACACCAAACTCATAAGTTAACTTTGTTGAGGAACCAAGTTCAACTTATTCTCGTCAGAGAAATCCCCCTCCGTTATACTCGCCCTTGAAGAAGACTGGAACTAAGAAGAAGCTCATCCTCGAGCTAGTTCCTGGTTACCAAACCGAACTTTAAGTAACTTATTCTCGTCAGAGAAACCCCCCCCCCCTCATCGATCCTTGCGCTTGAAGAAGACCCTCCCCGAGTTCAGTCCTCGTCCATGAGGAATTAAGTAACGAAGGAGAAAAGCTCCCCCTCGAGGTCGTTACTCGGTGGTCAAACCGCACTCCAAGTTAACTTGGTTTAAGAACCAAGTTCGACTCCCTCTCGCCAGAGAGACCACGACTACCTTGGTGCCGCATAAAGCACCGTAATTGTTCTCGTCCTTGAAGAACCCCTCCTCCCCGGAATACCGTGTGAACCCCCCAGCTGCTACCCTCGCTAAAAGGACATCGTGATCCTGCCGACCTACATCTGGCCAGGCGGCACGCGTCGTGAGACAATAACATTCTTGAGGGATTTAAACTCCAGTTGAGTCCGTAAGCCTAAATCATATATTATTGAGGTGTGTAGCAAAATTAACCAATTTTAGAAGGTCAAACTAATTGAATTAATTTTTGTTTATAATAATATTCGGAGTATTGCAGTATTAATGTTTAAATGTTGTGTATTAAATTGTTAAAGTTAAAATATACGTTTATTTTTGGAATTATTGTGCGTTTCTCTATATCCTTACGTGTTTCCAACGGCTCTATTCTTCAAGATATTAAGATATCAATATTATAATAGCACTCTTAGCACTCTTAGAATATAACAAAAAGGAGGGGCATTCTACGACAGTAATTATACTTTCGACTCAACTTGATTCCTTGAGGTTGTTGAGGGTTGAGCAGGTCAAAGGCATTGCATTTACTTTCAATCATGATGATGAACAGATGCATGAATTTATTTCATAGATGGTTTAAAGGCTGAAAATAAATGTCTGAGTGAAAGGATAATTTCACTAGATTATGGTTCCTTTTAACTTAATTTCCTTATTGCATATTTATATGATTACGAACATATTAGAATTATTGTTATGTTCCTCGTATTATTTAAGCTACAAAAATGGATTTGATAGCTACCTCAACCGCCAAATTAGGTCCAAATCGCAATTCCGATCCAGTGACTAAATAAGCTTAATGTGGCTTTAATTCGTCTAACAGTAAAAGCTGCACTTCCAGTTAGGCTAAGGCATAGCTTGTAGATACCTAACTTAAATTTTTATTTAAGGATGTAGATTAATAAGCAAGTATTTGTAACTACTATATATTTTCCTTTAAGAGAAAGAATAGAACTAATTAAACGCTGTGTGAGGGAATCCCCACGTTGAAGATCTTTAGCAGAAAGGAACTCCCATGTGCAGCAGAAGGCCTGGCTAGGCCTAAATTGGTAAGCGTTGTCCCCCCCCCCTTCCTTCCACAAGCGTTAGCTTCGAAACAAGTCCACCACTATTCACCTTTAGGCGGGGTAAAATACCTCTGCAAGAAGATTCGAGGTGCTTCGAGAGTAGAGCTGTTTCCCACTACCCCCCAACTCCGGGGAGAGCCTCGGACATGAGTAACGCTTGACTCCCCGGAAGAGACACAGAGTTGAGAAGTCTCGCCAAGAACCTAGAAGATTTCCCCATGGTTCCAAGTTGAGTGCTAGCAATAAAGCAAAGTGACAGCTGGACTATTTTGTGTATTTGGAATTAGCCCTAGCCATGAGGAAATTCCACTGAAAGATCGCCTCGAGTAATTTTTCCGACTTCTTTAACTAACTCCTGTCGAAGCCTTCCTGATTTCGGGTAGCCGAAATACTTTCCCGTGGACCGGAAGTTACCCCCCCTCCTTGCTTTTAGAGAACCGTCATCACTCCAACCTCCCGCTTTGAAGTCCGAGTGGCCTCACCTCAAGTGCAGAAGACATCCGTGAGCCAACCCCTCTCCCCCTTTTAGTAACTCAATTGATTTAATCCCCCTCATTAGAATAGTCTTCTCCGGGAATACCTTAAGTTCTAACTTCATAGCCTGATTTATAACTACAATTCCCCCTTTCATTTACTAATGATATTTTGCACGTTAATTCCTTGAGGTAATTTTACCCATCAATTCTCTCATTATTTTTGTGTAAATAAAATTATATTTTTGTTAATGTCTCTTTAAATAACCTTGAGCTTTACCATTCTCCATAATTAACCTGACCTAGTTGCACTCTCTCACGCTAGTCAGCTTGTCTAAACTCGTGGTTTTCCGTCCCTTTTGTTTGTTCACTTTCAAGTTACTGGTCCCTCCCTCATAGATATAATATGGTATTGATATGATGTAATGTCATACCACGACATATATATATATATATATATATATATATATATATATATATATATATATATATATATATATATATATATATATATATATATTAAACTAGGTATTATATAAATTTGGTGTCAAGTGTGTTGGTTTTTTTACGAACCCTTTGTCATTTTATTTTAATTTTTGTATTGTACTGGCAGAAGGCAAGTTCAAGTTATTTGAAGAGCAGTGGAAAGTAATCTATTTAGATTTTGTTTTGGTAATGAATTTTTTTTTTATTGTTACCTAATTTTGGAGACTCTTCTGGTTATTAATCCAAAGAGTTAAGGTCTTTAAGGTCCTAATTCCGTTAGTACCATTTTAATTTTTTTTCCCGCTTAGAAGCAGCAGAGGTAGGTAGCTGTGTCTTAATTTTTTGGGGTGATCAAGGCCTTGACAAATATTCAAGTATTCGTTTCGCGTGGGTAGTGTCCTAGCTCGTTTGCGTATGAGTGTTCCCTCAATTAACTGCATAAGAATGTTATCCTTTGAAAAATTCAAGAGTCAGGGTGAAATGTTAGATCTTTCGGGCAAAGACCTCCTAAATTACGTACAGGAAGAAGAGAGGAACGAACGGGCAGAGCGAAGGGAATTGGAGATGGAAAAGAACAAATTGGAGATGGACGAGAACAAACTGAAGATGGAGATGGAGGAGAACAAACTGAAGATGGAGATGGAGGAGAACAAACTGAACATGGAAATGGAGGAGAACAAACTGAAGATTGAAATCGAGATGGAGAAGAACAAAATAGAGGAGAACAAACTGAAGATGGAGATGGAAGAACGTGAACAAATTAGGCAGCATGAGCTGGACATGAGCGGAAATCAAATGGATTCTCAGTCCATCGGTTCCCAGGCTGAAATTCCTTAATCTCTTTCAGTTCACCTTCCCGCTTTCAATGATGGAGAGGACGTTAGGTCATTTTTGACCCATTTTGAGAGAATCTTTCAGATCAATAGATGGGATCTTGCTTACTTTCTCTCCTAAATGCTAAGTTAAGGGATATCTTCGTATCCCTTTCCCCGGAAGCAACTTTGGACTATTCCACGTTAAAGTCCGAATTCTTAGCCGCTGTTCATATGAATAGCGAATTCTACCGCTCCCGATTCCGCCCTGGCCAAACATTTCGACAACACGGGTACATCTTCCAGAGACACCTTCAGTGTTGGCTGGATGCGTGCAAGATTCT
The DNA here is from genome assembly GCA_963969495.1 of Ceratothoa steindachneri. Taxonomy (NCBI): domain Eukaryota; kingdom Metazoa; phylum Arthropoda; class Malacostraca; order Isopoda; family Cymothoidae; genus Ceratothoa; species Ceratothoa steindachneri. The sequence continues at coordinate 31,146,391 of OZ018324.1, forward strand.
CCAGGTCTATGAGTCCCTTCTGGACTTCTTCCTTAGGGATCAGCTTTTAGCTGCCGTGGCCCTCAAAATTTGCGCCTTCATTAAGGATAAACGTTGTGCCACTTTCAAGGAGTGCTTGGAAGAGGCCGATGTTTACGTGGGTATTCACGATTTATACCCTAAGGATGTTAAAAAGGCTCCCCAATCGCCCCCCAAAACTAAATTTTATGGCTTTAAGACCCGTGCCTAAATTAGTTCCAAGATTTACCAAAGCTCCTAGTCCCTCGAAGCCAAGAAACTTCCATCCATCCGAACAATGAGACGTTAAGCCCCTAGTTTCTTCTTCCAGGGTTGTGCTGTACCAAAAGAACCCGATCATCTACTACACCTGCGGAGTTCCTGTCTATTACCGCACGAACTGTCCTCAAAACTTCCGATTTGCAAACTCTCAGTCCCTCCAAGTACACCAAATTTGAGCCACCCCTGATCCTCCTCCGTTTCCTCAGAAGACTCCCGAACCTCCCTCGCCCACTAAAGACCCAGTCCATCAGGTAAACTTTCTCTTTAATGAGAACAACCCTGGTGGATTGAAGTTCGAGAACGCAACTGTGAACGGTCACCGAGTATCCACCCTCGTCCGTGACACTGGGTGCATTTGCATTATAGTGTCTGAGGACCTACTTCCCCCTGTTGGGCCCGACCACAAGAAATTTGCGGTGGTCCACGACTACCTTGGCCGGGCCAGTCGTTTCCCAGTTATTCGTTGTCAGATCAAGTGTGACTATATGTCCGGTTGGGCCGAAGTCGTAGAGGCCCCAAACCAGTTCTGCTCCGTTTTATTCGGTCAGAACCCCGTAATCCCCGACCATCCCGTGGCCCAGCCCGTGATTACCCGTACATAGGCAGCCCTGGAATCCCGTGCACCTGTTTCCCTTAAAACCCCTATCGACCCGGAGTTCCAAGCCCTCTGGAGCGATAAGATTTCCCGCGCGCAGAAGGAGTGCGCAACTCTCCCCCCTTTGGGAGCAAACTAAAGCCCTCGAGCGTCAGTCCACCCGAGGTAACAAACGAGTCTCATATCCCGTGAAGAAGGACTTATTGAGAGGTTTGAGACCTAATTGGACCTTAAGTCACGAGAACGAAAATTCAAGCCTGGCGCGGAGGTGCTGGTGCTACTTCCCACGGGGAGCAACAAACTCCTTAGCCAGTGAAAGGGACCCTACCCCGTCCTCGAGTCTAGAGGAGCCGTGGATTACCTCATCCATACTCCGGTGGGAGCGAAGGTTTTCCACGTTAATTGTATATATATATTATATCATCAATGTTCCTAATATGATTTTTTTTTGGGTGGGGTCCACTAAATTGTTAAGGTTTTTTGTCCCATATTTATGCCTTGATTTAGTTGTTTCCTTTTTGGGGGGGTTCCATTAAAATGTCGCCAATGTTCTCCTGTGATTTTTCTTTTGTTTAAAATTGTATTAGTTAAATTCGCTATAATCGACCTGTTTATGGCTTATGCCCGTAAATTCCCCGCTGAGCTCAGATTTACGTTTTTTGTGTGTGTACACCTGTCGTAGCAGGTCAGAATTTCCCTAGACCTTTGATAATTCTAGTTTGACGGGTTGGGATGATCCTTTTCTACGCAACTGCTCTGTAAAGCATCATCTTTCGGTTGGGAGATGTGTGAGGAAATCCCCACGCGGAAGATCTTTAGCAGAAAGGAACTCCCATGTGCAGCAAAAGGCCCGGCTAGGCTTAAAGTGGTAGGCCTATCCCCCCCTCTCCTTTCACAAGCGGTAGCTTCGAATCGAGTCCCCGACGATTCACCTTTATGCGGGCTAAAATACCTCTGCAAGAAGATTCGAGGCCCTTCGAGAGTAGAGTTGTTTTTTGCTAACCCTCAACTCCGGGGAGAGCCTCGGACATAAATAACGCTCGACTTCCCGGAAGAGACACAGAGTTGAGAAGTCTCGCCCAGAACCCAGAGGATTTCCCATGGTTCCAAGTCAAGTGCTAGCAACAAAGCAAAGTGACAGCTGCACTATTTTGTGTATTTGGAATTAACCCCAGCCATGAGGTAATTCCACTGAACGATCGCCCCGAGTGATTTTTCCGACTTCTTTCACCAACTCCTGTCGAAGCCCTCCTCATTTCGTGTAGCCGAAGTACTCTCCCCTAGACCGGAAGTTACCCTCCCCCCTTGCTTTTGGAGAAACGTCATCACTCCAACCTCACGCTTTGAAGTCCGAGCGGCCTCACCTCAGATGCAGAAGACATCCGTAAGCCAACCCCTCTCCTCCTTTTAGTAACCAAATTGAGTTAATCCCTCCCCCCATTTGAATAGTCTCCTCCGGGAATACCTTAAGTTCTAACTTCATAGCCTGATTTATAACTACAATTCCCCCTTTCATTTACTGATGTGATTTTGCTTGTTAATTCTCTGAGGTAATTTTACCGATCAATTCCCTCATTATTTTTGTGTAAATAATATTATATTTTTGTAGATTTCTCTTTAAATAACCTTGAGCTTTGCCCTGGTCCTTAATTTACCTGACCTCGTTGCACTCTCTCACGCTACTCAGCCCGTCTAAATTCGTGGTTTTCCGTCCCTTTTGTCAGTTCACTTTCAAGTTATTGGTCCCTCCCTCATAGATATAATATGGTATTGACATGATGTAATGTCATACCACGACACGCTGCATTTTGTTTTAGTTGATTTGTATCATAATTTCAAAGTGAATTAAAAGTATATTAGAGCCCATACACATTTAATTATTCAATACATTCAATTGCTGCGCGCAGTGAATATTTATTATGATGTCTCTTGTTCTTCAGGACTGCTTTAATTCGTTAAGGCATGCATGAGACCAGATTTTTTATGATATCATGACTGATATTTTTCGATTTTTCTTCAATAAACATCCGTAACTACTCACTATTGCATGGTTTCTGTTTATCAACTTCAAGGTTGATATTACCCTAAAACTCTCTATAGGGTCAAAATCAAGCGAATAACCGGACAAGTTGCTACGAGTTCAATATTCTTTCAACCAAGAACTGTGTTATTGCTTTTGTTTTTTGACAAGGTGTGCTAAGATGCTGAAAATTAGTTATCATTATACATATTGAATGTACGCATCAATTGAATATATTTATTAATAAAATGAGTTTGGGCTCTAAATCTTTGTATATTTCACTTTCAAATTATTATACAAAAGTAGTCAAACAAAATGCAAAGTTTATTAGTTTTATTAATTTTCTCATAGGGAAAAATATAGTATTCCTAACCCTTTGGGCCATCACTGTATGCTGTATATTAATGCAAAATTACTAAATAAGTATCTTTGAATATAATTATTTTATTCTAATTTGAGTGCCATCGTAAGCCATCGGGTCTTTTGAGAGTTTATGCAAGGAAGGGCGATTTTGACTGTCATTTCACAATTACATAATTTTCGCTCGAAATATTTTGTTAAGTCCCAATCACCTGTCGCTGCAACTAATGGTAGGTATTGCAGAGGCTACCTATATTAAGCTCCTATCTGATGTCTCGCCCTAATTGTTGTACTTTAGCATCGCTCATTGTCAGAAATGGTTTTCATACTCCAATAAACCTTAGCCAATTTCCTAGAAAGACTAGATTTTAGTCCTTAAAATTGTAGAAAATGTTTAATTAACTCTTTTTGTGCTTTAGCTTTTGTATCATCTTTCAGGCCTCATTCAAATGACTGATCCCTGCCTTTTTTCACCTTTTATCTTATCTCTATTCGTCTTGTTTTCATTCCTCACATTTCACGTGACTACCATCCCACAAATTTAATCTTTACGTACTTGATTGCTAAGATGATGGCTCCTAAAACATATTTAGGGAGAGAAGAAATGAGTAACTCAAAGTGCCCTAATGGTATGGTGGCATTTTAGTTTACATGTGAGATTCTAAAATAAATTTGGTATTCGGGCTAAATTTGACAATATTTATTGTCTCCTTTTTAAGAAAGATTTTGATGTATTGGTGAAAAGTCAATGGCGTTGGAGAGCATATAGAGTAGGGTTTTAATTGAGAAAATGTTACCTGACATGGAGGAATGGAAACCAACTGAATATTCAAAAGGTTTCACCTGCGTCGTCATGATTTGTGCTTGATATCAAAATGACGAACCAAGGAACGGTTCTCCAAGCTCTGTTAACACTGTAAAGACTGTTTGAAGTGGCATGGCACGGAGACTCTGAAGTCGTTTCCAGTAGGAACGAATATAACAGGCATTCAGACTGCGTCCGCACGCCGGAATTCATTAAATAACTGCAGAAAAGGTCATTGAAAACACGAGCAAAGCTAACTGGGCTTTTACAAGAGAGATGGGTGTTTGAGTCATCACAATCAAGCTGGCCCTGAATGAGGACCTTCACTACTAATTGTACATGAGGTGTACGGAAAAATTCTGATAGCCAAGGCCAAAGAAAAACGCTTAACGAAGGAAAGGAAGCTCCTGAATAATCTCTACCATTCTGTTTAGTCGTAACAACCTAGTGCTTCTCAGATGTAAAGAACTTTTGGCAGGACCAGTTGCACAAAACCTAGAACAACAGGTTGCTTGCTTATAATCCAGAGGAAGATATACGTGCCATGAAGAGAAAATTGCTAAAAATCAGATTGAATCAAAAGAAATTTTCTTAACTTTATTATCAGAAAGAAGAAAGCTTAGGGACCCTCCCGTACTCTCTTGGGTTGAGACTAGTGAAAAGAAAGGAAAAAAAATTCGATAAAAGTTAAATACAGGATAAGGGATACACTTACCCGGAGGTGGGAGTTGTCAACTCTTTACAAAAAACTAATTAAATTTTGGATAAATATTAAATTGATTTTTGTAAATAATTCTTGTCCGTTTGATTATCAAAATGGTTTTAAAACGATAATTTAACCTGCGATCATTTTACTTCTATAAAACTTAGTTTATACAAAATTGATTAAAAATATTTCATACATTGTTAATTTACACTACTATGTTTTTATAAATCTCACTTCAATTAGTTATATTATTAGCAATATATTTCTTCTAGACTCGCATTTAGTCGTCGTTTTTATAAATTGTCACTTGATTTACATTTAAAAAATATGTATAAATTATATTCTTAGATTATAAAATTAACTATTCCCTCTTTTTTTATAAAAATCAAACCTTTTGCTATCTTAGCCACTCTAGCTACCACTGGTCATTTCTTTTTTTACGATGACACTCGCATTAAATTAAACTGTTTATGCTTTTATTCACTGTTAAACTGTTTCTAATTTAATCTTGAACATTTATATTCACTGTTAAACACTTTTGTAACTTTTTAGGTTACTTGGCGTATCTTTGTCCATAGCTAATTGTCCTAAATCCGGACATGTTGAGGACGCGGACACATCTATCAGGAATGAAGTTTGCGTCATCCCACAGCAGATCCTTAACTTCCTTTGGAGAGTACGTTCCCTCAAACGTCCACTTGTATTTTCCTTTACGCATTCTCTCGACTAGAAGCCGAGGGTTACCGCTAGGGTGTATGCAGACCGGTGTTCCGTACACCTTGAGGGACAGTTCTTCTTCTTCGAAAAAGAAGGCTTGTTCAAAGACTTCTCTTTTCTTGGTAAGGGCGACTCCGTGGAACAATGTAAACTACACAGTTTCCTCTTCTTGCTTCATAGTTTTCACTTCTTGCACATGTTTTCTTTTACACTTCTTCCTTCTTCTAACTCCTCCTCTTGTATGTTTTTCTTTTGCTTCTTTCCTCTTTCTTTTTTTTCTCACTCGGGTTTAACTTGGGGATTTGTCTGTGGTGGCTTCTTCGTCTGCGGACTCTTCTTTTTCCGTTTGGTCTTGTTCTTGTTTTTCTGTTTGAGACATCTCTTCTAGATGGAGAAGGTCAGTGAGTTGAATTTACAGGGGATATTGTGAGGCGGTATTAGGGGCGAGCCATAGCTTCTTGTTAGTCCCGTTGTGCTGCAAGAGGCGGTTCAATTCCTCCGTAAAAGTGCCTGGATTTGCCAGGTTTGCCAGGTGGGCAAAATTGACAATGGCTATTATGTCCCTGCCCTCACATGACATCACCAGCTTTGCCCCCCTGTTCTGCGTAACCGTTGTTTCAGTAAACGCTTTCCCTTTCCCTTCTTTTCCATTTTTGATGGTTTCTTCTTTGCCCGAATCGCTTCCTTGCTGATGGGACACTTGATGGATAGCGTTCTGTGGTACCCTCCGCACTTGATACACTTCAGCTTCTCAGCCACGCACTGTGCGCAGTTGGAGCACGTGAATTCTGTCTCTTTACATCACGCGTCGGGTGCTTCTTTATAGTGTAGCATCTGTAGCAGCAGTCCACGTGAATGTACTCATCTGTTTCGATTTGCTCTAGGGCCACAGGAAGGTTAAAGCCTAGAAAGCCTTGCCTCTTTTCCTGTCAGCCATCTCGATGGTCTCAAAGACAATTTGGACGATGCCCTTGCCAAACTTCTCTATCTTGATGATCTTCGCCCAATTCTGCTGCCTCATCAGCTCTTCCCTGTTATCTTCACAGGAATTATCCAAGAAAAACAAGTCGAGCTCTCTAAGTATTATGGTCCGGCGAACGAGGATGTCCTGTGGTATGGATGCCTCCAGCCCGATCTTCTGGAGCTCCTTCTTGGACTTTTTAAATATGAGCTGCTTCACCACATCCTCTAATGAATGGCAAATGGCAGCGTATCCATTCGGGGTATATATTAGCATCATAATGAGAAGGTGAAGAACTCCGAACAGAAATTCCATCAGCGCAGGTCTTGTAGATTTTGTCCTCCCGTATAACGCGGAGGGTAAACGGTATGTTCAAATTTAAGGTCTAACTCCATAGGGCTTCTCTCAGGTAGCGGGATTCTACCCTTGTTGGGAGATTCTTTTGTTCGTGTAACGAAAGCTTCCCAACACTACAGTGGTTACTGTCTGGAGATAGCGTTTTAGTACTTGGACTTCACTTTTCCTCCTTTCCACGACTAGACTTGTGGACTAGAACGATATTTCTTCTTACTCTTACTCAGGGAGCTTTACTTCTTCCTTACATCATAAAAAAATAAGATAAGTGTAGAAGTCTAAATACCAAGTACATTAGTGCACGCAGAAAAAACCCGAAACAAGCTGCGTGTTCCTCCCGTATTTCAAATTCACCTTTCGCCTCGAATTCCCTCCGCCCCTTTTTCGCACCAAAGAGATGACCACATTTTCGGCTGGCCGCTCAGGAAAATCTCTGCCTGGAAGGACACCTGCTAGCTGACGAAGGTCCAAGTTTTCGCGCCGTCGTAAACCGCGACGTAGAGCAAGGATAGCTCAAAGGTGTGGAGGATTTACTCTGTGTGGCAGCAGATGAAAAGGGCTTTCGTGCAGTTATACGGATTTTATGAGAATTTGGTACTCTCTCTCGATATTTGCTCGTGAGTGAAATAAAAGGGAAAATTCTCTCTGGAGTCAGGCAGAAGATCTTGGACCTACGTTTAGTGTGAAAAGCTAATCTCACAAAATCAAACAGTTCGCCCGTTGTAATAAAGAAACTTCTCAGGGAATTGGTGTGTTGCCGTCACGGTACTTGTATGTGCGGAAATTCTCGCAGACCCCACCTCCCTTCAGAGTCATAGGTTACACAGGACCTCCCTCTGCGGATTACACTAGACGTAGCTAGGTAATCGATTTTTGCTACCCACTCCAGGAGGCGAATAATCAGACAGTCACTTCGAAGAAGAAGTACGATTTGAGTCACAGTTTGTCGCGCCTTTGTGATCCGGCATAGGATTATTATATCACCGGTCTAGGATTACCTTTTCATTCCTTAACCTAGGGCGGCCGGACTAAGTGCGATCATCGTTACCAGAAGAAGATCTTTACCGTTATTCTCAAAATACTTACGAACTCAAAGGCATCGTTAAAGTGAATTATCCACTCTCGTAACTTCACCAGTTTATTCGTTAACTAGAATTCCCATCCCGAGCCCATAACCTTGAGTATTAGAAGTGATTAATTCAATGCTTAATTCAATAATATTATTACATTCATTCTGTCGGGTGCCATTAAGACGCAAGCATCCTAGTGAGTAATCTTCAAGTGTAATCCCCACGACATTATGTAGACTTACTTATTCAGTGCAAAGATTTATTCTATTTATACCTATATATGTTGTTTCATATTTCTAATTCATGTACATTAAAGATTATTTTTGTCTCTTTGTGCTTAACTATTTTGGAAGATCCTTTTGCAATTAATAAGCAATCCACTCGGCTTAAATCTTAATATTACACAAGTCCACCCCTGACTGGCTTTTACTGAGTGAGGACACACTCAGGGAATCATTCACCTACTTTTGTTCAAAAAGGAAGCACCGGGGTTATCCTTATTCACCGGAAGTGGCTACGGTAGGAGTATTGGATACACTTCACCTTCACTTCATCTTGGTGCAGTAATATATTATATGTCCAGGAAGTGGGACTGGGATTACCCACTCACTAAACCTCGACAATAAGATAGCATAAGTTTAGAATGTGGATAGGATAGGGTAGATAGAAAACATTTTGTAAAGTGTGAGTGTGTTGCTGGGATGGTAATGAGTCTTTGATCATAGACGAAGGTGATACTTTGAGTATGATAATAATTTGTGCCAGTTTGCCTGGATAACGCTTTCCTTTTTCTTTCATTTTGTTTTTGGGCGTTTTTTGGTGTTTAATCGGTATTCTTATTCGGTTGGTCTTCTTTAGTTGTGATTACATTTTTGGTACTCTAGTTTTCGTTCTATAATTATTTTGATCTATAGATCGGGTCGATGTTAGTTAACGTTCTTTTCAGGCCTCCGTCGAATCGCTGTTTGTAATGCATTCGACGGATCTCATTTTCCGGTACGATAATGTGGTTCATTTCATTTTGGCGTATAATATTTTATATATTTTCCCACAGTTTCTTTGCTTTATTTTATAGGACTATGTTTAGGGGTTCTATTGCAGTTCTTCTGATCGTATGTGATCCTGTCGTTTTAAATTTGTGATAAATCTTGTGGCTTGGATTGTACTTGTTGGACCTTTTTATTTGTGAGTTGCTTAGTGTGTTTATCGTTATTATTAAGTGGAGGAGCTTGGAGCGAATTAAGGCTAAGTATAATTTTTTTTAGTTTTTACTTGATAGGTTTGAGAATCTGTACAGCGCTGTCAAGGTTATTTTTGCCTCGGTGATTTTTTTGCGGTAGATGGCAGATATACTCAGTTGTTATCAGTTTTAGAACAAGTACACGTCCTTCTGTGGATTATGGATATGACTCTCCATATACTCGTACAGTAGCTGTTTTCATTCTGTTTAAGGGTATCAGTTTGAATTTTATTTTGTTTGTTTTAATCCTGTTTCTTCTTTCGTAGTCATTCATATTTTTTATCTCTCTTGCTGTTCTTTGAGCTAGGTCTCTGTGGTTATTCTTGGCACTGGTGATTATTTGTGTGATGTCATCCGCTAATTGGATGTATATCGCACATTCATGGCTTGAATGCGAAAGGTCCCTGGCGTACACTGTGTACAATGTTGATAAGAGGCCACCTCCCTGGGTGACACCCGCTTGTAGATCGATTGGGTCGCCCGTTTGGCCGTTTAGGTGTAGTACGGCTTTTCTTAAACCAGGTAATTGCATAATGTTTTGCAAAGGCTTATATCTAAATTAAGGCTCCAGATCTTGGCTTTTAGGCCGCATAATCACAACTTGTCGAAGATTTTTTCAAAATTACGGAGTATTATGTCTACCCTGTTGCTCGCGCTGTTTCGGTGGCGATCTTTTCTGTTATAATTGCCAGCACGGTTTCCGTTCCTCCCTTGCTTCTAAACCCGTGTTGGGATGGGTTGTAAGGGTTATATTTGTTAATGTGTTCGATTAACCTTTCATTTATGAGCTTTTCTAAGAAATTAACAAGAAATTTCAATACCAAGATCGGACGGTAGCTTCCGACTTGATGTTTCGGTTTGCCCGGCTTCGGTAGGAAAATCATCTTTACAGCTTTGAATGCTTGGGGAAAGTACTTATTATTAAGACAAGTATTGATGATCTTTACTACCGATTCATGTAAATTTTCCAGGGGGATAGTTAGGTGTGCTTTCCTTATGCCGCTTTGAACTGTTGCCTTTTGTTTGAAAGATTTAATGGCTGTTAGGTATTGAACCATTGTAAAGGGCATTCCTTCCACTAAGGGGTTGCCTCCTTCCTCGTCGATGTGTCTCTACGGTGCAGCGCGTTCTAGGTGCGCTTCTAGGGTTCATAATATTTCATATTCGTGTTCTATATCGTATTCTTGATTCTCCTATGGTGATAGAGAGAATTTTTTTTTTTAATGTGCTTGGAAGTGTTCCTGGAGCTCTTTGTATTTTTGCACTTCCTGGTTCTTTATTTTCAACTATATTTTCTCGTTTGCCTGTGATCCTCGTAGTTTCCTGAATTCTTTCCAGAATTTCTTCGGATATTTTTCTTTATCCATTTTTCCTATTATGTTGTTCCACTCAAGGTTTGAATTTTCTTTATTAAGTGTACGTATCCGCCTTCTGATTACAGTTATTCTTCGGTACCTTTCCATTGTATATCCCAATTATATATTTCATTTGTTAGATTATAAGATTCCTTCATTTTTTCTCGTATCTCTTCGTTCCATCTAGCTGCAGGTAGGGTTCCGTGCTCTATTTTTTTTTGGGGGGAGGAGTTTATTTTGTCCGCCTCACTGATTTTTTAGTGATTAGTTTCCATTGGTTTTCAGTTTCATCTATTCCTTGGTTGTTTAGGGATCCAATTTCTATTGTACCTAAGTAGTGTTTGTATCCAGTCCAGTTTGTTCTGCTAGTTGCTTTCCTGCGTTGTATATTAATTTGGATTGGCCAAGTTGAGATGCTGGTAATCATGCCTTGATTGTCGGAGGAAGTTGAGGACCCTGATTCTGTGAGGGGATTTAGGTTTAACTTTGGTTCGTAATTATGATGTCTGGAGTAGTGAAGCACGAGCTATTAAAAACGTCGGAAAGTCTAGTCCTTCTCTCTTTTCTAGTTCTCTTTGTATTAGAAACTGGATGTTTTTTCCGGTTCTGTTTGTTTGATTTGTGTATTTTGCCTCCCTGAATCTTGCATTGAGGTATCCAGCTAGTATGGTTGAGGCCTCTCGACGGATGAGTTTTAGGAAATTTGGAATTGGAAGGTACGAGCGTCTTGAGGGTTGGTATGCTCCGGCTATGAACAGATCCCTTTTTGTTATTTATATTTTTAAGGCTAGATAGGACTCTTCTAGTTTGTTTATCTCAGGGAAGTGAATTCCAGGTTTAATGCCAATTGCTACACCGTCGTGACTTCTCTGGGTGTAGTTAGTGCTAATGAATGTATAGCTTGGGATTTTTATGGACTCCATCTCTGTTTTAATTTCGCCTTCAGTTAGGATAATTACATCTGAATCTTTCTTTCGTATTATATTTAAGTAGGCCAGTCGGTACCTGGCTGGTATGCTGGTACATGTCCTTGATGATTTATTTATTTATGGTATCTTCATGTCTGTTTTTTTCTGAACGGCCTGGGAACTGAGTGCATCCATTACGTTTCCTTTTGAATTCTTTATTTAAGACGTTTTAACAAGATTCTGGGGCGATATGTATCCATTCCCTGCTTTAGCGCGTTGTGAACTTCAGTTTCGTTGGCATCTGATTCATATTCCCATCGGTAATTCTCTTTGACGAAAACCTTCAAGGATTTTATTTTTGTTTGTATTGTTTGGGTATTGGGTTAGAATCGGATCCATACATTTTTATATTAAGATCATAAGTAATCACTTTTGGTTTTTCTTTTGCATTTTCAGGAATCTGCTTCGTGGTTTCCTTGTAGGTGGTTTATTCGACAAGAGTCGGTGCCAATTTCAGTTCTCTCTTCTTCTTGGTTTTTATTTTCGGTATTCTCTTTTGGAGTCATATTTATGAGAAAAAGTTCACTCGACAGTGGGTTCTCCGGAAACCACATTTTTTTAAGCCCCATTTTTCTCAAACAAGTTGTTTATCTCAATTGCATACGAGCTTGGTTTCGCCATATTGATAAAGTCGGCGTGCATTATGCAAAGAATTATATCTGGTCTTATGTTTTTCTCGATGTTCAACGTTGTGGTCTGTGTGGCGGGTGTTATGGCGTTTTCATTTGCAGTTGTTGCGACGTAAGGAGTATTTTTTCTTCTTTCTTTTTCCCTGTTTATTTTCACTTTTTCCTCCTTATAAGTTGTTTCCTTATTGGGCATGTCATAGATAGTGTTCTATGACCATTTCCGCAATTCAAGCACTTCTTTTCTCTGCTCCTGCATTCGTTCCATCTGTGTTCATCGCTTGCGCATTCAGAGCATGCTTTCCCTTTGTAGCTGCATTTTTTAGTTGGATATTGATCGAGGGCGTAACATGTGAAGCATAGTTGCGTGGAGACATATGTTTCCCTTTTGATTTGATCTGGGGAGAATTTGGTATAGAAGGCGAGCAGTGATTGTTCTGATGCTTTTTAGGCTATTTCTGTTGATCTAAAAATTACTTTGAAGCGTAGCTATGGTTTTCTTCATTCTGTTTTTTTAAATTTTGCCCATTCTTGTTATTTTTCAAATTTCTTCCTTAATTTCTTTTACCGTGTATTCACCGACCCAAGGGTGTAGGCTCCTGCAAATTACTGATCTTTAGGGCTCTACGCCAGGTGTATTTGGAGGTACGAGATTGATCTTTTCCATTTTATGCTGCACCCTCGCTCAAAAGGAGATCTAGATCTTTTTTTGTGTCGTATAGCGCCACATATCCGCTGTGCTGTTCCCTAAGTCTTAGGAGTATAACTCCAATATTCTTAAACGTGGTCAGTGTAACTGCCTTGGTGAAAATGAGGGATGAATGAGATGATGGACCCCCGGGAGGCCCTTCAGAATGGTGACTCATGGCAAAATTGATGCTGGATGGTGATCGAATCAACTATCGACCACTAGGGTTCCACCCCTCGTAGGGTTTGGTTATCGAGGCTGCTTCCGTTGTACATAGAGACGGTTGTATGTTCCTCTTTGGTCCTGACTGGGCCTCTGGGGATAGAGGTAACTCTTTCCCAGCCATTTCAGTATCACCTCTTTTCTAGGGTACCTATGACATAAGGTTCCACAGTGCGCTAGTCCACAAACCTGCCTCCCCAACCGCCTCAAATTATGCCTTGTCACATAATGGAAATAGTTCGAACTAAGTTCTGATTGGCAGTACACACGATTAGGCATTAGAAGCCCAGGAACGGAGGCGGTGATAAGTTTATGCCGCCATGAAATTAATTATGGCGGCCTAGAAGAAATACTCTCTCTCTTGAGTCCAGGTAGGGAAAATAATAATTGCATTTGAGAGAGGTATGGCTTGATACAGCTCTACTTGTGAAGAATAGCAGTATAATTCACTGATCTTTGAATTTTTCTCTTCTCTCAAAGTTAAGCGATGAAAAAAAGTGAAAGTAGAGTAAGCTAAGTCTTTCGGGTGCGAAAGCTTAATATCTCTGCGACCGAGCGGTCCGGGAGTGTGCAATCCATAAAAAGAAAACAGTCTTTATAGGATATTTATTCCTCATCGCTTGAACGCAATGTCAAAGGAAACGAGCCAATTCGTTGAGTGCAATTTTTAGAACAACATTAATGTTCGATTCCAGCTCGTAGACTGGGTGTTGATGGCTGGCTTTCCTGCGTTTATGAAGGGGGCTTCTAAGATGTTCAGCCTAGCTTTATTTCCCTTATCTCTTTTAATTATGTTGCTTTCAACCAGAATATCTCTAGTTAGGTTGATGTTATGTGTGATTATTTGGCCCTCCGCACTGCGAATGCATGGTTAAATGCCTCGAAAGGGTGGAGATTGTGATGCTAACATATTTTGAGTTATTATGAAGCTTGCAGTCTTCATAGGGGCAGTTAAACTCGTAAAGTATCTTGGTTAACTTTAGATTTGAGGAGTTTTGGCAGCTGTTGTTTTTTATAAGGAGATTTTTAACTTTTGTCGTTTTATAGGATATAAAAAGTTTTATAGTATATACAAAGTTGAATTTCATCTATTTGATTTTTAACCTTGAGGTTGGCATGATAATAACTACCCTTTCGAGGCATTTAATCATGCATCTACAAAACAGAGGGCCCAAAAATCCTATTGTAAGCGCACATAACATGAAGCTAACTATAGATATTCTGGTTCAAAACACCAGAATAAAAAGAAAATGGGGAAATAAAGCTAGGCTGAACATCTTCGAAACCATCTTAAATAACGAAGAAAAGCCATCCCTCAACACCCTGGATACGAGCTAGAATTGAACATTAAAGTTATTTAAAAAATTCCACTCACCGAATTGGCTCGTTTCCCTTGACATTACGTTCAAGCGAGGAGGAATAAATATCCACTAAAACCGTTTTCTTTTCATTCAACTGCTTTCTACGCTTGTGAAGAATTCGACTCTCGTGAATCTTGAAAAATCGATAAAAGAGGATACGATAAAGTAATAACTTGTATTTTAATTCACAAACTACGAATAACTATTACTTACTTACAATAGAATATTGATATCAATGAGAATACAAAGTCAAAACCTTAGTAACTAAAGAGTGCTGAAACGATATTGCCAAATACTGTTAAAAAATTAAACTGTGTCAAAGTTAATTAATATTGCATAAATAACCCGTTGTTTGTCAAAAACTGAACGCTCTCTTACGTGTGAAGAATTTAAATTAACAATAACAAACAGTGTTCGCCTAGTACCCTTATGTAAAAGATGAGAATAATAGACATCAGAGATGGGAGAGAGAGAGACAAGTAGAACGGAAAACTGCCGTGATCGGCTTCTTTTTGAGGTAATTTCCCTTTGATAAGACGCCCTATAGCAAGCCTTAGTGTAACAATGAGAGATTCCGCGGGATGGCCTTAGGGTTTAAGTTTACTTACGGCTCATCTATATAGGTTAAGTAAAATCCACTTCCGGTGCGCGGATAAAATTCACTTACAGCCCGTATAAACACTTAAGCGTTGGCCTTAGTAAGATTAGTATTTTCCCTTAACCCTAAGAACCAGAGGACGAAGAAATTAAATAAGAAGAAACAAGAACTAGGAACCAGGTAACTCCCACACTGCTGTATTCGACTTAGATTCTCCGCAGCGAAATGCTTCCTGGATCCATCCTTTCGAAGCAAGCAGTGGTTTTAGGAGGACAGGTTGTTTTCTTCATCATAACTCAAAGAAGACCGAGTAGTAATCGGCCAAGTGCAAGCCCAACCGTGCCGTTGAAAAGCAATGGAGCTCGACACTCGCACCTTCCCCCCCTCAAGCCTTTCTCTCGGATACAAAAATCTTCGGGCGGCAGACAGATCCCCCCGGAGTCGTAGATTCCCTTTTGTGTGTACGTTATCACGGCTGCCGCCTGAAGCTGACGTGTGTAAAGGTTTTGCGCATTTAGTTCTTTCGTATTTCTATGTTGTATCCATTATTTTATTTTTGTTTGTACAGTTGTAAAGATTATTTTGTTTCATCCAGTTTGATATCCAGAACCTCCTAGTTAGTTGATTTAATTCGGACAAGGAAAATAGTCACTCTTAATCGATTTAGGGCAACCCACATTTAAAATGCATTATTCAGGGCAAAGCTAATCGCAGAGTATCCTGCAGGCTTGCCACGTTCCCTTCCTAGTCAAAGGAAGCAAGCGGAGGTCACTAAATCTAACTTGACTTACAAGACCTTAAATACAGCTAAATTTAAAATAAGTGCACCTAATACAGTAAAAAGTGTAAAAATACGCTGGGATAAGTTTATTAATACTTCTTAAGTGATTAATCTATCACCCCTGGTACCCTTAAAACAACAAGGTGAGAACAGGTGTTTATCTCGAATTTGCATTAAAAAACAATTTACCATCCGTGATACATGTGTAATTACTTAATATAATTCACTCACACCAATCCCTTACAAACCCCAGTGACCCATTCTCATCGATAATAAAAGCAAAAATAACTTCGTAAAGTGCCTCAAAGTAGATTGATGCTCTTGTGTTTGTGCTTAGTGAAAATACGAAAATAAACTATAACAAAAAGAATTGGACCAACAAAATGAATTGCACTCTCTCAAATCCCACAGAAGAAAGGTATGTGGACAAGGATATTAAATAATCCTTTTTTCTTACTACACCTCTCTTACTTCATCCCCTCTATCCACCAAGGTCTATCGTTAAATTCTATTTAAAATTCAGGCAACACCATAACTGCCTTCCACCGTTAAAGAGCGTAAATAATAATATCTTCCTCCCCAATCACTACTAAATAGTATTGATACTATGGTATCCCCCTCCATACACTGAAAAACTCTAACAAAATGAGATCAAATACAGGGAACCCTCTCAAAGCCCTAACCAGAAAAAAACCTGACGGAGGGAAAGTATTTTCCAGCTACAAGATGGACACCGGAAATGATTGCCATTCAGGAGGAATATGGAGACTTAGTAGACGCAATCAACATATGGGGGCCCAACAGGGACCTCCACCAGATTATGCGTAAAACTAAAGAACACCTCCACCAGCTGATCATACAATAACCGACAGATATTTTAGACCGACTCATCAATGCACTCGATAAGGAAATGGACCTCAGGACGTTCTGGAAAAATGTAAAAAGGGACCGAGGAAAGCCGGCAACCCTAAAACGAACATCAAGAATCTTCAAGGCGAACAAATTACTGAGCCAGAATAGATAGAAGTCGAATTCAAGGAACATGGTCCAACATATTTAAAATTCCCTCTGAATCGGAAGAAAAATTCAGACATAGAGTTCGGCAACGAGATAATAGATCAGCTGAGCGCGGAAATTGAGCCGACATACCCGTTCAATAAGGCATCGGTGGAAAGACCCATGGTGGGCTTCGGAAAAAAGATCTCCATATAGGAGTTAAACTAAACACTTAAAACCTTACGGTTACAAACACAGTGAATGAACAAGTGTACAAGGAATTGCAGTAACAGCATGCTTTGGTAGATCACAAGCCTCAGAAATCTAACCTACAAATATCAGGAAAGATAGCAACTCCTGCCACATCACTAGATCAGTAAAGATCTTCCTAGATGACCCATCCTTCCGTATTATAAAAGGACCTGAACAAAGTCAGAAATTTTATCACAATTAATAAGTTTGAAAGAGACTCGGAGAGAGGTCTAAAACGAGGACTCCCAAAACAGTTCAAGAACTATAGGAAATTCTTTAAGATGAATGGAGCAAGATTAATGCGCACCAGTGTAAACAGTTGGTTCGTTTCTGCGGCAGATCTCAAACATTTATCGAGAATAAAGGCCTCAACACTACATAAATACTAGATAATTACTTATATGTACTTGTATAGATCTTTTCTCCTCATAATATAATTGTTTATGATAACAGCAATTTGTTTATAATGTTTTTCAGATAATTTTGGAAATCAGTTTATATATTGTAAATTTATTATCTGATGATAGCTTTCTTGTTTGTTATACAAAATTACATAGCTTTAACCCTTTAGAATATCGTATCGTACACTAATTTTTAAGGACTTTGAATTTCTCTGCCAATACTAATGAAAAATGAGATAGAAATACATGCGTTCCAATCTAATTGAGCAGTACTGTATGTCGTAAACACATTCTACTAAAACTTTAGAAGTGATCCGAAACATTAAAAATAATGTAAATGAAATATATCGGCGTAGTTGTTATCAATCTCAGGAATGAAAAAGTTCATTTTCAGGAAGGATTAATATGAGATGAAATAAGAACGAACTACCAAGTTTAGCAATCAGGTTCAGGATTTTATGAATGATATTAATTAAGGATCTGAAAAGTGTTCAAATATGAGTTCAATATAAGTAGGATCAAACTAATGGGGCTTATCTACCTTGAATTGAAGAACTCTACGTAAAACACATATTCCCATAATATCAAGGGTTCATTAAATACTGAGGTCTCTATAAACATGAAATACAATATATAGAATGTGAGGAAAATGATCGTTGCGCACTACCTCTTTGACTTAGAAATTTAATTGCTAATATCCGCAGTGAATTAATAATAATTCTATATCAATAAAGCTAATATCCTTATGCCTCAAACATCGCAGCATACAATAGACTAATTAAAGAAATGCCAAGTAATGCTTGTCAGCCACCAAACATTTGTTTATTTGCAGCGCAGGTGCTTTAGTTGCTCGGACAAGCGAGGAGGGTAAAGAATTCATCCACCTTTTCAACCAAAAGGACAAAAACTTTCTTGAAATAATAACTATTTTAATCGCTTGAGCTAACTCATTATCTCTCTTTTTAGCCCGCTCACCCAAATAAACACTTACAGATACCTAAATGCATCCCTAGATAAGATTTTTGTTCGCCTTCATTTAAGATATCTAGTTCAATTCTGGCCAACACATTTGCGAAAGGGATTTCTAAGGCTACAAAGGCTCATCTTTGAGGATTGTATCAAAGAGTCCATAAATAGACCTACACATCGAAAACCATCATTCTTTACTCTGAAGTAATGCTACTACTACCGGGTGTCGTAGAATTCTCCCGCCTTTTTGTTCTATTCTAAGAGTGCTAAAAGTGTCTAATATATATTGATATCTGAATATCTTAACGAACAGATCCATTCCGAAACACGTAAGGATATCGAGAGAAACGCAAAATAATCCCAAAATAAACTTATATTTTAACTTTAACCATAGAATACACAATATCAAAATATTCATTACAGCAATACTCTGAATATTATCCTAAACAAGAATTAATTAAATTAGTTTACCCACAAAAATTAGTTAATTTCTCTACACACAACAATAATATAAGAATTAGGCGTACGGACTCATGTGGAGTTTGAAGGCCTTAGAAATGTTATTGACTCACGATGCGTGCCGTCTTTCCAGATGTAGATTGGCGAAATTACACGGTCGTTTTAGCGAGGGTAGCAGCTGGGGAGTCCACACGGTCTTCCGGGAGGGGGCGGGGATCTTCAGGACGAGAACAATTTCGGTGCTTTATGAAACACCTGGGAAGTCGTGGTCTCTCTGGTGAGAGTGAGTCGAACTTGGTTCTTAAATCCAGTTAACTTGGAGTGCGGTGTGACCACTGAGTAACGAGCTCGAGGGGGAGCTTTTCTCCTGCGTTACCTATTTCCTTATGGACGAGGACTGAACTCGGGGAGGGTGTTCTTCACGGGCGAGGATAACGGAGGGGGATTTCTCTGGTTAGAATAGGTTGAACCTGGTTCCTCACCAAGTTAACTTAAGAGTTCGGTGTGGCCACCGAATAACGGGCTTAAGGGGGGGAGCCTTTTCCTTCTTTTTTTCTTAATTCCTTAAGGACGAGGAATACCCCTGGTGTTTAAGGTGCACCAGGATATGAGAAGTGTCTCTGGCGAGAGTAAGTTGAACTTACCAAAGTTAACTTATCGCTGGTTTGATAACCAGGGACTTAGCTCGAGGATGAGCTACTTCTTAGCCACTTAGGTTAGGTAGCCCTGCCTCTCTTGCAGGGTACTTCTTGGTCTGGCCACCCAAGTAAACTACCTCTCCAGTCTCGTTAGCTCGGTTGTGATCCGAGGACTTCGTCACCTAAAGACTGACGTATACTACCCCGATTTTTCTCAGAGTTCCTCATTTATACCTCGTCACCCCACTGGGGGAGTTGTAAGGGGGGGGAGGGGCTTGAGGATGGCCCCAGGAGAGTTATTTTTCTAACGGTTTTTCCCACGAAGTTAAACATCGGCTCCTTGTTAGCCTTTGAGATTGGGAGAAACACGTCTCCAATTTCTTATTTGACGTGAAACTGAATCTCACTCTCCTGGGGGAGATCTTACATTTTGACCTATAGGGTCTTTCATGGCACTGAATTGTGCCACACTTCGGTTACGCTTTTGACTCACCAATGCCTGGGGCGGATCTCTTTGCGGTAACCGCCTTGAGACTGCCCCGCGAGTGAACGGGGGGAGGGGGGGAGTGACTATTTCCCTACACCGGGAATAAAAGATTATATAAAATGATTCGGTGGAAGAAATCGATCTCCCTATTGATAAAAAATGAACGGTAAAGAGCAGAGCTAAGGCGAATAATTAATTCCTGTTTGGCTTTTACCAAGGAAAAGAAACTAAAACTAAATCATTCCATGCCACTCTAGAGATGTATAAGCAATTGATTTAATTTGTGCATATCTTGAGTTGCAGGGGTGTTGCAAAGCTTTTCTATACCAACTCGTCAAACATTTAAATGGTATTTCCTTAATAATAACACTGGTCTGCGTCAAAAATGTACCTTAGGTTTTCTATAGTGTTTCTTAATAAAATTGACCTCCTAAATCCGAATCTGTCCTCCGTTTTTCTCTATCACCTCCAGTTTTTTGCGATACAGGGGGTGATAACAATTTTATAGTTTATACATCTCCTATATTACATCAAATTTCAATAGTTTTTGCACTGCTCTATTCGCAGTAAATTTTGTGTACATTTTAATTAATTATGCAAATAGGTTTATATTTTGCAGGTTAAAAATTGCTTAGCATTATAATAATAAGAATAATAATAATTGTGGTTGAGTTAAAAATCAACAGAAAATGTAAGAATAGCTCCGACAGATTTTGCTATGTTTGCGGCAAAGTGAATTTTTCCGAGCAGCAAAGTACAATCCCTCCTGTAATTAAATCTTTGTATCATGCATATTTTGGAGTAAGGCTAAGAGATCAAGATAAAAGTTTTGCACCACATATCTGCTGCAAGGGATAATACAAAAGTTTAAGACGCTAGAGTCAGGGCAAGCAGAAGTCCCTCTCTTTTGGTGTTCCCATGTTGTAGAGAGATGGCAAGGACCACACTACGGACTGCTATTTTGGCATGACAAATCTTAAAGGTGAGCATTGTATCAAGTATTTAAGCTTTCTGTATTATACTGGCTCCTGAAAATTTCATTATTATGCAAAGACTTAGCATAAAATTAAAAACTAACATAGTTCACTTCAGCATGAACATATCCTTTACTAAACATTTATGTACTATCTGCAACTCCAAATCAATTCCTTTATGTAATATGCAATTATATTTTCCACAGGTATAAATAAGAAGAAAAAACATAAAGTGGCATATCCGGATGTTCCTTCTGCCATCAAACCCCTGCCCCATGGCCCAGGAATTCCTATACATTCTCCCCCTGAACATATAGAGGTACATGAAGAGATTAATATGAAAATTGACCAAGATTATGACACATCTGAGTCTTATTAGGTTTCCACACATAATATGGTCGCAAGACCATTCACTCAAGTTCAGTTAAATGACCTGACCAGGGATCTGGGGGTTTCAAAGGCGAATACACAACTTCTTGGCTCTCGACTTCGTGAAAGTAATCTTCTCGCTTAAGAAACAACATTTAGGGGGGTACAGAAATAGAGAACAAGAGTTTCAAAGCTATTTTTTACAGCATTCTTCCAGCCCCTAATTATACTGCGCCAATATTAAAGGACTTGTTGAGGCCCTTGGAATTCCCTACAACCCATTAGAATGGAGACTGTTCATAGATTCCTCCAGTGGAAGTTTAAAAGCTGTGTTACTGAATATTGGTAACAAGATAGCTTCCGTTCCTATAGGCCATTCAATTCAACTTACTGAAAGTTATGAAAATATGAAAAAATTGCTGGATGCAATAAATTACTTTAGCTATAAGTGGAGGATATGTGGTGACTTAAAGGTAAGATCATTTTACACTTGGCATTTCTAAGCTCTTTGATAATGACATTTTCATTTGTAATTGTTAATACTTGTATACGCCTTTTGGTCAACTTACATTTTACACGAATGCAAATCTGGAAATCATGAGTCATTTTTTAGTTATATTTTTTGTTGAAGTGTGTCCCTATAGGTTAATGCATCCTAAAGGGGTAATGGGGAACTTATCCTAATCGAGAAAGTACACAACAAAACTGAATAAACTCAAAATAAGATGTACATATATCCAATTAGTTCCAATACGATGATTTAATGCATCGGCATGCAGGATTTTTCAGTACATATTCATATTCTTATTGTTTTAAGAAATATTACTTTGAATTTGTTTTTAGAAATATTACTCTGAATTTACATACCGTGCTAAATTTTTTTCAGGTAGTGTCTCTTACGCTTGAAACGCAAACAGGCTACACGAAGCATCCCTGTTTCCTATGTTTATGGGACAGTCGTGCAGATAGTATGCACTATGAGAAGAAGGTTTGGCCTCCACGAGAAGCATTTAGAATTAGATCAAACAATGTGATAGCTGAACCTTTAGTGCCTCCTCAAAAAATACTCCTCCCTCCACTGCATATAAAGCTTGACATAATGAAAAATTATGTCAAAACTCTTAATAAAGTAGGCCAAGCTTTTAATTTCCTCTTCAAAAATTTCCACAAATCAGTGACGCTAAGCTCCATGGGGGAATTCTTGATGGACTTCAAATCAGGAACTTGATCAGCAATTTGATGCATCAATGAAGGACATAGAAAAAGATGCCTGGAAAGCTTTCAAAGCTCTAGTTAACAATTTTCTAGGCAATAAAAGGAGCCTAGAAGAATATGTTGCCCTGGTCAATCAGCTCTTAACAAGTCTCAAACATTTGGGAGCTCGAATGTCTATAAAGATACACTTTTTACAGTCCCATCTGGATTATTTTCCCGACAACTGCGGGGATTAAAGTAAAGAACAAGGGCAAAGATTCCACCAGGACATAAAAACAATGGAATCCAAGTACCAGTGTAAATGTAACGGAATCATGCTTGCTGACTACTGTTGGTGTTTGAAGCGTGATGCACCAGATGACAGGCACAAACGAAAATCGTCAAGGGCGTCTGTTCTTCGAAATTATAATTATTTTCTTTATTATGTTGCATTCTTTTATTTTTTGTTTATTAAAAGGATTATAGTTTACATACGTGTATTCCTGTTTATATGATATAACAGTAATAATGCATTATTAGATAGAGAAAGTTTTTTTTTTTTAAAATTCAGAAAAAATGAGGTAATCTCAATGAAAATGGTGTATGCTGTACTGAGAAAATCTGACCTGATTGAACAAATATACGTTCATTTTTGAGCTCAGGAGGTTGGATTCATTAAGAAACCACAAAAAAAATTTTCAAACGCAGGCCTGTGTAATTAATCGTAGCTACCTGAGACGAATAGAGAACCAATATGTTAATAACTTCAAGAGACTGAATACTAATTCACCGAACTAATATTTCCTTGTTGTAACGAACTCCTATCGTTTTGCAACTGGAATCGGGTGCGCACTCTCGCGTGGTACTCGTCTTTGCAAGCTACTCGCCCAACAGTTTTGATCCATTTATCCCCGTTCGGAAATTAGAGGCGGGAGATATATCCCCGTTTCCTATTGACTCTGGTTTGCAGAGGGAAGGGTAACTAGCTACTAGGTTCCCACCCTTTACCCGTCTTACTGCTAAATTTTCTCTTTTCTTTTCTATAGTTTTACCTTAAAGTCCCGTGGCGACCCACACCGCGAAACCGAAAATAAGGTGATCTGGCTTACTGAGCCGGTTCTAACGGCAGCCCCATGCACCTGCTTAAGTTCAGAAACTGGGGTTGACGTTTAGCTATTGCATACCCATTCAAATATCTAAATAGCACTTTTATTAGCTTCGTATTAACGATAAAAAGGAATAATTACTTTAATCTTGGACTTTTTGGTTTGGATTGCAGTTAATCCTTCTCCAAGACGACCACCTTCCACGAAACTCATCCTGGTGCTTCCGTGCAAGCAATAAAATAGAACTATCTAGAGATAGGATTATCTTTGTGATTTCGACGAATAAACTCTTGTTTTCTTTTTGTTTTTTTGAGCGAATAACTTTGTCTTTTACATTTGGGAACGTTAGCAAGAGACTGAAAAGATTTGAAAAAGATGAACCAGAAAAAGGAGCACCAAATATTCAATGTGCATTGGGGTTGGGAGGGCGTTCCACTCCTCCATTTTTAATTTGTAGCAGTGGCATTAATCACGCTTAGTACCCCCATCGCCATGCGGGTTGTGTCCTTGTTTATGGCAAGGGAAGATATCCTAAATTTGTTTTAAGTGGTGTTTTTTGGATAATTGACCTCAATGAATGATTTTCCGTATCCATGTATATGGCCAAAATGTAACTAATGCTAACAACAATAATATTGATAATTCAATCAGTCAGAAATTATATTTCAGTTTGTTCTAAAATAAAGCGTAATTAATTTATATGAAAATCAGTTAGTACCTTAATTTTAGAATGACCAATATCAATTATCGTAAACATAGGTTATACATCGATTTATCACGTCAAAATAGATTACTAAATGATATTAAATGTAAAAGTTCTGGATATATGTTTGTCGAGAGTAATTAAATCTAAAACGCTTTGAAATTCATTTTTAGATGGTATTTAGGGCTCTCGAATTTTTCATTTTCTAATTCATAAATTTATGGTCCCCTTTATAGTTTGTTTTTTTAACTTTCATTTTAATTTACCGTTCCAGCAATACAGAGTAATAAACCACGTTTTAGCACTTTAATTTCTTGGTATATTCTATTGAGTCAGGTTCTAAGGGCCAATTATGATCCTCTTACGTAAGCAACAAGTCATGCAGAATTATTTCGTTCATGATGGATAATTTGAAGGTTATGCTTAATGAGAAATATTTGGTCAAAGGAGAGAATGAATAACTGACTTAGCAAAGAAAGAAGTGGGGTAAATATGTAGGTTATAGAGATAATTATATTGAATGAGGATAGGAGTAGGAGAATAGTTTGAAGATGACCTGGACTTTCTACTTATCATGTTTCTAGATGAGGAAAGTTAGAGAAATAAGAAAGAGCGCTATTACATATATAGATGGTGTGAATTATTTAATGGAGAAAATTAGAATAGAATAGTGTATTAAATACCCTAAAGTATATGTGCTGTAGTGTGTTTAAATTTGAACATAATCTACAAGAGGTATCTATGAATTCTTTTACCTTAATTACGATTCCACTTCGTCACATTCTTTCTTAAAACCTGGCCAAAATAATAATCAAGCTATTGCGCAAATACATCATTTTGTTTCATTCGATAACACTCCTAAAATACGATGAATAAATTTGCATTTCGTCACATCGAAAAATAGGAAAAGAAAAACAATCCGAACACTTTATTAAAAAACTAAAGCATAAAATATTTAAATTGATTGAAAACAAATAATATATCTAAAACAGCCACCTCTCATCAAACATTGGATGATGATCGCAAATTATGCGCAGCACGACTCAACAGGAGTGAAAAAAGTGTATGTGTAGAGGAGGCAGAAATTAAACCGTGTTATGAGTTGAGAGGAACAAAGAGTAGGTAGAACCTGTGCACGATGGAGAAAAAACGAGAAAAAAAGGAGATTTGAGATTCGGCGAGGCTCTTGTAGCGAAAGGAAACGGTAAAAGATATATGAGGAACCTAATGGGGTAAACGATCTAGTCACGAGTGATTTATTCAATTTCTTAAAAAGAAATATGCAAAGGAAATGAGAACAGAAGATGAAAGCAGCGAGAAAATGGACGTTTTTGTTTTATGAAGAGAATTTGCAAGAAATATTACAGTATACTAATGCGCACCAAGGCTTTATCTAAGTTACCGATCAAGCCAATTTTATGTGTCTTAAGGAACAGCTCCCGTATGTTTAAAAGATATAGCTCAGTACAAAATAATAACACATTAATGCACATTTTAATACAATATATAGGAATTGAAATGCATTAATATAGTATGTAAACTAGACGTAAAGCAATCGAAAGGGAGAAATTTGGGTTCTTTAGGAGTTTTTATTGCCACACTATGAGTTAGCAAAATTTACCGAGATAAATTGTATCTTTCAACATAACATTAAGTTTCATTTAGCCATCTTATTCACTTCAACTCTTTGCTTCCCCAAATTGAGTTCTACCCAAATTAAAATAAACAATTGGTCTCCCTAAATTATCGACACATATGAAGGCAATGTTAATATATAACATTTCCAAAGTGATATCCACCATTTATGATACAAAGCTGGATGTGCCATGTGAGATTCACCCAATGAATCCGATGCAATAACCTGTGGTTCATCGGGTGAATCTCGCAACCCTAATCAACTCTAGTATTTCGCCTTTCATTTTGTAATTTGCTTCAAATTAAAATCAATCTGCTACTTATTTATGTTCCCACTTAAAATGTATCTTTATAAAATAAATGTAGGAAACTCCTCTGCCCATCTAAAATGTGACTTTTGCACTAATGATGTTCGGAACATCATTAGTGTTCAAGTCACATTTTCATTTTCCCTTACCTTACCACTTTCTCTACTGACTTTTATAATCTGTCAGAGGCCAGAAGCCTAGTGTTCAAAGTGGCGTGATGGTGAGTGAGGCCGCATTTGAAAAAGCTCGAGGTGTCTTAAACACTTCTAAACAAAATGCGCTATGTGCACAGGTAGATATTAAATGAAGGCAGTCAGTTAAAGGCATTTAAATAATTACATAAAGAATTATGGGGCTTCGCTGGGTTAATGACCTTGCTATACCCTAGCTTCGGCTGAATTAACACCTCTGGTTTTCATGTTTGAACTTGGTGATTTTACTGATTAAACTGTTATCCAGATCATTTTGGTAAACAATGCACAAACGTGGGCCGAGGTAAAAATCCTTGTGGCAATCCACTAATAATTAGGGCCAGTCTGAATATTCCAGATTTGCAAAAATAAACCCACTGTGAACGATTTGTGAGAAAGTTATTTATCCAATTAAGTATTTCACAAATTATCACATGCGAGTAAACGTTTCCTAAGAGCCTCTTATTTATAAATTTATGAAAGGTTTTTGAAAGTCCAAGTAAACAATATCCACTGCCATGAGATAATTGCAGATAGAACTGATTTGAGAAAAGAATTCCAATGACTTAATTATACGCGAGCGTCTTCTCTGAAATTCAAGTTTTCTGGCTTTAATTAGATAACATGACTCGAGACTACTCTTCTATATCTACCTCAATTTTTGATCATATAAATTCACAAATAATTGAATTTCAAATTCGACGAATGATACGCGGATCACTTTTTTAATTGTGTTTTTTTAAGATTGTAGTAATTAAATGAAGCTTCAAAGCTAATAAAATCATACAAATCAATTTTAACAATTCTTTATTCAACCTCCTTGGTATTTAAAAATCTATAATTCTATAGTCAATCGATAAATCTAAATAATTTAATTGGCTAAATCTAAGGTAATGGTATAAAAATATATACCAATCCCTCCCAAATTCTAGGCCGTGGCGGCCTTCAAATAATGTATCACAATAAAAAAGTTGATTGTATTGATTGGCAATAAAAAAGTCTCTCGTTCAACCATAACCTACCTGTAACTTACTTCTATATTTAAAAGTTTTTCTTAAAAGAAAGAGTACTATAAAATTAATATAATCGAAATATTCAGTAAACAGAATTGAAATACTAAGATATTTAGCCTGACTTATATTACTTTTAAAGGGTAACAAAAATATTGTCATTAGTTTAAGCTTAATAAAGACTTATGCTCATTGCCTTTCTCTTGTAAAAAGGCCCTAATTGGTTGGTGAAAATGAGTATGTGAAAGGCCTGTGTGAGGAGATAGATATTGTCGTTAGCTCTTTGCAGGGGGGAAACTAGATATTCATAGTGGTCAGGTATACAAAAGTAGAGTGTTGGGTAGGGATAGGAAAGAGATGCAGAGGAGATAGAGCGGAAGGTAAACAGGTAAAAAGTGATGTTTCAGAGATAGGAAGGCTGAGTTATCTTTATACTAATGCTTGTAGTCTTAAAAATAAGAAAGATGAGTTATTTCGTTATATTATTGATGAAGATATAGATATAATATGTGGAATAGAATTATTGGTTAATGAAAATAAATTTAAATACAATGTGAGTGGATTTGAACTATAGGGTTATGATATATACATTAGTCAAAGTAGAGATATGATTGGTAGTGGGCTTATTATTTATATCAGAAATAGCATTTCTTTAAATCTAAATAATTCTATAATCCAAGGAGCAGTTAAGTCACTGTGGATAGATACATATTAGGGTCAGTAAAAATAGAATAATACACTTGTGAGCCTTTTACAGACCACCCGGACAGACTGATTGTATTGATGAGTTAATGATCAGGGAAATAAGTAAAGGATGTAGAGTAGATACAGTTATTCTTGTTGACTTTAATTTAAATTCTCTTGACTTGGAAAATATGATAAAAAAGATAGACCAAGTTGTAAATTTCTAGCATGGTTAGAGGATAATTATTTGACTCAATTTGTTAATAGGCCTAAAAGAGGTGCCAATATATTAGATTTGGTTCTTTCAAATGATCAAAACTTGGTTCAAAATTGATTGCCGGGGAAGCATTAAAAAATAGTGATCATCATATAGTTCGTTTTACCTTTGAAATAGTGAAAGATAGAACATCAGATTAGATGGGATATGGATATAAGGGCAAAGAATACTTATGAGATGTTAGACATATTTAAGACTATATTAAACATAGTCCAGGAGCAGTGCATTCCAATGAAAGCTATTTGGAAGAAATGTAGGAAACCATTGTAGTGGAATCAGGAGATAGCTAGGGAAATTTCTGAGAAGAAAATGGCATACCAGAGTTTAGAGAGAAAAAGTACCTTTCAAAATTTAAATCATTATAGGTCGACCAGAAATTAACTAAATAAGATTATTAAGAAGAGAAAAAGGGCGCCAGGAAGTTATTGAGCTAAAAATAATAATAAAGACTCGAGAAAAATCTTTAGCTATTATAGAATTAATAACAAATGTAACGGTGATAAAATAGGGCCTATAAGATATGAAAGGGTTTCAAAAGAATCTGATGAGGAAATAGTAGAGGTACTTAATGATCATTTTTTTTCAGATGGATTCATTGGTGATAATTCTAGGTCAAGGGAAGTAGTGTTGAATACCATTCATGTGAAGAGGGAAATAATTAAAGGGATTATATATTTTAGTTAAATGCTAGTAGGTCATCTCGCCCAGACAATATTCATTCCAGGTTACTTAAAGAAAGTGTATATAGTATTGCAGTAGCTCATGAGAAGATATATACTAGACCACTAGAGTTTGGAGAAACACCTAATGATTGGAAGATAGCGAATGTAGTGCTAACTTTAAAACGGTAATCTTAACTTCTGCAATTTGTAAAATTCATGAAAAATAGTCAAAGAGCGAATTTCTGACCATCTAGAGTGTTAGGTCAATAAAGGATACTCAGCAAGGGTTTAGAAGGAGTAGATTGTGTTTAAAAAATGTACTAAATTTTATGGATTATGTAACTAAACCATTAGTTAAGGGAGGAAATATTGATGTAATTCACTTAGATTTTAGCAAAGCTTTTGATAAGGTTCCATATAGGAGACTAGTTCACAAATTAAAAATGCAAGAGATATATGGAAAAGTTTTGAATTGGATAGCCGAATGGCTGAAAGACAGGAAGCAGTGAGTTGTAATAAATGGGCTGATGTCATAGTGCGGTATCAGTGGCGTACCTCAGTGATCGGTTCTAAAGCCCTTTATTATTCATAGTTTATATAAATGATCTTAGGGAAGCTGTAAATAGCAAAGTGTCAATTTATGCTGATGAAACTAAATTGGCAACTGTAGTCAAAGAAGTTAAGGGTAGCTTTAAAGTGCAGAGTGACTTAAATAAGTTATTAGCTTGGGCTCAGAAGTGGCCAATGACTTTTAACCTTAAAAAAATATAAATTGATTAACATGTGAAGGGATAATAGGGAATTTAGCTATGAAATAGCTGGACATTGGCTTAATTCAGTTTATGATAAAAAGTACTTAGGCGTAGTAGTAGATAGGTCACTGAAGAAAAAATAAAGCAAATAGGGTGCTAGGATATATTAAGAGGAGGAATCTTAGCTACAAGAGTAAAGAGGTTATCCTTAAACTCTACAACTCGTAGGTTCGGCCACATTTAGAGTACTGTATACATGCATGGTCACCACATTTTAGTCAAGACATTAACCTACTAGTCAGTACAAAGGATGGCAACAAAAATAATACCTTCCCTGAAGCACCTTGAATATGAAGATAGACTGAGGGTATTAAATATGTTCTCATTTGAAAGAAGATGTGAGAGGGGAAATATGATTAAGCTTTTTAAATGTGTTCTGGGATGGATAAGTTAGCAAGTTATTTGAGTTGAAAGGTAGCAATAGGACTAGGGGGCACCATAGAGGTGCAGGTTGGATGTTAAAAAATATTTTTTCACCAATAGTGGTAGATTAATGGAATAGTTTGCCACCTGAGACAGTAGACAGTCCAAAATTGAATGTTTTCACACGTAGATTAGATGATTATATGGAGAGGTAGGTGAAACTTCTTTTGTTTTGATATTTCAGGGGGGGCGGGGTATTCTTGAGTCATTTCTGTGGATGCAGATTTTTTATTATTGTATATAATGGGTGATATGGACTTTGACGAGCCTTGATGATAATACATCTCATAAGAATACGTGTGAGATGTGTGACATCTTTAAGACTATATTAAACATAGTCCAGGAGCAGTGTATTCCAATGAAAGCTAATAGAAAGAAATGTAAGAATAATTTGTAGTGGAATCAGGAGATTCCTAGGAAAATTTCTGAGAAGAAAAGGGCATACCAGAGATTACAGAGAGAAAGTACTTTTTACAATTTAAATCACAATAGGTCGACCAGAATTTAGCTAAATAAGATTATTAAAAAGAACAAAAGAGTGGCAGAAATTAATTTAGCTTAAAATAATAATAAAGAGTCAATAAAAATCTTTAGCTAAAATAAAATTAATAACAAATATAATGGTAATAAAAAGGGCCTATTAGATATGAAGGAGTTTTGAAAGATTCTGATGAGGAAATAGTAGATTATTATATGGGGAGGGAGGGTTAACTTCTTTTTTCAACGGGGCTATTCCTAAGTCATTTCTCTTAATGCAGTTTTTTATTATTGTATATAATGGCTGGTGTTGATTTTGACGAGCCTTGATGATAATACATTTTGTTTTTGACGCATATCCTGTGTATGGTTCGAATTGTATATGCATGATCGGACACAATCCTATGGATTGTTTAAATTGTCTATTGTAGATGCATATTTTGACATAACCCTATGGATGCAATTTGTTGGTTAACTTTGCAGTTGCAGATGACCTTTGATAGATGCTTGTTGCTTTTGTTATCTGTGAAATTAAGTTATGTTATGTCATAGTCCTTCTTGGAGTTAGAGCATTGGGGACTTTGAGTTTATTCATCATATAGTGCCCCTTACAAACCTCCACTTCTTCATAATTAAATAAATTCTCAAAACTATCTCCGTCAATGTAGACATAAAATTACTTATTTACTTTACCTATTATTTTTTAATTAACTTTCATCCTATATACATATATTTTTCTTAATATGGCGCCCAACGTGGGGCAATGACTGGTTCATGTGTATATTTGTTCTCTTTTTGTGGCTTGTCTTCAGATAAGAAACAAAGATTTCTCAATTAAAATCTTCTATTTTATTTAATACATTTGCTAACGTAAGCCTTCGAACCTAATTAAAAAGTGTATCAAACTAGTTATAACTCTTAATGATACCTTAATTCCAACTCTGCAGCTAAGTTTAAACAAACATAATAATTTTAAGTGTAAAGCCTTGTGGATCAATTTTAGTCAGGCAAATTACATTACAAGAAAACTTGTTAATCAACTAAACTTTATCAAGAGCCTTTGTTAATAACGAGTTATAGCTATCAAGAAACAACCTAATTATGAAGTTGCTTTACTAAAATTGTAAGATCATAGAAACTTGGGTAAATATTAAACAATATAAGCTATTATAATTGAAGATATTAACATAGGTTTTGAGGTATTTTTTTTTAATACTGATATTGTTTCTGACTTTGAATTCCATTTAGGAGCTTCCACTTGTAAATTATTTGTTATACAAATAGAATCAATTAATGAACTATGTGTCACAATACCCCATTAGGAATTTTGTTTAATGGTTCTCCATATGATTATTAGCCAGATGAACCTAATTTTCAAGGAGATAATTCAAATATTTGTCTGATCAATAAATTTGGTTACTAATTTGAGTAGCCCAAGCCTGAGAATAGGTGTCATGACAGATGGCCAGTTTTAGTCAGATAAAAAACTTGGGTAGGATTGATGAACAACTTTCGGATAAGAATAAAGACTCAATACTTAAATTGAGCAGTGTGTTGGAGTTGAGATTAATAGGCTGACAGTTACTATACCTTGAAATAACTTAAAAAATAGCTTGACTTTAATCTTTAAATTTGCAGTAAATAGGCTTAATTCAACCTTGAAAAAAAATTTAAAAAAGATAATCTACTGTCATCTTACACCGGATTTTAAATATGCAAATTGAAGACCACATCCTAAAAGAAATCCCACTAACAGATGATCTAATGGAAAATGATACTTTTGTGTTACATTTTCCAGTTGTTAGATAAAATGTCAAAACAACTAATTTTAAGATTGTGGTAGATCCCTCTGGTATTCCAAAACCAGAGGAAATTGCAGTTAATGATGCAGTAGATAAATGCCCATCATTATTGCCTCATTTGGCACAGCTTTGTTTAAAGTTTAGTCATGGTAATACTTAATGATTAGGGATATTGAAAGAGCTTATTTACAAATTAAATACTTAACTGAAAATGACTATCAAACCGACAAAATAATTTTGCTTAAAAATCCGAATCATCCATCTAATAATTAAAATCTACTTTGTTACGCTTATAAAATAATAACCTTTGAAAATATAGGCAGCACCCCATTCCTCTTTCAACAGTCTCTCCACCATATTTTTGATCAAGCAAAAGAATCAATCTCGTCTTATATTTCTCAAAGATTTTATTTGGATAATTTAATTTTAAATGCTGATCATCTGTCTGACCTTAAACTTTGATATAATTATAGTATTAATGCCTTAATGAAATATAACCTGAGACTTTATCGAGAGGCTTCTAACCAGCCTAAACTTCGGGGACTTTTTAATAAACATGAAATTGCAAGTTCTAAAGACCCACAAGCAACTAAAGTTCTAGGTTATTCTTGGAATAGAGATACGGTCTCTTTTTATTTAAAAAATATTGGGCTAAATCATCAAGCTAAGTAATCTTCAATATTCGTTGATTCCCTAAGTAAAAATTATGTCAAAACTCTTAATAAAGTAGGCCAAGCTTTTAATTTCCTCTTCAAAAATTTCCACAAATCAGTGACGCTAAGCTCCATGGGGGAATTCTTGATGGACTTCAAATCAGGAACTTGATCAGCAATTTGATGCATCAATGAAGGACATAGAAAAAGATGCCTGGAAAGCTTTCAAAGCTCTAGTTAACAATTTTCTAGGCAATAAAAGGAGCCTAGAAGAATATGTTGCCCTGGTCAATCAGCTCTTAACAAGTCTCAAACATTTGGGAGCTCGAATGTCTATAAAGATACACTTTTTACAGTCCCATCTGGATTATTTTCCAGACAACTGCGGGGATTAAAGTAAAGAACAAGGGCAAAGATTCCACCAGGACATAAAAACAATGGAATCCAAGTACCAGTGTAAATGTAACGGAATCATGCTTGCTGACTACTGTTGGTGTTTGAAGCGTGATGCACCAGATGACAGGCACAAACGAAAATCGTCAAGGGCGTCTGTTCTTCGAAATTATAATTATTTTCTTTACTATGTTGCATTCTTTTATTTTTTGTTTATTAAAAGGATTATAGTTTACATACGTGTATTCCTGTTTATATGATATAACAGTAATAATGCATTATTAGATAGAGAAAGTTTTTTTTTTTTAAAATTCAGAAAAAATGAGGTAATCTCAATGAAAATGGTGTATGCTGTACTGAGAAAATCTGACCTGATTGAACAAATATACGTTCATTTTTGAGCTCAGGAGGTTGGATTCATTAAGAAACCACAAAAAAAATTTTCAAACGCAGGCCTGTGTAATTAATCGTAGCTACCTGAGACGAATAGAGAACCAATATGTTAATAACTTCAAGAGACTGAATACTAATTCACCGAACTAATATTTCCTTGTTGTAACGAACTCCTATCGTTTTGCAACTGGAATCGGGTGCGCACTCTCGCGTGGTACTCGTCTTTGCAAGCTACTCGCCCAACAGTTTTGATCCATTTATCCCCGTTCGGAAATTAGAGGCGGGAGATATATCCCCGTTGCCTATTGACTCTGGTTTGCAGAGGGAAGGGTAACTAGCTACTAGGTTCCCACCCTTTACCCGTCTTACTGCTAAATTTTCTCTTTTCTTTTCTATAGTTTTACCTTAAAGTCCCGTGGCGACCCACACCGCGAAACCGAAAATAAGGTGATCTGGCTTACTGAGCCGGTTCTAACGGCAGCCCCATGCACCTGCTTAAGTTCAGAAACTGGGGTTGACGTTTAGCTATTGCATACCCATTCAAATATCTAAATAGCACTTTTATTAGCTTCGTATTAACGATAAAAAGGAATAATTACTTTAATCTTGGACTTTTTGGTTTGGATTGCAGTTAATCCTTCTCCAAGACGACCACCTTCCACGAAACTCATCCTGGTGCTTCCGTGCAAGCAATAAAATAGAACTATCTAGAGATAGGATTATCTTTGTGATTTCGACGAATAAACTCTTGTTTTCTTTTTGTTTTTTTGAGCGAATAACTTTGTCTTTTACATTTGGGAACGTCAGCAAGAGACTGAAAAGATTTGAAAAAGATGAACCAGAAAAAGGAGCACCAAATATTCAATGTGCATTGGGGTTGGGAGGGCGTTCCACTCCTCCATTTTTAATTTGTAGCAGTGGCATTAATCACGCTTAGTACCCCCATCGCCATGCGGGTTGTGTCCTTGTTTATGGCAAGGGAAGATATCCTAAATTTGTTTTAAGTGGTGTTTTTTGGATAATTGACCTCAATGAATGATTTTCCGTATCCATGTATATGGCCAAAATGTAACTAATGCTAACAACAATAATATTGATAATTCAATCAGTCAGAAATTATATTTCAGTTTGTTCTAAAATAAAGCGTAATTAATTTATATGAAAATCAGTTAGTACCTTAATTTTAGAATGACCAATATCAATTATCGTAAACATAGGTTATACATCGATTTATCACGTCAAAATAGATTACTAAATGATATTAAATGTAAAAGTTCTGGATATATGTTTGTCGAGAGTAATTAAATCTAAAACGCTTTGAAATTCATTTTTAGATGGTATTTAGGGCTCTCAAATTTTTCATTTTCTAATTCATAAATTTATGGTCCCCTTTATAGTTTGTTTTTTTAACTTTCATTTTAATTTACCGTTCCAGCAATACAGAGTAATAAACCACGTTTTAGCACTTTAATTTCTTGGTATATTCTATTGAGTCAGGTTCTAAGGGCCAATTATGATCCTCTTACGTAAGCAACAAGTCATGCAGAATTATTTCGTTCATGATGGATAATTTGAAGGTTATGCTTAATGAGAAATATTTGGTCAAAGGAGAGAATGAATAACTGACTTAGCAAAGAAAGAAGTGGGGTAAATATGTAGGTTATAGAGATAATTATATTGAATGAGGATAGGAGTAGGAGAATAGTTTGAAGATGACCTGGACTTTCTACTTATCATGTTTCTAGATGAGGAAAGTTAGAGAAATAAGAAAGAGCGCTATTACATATATAGATGGTGTGAATTATTTAATGGAGAAAATTAGAATAGAATAGTGTATTAAATACCCTAAAGTATATGTGCTGTAGTGTGTTTAAATTTGAACATAATCTACAAGAGGTATCTATGAATTCTTTTACCTTAATTACGATTCCACTTCGTCACATTCTTTCTTAAAACCTGGCCAAAATAATAATCAAGCTATTGCGCAAATACATCATTTTGTTTCATTCGATAACACTCCTAAAATACGATGAATAAATTTGCATTTCGTCACATCGAAAAATAGGAAAAGAAAAACAATCCGAACACTTTATTAAAAAACTAAAGCATAAAATATTTAAATTGATTGAAAACAAATAATATATCTAAAACAGCCACCTCTCATCAAACATTGGATGATGATCGCAAATTATGCGCAGCACGACTCAACAGGAGTGAAAAAAGTGTATGTGTAGAGGAGGCAGAAATTAAACCGTGTTATGAGTTGAGAGGAACAAAGAGTAGGTAGAACCTGTGCACGATGGAGAAAAAACGAGAAAAAAAGGAGATTTGAGATTCGGCGAGGCTCTTGTAGCGAAAGGAAACGGTAAAAGATATATGAGGAACCTAATGGGGTAAACGATCTAGTCACGAGTGATTTATTCAATTTCTTAAAAAGAAATATGCAAAGGAAATGAGAACAGAAGATGAAAGCAGCGAGAAAATGGACGTTTTTGTTTTATGAAGAGAATTTGCAAGAAATATTACAGTATACTAATGCGCACCAAGGCTTTATCTAAGTTACCGATCAAGCCAATTTTATGTGTCTTAAGGAACAGCTCCCGTATGTTTAAAAGATATAGCTCAGTACAAAATAATAACACATTAATGCACATTTTAATACAATATATAGGAATTGAAATGCATTAATATAGTATGTAAACTAGACGTAAAGCAATCGAAAGGGAGAAATTTGGGTTCTTTAGGAGTTTTTATTGCCACACTATGAGTTAGCAAAATTTACCGAGATAAATTGTATCTTTCAACATAACATTAAGTTTCATTTAGCCATCTTATTCACTTCAACTCTTTGCTTCCCCAAATTGAGTTCTCCCCAAATTAAAATAAACAATTGGTCTCCCTAAATTATCGACACATATGAAGGCAATGTTAATATATAACATTTCCAAAGTGATATCCACCATTTATGATACAAAGCTGGATGTGCCATGTGAGATTCACCCAATGAATCCGATGCAATAACCTGTGGTTCATCGGGTGAATCTCGCAACCCTAATCAACTCTAGTATTTCGCCTTTCATTTTGTAATTTGCTTCAAATTAAAATCAATCTGCTACTTATTTATGTTCCCACTTAAAATGTATCTTTATAAAATAAATGTAGGAAACTCCTCTGCCCATCTAAAATGTGACTTTTGCACTAATGATGTTCGGAACATCATTAGTGTTCAAGTCACATTTTCATTTTCCCTTACCTTACCACTTTCTCTACTGACTTTTATAATCTGTCAGAGGCCAGAAGCCTAGTGTTCAAAGTGGCGTGATGGTGAGTGAGGCCGCATTTGAAAAAGCTCGAGGTGTCTTAAACACTTCTAAACAAAATGCGCTATGTGCACAGGTAGATATTAAATGAAGGCAGTCAGTTAAAGGCATTTAAATAATTACATAAAGAATTATGGGGCTTCGCTGGGTTAATGACCTTGCTATACCCTAGCTTCGGCTGAATTAACACCTCTGGTTTTCATGTTTGAACTTGGTGATTTTACTGATTAAACTGTTATCCAGATCATTTTGGTAAACAATGCACAAACGTGGGCCGAGGTAAAAATCCTTGTGGCAATCCACTAATAATTAGGGCCAGTCTGAATATTCCAGATTTGCAAAAATAAACCCACTGTGAACGATTTGTGAGAAAGTTATTTATCCAATTAAGTATTTCACAAATTATCACATGCGAGTAAACGTTTCCTAAGAGCCTCTTATTTATAAATTTATGAAAGGTTTTTGAAAGTCCAAGTAAACAATATCCACTGCCATGAGATAATTGCAGATAGAACTGATTTGAGAAAAGAATTCCAATGACTTAATTATACGCGAGCGTCTTCTCTGAAATTCAAGTTTTCTGGCTTTAATTAGATAACATGACTCGAGACTACTCTTCTATATCTACCTCAATTTTTGATCATATAAATTCACAAATAATTGAATTTCAAATTCGACGAATGATACGCGGATCACTTTTTTAATTGTGTTTTTTTAAGATTGTAGTAATTAAATGAAGCTTCAAAGCTAATAAAATCATACAAATCAATTTTAACAATTCTTTATTCAACCTCCTTGGTATTTAAAAATCTATAATTCTATAGTCAATCGATAAATCTAAATAATTTAATTGGCTAAATCTAAGGTAATGGTATAAAAATATATACCAATCCCTCCCAAATTCTAGGCCGTGGCGGCCTTCAAATAATGTATCACAATAAAAAAGTTGATTGTATTGATTGGCAATAAAAAAGTCTCTCGTTCAACCATAACCTACCTGTAACTTACTTCTATATTTAAAAGTTTTTCTTAAAAGAAAGAGTACTATAAAATTAATATAATCGAAATATTCAGTAAACAGAATTGAAATACTAAGATATTTAGCCTGACTTATATTACTTTTAAAGGGTAACAAAAATATTGTCATTAGTTTAAGCTTAATAAAGACTTATGCTCATTGCCTTTCTCTTGTAAAAAGGCCCTAATTGGTTGGTGAAAATGAGTATGTGAAAGGCCTGTGTGAGGAGATAGATATTGTCGTTAGCTCTTTGCAGGGGGGAAACTAGATATTCATAGTGGTCAGGTATACAAAAGTAGAGTGTTGGGTAGGGATAGGAAAGAGATGCAGAGGAGATAGAGCGGAAGGTAAACAGGTAAAAAGTGATGTTTCAGAGATAGGAAGGCTGAGTTATCTTTATACTAATGCTTGTAGTCTTAAAAATAAGAAAGATGAGTTATTTCGTTATATTATTGATGAAGATATAGATATAATATGTGGAATAGAATTATTGGTTAATGAAAATAAATTTAAATACAATGTGAGTGGATTTGAACTATAGGGTTATGATATATACATTAGTCAAAGTAGAGATATGATTGGTAGTGGGCTTATTATTTATATCAGAAATAGCATTTCTTCAAATCTAAATAATTCTATAATCCAAGGAGCAGTTAAGTCACTGTGGATAGATACATATTAGGGTCAGTAAAAATAGAATAATACACTTGTGAGCCTTTTACAGACCACCCGGACAGACTGATTGTATTGATGAGTTAATGATCAGGGAAATAAGTAAAGGATGTAGAGTAGATACAGTTATTCTTGTTGACTTTAATTTAAATTCTCTTGACTTGGAAAATATGATAAAAAAGATAGACCAAGTTGTAAATTTCTAGCATGGTTAGAGGATAATTATTTGACTCAATTTGTTAATAGGCCTAAAAGAGGTGCCAATA
Source organism: Ceratothoa steindachneri (assembly GCA_963969495.1). Lineage (NCBI taxonomy): Eukaryota > Metazoa > Arthropoda > Malacostraca > Isopoda > Cymothoidae > Ceratothoa > Ceratothoa steindachneri. The sequence continues at coordinate 31,185,641 of OZ018324.1, forward strand.
TATTAGATTTGGTTCTTTCAAATGATCAAAACTTGGTTCAAAATTGATTGCCGGGGAAGCATTAAAAAATAGTGATCATCATATAGTTCGTTTTACCTTTGAAATAGTGAAAGATAGAACATCAGATTAGATGGGATATGGATATAAGGGCAAAGAATACTTATGAGATGTTAGACATATTTAAGACTATATTAAACATAGTCCAGGAGCAGTGCATTCCAATGAAAGCTATTTGGAAGAAATGTAGGAAACCATTGTAGTGGAATCAGGAGATAGCTAGGGAAATTTCTGAGAAGAAAATGGCATACCAGAGTTTAGAGAGAAAAAGTACCTTTCAAAATTTAAATCATTATAGGTCGACCAGAAATTAACTAAATAAGATTATTAAGAAGAGAAAAAGGGCGCCAGGAAGTTATTGAGCTAAAAATAATAATAAAGACTCGAGAAAAATCTTTAGCTATTATAGAATTAATAACAAATGTAACGGTGATAAAATAGGGCCTATAAGATATGAAAGGGTTTCAAAAGAATCTGATGAGGAAATAGTAGAGGTACTTAATGATCATTTTTTTTCAGATGGATTCATTGGTGATAATTCTAGGTCAAGGGAAGTAGTGTTGAATACCATTCATGTGAAGAGGGAAATAATTAAAGGGATTATATATTTTAGTTAAATGCTAGTAGGTCATCTCGCCCAGACAATATTCATTCCAGGTTACTTAAAGAAAGTGTATATAGTATTGCAGTAGCTCATGAGAAGATATATACTAGACCACTAGAGTTTGGAGAAACACCTAATGATTGGAAGATAGCGAATGTAGTGCTAACTTTAAAACGGTAATCTTAACTTCTGCAATTTGTAAAATTCATGAAAAATAGTCAAAGAGCGAATTTCTGACCATCTAGAGTGTTAGGTCAATAAAGGATACTCAGCAAGGGTTTAGAAGGAGTAGATTGTGTTTAAAAAATGTACTAAATTTTATGGATTATGTAACTAAACCATTAGTTAAGGGAGGAAATATTGATGTAATTCACTTAGATTTTAGCAAAGCTTTTGATAAGGTTCCATATAGGAGACTAGTTCATAAATTAAAAATGCAAGAGATATATGGAAAAGTTTTGAATTGGATAGCCGAATGGCTGAAAGACAGGAAGCAGTGAGTTGTAATAAATGGGCTGATGTCATAGTGCGGTATCAGTGGCGTACCTCAGTGATCGGTTCTAAAGCCCTTTATTATTCATAGTTTATATAAATGATCTTAGGGAAGCTGTAAATAGCAAAGTGTCAATTTATGCTGATGAAACTAAATTGGCAACTGTAGTCAAAGAAGTTAAGGGTAGCTTTAAAGTGCAGAGTGACTTAAATAAGTTATTAGCTTGGGCTCAGAAGTGGCCAATGACTTTTAACCTTAAAAAAATATAAATTGATTAACATGTGAAGGGATAATAGGGAATTTAGCTATGAAATAGCTGGACATTGGCTTAATTCAGTTTATGATAAAAAGTACTTAGGCGTAGTAGTAGATAGGTCACTGAAGAAAAAATAAAGCAAATAGGGTGCTAGGATATATTAAGAGGAGGAATCTTAGCTACAAGAGTAAAGAGGTTATCCTTAAACTCTACAACTCGTAGGTTCGGCCACATTTAGAGTACTGTATACATGCATGGTCACCACATTTTAGTCAAGACATTAACCTACTAGTCAGTACAAAGGATGGCAACAAAAATAATACCTTCCCTGAAGCACCTTGAATATGAAGATAGACTGAGGGTATTAAATATGTTCTCATTTGAAAGAAGATGTGAGAGGGGAAATATGATTAAGCTTTTTAAATGTGTTCTGGGATGGATAAGTTAGCAAGTTATTTGAGTTGAAAGGTAGCAATAGGACTAGGGGGCACCATAGAGGTGCAGGTTGGATGTTAAAAAATATTTTTTCACCAATAGTGGTAGATTAATGGAATAGTTTGCCACCTGAGACAGTAGACAGTCCAAAATTGAATGTTTTCACACGTAGATTAGATGATTATATGGAGAGGTAGGTGAAACTTCTTTTGTTTTGATATTTCAGGGGGGGCGGGGTATTCTTGAGTCATTTCTGTGGATGCAGATTTTTTATTATTGTATATAATGGGTGATATGGACTTTGACGAGCCTTGATGATAATACATCTCATAAGAATACGTGTGAGATGTGTGACATCTTTAAGACTATATTAAACATAGTCCAGGAGCAGTGTATTCCAATGAAAGCTAATAGAAAGAAATGTAAGAATAATTTGTAGTGGAATCAGGAGATTCCTAGGAAAATTTCTGAGAAGAAAAGGGCATACCAGAGATTACAGAGAGAAAGTACTTTTTACAATTTAAATCACAATAGGTCGACCAGAATTTAGCTAAATAAGATTATTAAAAAGAACAAAAGAGTGGCAGAAATTAATTTAGCTTAAAATAATAATAAAGAGTCAATAAAAATCTTTAGCTAAAATAAAATTAATAACAAATATAATGGTAATAAAAAGGGCCTATTAGATATGAAGGAGTTTTGAAAGATTCTGATGAGGAAATAGTAGATTATTATATGGGGAGGGAGGGTTAACTTCTTTTTTCAACGGGGCTATTCCTAAGTCATTTCTCTTAATGCAGTTTTTTATTATTGTATATAATGGCTGGTGTTGATTTTGACGAGCCTTGATGATAATACATTTTGTTTTTGACGCATATCCTGTGTATGGTTCGAATTGTATATGCATGATCGGACACAATCCTATGGATTGTTTAAATTGTCTATTGTAGATGCATATTTTGACATAACCCTATGGATGCAATTTGTTGGTTAACTTTGCAGTTGCAGATGACCTTTGATAGATGCTTGTTGCTTTTGTTATCTGTGAAATTAAGTTATGTTATGTCATAGTCCTTCTTGGAGTTAGAGCATTGGGGACTTTGAGTTTATTCATCATATAGTGCCCCTTACAAACCTCCACTTCTTCATAATTAAATAAATTCTCAAAACTATCTCCGTCAATGTAGACATAAAATTACTTATTTACTTTACCTATTATTTTTTAATTAACTTTCATCCTATATACATATATTTTTCTTAATATGGCGCCCAACGTGGGGCAATGACTGGTTCATGTGTATATTTGTTCTCTTTTTGTGGCTTGTCTTCAGATAAGAAACAAAGATTTCTCAATTAAAATCTTCTATTTTATTTAATACATTTGCTAACGTAAGCCTTCGAACCTAATTAAAAAGTGTATCAAACTAGTTATAACTCTTAATGATACCTTAATTCCAACTCTGCAGCTAAGTTTAAACAAACATAATAATTTTAAGTGTAAAGCCTTGTGGATCAATTTTAGTCAGGCAAATTACATTACAAGAAAACTTGTTAATCAACTAAACTTTATCAAGAGCCTTTGTTAATAACGAGTTATAGCTATCAAGAAACAACCTAATTATGAAGTTGCTTTACTAAAATTGTAAGATCATAGAAACTTGGGTAAATATTAAACAATATAAGCTATTATAATTGAAGATATTAACATAGGTTTTGAGGTATTTTTTTTTAATACTGATATTGTTTCTGACTTTGAATTCCATTTAGGAGCTTCCACTTGTAAATTATTTGTTATACAAATAGAATCAATTAATGAACTATGTGTCACAATACCCCATTAGGAATTTTGTTTAATGGTTCTCCATATGATTATTAGCCAGATGAACCTAATTTTCAAGGAGATAATTCAAATATTTGTCTGATCAATAAATTTGGTTACTAATTTGAGTAGCCCAAGCCTGAGAATAGGTGTCATGACAGATGGCCAGTTTTAGTCAGATAAAAAACTTGGGTAGGATTGATGAACAACTTTCGGATAAGAATAAAGACTCAATACTTAAATTGAGCAGTGTGTTGGAGTTGAGATTAATAGGCTGACAGTTACTATACCTTGAAATAACTTAAAAAATAGCTTGACTTTAATCTTTAAATTTGCAGTAAATAGGCTTAATTCAACCTTGAAAAAAAATTTAAAAAAGATAATCTACTGTCATCTTACACCGGATTTTAAATATGCAAATTGAAGACCACATCCTAAAAGAAATCCCACTAACAGATGATCTAATGGAAAATGATACTTTTGTGTTACATTTTCCAGTTGTTAGATAAAATGTCAAAACAACTAATTTTAAGATTGTGGTAGATCCCTCTGGTATTCCAAAACCAGAGGAAATTGCAGTTAATGATGCAGTAGATAAATGCCCATCATTATTGCCTCATTTGGCACAGCTTTGTTTAAAGTTTAGTCATGGTAATACTTAATGATTAGGGATATTGAAAGAGCTTATTTACAAATTAAATACTTAACTGAAAATGACTATCAAACCGACAAAATAATTTTGCTTAAAAATCCGAATCATCCATCTAATAATTAAAATCTACTTTGTTACGCTTATAAAATAATAACCTTTGAAAATATAGGCAGCACCCCATTCCTCTTTCAACAGTCTCTCCACCATATTTTTGATCAAGCAAAAGAATCAATCTCGTCTTATATTTCTCAAAGATTTTATTTGGATAATTTAATTTTAAATGCTGATCATCTGTCTGACCTTAAACTTTGATATAATTATAGTATTAATGCCTTAATGAAATATAACCTGAGACTTTATCGAGAGGCTTCTAACCAGCCTAAACTTCGGGGACTTTTTAATAAACATGAAATTGCAAGTTCTAAAGACCCACAAGCAACTAAAGTTCTAGGTTATTCTTGGAATAGAGATACGGTCTCTTTTTATTTAAAAAATATTGGGCTAAATCATCAAGCTAAGTAATCTTCAATATTCGTTGATTCCCTAAGTAAAAAATTAAATTTTGTATGATCATACCCATACATTAGCTTAAATGCTGTTAACACATTAACGGTTGAAGGATCTTCAATTAAGCTAACATAATTTAGAAGTCTTGAATTTATAGTTAGCATTATTTCTAAGATAATGGATTTAATACTTGAGATAGAAAGTTTATTACCTTATAAAGTAGTATGGAAGGCTTTTTTACCAATACTACCATTCTTTCTAATATTTCTAAAATTCGTGGAGAGTAGAATCCAGTAAACTTCCATTAAATGACATGATCTGATATGTATTGATTAAAAATATTATTCTTACAAGCTTTTGCCTATTACAAAACCTCTCAATATTAGAAATTGGTTGATTTTGGTTCACTTTTTAGTTTTAATTTGAGTAATATTAATAGTGGTTTGTAAATTCCTTAGCTCAGTTCAGTCCATCTTTGACCCCATAGGGTTTGTTGCTCCATTTATTTTTAAGTTAAAACTATTTATGCAGAAGGTAAAAACATTTAAGAAGAATTGAGATGAACCAATAGAAACTGAAAAAACTATAGAATGGAACAAACTATTTAAAGATATAATTAAAGTTCAAGACCTTAGCTTTCCCGAAAAATTTTCAATAATTCTAAACAAGTTAAGGAAGATCTTAAACTGCACATTTTTCGTGATGCCAGCAAACAAAGATATGCAGCTTGCTGTTATTTGGTAAACCACGAAACATCTAAACTAATCTATGAAAAATCAAAAATAAGTCCGATCTCAAAAAATTGGAGCTTCTGTAATTATGAGCTAGTGGCTATTTGTTTAAGGGTAAATATTTTAGATTATCTTCGGGAAACTTAATTATTGGACACAATAATTTGGACTATAGAAAAAGATAAACCTGAAATAGAATTTAGCTCTGTAGCAGGAAAAGAAAGCCCTGCAGATTTACTTACCAGAAAGTTATCTGTTAAGAAATTTAATAAATTGTTTGACTTTTACCTACATGGTCCAGGCTTCTTAAAATAAGCAAAATAAATTGCCTAATCTCCTTGTTGTAAATCCTCGACAAGGAATTTACAAACCACTATTAATATTACTCAAATTAAAACTAAAAAAGTTAACCAAAATCAACCAATTTCTAATATTGAGAGGTTTTATAATAGGCAAAAGCTTGTTAGAATAATATTTTTAATCAATACATATCAGATCATGTCATTCAATGGAAGTTTACTGGATTCTACTCTCCACAAATTTTAGAAATATTAGAAAGAATGGTAGGATTGGTAAAAAAGCCTTCCATACTACTTTATAAGGTAATAAACTTTCTATCTCAAGTATTAAATCCATTATCTTAGAAATAATGCTAACTATAAATTCAAGACCTCTAAATTATGTTAGCTTAATTGAAGATCCTTCAACCGTTAATGTGTTAACACCATTTAAGCTAATGTATGGGTATGATCATACAAAATTTTATTTTTTACTCAGGGAATCAACGAATATTAAAGATTACTTAGATCCCAATTATGGGCCATCCGCAAAAGAAAAAGAAAGAGAACAATTAATTAACTACCTCCATCAAGCTAATAAACAATCTCAAGAGCTCAAAGAAACATGGAGATCTGAATATCTACTTCGCCTCAGAAAAAAAAAATATAGTCAGCATAAGAAACATATTCAGAAAATTCCTCAGCTTGAAGACATTTGTCTTTTAGACGAAAATGAAAAAAATCCAGTTCTTTTGAAAAATTGGTGTAATTAAAGAATTACCATAAAAACTGCCATGGGAATCTCTTTCCAAAAAGGTAGAGGAAAATTCCAGCACACAAACATCTCGTCTTTCAAGTCAAACTGCTCTTGAGTTTCAAGAAGCACTCCAAAAGAAAATCTTAGCTGGTGTGGTTTAACTATATGTATTAACTTAGGTAAATAATATATATAAACTAATTTGTTAATGAATACGCATTTTCATTAAAAGGAACTTTGTTAACAGAATATATCATTTTTTTCTATTTATTCGCCAGCCTTTGTAGTTTAATTAAAAAAAAACTGACCCAAAAAACACTTTTTCTATTGTTTAGGGGCAGTATTGAATATTTTTTAATTTAAAATTTAAACCAATAAACTTAAATAACTTAATTGGCTAAACCTACGGTATTGGTATCAAAATACATATATACCAAACATCTAACTTTAAGGCCGGAGCGGCATTCAAATATTTTATCAGAACGAAAAAGTCCCTCGTTCAAAAATAACCTACTTGTAACTTACTTCTATATTTAAATTTTGGGGGGTAAAAAGAAAGCGTACTATAAAATTAATATAATTGAAATATTCAGTTAACATAATTGATAAACGAAGATATTCAGCCTAACTCAAAATACTTCGAAAGGGTAACATAAATATTGTTATTAGTTTAAGCTTAATAAGGACCACGGAATAGGATACACATCCTTAAATTTTTTTCTGGTCCCTAGTATATATTTTTTCCAGGAGATAAATTCATTGCCTTTCTCTTACAAAAATGCCCGAATTGGTTGGTGAAATAGTCTTTCCTGGAGTTAGGGCATTTCCTCATATATTTCCCATTAAAAAACATCCACTAGTTCATAATTAAGTAACTTCTCAAAATTATCTCTGTCAATTTAGACATAAAATTACCTATTAACTTTACAAATATTTTTGTAATTAAATTCCTTCCTATATACATATAACTTTCTTAACACTTGGTAAGCTAAGGAAATGCGTCAGACCCATGTTCTTTTGATTGTTTGATCCCTATATTAGGATCTAGGTAGTTATTTCTGCCCCTCGTTTAATCGTCGGTTGGGTAAACTAGTCGTTTCCTCTTAATAGATTTATTCACTTAGTGGGAAAATAGTTACAATTCATCGATACTGAAACCACATAAGAAATGCTACGAACGTATATCCATGGGCGCCTCGGTGGTATTTCTTTAATAAGTTAACGTGGTAGAGTTTATCGCTTGCTAGGGTACCAATAAGGTAATCTACCGGTCCTCGTACCTCGCAGAACAAGTACGAACCTTTCCATTGGCTCAGTAATTTATTACTCGCGGTGGGAAGGAGCAGGAGTACCTCATCACCGGGCTTAAATTTTGTATCTTCCGACCTGACATCAAAATAGGTTTTATATTTGTCCAAATTGACGACGGCATTTTCATAGGCAAGTTCGCGCATTTCTCGAGCCTCTGGCGTAGATCTAAGACATAGGCGTATGATGACTGTAGTTCTTGGTCCAGTTGGGGCTTGTTAGCAACTCCTTTAAAATGCTGAGTGGTCCGCGTACATTACATCCATAAAGGAGCTCAAACGGTGTGAAGCCGAATGTGCGATGAGGAATTTCTCGATAGGCAAATACGGCGACCGGGAGATATCGGTGCCATTCGCGGGTCTGCTCGTCACAAGACTTCTTAATAATTGATATTAGATTTCCGTTTAATTTTTTACACATTGAGTTTTTTCTGTGGCCGGAAGGGGGTGGTAAAAGTGACCTTTACCATGAGCAGCTTCCCTACGTACTCCATCAACTCGGAGGTGAATTGCCGTCCTCTGTCAGAGAGTATTTCCTTGGGCACGCCTTCCTTTGAAAAGATCAAAATGAGGGCCTCGGCGCAAGAAATACTATTAATTCGGCGAAGGGGGACTGCCTCGGGGAAACGGGTAGCGAAACAACTAAAGTAAAAATGTAGCTATGCACTTCGCTCGAAGGGGGGTGGGTAGGGCCAACCAGGTCGATGGCCACTCTTAAGAAGGTTCGGTGATGATTGGTCCCCTTTGTAAGGGAGCAGGTTTGACCCAACCCTTAGCGGACGTCTTTTGACACACATCGCATGATTGACAATGCTTTGAGATCTCAGCTCAGCACCCGGCAAGTAAAAATATTTATAGATACGCTGGGCCGTTTTGGTATGACTAAAGTGACCGGAAAATATGCTGTCATGAGCTATTTTTAGCACTATGGGTACATGTGATCGTGGAAGGCATAAGGCGGTTGTAACGGCGTTATTACTGTCCTCGGCGGATCGGTAGAGTAGACCACCTTGCTCCAGATACTTTATTATTTTGGGTCCACGGACAGTTTCCGTGTCATTGTTTTGGGCCTTATCCCATAAGGGTGTAAATGTCTCACACTCCTTTTGTGCGGATCTAAAATCCTGGTTAAGGATCTGCGAGAATTCGGAGGGAACGGGATCCTGTGCTTCCTTTTTCACTTGGGTTCGAGTAAGGGCGGTCTGGGACACAGGGTCAGAGCTTACTTGAGGGCTCTGCCCGATAAGTTTTGAACAAAACTTTCTAGGGCCCGAAATGACTTCAGCCCAGTCATCAAAATACTGACACTGCAGGTAACATTTAACAATGGGAAATCAGTTCGCCCGCCCAAGGATGTCACGTACTACCGCAAATTATTTTTAATTAGGGTCCACTAGGGGAAGGAGCTTGTCGGACACGATGAAACAAGTTCACCCTGTGTCCCTGACGAGGATAGATACTCGGCAGCTGTTCACGCTGCCATCCTCAAATTTTAAAGTTCCCGGAGAACTTTTATCAAAAATAAAATTTACCTGGTGGCCTGACGGAGAGGGAGAAGTTGATGCTTGGGTCTGCACCACCAGAGAAGCCGGTGTGGCCTTAATCTGGTGTACTTGATGGGCTGGTCCGTTTTTCAGCCTAGAATTTGGGGGGCAATTCCAGCTCATGTGGTTTTCTACAACGCAGGTGAAGCATATGATCGGTCGCCTCGGGAAGGGTAATGGTGGAGAAATCTTAATGAGAGGTTTGATGTCCCGTTGTTGGTTTGAGGAGAAGAAGTTTTAGGCTTTTACGCGGCCCGAAAACTTTGTTGGTTTTCCTGTGAAAAGGCGCGAATCCTTCCTTCTTTCCTGGTAGGGAGATTGATGAGAATTTCTATTCTCGTTGGGATACAAATTATGGCTGGCAGCATAGACATCCGCTTCTTCGGTACATTTTTTAAAGGACTGGCACCGACGATCCTTGACAACCGCGCGGATCTCCGTCGGGAGAGAAGCCAAAAATTGATCCCGCAACACGAAGTCTGTTAAGGACTCGTAGTCAGGAAAAACTTTTGAAGGTTTCTAACCATAATTTCAAATTCCTCTCGAGAATGTATCCGAATTGACGGAACGTCTGTCCGGGTTTAATACAACCTCATCGAAATTCCTGTCTGTAGAAATCGGGAGTCATATTATGAGCGGCCAATAATTCAGCTTTTAATGTACTGTTGTCAATTGTACACTCCGATGGTAGGGAAATGAAGATGTCGCGCAATTTATAATTTAAGAGGAGCAGTAACCTCACTATGCCTTCGGCCTCCAAAGTCCAGGTTGTTGATTTCAAGGATCTTTTCGAAGTGCGATAAAAATTCTCCGAAATCCTCTCCATCTCTGAAATTGGGGAGCTTAAGTAGGGGATTGGACGCGGCTTCTGAACGTGCACTCACTGATTGTGTCTCAGCTTGTACGCGTGCCATTTCTAGCTCATGGTGAACCTCAAGTGGCCTTCTTTATTCCTCTCTTTTTTCTCGTTGAATTACTCTTGCTCTCTATTTTTCTTCTCTGTCTCTTTCTTTCTCTTCCTCTTTGTTTTGCCTTCTTCTCTTAACTTTTCTCTTTCTGCTTCTCTTTGCCTTTCTTATCTTAACTTTTCTCTTTCTGCTCGCTGCTCTTTTGGATATACTTAATCAATTCTCTTCCAGAAAGTCCCAAGGATTCTCCTTGCGCTTAGATGATTTCAAACTAAGTCATATTTGCTCTTGGTAGGCAGTAGTCAACCAACTAATTCTCTTTGCGGTAAGAAGTATGCCTTTTAGAGAATTGGCCTACCTGAATACGGGCACTGACCTATTCGTGATTGGTTTCTCGACCTAGATAACCAATGACTAAAACAAACACAAAATAACAACAAGAACAAATTATTATACCACTTCCTTGAGTTACTCCAGCTTCTTATGTTAGCAAAAGGGGATAGCAACCGTTAAAAAAGGGAATTAATATACTCTATTCTTATAACGTATAACACTATGCTTCACTCGACTGAGACCCTTGTTTGCAAAGATATAGCGTTACAACTTACACACTTGACACCAAATTTAAATAGAATATATATATATATATATATATATATATATATATATATATATATATATATATATGTCGTAGAAAAGGCTCCCTACGATATACTATATATCTTTTTTGTGGGAATTATTCTATATTCAAGTGCTGGGATTTAATCAGATGGCCAAGTATTATTCCAGGTTAATAAATCGGCCTGGAGAGGGCTTATTTATCTTCAATATACTTAAGAAGTGGAACGGAGCCCAAGGATAAATAATATTGCAAGCATTGAGAGAATAGAATTTTTTTAATGAACTAACAGAAATAACACATGGAAAATATTTACATGACCGGGGATTAAAATGGGAGATGCACATGAAATGAAGAGGTCATAGGATAAATTTGACTAAGCAGGGGATTAAGATTTGAAGGGATTTAAATGACAGAACAAACAAGAAGGAAAAGGGTCGGCTAAATCAGTGTTAAAGCACGGAGTTACGTTGGCACAAAGTTAATTAATTTAAATGCGATTCGTAGCTTACGTATTTATAAGGTAGGCGTGCAGATGAAGGTGATTTTGAGGATTGCTTCGGTCCGACTCGAGATTTCCTTCCCAGGAGGAGGGGTTTTAGGGGGGTTGTCCTTAACGAGATGAAGAAGAACAGACTTCGAGGAGTATGAGCAAAGTGGGGCTCGGAAGTACGAGCGATCCTTGATACAGGATAGCGGAGATGAACTGGATGAACAATTTAGGTTATTGGGGTAAAAAAGTGTTCTCTTGAAGAATGTTAAAAGGGGGGAATTAAATTACCACTGATGTGATATCAGGGGAGCGAGAACCGTTTCTTGTCGAACGGGCTCGAAGAATAATGACTGTTCTAAAGTTGTTCTCTTCTAAACAATTAAACAACATAGGGGGCCCATTTGACTTGGCGTCTCGAGGGGCACGAACCTTAGCACTCAAGGATATTGTCCTTGTCGTAGAATGGACTCTCGACGATATACCATATATAACTATTCGTTAAGTGAACTTCTTTAATTATCTCTAGAGTGCGTGGAAGTCTGGCTGGCTGATATTATGTATCTTAGATATGCTTAAGAAGTGGAACTGAGGTCAAGAGTAATAATATTGCTATCATTAATAAAATAGAGTTTTATTAATAATAACTATCAACAACACACAAAACGGAAAATATTGACATGAACAGAGAATTATAAAGGGGCGTGAGAAATCTAACTACTAATCCGAGGATTAGGAGATTAAAAAAGGTAAAACAAATATAACTTAAAGAGATGGGATGGTTGCTAAACCATTTAAAGCACAGGATAAAATTGACAAAAAGGTTAAATACTCAAAGGTAACGTTCAGGCTAGGGAATTTATACTTGTTGTGCAGAGGAAGGCGACGTGAAGGAATTTTCGGTCCGCTGGCGAGTTCCAGCTGAAGGGGGGGGGGGGAATAAAATGATCCTGACGTGGCGTCTTAAAATGAGAGCCATTTCTCGACGAACGGCTTGAAGAACAATAGGGTGTTCTACGTTGTTCTGTTCTGAACAACCGGGGGGGGGGCTGAGAACCGTCTATTGTCTACGGGCTCAAGAACAATGGCTGTTCTAATGTTGTTCTTTTCTGAACAACAAGGGGGAAGGGTGAGAACCGTTTCTTGGCGAACGGACTCAAACGAACAATGGCTGTTCTACGTTGTTTTCTTTGGAACAACAGAGAGGGGGGGGGGTGAGAACCGTTTCTTGTCAACGGGCTCGAACGAACAATGGCTGTTCTAACGTTGTTCTCTTTATGAACAACAAGGAGAAAGCCTTGTGGACTCGGCGTCACCAAGGCTCGAACCTTCGTCACTCAAGGGATATTGTCCTTCTTCTGGACAAGTGATGTTGAATATCGAGGTCGAGGTCCCTTGGCGCACAACGTGAGAGAGGGTCGTAGTGATGTTTCGCGACGAAAATCTGGATCTCCAATCTGATCTTAGTGGTGAAGTTTCCATCTAAATAGCCGAGACATCTCCTTTGCTCGGGGGACAATGGAGTATGAGCTTCGAGGGAATGCACAGCCGAGCCTGAGAACAAGCCTTATCTGCCCATAAGCCTAACTCAATCTGGCGTTATCGGCGGATGGGGCAAACCGGGGGGGGGATGGTAAACCTCCTTGTTTAAACATTGAATCAGGTGGCTGCGATAAGGCGCCCAGGCTTCAAAGCGAAAATGCACGTGGGGAGCATGGTGGTTTTAAATAACATGTGATAGTTGTTGAAATTAACGCGGCCTCAACCCGTTCTATCACACCCCTCCATTCCGGGGGGAAGTTGTCACTTCGAAAAAAAAGAGAGAAGGGACAACGATAGAGCTCCGTTGTGGGGAACTCGTTTCCTTGTACCAACCGTACCTTCATGCACCTAACTAGAATTACCTCAATACATATGATTATTTTGATCTTTTGATTACAGGGAAAAATAACCTTTAATACAACTTAATAAAAAAAAGGGGCATGGAACAATGAAATGATATAAAATTAGTACATACGGGACAAAATAATTTATACGTAAATTAATAAGAACAAATATATATACATACAAAAAAATATAGACATTAAGCGTTACAAAATTCTAACATATACATTAACTAATTATATTACAATAGAATCTAATTTAACTCGTACAAGACGGTAATACCTACATGGAGATACTAATCCTATGAATACAATTACTCTACGCTATTCGGTAACGCATTTCTACTGAGTGCGTCAGCGACCTGGTTATCGGAAACTTTTATATAATATATTTTAAATTGATACTCTTGCAAGAGTAAACTCCAGCGCATGATTCGGCCGTTGGAGTGTTGCACATTCCTAATATAGGCTAACGGACGGTGGTCGGTTCCTATCTGAAATTCTTTTCGTATCAAGTACATTTTAAATTTGTCTATAACCCAGATAATTGATAGAGATTCATTCTCTATAGTGGTATAACTCTTTTCGCGTGGTAATAATTGACGACTAGCATATGCAACTGGATGACTCGTTCCGTCATCCTCGTATGGAAGGAGTACACCTCCACTGCACTGGTTGGACGAGTGGGTCTTAATCCCAAAGGATTTTTCTGGGTTAGGCAACTTCAAAATGGGGGCAGAAATGAGCTTACTCTTGAGCTGATTAAAATGGGAAATAGCGAAATCATTCCAACGTAGACGATCGCGTGAATTCTTTTTTAAAAGAGAGCTGAGGGGCGCAGAAATTGCAGCGAAATTCGGAACGAATCGCCGATAGTACGAAGCTGATGCTAGGAACGATCTTAATTGCTTCTTTGTAATCGAGAGGGGCCTGTCGGCGATTGCCTTAATCTTATCCTCTTGGGGACCCAACTGGCTTTGTCCTATTTTTAAACCCAAGTATTTTATGGTTTCGTGGGCAAAATGGCATTTGCTGGGGCCAATGGTGAGGCTATTTTCGCGCAGTCGCTCGAAAAGAGCAAATAGGGTGGGTAAATGGTGACTCCATTCAATTAGTTCTTGTAGCTGACTCTTTTGATGTGGTGTCAGCTGCGCGTCAATATCCAGGTCAGAGGGTTCAAAAGACTCGCCTGGTAGGGAAGGAGGAGGGTAATCGGCATCAGGTTGGATTCACACTGTCTGTATTACATTAAGGGACTCCACGGGGTAATCTTCTTCAAGCGCCGATGTTTCGTGCAGTGCTACGAACGTATCTCCATGGGCGCGTTGGCGGTACTTTTTTTCTTGGGGTCCACGGACAGTCTCCATGTATTTGTCTTGGGCTTTATCGCCTGAGGGTGTTGGTAATTCACACTCCTTTTTTGCCGTCCTAAATTTCTGGTTCTGGGTCTACAAAAAATCGGACGGTATCGGGGTTCTGATGTGGACGGGCTCATTGGCTTCTTTCTTAGCTCGGCCTCGAGGAATGGCGGCCTGAGCCACAGGGTCGGAACTTACTTGGGGGCTCTGTCCTATAAGTACCAAACAGAATTGTATGGGTGCTGAAATGACTTCAGCCCAGCCATCATAATATTGACACTGCAGGTAACATTTAAAGACGGGGAATTGGTTCGCCCGCCCGAGGTAATCATGTACCACCGCAAATTTTTCGTGGTTAGGGCCCATTGGGGGGAGAAGTTCGTCAGACACGATGAAACACGTACATCCTGTGTCTCTGACGAGAGTAGATACTCAGCAGCCATTCACGCTGCCCTCTTCAAATTTCAAAGTTGCCAATGAACTTTTATCAAAAATAAAATTTACCTGGTGGCCTGACGGAGGGGGAGAAGTTTCTGCTTGGGTCTGCACCACCGGGGGCCTGGGGTGGAATTAATCTGGTGAACTTAGTGGGCTGGCCTGCTTTTAAGCCTATAATTTGAAGAAGGGGCAATTCCAGCTCATGTGGTTTTCTACACCACAGGTAAACCATATGATTGGTTGCTTCGGGAAGGGAGATGGAGGAGAAATCTTAACGGGAGGTTTGGAGTCCCGTTGTTGGTTTTGGGGAAAGAAGTTTTGGGGGTTTACGGGGCTTGGAAACTTCGTCGACTTTCCTGTGAAAAGGCGCGAATCCTTCCTTCTTTCTTTGTAGAGGTATTGGAGAGAAGTTTGATTCTTCTTTGGGTATAAATTATGGCTGGCGGCATAGACATCCGCTTCTTCGGTACATTCTTTAAGGGTCTGGCACCGACAATCCAGGACGAACGCGCGGATCTCCGTCGGGAGAGACGCCAAAAATTGATCTCGCTCACGAAACCTGTTAAGGACTCGTAGTTCGGATCAACCTTTGAGGATTCTATCCAAAATTTAAAATTCCTTCGAAGAATGTATCCGAATTGACGGAACGTCTGTCCGGGTTTAATTTGACCTCCTCGAAATTCTTGGCTGTAGAAATCGGGAGTGTTATTATGAGCGGCCAATAACTCAGCTTTTAAGGTGCTGTAGTTAATTGTACACTCAGATGGTAAAGATATAAAAATTTCGCGCAATTTACAATTTAACAAGGAAAGTAATCTGACTACACCTTCAGGCTCCTAAATCCTCTCCGTCCTTGAAATTGTAGAGCTTTAGTGGGAGATTGATGGGGAGGGGGGGCTTCAGAATGTGAACTGGATGACTGTATTTCTGCTTCAATACGAGCTAATTCAATCTGATGGTGAAGCTCAGCTTGTCTATTCCGTTCCTGTCTTTCTCTTTCTTCTCGTTAAATTTCTCTCTCTTCTCGTTGAAATTCTCTTTCTCTTTCTTCTCGTTGGATTTCTCTTTCTCTTTCTCTTTCTTTTTCTTCTCTTTCTCTTTCTGTTCTTTGCTTCTCTTGAACGTACTCAATTAGTTATTTTCCAGAAAGTCCCAAGGACTCTCCTTGCGCTTTAAAGATTTCGAACTGAGTCATCTGTGCACTTGAGGTAGCAATAGTAAACCAACTAAAATTCCTTGCAACAAGAATTATGCCTTCTAGAGAAATTAGCCTACCTAAATATAGGCACTGACCTATTCGTACTTGGTTTCTCGATCTAAATAACCACTGACTAAAATCACAAAAAAAAACACAAACAAATTATTATAACAGTTCCTTGAGCTAATCCAGCTTCTTAAGTTTCCAAAAAAGGGGATAGCAATCGTTAAAACAAAAGGGAACTAAAATACTCTATTATTATAACGAATAACACTATGCTTTACTCGACTGAGATCAGTGTTTGCAAAGATATAGCGTTAAACCTTACACACTTGATACCAAATTTAAATAGTATATATATATATATATATATATATATATATATATATATATATATATATATATATATATATATATATATATGTCGTAAAATGGACTCTCGATGATATACCATATATAGCTATTCGTTGAGGGAACTTCTTTAATTATCTTTAGAATGCGTGGATGTCTGGCTGGCCGATATTATGTATCTTCGATATGCTTAAGAAGTGGAACTGAGCTCAAGGATAATAATATTGCTATCATTAATAAAATAGAGTTTTATTAATAATAACTATCAACAACACACAAAACGCAAAATATTGACATGAACAGAGAATTGGAAAGGGTCGTGAGAAATCTAACTACTAATCCGAGGATTAAGAGATTAAAAAAGGTAAAACAAATTTAAACTTAAAGAGATGGGATGGTTCGCTAAACCATTTAAAGCACAGGATGGAATTGACAAAAGGGTTAAATACTCAAAGGTAACGTTCGGCTTACGTAATTTATACTTGTTGTGCAGAGGAAGGCGACGTGAAGAAATTTTCGGTCCGCTGGCGAGTTCAGCCGAAAGGGGGGAATAAAATGATCCTGACGTGTCGTCTTGAAAATGAGAACCGTTTCTCGACGAACGGCTTGAAGAACAATGGCTGTTCTACGTTGTTTTCTTCTGAACAACAGGGGGTTGAGAACCGTCTCTTGTTTACGGGCTCAAGAACAATGGCTGTTCTAGTGTTGTTCTCTTCTGAACAACAAGGGGGAAGGGTGAGAACCGTTTCTTGGCGAAAGGGCTCAAACGAACAATGGCTGTTCTACGTTGTTCTTCTCTGAACAACAGGGAAAGGGTGAGAACTTTTTCTTGGCGAACGGGCTCAAACGAACAATGGCTGTTCTACGTTGTTCTCCTTTAAACAACAGGGGAAGGGGTGAGAACCGTTTCTTGTCAACGGGCTCAAACGAAAAATGGCTGTTGTAACGTTGTTCTCTTTCTGAACAACGAGGGGGAAGCCTTGTGGAATCGTCGTCACGAAGGCTCGAACCTTCGGCACTCAAGGGATATTGTCCTTCTTTTGGACAAGTGATGGTGAATCTCGAGGTCGAGGTCCCTTGGCGCACAAGGTGAGAGAAAGTCGTAGTGCTGTTTCTCGACGAAAATCTTGGATCTCCAATCTGATCTTAGTGGTAAAGTTTCCATCTAAATTGTCGAGACATCTCCTTGGCGTGGGGGACAATGGAGTGGGAGCTTCGAGGGAATGCACAGCCGAGCCTGAGAATAAGCCTTATCTGCTTATAAGCTTAACTCAATCTGGCGTGATCGGCGGATGGGGCGAACGGGGGGAATGATAAACCTCTTTGTTTAAACATTGACTCAGGTGGCTGCGATAAGGCGCCCAGCTTCAAAGCGAAGATGCTCCCCTGGGGAGCATCGTGGTTTTAAATAACATGTGATAGTTGTTGAAATTAACGCGGCCTCAACCCGTTCTATTACAGTCCTGTTGTAAACAATAAGGGGGTTCTCGAGGTAGAGTTCCTAGGTGCACAAGGGAGACCGGATCGGCGTGATGCCTGACGAAGATAATCTGGATCTGATTCAAATGCGAAATTCTATCGCATAAATAGCTGGAGTCAGCCTCTCAGGGAATGGGGCAATGCAGGCAAACGGGCGATTAAACCTCCTTGATTAAACTTGGATCAGGGAGTGATAATACTCAGGAAATGTTATGGCGATTACAACGCCAGGCTCTTTTCTTCTCTCAGGATACACGTGGGAAACATGAGTACCAATATGTGATAGGAGTGAGGCACGGCAGCCTCAGGCAATTCTATCTCAGACACGTTGTCTACCTGCCTCAATAGAAGATTCAAAGCCTTGCTGGCTTTCCTATCTAATATCTTTGAAGGTATGAAATAATTTAAGAATAAAATGCAGGGAGGAAGAAAGAACGTGATTACGCACACCACTGCCATATAAAGTTCATAGCAATGCTTCAACTTTTAATGAAGATGACTAGGAAGTGGAAATGAAAATTTTGCATACTTACATCAGGGGTTCTCAAAGTGCCCGCAAGCCATTTTTTTATTTATTAAAATATTAACCCGCCCAATTTTGGAAATATAACAAGAAAGCTATAATGGCATTAATGAAATCTGGCAAATGTGGTAGTGAAATGTGGCAAAAGGGCTGTAATGTGTCACTTTGAAATAAATGTGAAATGTGCCAATAAAAGTAACACTTTTTGTAATTGATCATATGGCACTGGAAATATGGTAACAGTGTCTATCAGTATCCTTGCCAAACGTCAATTTCATCATCCATGCATGTCTCGTATTCGTGTGTTCCTGTTGAAGTGCTGCGTTAATTAGTTGTTGCATTTACGATAAAAGCTTTTGTAAGATTTGTGACTGTGCATTAGCAGCGTAGCTATAATTTGAATATAAATAAAAGAGATGTGATTAATTATATTTCGTGTTTCAAAAGTTAATTGATTTATACCCTAAAAATGTATAAATGGTTAAAAACTGTAAAAGGAAACCAAAGTAGGCCTGATACAAGTGGAGCCGCTCTCCAACCGGGCGCACATCGTGTTCGTCATCAAAACTAGATAATAATGATGAAACTGCAGAAGCTTCTAAGAAGAGTAAATATGATGAAAGAACTAAAAAAAGAAGAATAATCTTTAAATCGTTTATTAGTAAATATCATTAAAATGCTTTTATTGCTTCCTATAAGTTAGTTTTCGGATAGCACAGCAGGACAAGGCTCACACAATAGCTGAAAATTTAATACAACCCTGTGCAAAAGATTTAGTTGAGAGTATGATCGGCGAGAATTATATTCGCAACACAGAATCTGAGCCCCTTTCAAATAGTACAGTTTCCAGCGTATTAGCGACATGTCAGAATATTTAAAAAAAAAAAGTAAATAATTGAGAGATTAAAACAAAGTCCAACATTTTTTCTTCAAATGGACGAATTCACAGTCGTTGCGGGCTTAGCTATATTACTTGTATTTCTTCATTACATCTATAATTTTAAGACTAAAGAGGATTTACTTTTCTGTAAACCTTTAAAAACTCATAAAAAAGGTTCCGACATATTTTTATTAGTTGAACTTTTTTTTGAGGATCATGATACTCGTATGTTATGGAAAAACAAGTGTATGTACAAATGGTTGGAAAATAAGAACTCTAAAATTGTTGGCATTCACTGTTTCTTACACCGACATGCTTTCGCACTTAAGCAAATACCTCCTGTTTCAACTGAAGTGCTAGAAGATGTGACAAAAATAGATAACTTTATTAAATCTAGGCCACTTAATTTCAGAATTTTAGCTTATTTTTTTAATCTACGGGAAAGACTTCCAGAGCGTTATTGTTACATAGTGAAGTTCGGTGGCCTTTGACCTGCCACACTCCCACCTTTACCTCCCTCGCATACCTTCTCTCTCTCTTTTCAAGGTCTATCAATTTTACGCCCATGCTAATGTGAAGCAGCCATGCCAAGGGCTGCCTTGCTACCGAGTGGGAGGAGTGGCTTTTAATAGTAGGAACTGACTTTGCCAGCTTTGTATTTACCCCTCGCAGAGGGGAATACTGCGCAGGGTGATTAGCATTTGCATTCCGTGGTCAAAGTAGGATCCACATGCCCCCTGATAATTATTTATACTCCTCCTTTGCGACTTTTACCATCGTCGGAGTTGCTACGGGCAGCTCCACAGTAGTAAAGGAGGTCCCCCCTGTGCTTACGGGTGAGATGTACCCCTCCTCATTCCCTTCTCTGGAGGCGCCCTTTGGTGACTTCATGTCGTCTACAGCGGCATTTCCTCTTGGGCTTTCACAGAGGACTGCGTGAGAGTAGACAGGGAGCCCAAACCACTAAGGGGAGCAAGGGATATAAGGGCCCGTATACCCGTGCCACCTAATGTCCTTCCGGCATGAATCTTGAGTTTAAAAGGGATCAGAGTACCGGCCTCTCTCTCTTTCTTGACGGATAATAGATCGTCTTCATTAGACGTGGCAAAATGCAACCTTGAATGGGATCCGTGATGTCTTATGGGAAGTGGTACATGGAGGCCCCCCTGTGAGTAACATGGTCCAGGAGATGACCCAGCGCCAGACTCAGGATCTTGCACGAGATTGAAACTAGGCTCTGTGCCTTGCACTGAACCTGATTTCGACCCTGTGCAAGCTTCTCCACAAACGGCTCGGTTTTCCGAGAAATCACAAGAAGAGGAGGGATCTCTTTCTCTGGCTGGCGCCCCTTTGACAACTAAGACATTGCCATTTCTGCGAATGATGTTTGTGTTTCGGTAAGGGACCAAGCCAAGATCGGTACGTTCGGTCCCGGTGCTGCCTCGGGTGGCGAATCCAAGAAAAATACCAAATGCGCAAGTGCGTAGTTCGGAGCCTTAATTATATCGTGGACGCTCATTAGAAACTAGCTGTCGTTTTGAGCCCGCTGGCTTTGAACGCTTTCTCGTTATTTGCTTCACTAATGGCAGCATGTTGGCCGAGGGCAACATGTTCCATCAGATGAGAGCATAGCTAGCCTGAATTGTAGAGAGATGAAGTCGGACCGTATCTCGCAAGGGGGCTTCTAGCAAATGCGTTGCTTCCCTCTCAGGTGGCCATGATTAGTGCTCTTCGGACACTTTATGGCACGCCCGTGAGTGTGACGCCACACTCTACTATGAACTTCGTGAAAGGGGTAGTTTATTCGAGAGAACTTGTGAACTACTCTAAAGATGACAGATTATTAGAGCTGGCAGACCAGGGAGCAGTCAAGGTTGAACGGTTGATCAGAAACCAAGAATGGGCCTCGAGATCAACAACTACGTTCGTCGTCAAGTTCTAATGTGACAGGCATCCTACGTCAATTCGTACCTGTTGCTATCGCTACTGCGTAAAGGCTTTTGTGCCCATGCCACCGATGTGCTACTACTGCCACTCTCAGGGTCATAGCAATCGCTCCTGTAGACGTGCAAATTCGGGATTACCCAAACTATGTGTGAGTTGGTCCAATGCCGCAAACGATAAGTCCAAATCGTGTATGGCTAAGTTTGTTAATTGCAGATAGCCGCACTCAACTTCTTCGAGGCAATTTACTGTGTATCTCCTTGATAAAGAAATACACTTTGTTCAGGCTCAGGATCGTCTCTCATTTCGTGGATTTCAACGGAAGATACGCCCTCTGGGGAAACTACTCGATCAATCTCAGGGGTCAAGTCCTTGCAGATCTGAACGACGAGCTATAGATATGTGACATAAATGTGGATGAGTTTACGCATCACTGCCTGAGAACAGATTCATTTCCATGTATTGTTTTGTCTTTGTGATCTCCGGATGAACAGCCCAATTTTGGATGGTAGGTAGTCGATGACCTCCATGGTAGTAATCACTTACCTATTTAAACATCATTTTCTGTGCCGCTGTCGCCTGAGCGCTCGCCTCGTTGGTTCTTGCGCGGGCGCGGTAGTCCACGTTTCAGGAAATAACTGGTTTCTGTCTCAGTAGAGGAGTTTAGGTACATGCATGAGGGCTATGAATTCTTCACCGACAACCTCATCTCTGTGGGCCTAACTACTATTCCTAGAATATCTGTCTGTTTAGCATTCCGATAGTTTACGTGGTCGTCAGCCGACTGTGATACGGCCCTGAAACAGAAACTTTAGGCCTGCCTGCGCTCTAAGCGCCACCCAAACAATTTTATTGTCGCTGAATCTCGTCGAGCTAGTGCTAGATTCATATATATTTACATTTCTTCACTTAACGGAAGACCCCTCTGGCAGAGGCGTGGAAGAGAGTCAAAATTATTCGGTTGAAGATCTCGCGGGACCCACACCTCATGTTCTCTAGCAAAATGGGACCACAATCTCGGATCTCGCCTGCATCATTCAATGCGTTTCGTGATGTCATGAAAGGCCAACAATTGGAGTTTACTTTCAGAGGTGGCGAACCCTTCAACGACAGGTTTACATTGAAGAGTTGCGTTCCGCTTTCGCTTCGGGCGTTGATACCGTCCCTGGTTGGCACGATGTCCTGTTTGCCATGCTTACACACCTGGTTGAGTGAGGTATGGCCTTTTTACTAGATCTGTTAAACATGATCTGGATAGAGAGTATCCTTGCCGACTCCTGTGAATCGCTACTATGCTGGCATTTTGCAAACTGGGGAGAGATCACTCTATCCTCACCAGTTTTTGCCCAATCTCTTAACTTCCTCCGTATGCAAGTTAATGGAGAAAGTGTTAAATGTTAGATTAGCCTCTTTTCTAGACATTAGAGGCCACCTGTCTTCAGCACAGTGAGTCTTCCCCAAGTTCCATTCTAGGTCAGATGGTCTGCTCCAATTGGAAAATGCCGTCTGCGAGGCTTTTCTTCGTAGACAGCACTACGAGAATAGGGTAGATCGGAAAAGGGATTTTTGGAATTCATTTTCACACCCTGATATTTTGATGGATCCAACATCAAAAACTATTGTGTTAAAATTTCAGACTTCGAAATAAATATTTTCAGGTTCGTCAACGCAATTCAAATTTTGAAAAAGATAGCAAAAATGTCGGAAAATTTTATATATTTGTTTTCAGATTCAAGTTATTACATCAACATTTATGTCCTATACGGGGTATATTATTTTCATGTAACTTTACAATCAATACTTCTACTTCCATTATATTGAATAAAAATAATCTATTAACTACTCGATAAATTTTCCTTTATTTTGTTCCGTTTGTTTCCATGTAACTAGTAGATTTTTATCATCATCATTCTGAAATAGAATAAATTGAACAATTAACAGTCGAATATTAAAATTTTCACTATTATTCAATATCCATTTAATCAATGCAGTTAGAATTTTGTCTTCTCCACAAATTGCTAGTGACGCTTCTGTAACCAGTTTGATGTATCTCTCAAACACTTGTGTGCGACAAGAAGGTAATTATCAGGAAGCATCTTCGTCAGCGGAGGTTCAGCCATAACGGTCTGCTTCCAATTAATTAGGTGGATGTAGTCGTTAGCTTCAAAGTTTATGTCTGGGATCTTGAAAGTGCGTATTGATTTCCCTCTATAATCTTTTCATGACTTCATAATTCCTCTCCATGTGAGTTTCCGGATATGATTTCGTTCATCTTGCAGCATACAGAGAAGAAGGTTTTCCGCATGTGCTCCATCTTGCGAAGAAGAGTTAGCATTTATTTCAAACCAGCATGGTGCATACACCTTTATGATAAACAAGACAATAAATTTCAGCGTGTCAGAAGAGTCGGAAGTCGAAACATATAATCAAATTACCCGATTTGCCCTATATAAGCCATCGTTCATGCGACATTTTTCCAGGACTCTTACAAGCCATTCCACCAGAAAACTTCCATTGTGAAATAGATAGAAGGATATTAAACAGATACTTTGGATCGGTGCTCAGATATCCTCTTTAAGCAAACGGCAAGTTAGTCGGAATGGCTCGAATTCAACAACACTTAGAGTGTCACATTTATCCAGTTATTTGCCTATAGGTCTGACAAATCCACAAGGCCCCGTTGTTTTGCCATCCAAATTGTTGGTAAGATGGTGCAATGGAAGTTCATTTATACAGATCTGGCAAATAAAACAATGCAGTAGTCTATTAAGTTTTTCTTCTAAAATTCTGATCACAACTCCTTTTGTTCCTGTATTCACTGCCGTTCCATCGCATCTCACAGCAACGAGTTCATCAGTTGCGATGTTATTTGCTTCTAGATACGATAATATTGCATCGCATATAGGTGGGCAGAACTTGTTTTCATTGTCATGTGTCCAAGGT
Organism: Ceratothoa steindachneri; assembly: GCA_963969495.1. Taxonomy (NCBI): domain Eukaryota; kingdom Metazoa; phylum Arthropoda; class Malacostraca; order Isopoda; family Cymothoidae; genus Ceratothoa; species Ceratothoa steindachneri. The sequence continues at coordinate 31,210,095 of OZ018324.1, forward strand.
ATTCTGAACCAGCTTCTTCTATCATAGAGATGTGCTCTTCCATTATCTTCTTCATGCGATGAGTTCCCTCCATCGTCTCTTTTCTACCATAAAAATAAATAGAATATAATGGCTTATCCGATCTTCGACACGCTCTCTTCTAACATTTGACCTGTAATCTAATAAAGAAATTTCTTTGCCTTCAATTGACGATAAGTCCGTAAGCATTAAACTTGTTATTAAAGCTGCAGCTCGATCAGGCACGCCAGTGCGGTCACATGCCAATGCAAATTCTGACAATTTTATTTGTATAGATTGAGTCTTGGATGCAAATTTCTTTGTTTACTTCTTTGCGTTTCACGGATAAAGGAAGCTCATAGTCGCTTTCTTCGTTAGCCGATTTTGTTTCTGTCTGGATAAAGGAATGATCACTTCGATATTATCTATCGAAATAGATGGTTGATTTAAAAGAAAATAGTCACGATTCTTCCTAACTGCACTCTGAATATGCAGCTTCGATTGAATTTTATCGATATTACCTATTGCCATTTTTCAGAAACGTTTGATCTAACGGCGGAACCTTCTTTTCTTTGATATAAGAATAGTTTCCAAAGCTATCGCATTTACAACACGAAATATCAAACAATTGTTTGTATTATTTGTAAAATGATCACATTTCTGCTTGAATGATGTCACATTTTTCCTGCTAATATTTCTCATTAAAGCCTGATATTTTGAATAATAATTTAAAATTCTTTTTCTAACTGCTTCTATTGACACATAAGGAATTAATGCAGTTTTCCAAAAAGAAAGTAGCTTCTCCGCTACTAATGTTATAATCTGTTTAATTGGCGGGTCTTTACTATTGCCGTAGTTTTTCTTTTCTCACTCAAACAAAACATATTTTATAACATCTTTATAAGTTGGCAACACTCGTTTACTAATGGCGCAGGGTGCGCCAAACAAAGGCCTTTCAATTTCATGAATCGTTCTAGGTTTAAATGCCCTAATTAAATATTGTTTAATTTTTTCTTACATATTATTTAGCTCTGAATTATAATAAACGTGTATAAATATCTATTGTACACTATAAATAACTGTTCTTAAATACAATCCACGAAAGTAAAAATCTTTTCAAAATCGCATTATTTTCAATTTTCAATGGTATTGAGGAACCTTTAAAAATTATTTTACAAAAAAATCCTTTAAGAGGTTTAATTTGACAGATAGCCTGCTGATAGCGTATGTCGATACGGTATCATTCAGACTCTCCACACGATGGGTGCGAAGGGACGACTCCCATTCTTTATTTCTGAATTTTTGCCAAATCGTCTATTCCGCATAGGGGTGGAGGGATGAGCCCTTTCCATCCAAAGGGACCGAGAAGAGATTGCCCAGCAGACAAGTGTCCTCAGGGTTACAATCTTTGCTCTGAGCATCAACGGCATCACCTTGGTGTGAGGGAAGATGTTCTCACTACGCTTAACGTGGACTACATTTCGATCTCTTTTGGAGCCGCCAGGATGCCATCTCTGAAGCGTCGAAAAGACAAGCATTTCACTACGTCTCTCTTAATGCCGAATCACACAGGCTTCAGTTTTTCCTGGCCAAGAGTAAGATGGTCCACTTCTGCCGCCATCAGCCGCTCCATCATGAGCGGGACTTTTTATAAATGAAGTTTGGCTGGAACTAGTGAAATCGTACCGTATCCTTAGTCTTGTATTTGACCGACGCCTTCCCTGGGAGACTCATGTTCACAGCCTTAGGGTTTCGTGGACCCGCGCCATGGATATTCTTCGTTCGGTGACTTTCAGCACCTAAGGGGAGCCGATAGGGCCACTGACTTACTTATTGATCGTTTGTTCGTTCGAAGATCGACTAACTACAGATTCTTGTTTTATGCATCCACAGCCGAGCGTGTACTACGGACTGAATTCACCACAGTGGCCTTTGATTGGCGACCGGTGCCTTCCACACGTCCACCATTGAGAGCATACTAGTCGAGGTTGCGTGATTGTCACTCGCTCGCGCCGTCTACAGTAAATTATTCGCCTGTATGCACGAGCCTGGTGCCTCTCTTAGTCGTCGCCAACAGCTTTCACTGCATCCGTAGCTAATCTCGACGGTGCATATGACGCCAGGACACTCCCGTCATAGCCTAAACCAGCGCTTCGCTTATCCTCAGACTGATTACATGGCAGAATTACGTGCAGCTCTCTGGACTGCCTTATCCCCCAGACTGTTCAGCACATTCTTGTTTAATGTTCTAGTCTTGGTTATCTTCGGGCAGGTTACCTGTCCCAGTACTAAGCAGAGATGGGTCGCTACCGCTCCTCGCCCCTACGTATCTGCTTACTTAACGTGTCTCTCCTAATCTTCCTCTTTATACTATCTCTTTATCCATTAATCGTTTTAACCCTTTTAGCTCTGTTCTTGATTCTTTCTGCCTCTCAGTTTGACCTTGCTACCTGTTATAGCTAAATCTTGATGTAAATTTACCCGTCCCTCTCCTACTTCCTCATTGGCGATTTCTTGTCTGATATATACCCTTATTATAATATTTTTTCTTGTGGTTTTCTTTGAGAATGAACTGAATATAGTTCAAAAGTAAGTGGAATCACCTTTATCTATTTTCCTGTGGTACATTGCATTCATTGCGAACCTCACGTGCTACTAAGTGAGTTTTTCCTCTCATATATATATATATATATATATATATATATATATATATATATATATATATATACACCCAAGAGTAATAATAAACCACAATATATGAATCTGAATTTATTTTAAAGAAGAGAACTAGTTTCAGCTGTCAGCAGCCATTCTCATCTGTGTAATGAATAATGAAGCTAGCACTTTCCAGTATATAAAGGCGAATTAAAAGACGAAACAAAGAGAAATCAGAGTAAATAAAACGGGAATAAATCCTAAGCATTGGGGTGGTTCCGGCGATTAATAAAAGACTAAACAAAATTAAACCAGACGAAGCAAAATGGGAAACATATATATATATATATATATATATATATAAATATTAGTGTGGTTCCGGGGAAAAGATTAAACACAATGAAATCAGAGGAAACAAACTGGAAAAATATATATTTAAGTGAAACCGGGGTCAAAAATGCTAAGATGGTTCGCGCGGTTTATAAATAAGTTTTGCAGCATAATTCGAGATATATGAGTTAAATTTGTATTGCTCTTCCGATAAATTGAAATTATCTACTTGGTTGCTGAATATTTATTCAGCGATTTTCCTCACAAAATAATCGTTTGATTTATAAATAATTTTTGAAAAGGTTGGATTCATTCGCATGGTCGTAATTTTGCATGTACGTAAAGAGCCCTGAAGAAATTGCACATTTCCTTATATTGTCTTGATGTTATTTTATTCTCGTGTTAAAGTGACCAGACTCACCGGTATATGATAGCTTCCAATTCTGGCAAGGTATATGATATACGCCGACACTTTGGTTGGTACGGTGCATTTTGGGTCAACGATTTTTGAATGGTATTTAGATATTTAAAGGTAATATTTATGTCGTTTTGGTTCGCATACGATTATAAGCAGGCTAAGGCTGTAGCATATGGGAAGCTAATACATTTTTTTAATTCATCCTTTTGGGGTGGGTGATGGCATATAAATTTTACGCGCTTTCGAATGGAATTTTTTAGTAAGTAAATTGGGTATTTTTGTTCAATCAAATTTAGGATGGGTAGTTAATTTCATCTTGAAGGAAAATTGAGTCGCATATTATGTAGGCTCGGAGAAAAGGCAAAGAAAGAATGGATGTCTTAATAGATTTATCATTCAATGAGAAGAAATGTATTTAACTATTCGAATTTGTAGGTTTTCTAGAGACCGAACACTATCTGATTATTTGACCTGTGGGTTTTACGTGTAGAAACAATATGTAATTGTTCTCTTCCCATTCTATTTCAATTTTATTGAGAGGTGTAACAATTTCAGATTGTTGAAAAATCCTTCAAAATTATTATCATCTAAGGGTGCTCACGATAAGATGTTATCTAAATTTCTGAACCGGATAAGAGGTTGGGAATGAATTCAGGGGAGAGGGTACGTTTCGTTTTTTTCCATAAATAGATTGCATAGAATGGGGGAAAGAGAGTCACCCATGCTTAAGCCATATCTCTGGCAGAGAAACTTGTCTTCAGCTGAAAATACATTAGCCTTACAAATAAGCGGATCAATTTAATGATTTTTGAGAAAGGTAAAGGTAGGTTAATATTTAGATTGGGAAGGAATCTCGATAAAACATCAAGTGCTTCATCGACCGGGACTTTAGTCGACAAATTATTTACGTCGAAGCTTAACTTTTTTTTCCCACTGAGTTCAAGTTTTTTTAACTTTGGAAATAAGGTCAGATGAGATGGTAATATGTGAGTGAAAGATTATACTCACCGCTCTTGATAAAATTCCCGGAAGCTATTTGGATAGCTTATAACTGTAAGAACCCCTCATGAGATAATCAGACGTAAAGGAATACCTTCTTTGTGCGTCTTAGGTAGCTTCTACATATAGGGGAGGGAGGGATTGATAGTTTTAAATTTCTTAGTTAATTCAGACTTTCATCATAGAATTTTTTGGATGGCTTCATTAAAGGATTTCGTTTTGTTATTTAGAGTGTTAGAATTTAACATTTAATAGATAGTGTTATCACTTAACAGTTCATTTAATTTTTGCGAATATTGAGTCTTGTCCATCATGATAATTTGGTTATTTTTTTCTGATTTGGTAATCACTATGTGCAAGCGTTTTAAAGTAATAAATAACCTTTTGGGTATATTTTTATATTTATCATTAGCATTCGAATTAAAAACACCTCAAAGATAATCACAGAGAAATTCACTATTGATGTTAACTAGACTAGTTCTGTGCTTTAAAATAAATTCAGATTCATATATTGTGGTTTATCATTACTCTTTGCATTGGGTATATATAGCGTTAATGTGATGTCTTCTAATATATATATATATATATATATATATAGATGGAGGTAAAGTTGGGCAATATATTTTCATCGTAACAAGTTTTGTTAAAAGCGACTGCTAATTTTGCGTTTGTGATTCTTTTTCACATCTTTCAATTTGGCTTATATTTGCCTGTATGTCTGGATTGAGTCCATGTATAAGTTCTTCAAAGTTCATAATAGCAGGATTTCGAAATTATAGCGAGGGAATAGAAGATTCCCTAGGTAAAAAACACTTTTTTTTTCTGACGCGTTTCGTTACAACTCGTAACATCTTCAGAGATACAAGAAAATACAAGAGAAAATTATAAGAATTGTTTTTTATATCATGGATAGACAGTAAACGTACAGACAAACATAGAAGTCACCTTAGGTAGGGTGCACTAGCAAACTCCTTGACAGGGTGAGACACGTCAAGAGCGCAGGAAGAAGATTAAATTTGCTGTCGTATCCAGATAGATAAATGACCTGGATACCTAAGATTAGCTCTTCCGTGCGTATCTATTTTGATTCTTTTTTCTAGGTAGTATTCCATTTGAATTGAATTGAATATTAATTTTTGGTTCTTTTTCTTGTAAGTGAATGGCTTCTAGAAATACTAATTGCCGCCGATCAGGTGCGGAGTCGATCATTTTAGTGTTCTCTTCTAACATTTTTCTGCTGAGAATTATTGCATGGTTTTGGCTGGTATGTTTTTTGGGGGGGCGCCATTCGTCAGGTGATAGGTCATTCTTCGTGATAATTTTGTTTCACTCATACCAATATATGAGTGCAGGAGGAGCTTGCAGTAGTCTCCTAGGTTGCAGTTATACTTATATATTAGATGGGTTCTTTGCTTAGGTTCAGGTTTCAGCCTCAGATTGTTTTTCATGATGATGGTGGCGGTTCGTCTAGTTTGGTAGTATATAGTAAGCGATATATTTTGTTCAGTATTCGTAGGTTGTATATGGTATTTTTCTATAAGAGTTTTATGTTGTTTTCTCTGTTATTGTTTCCGTTTTTATTTTCTTCTATGAAAAAATAATCACAAACGCAATATTAGCAGTCGCTTTTAAAAAAACTTGTTAGGATGAAAAAAAAAAAAATATATATATATATCTATCTTTCTCAGTTTGTACCAATATAAGATAGTACGCATCAAATCAAAGGTATATTTTCATGGCGATGTCTCATTGGAAAATTTATAGTATACGACACTAGAGAAGGTGGAATCGTCGAACCTCAAAATCTGAATGTAAATCGGGAGTTTAGGTTCAGTGGTAAGGATTTATCACTGTTATGTACGTAGGAGGGATAGCAGGAGCAAATAATATGCCTTTGCATGCTCTTTAGATCGTAAAATGGAGAATTTCATTATGCACACTGGCTATGTCAAAGAATGAATTCTGCAAAATACTTCGATTTATAAGATTTGATCATAATTCAACCTATACTTAATTAAGGCTAGATATTGACAAATCTGTCCTATATCAGTGTTTTTGATCAGGTTCATAGTTCACCCTATTCCATCTTACGACTCTGGATCTTTCATTATTATTGATGAACCACTCTTTCCGAGTAAGTCTAGATGTGCTCTCACTCAGTTTATACCTTTAAAACATAATAGATTTGGCCCAAAGTACTGTTAGCTGTTGACAAAAAAAGCAAATATTTGGCGAATGGCTTTCCTCAGGTTGGTAAGGATGAGTCCAGCTCAACAGATGAGCGGGTTTCTGATCATGTCTTTATATGACTGCTGGAACTTTATCTGAATAAACGACGAAATTTAACAAAGATAACTATTTTACATCTCTGAAAATGGCCATGCAACTGAAGACGAAATGAACAAGTCTATTAGAAACAAGGGATAAGAGTACGAAGAAATGCCCATGGCAGTAAAAGACAAGAACAAAGAGCTTTACTAAAATTTACAAGTCTCATGATATGACGCTAATTGTTTATCAAGGTAAAGCTAAAATTAATGCCTTTCTTCCTAGCATTTTCGGTAATACTTCAGATTCAAGGCGCACTGTAGATGGCGCTGTTAGCCAAGAACAATTTTGGGCTACAGCATATCTCTTATGTCGTCAGACGGTAGCGTCAGATGTGACAATCACTGCGTTATATTTTTTTTGTTGTTTTGGGGATTTGTAACTTTTAGTCTATTATTTATTAAATATCTACGCTCTGCTCGTTTATAGTTTTTTTCTAAGTTAGGTAAGGTTTCTTGATGTCTTTTATTGTTTTTTGTTTTGTTTTCGTATTTTTTGTTTACTGAAAACGATAACAGCTTCTTACTGGCAACATCGTAGCTTATAAATAGGACCCGTTTTGCAAGTGTTTTTCTTTCGTTATTGTGTTTTTGTGCTCTCCATGTGCTTCTTTGTTATTCGAATTCGGCTTTGGTTTGTATGATCGCGAAAAACTTTTAGATTATCTAGAGGCGATAAACTAATCCAGAAACCTATAAAAGTAAGAATTGTCTGTTATTAGGTTAGGTTTTTCTGCCAGTAAAAAGCTGCTGGGGAGAAAAAAACCCCAGTAAATTCAAGGGGACTGCTCGTGGGGGAGATATCACTGCAGGAGGACTACCCTGCGATGATCCTGAGTTTCAATCAATTAAGGGGGTCTGGGGGGCGCAGCCCCCCAGTATATACTCATATACAAAAAATATTACGCCGATATTGTTCACATCTAACGCTACCGTCTGACGTCATAAGAGATATGCTGTAGCCCATAATTTTAGCCGACTAACAGCGCCATCTACCGTGCGCCCCGAATCTGAAGTGTTACCGCATTTTCCACCCAAATGTTCTTGGTAATGCAAAAAAATAACTAGACAGTCCAATGTTAAAATGAAAATAATTTTGGATTGAATATCGTAAACCAAATGGACAGAAATTATAAGATAAGAACATATACAAGGAAGTGTCTTGTTTATTTTTTACAAAATATTTTGGATTTATCTGCCATATAAGCATGGATCTTTTATAATGAAAGAAAAGGAGAGAAAGTTTTCACAGGAGCTATCATTCAGAGATTGACACAGATGTTAGCTGAGCCTTACTTGCAGTCAAGGAGACATGATAAATCTAAAACACAGGTGAAAGTTTCAGACCAAAACACAAGCACAGAGGCCCCAAAATGGTACTGCCAGGTGAAGATTCTTGGTAAAAAAAACCGTATTGTGTGTACCTTTATGCACTGAAAAAAGTCCTTGTGTGGGACTTATACAACTACGTTTCAGTGTGTGAAAAAATTATAAAAACGGTTTGTAATATTTTCTCGTTTACCTGAATACATTTAAATAATCATTGATAAATGTGATTCTTGACTAGCTGATTTTTTCATCCTTTCAAACCAAAAAAATGAAGAAGTCAAAATTAATCCAATTAGGAAGTTGACGAATGTCATTAAGCCTAGTTTACTAGTATTAATGCGTTTAAATTTAGTGATAAGCCGATTTTGTCTAGTGACAAACATAGTGACTTAAATTTATGTTATTCTATTCTGTGTCGTTCTGTTTTTAATTTATATATACCTTGGAAGTTAGTTTTTGTACCTTAAATATATTCTTCATATGTGGAAGGTTATCATTGAATGGTAGGTAGGCTTAATGAGATATGTTGCGGGTTGAGCGAACAGCTAGGTTAGCTACTTCATTTCCGGGGACCGAAACCTGAGATGGCTCACAACAGAAGTGACAATCTTGACGGACGACCCCCCAAAATATTATCGACCTCCCAAATTTCGCGGATCAAAGTGTGAGAGTAATAGATAGTTTATAATATTTTAAGGGCATAAAAAGACCATGTGGTCTACTCCCAGTTAGGCCTGTAATTTATAAGTCAGAAATACTTATCTACGCACTTTTTTAAATGTTGATAATATCACTCTAGGCTCTATTCTCAAACACCAGTTTCCAGTGATCAACCACCCTTGCTTACTTCAATCATGAATCTATATTTCTCGCCATACTTTGGTTATAATTTCATGGAATAAATTAAATCATAATATAATTAAAATCCTATAATATCTCCGAAAGCTGAATCATTTCTACCCCAATTTATGTATCTCCAATGGCTACAAAATTTATGGTTGCATTCGATCTGTCCTCATAGGATCTCTACAGCTTTCTGCAAACCATTTATTTTACTTTAGCGGCGCAACACCCTTTCGCATCTCTACATCTTTTTATTATAAGCTGACCAAACCTACACCGCTTATTCAAGTGGAGCCTTTCAATGATTTCTACAGTAATGAATGATATCGAATTTTCTCTCAGAGAGAAGCTACCAATTTTTCCTCCTATTTCTATATTATCGGTGAGTTTTAACATTAGACACAAAATATCATCCTATATATTCCTTAAAAATAGCAGTACAGATATCTGCTAACTGGATTAGATGCAACTGACGCAGCCAGTTAAGAATAGCTCCCCTTTCCCCATGATGGCGACACATTGCAACCTTAGTCCATTCTTGAGCTATTTTTTCTTCACTAAAACTAGAGGCGGTACATTGTTATTCACACAATCTCGCTAACTGAACTCCCAGAAAGCTCTCCATCCATTCAAGCTGCAAGCCCCTTCACTTGAGGCCACCGAATGAATTCTATCTGTAAACTTTCTCAATAAAAATATATTGTAAGCGTTTTACTTAACCAACCACTTCATTGGTGACGCCATGAACCTCTTCACTAGCTTCTAATCATATTTAATCCCGGTAGATACTGTTCTCCATATGTGAATAAATTTCCCCTGGGGCAGTAAATCTCAATCTTTTAAATCTCAAGCCGATGCCGAGCCCTATCTTGGGCACTTAGACCTATTTTATGATAATCTCCTTCAAGTTAGTTTTCCTGGATTTGATATTTTCCTACATCGTTATTTAATCGCTAAATAGTGCTCAGCTATCTTAAGTTTAGACACTTTTCTCTTTAAATATTTAATCAAGTAGTTTAGTAACAAAGGATACTATATATAGTGGACTGTAAGTCAGTGAGTATCTGCCATTTAAAAAAGAGAGTTTTGTTATAAATCGCACTTCTTGAATATACGTAAATTATGCCTTTTGTGGAAGGAATTTGGCATATGAAACAGTGGGCCTTACATATGGCATATATGTAACTTTGTAAAGTATAAACTTGATTCTTTTAAAAAAATGAGAGTAAAATTATAAATATAAAGGGTCATCAAAATTCATCAGGAACTTTCAGATTCGAAGAGCAATTCAATATCAGTCATTACTCTCTCACTATATTGGGACGAAGAGACTGTAGTATAGAAAGAGCAGGATCAATGGTAAATAAAAAAGTGATGCAACAATAGATCTTATATACAGTTGGGTGGTCATCCAAACATCCTAACTGCCATTTTGTTTCATAAATATTTACAAGAGAGTAAAATCTCACTGGTAATAAAAAGATGTTTACACTGTCTTTCTTTTCAAATATAAAAATAAGGAAGAATTATAAAACTATACACAAAAGTGCCTTTTTGTAACATACAAATAAATTCCCTAAATAATCAACAACAAATAATACTTGAGTAACATTTGATGAAGTTCTTATAGAAGTTATGATCATCTACCAATCGATTAACCCTTATAGAAGCAAAATAATCAATACGAAATATTCCGATATACATATAGCATACTTTAACTAAAAAATAACTTTTATTAGCTAAATTATTTTAATTCAGCCCAAAATAGTACCTATATGAACAAGCACCATAATCATTTAGATTACCTTATCACTGATAAATAGGAATACAAGGTGAGCGATACATGGAAACCCATTTGTCTCAGAGCTGCTTTCTTAAAAATCTAGAAAAGTTATAGCCAACGGTCAAAGTGAGGTAGCAAATTAAGTTTTCATGATAGATGAAATAATCTAATAGTAACACAGAAAAGAAAATTAGTTTAGGCTAAAAAGATAGGCTGGCTAAACTGAGATACTTATTTAAAGTGAATAATTTTCTTCGTTTAAAATGTAATGTGTTTAGCCTCTGTCTCGCCTGTACACTTTGCAAAGAGAAAAAAAACGAAAGGAGAAAAAAGAAAACTTAAACCAAACAGGTGTATAATATATAGGCGAAATTAATCACTTAAAACATGTGGAAATATATAATTTTATCAAAGATAGTTGTAACATAGCAAAATATTTCGATGCCTCGTTTTTACTCAATGGTAGGTAAAGTATCTTTTGAAAGGGGTTTTGACTGAGGTTATCAGTTACACTGCTAAAGATAATTTTTATGGTATGGATTTTACCAGCAATATTTATTGGAAATTTTTCCAGTTTACAAATGTTTTCAAAATTGTGTGTGAAACAACCGAGATGCCAACAAAGATCTACCAAAGAGGACTGCTCATGTTTAACATGAAAATTTTCCCAGATAACATAAAACGCGAGAAAAATTACTATTTAGATATGATTTCGCTGCTACAAGATGGAAGACCATTTGACACGTGACTGCATCGAGAAAGATACAATATGTTCTGAATGCGAGCAGAAGAACCACGAATGGATACAGTGCGACGAAAGTACTAAGAAATGCGTAAACTGCCATGGGCCACATAGGAGGATGGCAATGGCATGCCCCAAAAGGAAGGAGATGATAGAACGAAATGAAAGAGGGCGAGAAACGAAAGAGAAAATAAAACAAATGCAACATATGCAGGTGTGGCTAAATCAACTGCTAAACAAATGCATGCAGAAAACACACACCCATCTAACTGCACCACAAGGGGCATCAACAGAATTTCTCACATGCATACTGTATGCCCATGTAATGAATATTTGGAAAAACGAGCACCTTCACTACGACAGTAATTATGATGTTAGAAAAAAATGAAATAAAAAAATCCAGCCCCACATCATCCGAAATTCTTAGGATCAAGGCCGCTTTAACGTCGGCACCGACGTGCAACGAGGAACCCATTGCAGAAGAAACCTCGAAATTAAAGATTACAGTGCAAAGCAATGAAAGAGACAAAGGTAAAGAAATGCATATGGAAGCACAGGAAATATAACTTAAAGTCTACATCGATGAATGCCCCCCTTCTCGAGAGACAAGAAACAGGAAGAAATCCTTAAGGTAATTGAAAAAGGAAAATGCAAAATGAGCATTCACAGGGGAGAGAGGAAAGGAAGACGAGAATAAAGTGTAAAAACTCTTATTGGATGAAAAAATATGAATCTACCCTGGTGACTGCGTTACTCTCTGTCATGCTACATTTCAAAGTATGAAAAATGGTAGGTTTAGAGGTAACGAAGCAAAGTCCACCAAGAGATCGATCCGACAGAAATCAAAAAAACTCTAAACGACCAAACATAGTAAACAATAGAACGAGAAAGGAGAAGAAAGCTCAGCATCCTGCGAAGTAACTTCCAAAGATGAATCGATAAAACATCTACATTAGAAAATAACTTCAGAGAGACCGATCCAGATATTATATTACTATCAGAACACGGAGAGATCCCAGAAGCAAAAACAATGAAACTAGTCGATTACACCGTAATAAATGTGAACCCTTAAGTGAGCAAAATGACGGTGCGGACATAGCAATAAGAAGAGGGCTGAAGTTCAAACTACGTTCAAACTAGGACACACACGAGAGTCGCTACACACATAAAGTACAGAGAGAGAGAGAGAGAGAGAGAAAATTGAAGTTAGCGCCGTTTACAAGAATGTCACAGGAGTTGGTCGAGGCAATCTTAGGCAAACATATAATCAAAGCAGAATCCAGAATAAACCGGATACTTATCACAATTAAACAAATACAATAGAGATTAGAAAGCTGTCTCCATGCCAACATGCTACCACCCACAGAGAATTTTACCCAAAAGTGGCAGTGCCTCTCTTGTCAATATGTTCGGCAGTAGTCAATCAAAAGTCGAGTTATGTCAAGACCGACCAATCAACAGACCAGCGCATAGGAGGGAGGTGTTGCTTAGTTGGACGTGGAAATTGTTGGGCATGGCTTAAATTGATATATAACTGTGAGAAGCCAGAATAAAGAGGATTACTATTTTTATATAGCAATATATCGCGCAATATATCGTTCAGTCCGATCTCTTGGATTCGCGTAATTCATCTTTGTATATTGTCATGTACATAACACAGGCATTAAGGTGTAACTCTTAAAGGATCTATTCGTCCGGTCTCCTTTAGACTTTGCCCGCACTTGACCTCGAACCTAATTTTTGTCATATTTTAGAACTTAAAAGAACTTTTGTGAAGTGCAATAAGATCTAGTTCAATAATAATTCTATTTTTGCTTTGATGACTTCCATATCCTGATGTTCCTTAATCTCCCAACTTTGCGGACAAAGCAGCACCGCTAATTGAGTCATTGCGTGTATACTCCCAAGTCGAAGAACATCGAGTGAAGCGAAATCGAGAAAAGATCGTTAGAATCAACAAAGAAGGCTTTGGAAGAAGCCTATAGCTTTCTTTTCAATAGAGCTCTAAGAAACACAGCCAACATATTCCACCTACGAACGTGAGCTTTTCGCCACATACTTGGCTGTTATGCATTTTAAGCACATACTAGAAGGGTGCAATATGACGCTGTGCACTGACCATAAGCCATTACTATTGGAATTTGCGTCAACATTAGGTGCAAAAACTGACAGGTAGCAGCGTTATTGGACCGCCATTTCTAGAGTAACTCAACTACATGGCATACATACGTGGCCAAGACAACATAGTTGCAGATTGCATGTCTAGGGACGTCAAGTCGATGCAAATTGACTCGCTTGGACTTCAAGAGCTAGCAGCCGCACAAGAACAGGACGACGAATTAAAACGTATCAAAGAAAAATTAAAACCTTTCCCCTTTAATGGAGATATACAATTATGATGTGAAGATACAACACAAGCTCCTAGACCATTTGTACTAAAAGAGTTCAGGCAAACGATATTTGATCAACTGCATAAGATATCGCACCCAGGTGTTCGAACCTCCTTGAGGTTAATTAAAACCTGATATTTTTGGCCGAACATCGATAGGGATGTGCGTTCATGGGCTAAGAAATGTATGTCTTGCCAGGCAGCTAAATATCGCGCCATACGAAGTCTCTAATTCTACCAATAGAAACACAGTCAGAGAGGTTTGAGACGATACACGTGGACATAGTGGGACCATTACTGACATGTACCCCGCCCGGACAATCTTTATCCTCACAGTGCCGTCACGTGCTAACTTGCATCGATCTGGCATCGAGGTGGGTGGAAGCGATCCCTATCTCGGACATGAGTGCCGCTACGATTGTTTTTGCCTTGCTAGAAGAATGAATATCCAGATTTGGTGTCCTGTTATACGTGATTACCGATAGAGATGCACAATTTGAATCGAATCTGTTTAAAGAATTGTCAGACCTCGTTGGTTTTCATCGACTGCGAACCACGATCTACAGACCCTCCACAATCGGGATGGCGGAAAGAATCCATAGGACTTTTAAAACGGCCATAATGGCCCTGATGCATGATTAGTTGATGGCACTCCCGGTGTTGTTGTTAGGCATTCGCGCCCTACCGAATGAGTCGAAATTTTCTCCATTGACAGCAGTAATGGGCATGATTCTACTATGCCCGAAGCCACTGGTATCACCAATGTAGTCGAAAGAACAAGGCAAGTTCGTCCAGGACTTGGCCACGACAATGGCCCAAATAGATTTTAGACGAATAGCCACGGGCAATATTAACCTTGCATACCACCTATCCTGATGGAAGTATCACACGTGTGGGTGCAAATAGACCGTGTTCGAAGACCTCTTGAGACGATTTATGCGGGCCCATTCATGGTTGTCGACGCGGCAGTAAGGTATTCACACTACAATTCCCGGATGGAAGGATGGACACCGTCTCAATTGACCGGTTGAAACCTGCACGATTACCCTAGGCAATTGAGGACTCTCAGGAAGGCGATTATAGTATCCCGGTGTCCCGGGCAGCACAGAAGAGGCTGAGACCCGACCTTGCTGCGAAAATGGAACCCGCAACTGGAAGCAGGACTGAAGCTCCTGACCCTGGTCTTTCGGCTAGAGCAGAGGAGCCGCAAGAAGAAGGTAACTTATCGCGAGCGGGAAGAAGTATTAAGTTCGCTAAAAACAATATATATATATATATATATATATATATATATATATATATATATATATATATATTATTGAGAGGCAAATAACATAGTGTTAAATGAATAATACTTAGCCTAAAATTATAGGACAGTGTGCCAATATAAATAAAAGTGTACATAAGGTGAAATTATATAAGATTCATATCGCGAAGTTCGTGATATTCAGACGCAAAGTCGTCACGATGTACCAGAATGGGAAGAACTATAAATCTGTAATTAAAGTAGACAGCTTCCATCCAAAGTTGGGAATGAAATATATGAATCGTTGTCTAAATAATGACAAACTTATTGTAAATGTTAATTAGCTGTAACGAGTAATAATCCAGGTTGAATGCTACGTATACCAATTAGGGTAGGATTTAATAATCTATAATATTGTTAACCTAAGAAAATAACTTATATTAAATGTAGAAAACTAAATTTTATAAAGGTCCAGGTGCAATAGCAGCAGGTAAACGACTCCATCGACTTAAGTGCGGACGCCTTTAGTGACCGGCGTGTACGTCGAAAATAAGACACACGCGAGAGTCGCTACACATATAAAGAACAGAGGAGGAGAAAAGTAAAGTTAACCCCGTTTACGAGAATGTCACAGGACAGTAAACGGAGCCCAGTTATCTGTTAAAGTTGGTCGAGGCAATCCTAGGCAAATACTATAATCAAAGCAGAATCCAGAATAAACCGGATACTTATCACAATGAAAAAAATACAAGAGAGATTAGGAAGCTGTCTCCATGGCAGCATGCCACCGCCCACAGGAAATTTTCCCCAATAGTCGGAGTGCCTCCCTTGTCAATATGTTTGGCAGTAGCCAATCAGAAGTCGCGTTATGTTAATACCGACCAATCAACAGGCCGGCACATAGGAGGGAGGTGCGGCTTAGTTGGACGGGAAAATTGTTGGGTGTGGCTTAAATTGAATATATAACTGTGTGAAGCTGAAACAAAGAGGATTACTATTTTTATATAGCAATATATCGCGCAATATATCGTTCAGTCCGATCTCTTGGATTCGCGTAATTCATCTTTGTATATTGTCATGTACATAACACAGGCATTAAGGTGTAACTCTTAAAGGATCTATTCGTCCGGTCTCCTTTAGACTTTGCCCGCACTTGACCTCGAACCTAATTTCTGTCATAACTTAGAAATTAAAACTTAATTAATCAAAGAACTTTAGTAAAGTGCAATAAGATTTAGTACAATAATAATTCTATTTTTGCTTTGGTGACTTCAATATCCTGACGTTCCTCAATCTCCCTGCTTCAAGGCCTTATTAATCGGGAAAACTGCCGTTGCGCATTCTCCTCGTAAAATTGCAATTCCTCGCGATTACATAACTTCTAAAATACCAGTGTTCTACCCTGGTGTGGTCTATCCCCATTCCACGGGCTATTTTACTCCGTCGCTAGAATAAGACTGCCCTTCGGATTATGGCACCCCATAGCAATGAACAAATCAATCTCGTGGGAAATAAGGAAGGGCAACGCAAACGAACCGGAGCATCTGTATCAACCGGAGCCATGCCAAAAGATTACGCGATAACTCGGTAAACTATCACCATTACTGGCAACCAGAGACCCCCTTACAATGCTCTTGGGTTGTCCTTACGATTCCCTGCATGGTTCTCCATAATTAGGGACGACCTTCAAGACCCCACCTATAGAGGCATTCTTGGCCATGAAAATTAAAACGGAATTGATGCCAATAATAGTAGCCACAGGATATCAAACACCAAGGAAAAACTACCTCCCCGTGCACAATCTATTTACAATATTTACCACAGGTTTCTCAATCGATCTTATGGGAGACCTCAATGCTAGGCAGAGGGCAAATGGATACCGCTTTAGGTACAACAGAGGAGTCAACTTAGAAATGAAGTTGGAGAGGAACATTTTCAAGAGATTAGGACCAAAGTTTACAAAATATGTCACAGGTAATGCAGTTATAAAGACAGACGCCGTGCTAGTTCGCTTTAATATGGCATTTCATTCAACATCCATATGCAACCAATTATCTTTGTTTTTTGCGACCACATGAATCACTACCAGTATCAGTACTGGCGAAGAAGAACTACGGGAGAGCAAACTGGGCAGGTTATACACAAGAGCATAGTAACTTCATCTTAAAGGATCTCAGTGACAGAAACCTGGAAGATATTGACGAGGAGAACTCAAGATTAACAATCATTCAGCCGGACGAAAGATATATTCCGAAGAGAAGATACTGCACTCTTCTACATCCTCGGTGGACAGAGGAAATGACAAGGAAGAGTTGACAACTAAGAATAGTATTAGAGCAAATAACCCTCCATGGACCAAATAGAGAACGATACGAAAAATCAGAAGACGGAGAGAAGAACTGCGGCATCTCATAGAAGAACAGCAAGGAGAAATATGGGATAGCATAGTTTAGAAAATTAACGAAGACCAAAAGAGAACTGGAAACTAATACATAGACTAAAAGGCAGACTGCCGAGAGAAAAGATAGCAATCAAGAATGAACGAGGAGAAAAGATCCAAGAAGAGAGGACTACAGAAGAACTTTTTCACAATCACTGGCGGCAAGTGTTCTCCATAACACCAGAGGAGGACGAATACTTCAATCCAGAGATAGACGTAATGGTTTAACAAACATTCTAGTGAGAGAATATAGACATGATTACCCCAGCACCGAGTATAGAGCGAGGAAGGGAAGAAATTCTGGGTAAATCAGCCTACATAACATCAAAAGAAATCAAAGGCGTAATACAATTATTAAAGCAGATAACTCCAGGCCCATAAGGAATGACCATAATTAATCTCACCAAGGCACCGAATATAATGATCAGAACATCATATAATATTTATAAGGCGTGCCTAAACATCGGTAACTTCGCTGATGGCTATAATCTAGCCAAAACTATTTTTGTCTCAAAACCAGGGACAAAAACAAGTCACCTCAGCAGGTACAGAACTTAATGGGCAAAGTCTTTGAGAAGATCTTCAACAGAAGACTAAAATAATATCTTGAAGAAAGTGACCTTTATAATGATTACCAATTCGGATTCAGAAGAGGCAGAGACACTACAATGACACTTGGCATAATAACAGAGAAATCAGAGAATAATACGATTTACATGCACACAAGCATTATCCAGTCCAGTAGGAGTAGGGCTCCTACTTAAGTGTGAAATAGTTATATTGATATCTCTCTTCAAAACAAGAAAGAGATGATATCTTGGTAAATAGCGCACATTGACTTAATTTCAACTAGTATAAATTTCTTCTAGTTTAAAAAAACATTTAAAAAAATTAACACGCTGATTATTATCTACAATAAGTGTAATGAATTTGATATTAATTGCTATGGCTATTAAGAGTCCTCTGGAATCGTCGCTCATTTGCGAGTTGCATAAGGCTGTATTGCTTTCATATGGCTGGAACCACGTCCAAAAGGCAATGTTTTTTTAGCTCTGGCGAATCCTGGGTCAAAAATATTTAGTGCTGTAGAGTGGTCATTAATTTTCAAGTGAAGATGAAACGACCACGACCGGCTGCACGCAATAATGGAGTGGGACCATCCTAGTTGCATGCCTCGAAATTGATGGTAAGTTGCCATTGAACTTCCACTTCCAAGCACAGGTGGTGCTATAAAATTCCCACATCAGCCTCCATCCACTCTAACCTATTACCTTAAGACATTCTTAGAGTAGGTGCGGCCCCACAAAATCAGGGTAGTATTGGTGGAGGTGGGGGGGCTACAGTACAGATTGTATGATTGAAGGCTTTCTCCTATAATCTCACAAGCAGTTGGAGGGAGCAAAGTTCATATTCACTTGGACGTCAATTAACAACAAAATTATGACATATAACTTTTTGATGGGCAAAATTTCAAAATATTTTTGAAGATAAAAACATAACAATTATAAAGGCTTCGACGTGAGAGATGTTTAACAGACAACAAAGCAAGAGAAAGCCGCTGAATGGATCGTATAAAGTCAGATGATCTTTAAGGTACGAAAAAAAAAGTTATGTAATTTAGGTTTACCTGACTTAACGGTTCATCAAGGGAAAGAATAGAATGTGTATTAAGTATAATTCGAAAAGCATCCGGGTATCTTAATTTTACATGACATCAGTACGGAACCAATGCATCTAAATTCTAACTAAGTTAACATTTTTCTGCAATTTATAATTTCAAATCAAAAAGAATGAATTTTGCCACTAATGTTCATCATCCATTATCAGCTTAGGTCCTCTGTAATTTTGGAATCTATATTTGATTAATAATGTAACTCTATTCGAACTGAAGTAACAGAGAAACTCTAAAATAAAATACTATCTTAGGCAAAATAACTGTAAAGAAAGATTTAATTATTACGTATAATCTCTCATAAAAGATCTTCCCTATTATTTTCTATGTTTAGAATGCCTCGTTGGAGAGGGGCCTGCTGGAGTCCAATAAAACACTTTTAGTTGAAGTACATATGTTAATAATATGATGGTAACGTTTGTTAATATTCCTTATAGATTAATAGTGGATGAGTCTGTAAAGGTCGCTCTATATTTAGAGGGAGAGATATAAATAAATAGGTATATCAAATACATGTTGAACCTAATTTTTTAAAGATTAAATTAGAATTCCAAATTAAATTATCATTAACAAATATAGTATGCATAGAGGAAGAACATACGTTCTTTTTATAATTAATGTTGTTCTTCTTTCCTTTATCTAATGGAATGCTGAAACATGAAGAAATTTTCACTTTTCCCATGTTAAAAAAAAGCTTCATTGAAGGCACTGTAATGGCCTATCTAGCTGAGATAGAAGCAAGGCCTGGGTTGAATATTGATCGTAGTCAGAGGAAGATAGCCATGTTTTAAAGCCGACTAGTACTGATCTTCATTTTTGAAACTACCAACAATGGGGGATATCTTAAAGTAATTTAAGGCTTTTACTATGTTACCATCCACGTATAGAAAAGATATACTTACTAATAATCAACTGCTTATGTTTTGTAATGTAATCAAATCGAATCAATACAAATCTTTGATATGTCGTAAGAAACTTAATAAATTTTCATATTAGAATTAAATTGCTGTGCAAGGTTTTTATTATTATCATTATTATTATTATTGTACGTATCATAAATCGGAACTTTCTAAGAGTTTTACTTTGACGGACAATTGACATTCCTCTTTTTCTCAATTTCAATGAAGAAAACATGTGAACCAATCTTAATTGCTCACAGATTGAACTTACAAAAATAGAGGTAAAATAAACATGTTCTTAATTTCATCATACAGAAAAAAAATTCCACTCATTCATGTTGTGTTTAAAAATATCTGTTATGTTTCTGAAGACCATAGGTTAGCAAATATTACGCCAATTTTTTAAAAAGGGGATGCATTATCCCACAAAATACAGACTAAATCTTAAAGTTGGTTTTTGTTAACTTTTTAGTCAAATGTAAAAGAAATAATAGTGTATCATTTAAAAAATATATAATATATGATAATTGGACAGAGCCAACACAGAAGACTTCGTTCATTGACAGCATAACGGATTTCTTATTATATTTTAAAATAGGACAATAAAATTAGACCGTCATAAAGCAGTAGATATTATTTAATTTCCTTGATTTTGAAAAATAAAATCGTTTGATTTGCTTTCCATTTGGATCGAGAACAATATTACAAATCTTGAAGAAAATGTAGCGATAATTGGCGAATCGTCTGACAAGGAAATAATCGCTAATGGAATGCATTGAATAATTTTAAGCCATATCGTCACGTTTGCTTTGATTATACCTTAGGCGCTCTCCAAATAGAAAAGTGTCAGAATAATGTAAGATGGGTGTATTAATTTCTAGCAACTTCACATTTTACAAACTGCGTCTAAATAGCAAAAGAATCTTATAAAGCATTTATATTTTTCGGTAATTTCGCATCTTAGTTTAGAAAAATAGTAATTATTTTTATTATATCAATCCTTGTATCTCACCAGAAATATTCAGCTTATTTCTACATGCTTATCCGCAAACCAAAACAATTATTATGTAAGACCTAAATAAATTAAAATACTCTTGATCAAAGATAGACGCCTTCAGAGGCAAATAATAGTAGTTTTTAGAACTCTAAAGGTGGTGTATATTATAAATAAGGAGTAATTTTTTGAATCGTTCAAAGCAAGATGCGAGAAAATTTCATATTTAAAATTATATTAGAATCGTCAAATATTAAAGGGAACTTTTCCTTTATAAATTTGTTTCAACTTTTCAAAGCTCGTAAATCAACATATTTAATCATAAATTTTAAAACTACCTATTTAATTGTTACCAAACCTAGATTAAAAGCGTATGTATTAAAACTAGATATTAACGAGCAACTAGTTTTTTATTCTAATGTTCATCAAAAGCCTTTCTTAACTTGCCTTCCGTATTTTTTATGACTATCCAAAGAGTGGATCAAGGTGAATTGTGCCTTCTTGACTTTATATTTCTAAAGATCTTTATCAGACTTAAAGATTTTTTTAACTTAATTTAGTTTTCAAGTTTCAATTCTATTGTTTTTACTTACGCCTCAGTGATTTTTTCATCTGTCGTTACTTTGACTCTTCATCACCAGTCAGTGGTGACCTGAGAGAAGACCACCTTTCCGATAATTTTCGTTGTTATGAAAACTTCCATTGATTGTGTGTGTCTGACTCATGCAGCTAAAGTGAAACCCAATTCTTAGGGCGAATAATAATCATGAGTTAGTGGAAGAATTTAATCCAAAATGACCAAACCTCTTTTTGCTTTTCAGAAATGAAAACCATCTTGTGGTATCTCAATATCATTTGAGCCTATTTAATAGGATATTATTCACGTACGTTCGCAATTACTTGTCAAATTGTTGATTTTTAATGTTTTCCATGTCACCAGATGTGATGTTTTAGTGATGAAACTACTCAATAGGTAGACCTTCAATAGGTCAAAAGAATACCTCCATAAAATGAAAGCGAATTGGTCCTTGTCGTAGGTCAGGTTAGACTTTCTGACCTACGCTTGCTTCCTTTGACTCGGAAGGGAACGCGACAAGCTCGCAGGACACTCCTTGATTGGGCCTTGCCCTAAATGATGCAATTTACACGTAGGGTGCATTAAATCAAGTACGAGGTACGAGTGACTATTTTCTTTGGCCGAATTAAATCAACTATCTAGGAGGTTCTCAATTTTAAAATAAATGAAACAAAATAAACTTTACTACTGTACAAACAAAATAAAATAATGGCTACAACATAGAAATACAAAAGAATTAAATGGGCAACTTGTTTACACACGTCAGCACCAAGCAGGAGCCGTGAGCACGTAAACGACCGACAGAAGGGGAACTACCATCCAGGTGGATCCACTGCCCGAGGATTGCCAACACTTAACTATTATTGGAGTCCGCAGGAATTGGATTTTACTTTATCTATACAAAATGCGGGAGTCAATTTAGACCTACATGCCATCTTGCGCAATATCTCGTTGTTACAATTAAGCTCGCTATAGGGTGTCTTATCTAACGGAATTTAGCCCCAAAAGAAGCCCATCGCGGGTTCTTTTCGTCCTCTCTCTCTCTCTATCTCTGATCTCCATTTCTCTCATCCTTGAAAGTCCTATTAAATCCAAGCATGCCCTATTACATGTAATGATTCAATATTATATAAGAAATAAAATGGGATTTGTAAATGTACATATATATAAGCAACCAAGCAAGCGTGAGACAGAGAGGAGCGAAGGAAATGGTTGAACACTTGCTTTTGATAAAGCTGCTCAAGTGGTGCCTTGAGATAAAATTTTTAAACACCTATATTTGAGGATGAGCCCGAGTAAACAAAACTGTTGACCGTAAGAGATGGCGCAGCGAAAATCGTATCAAATTATATAAATAAGTGTTTATCATGTAAATGTACGCCCCGCGTACATAGGCTTACTAGCCCCGCCTATAGGGCTGGAGAAATGACCATAACGGAGGTAAGCCGTCTCACGGTCATCTCTAGGCCACATTCTCTGCATAAAGCGTGCAAATATAAATGAGAAAAGAAAGAGGAAGACACAACACAGGAACTAGAAAGAGAATAGTAAGTCTAGTCTTGCTCTTAACTCGTACTCGTGTTGATAATATATAGACTACTCGTCTTCCGCTTAGTAGGCCCTGTGTCGCGCTGCTTGCGTCATAATATTTGGTTATTAGAATAGAGAGATTACTTTCGTATGTCCATCTTTACCTTGAACCTTCGATAAGCCCAGCCAAGTAAAAGAACACTTTAAAATCATTTATATTTTCAGTCAGAAAAATAATTCTCAGTAATGCCATACTTCATCTATAAACTGGCACTAGTCGCTCCATCATAAGGAGATGGTTTACGAAAAAACATTTCATTCACTGTCGTCAGGACCTATATAAGTGGTAACCCTGTATACAATACCATTTGCCTAACTTCCCCTAACAGGAAACCCCTTATAACTGGCGAAAACACCCCAATAATGTATTGATGTTACTCTATCGACAAAATGTTTCTTACATCGATAGTATAAATATATGGAAATTTTTTCCATCATTACAAATGATTGATTTGACAAAAAGCTTTTTAAATTTACTTATCTGAAAAAAATTTTAACAATGCCAATTATGTTTTTCTCCTCAAGGTTAAACTGTTTGGCTTTCGAACTCTGTCACAATCTGGAGGGAAAGGATGGCGGCGTTCGTGAGTTTGGTCAGAGCAGCTGGGGTATTTTCTTCATTGCATGATGCGAGCAGGTTTCAGATCACTCTCTACAAAACCTCTCGCAATGAAATCATTGTCCATTTTTCTTCGTCAGTTAGGGCCAGGTTAGGTAATGTACACACGTCACATCTAGATAGTATCCATATTGGTCTTTTTCTTTCTGACTTTGTACTTTACACAAATATCCACTCATCTTTATCACTTTCTCAATGAACATCATTCAAAAACATTATTGGGAAGTTGACCCCTTTTGCCATTTTTAACAGAAGATTAAACCTAAATTATTAGTTAATCGTCGTCTACAGCATAATCCTAATTTCACAATATTTCAACCACCACTCTATTGGTTACTCAATCAAACTCAGTTGCAAAACATTACTTAAAAGCTTTGCTCTGCAAATTTGAAAAGAGAGGCCTAAATTTTATCCATTAAAAACATTTTTTATATACACGTCAGGCTTCCAAACGGGCATCTTTAATTTACTTTCCATTTTTTCGAATAATTTTTCGTTTTTTCCGTTCTAATTTTAAGGGAATCTTTGTTTCTCCCAATACTCAAGGCATAAACTGAAAAAGACTCATGACTCTATAATTGTTGGAAGTTGCCAAAAATTCTGAATTATATCACAGAGAAACTATATTTCTTCGCCTTCTTTATGGCAACAGAATCCGAAACATAGCCTTAAATGCTACTCAAATGGGAATTATTTCTATCTTATAGAGGGGCTGACAAATGTAATGGGGTCATAATTTTATTCTAATAAGCGAATAGAAATCAAAGAGGGTTGAACTACTTCTAACTTAAATCCAAAATATTTATAATGTTACTTGATTAAGGCTCACATTTTTCAAATTACTCGCAAACATAAAATGTGTAAAAGAATTTGTGGTCTAAAGGTATAAACAGATAATTGATCAACGATCTGGGAAATACGCCTGAGAACTTTCCATTATCCATTCCAAAGAAATAATGAAAATCATTTATCCGCCAGAAGAAATTGATTGGGAGGTGTTTTCTTTCTGTTGTTCTCAAATATAAAATAGAAGGATGATGCTATTCAAAGAGGGAGTTGTTCGAATAGTAAAGACTGTATTCTTGCCTTTACTTGGGACATCTGTACTTTTCTGGTCTATGTCGTCTCATCATAGGTGAAACCGACTTTTCTTGTTGCACTAAAGCTATCCACGAAGCGACAATGTAACCGAATTTTAAGCACGCACCTGCATCTCCTGAATCACTTGATCTGCAACCACAGACGAATGAAACCGGATAGGGAAAGAACGTCACACGCAGTATTTTGTATTATAAATCTAATCATTTTGCTTCTTTAAATCCAAGAGCATATGAACAGAAAGAAAAATGCATTATTTGCCGCTGTCTTACATTCATCTTTTTCCTACAATTTTCTTTGACCATGTCTGAATTTGTTGACAGGAATGGTGGAGTTTATCTTAGTGCAACAAATAGAATGATTGTTTTTACGTATCTTTAACCGATAGTTTCGTTTCACAGTCAGCACCATTGCAACCGATAAAGTTTTTTCTTTTATCAGATTATTCCTTGGCATATAATTCCATTCGTATGCTTTCCTTCTCTTAAAAAATTACGTTAGGCGACTCTCATTTTCTGAAAATTTCCCAGTGACTCTTATTTTCTCATTGCCCTTAGGTATTCGTTTTACTCTCAATAATCTAACCTATGAGTTATAAGGTTAAATCAATACTTTCGTTTTGTTTACTAAATTTGCATATTCAGTTTTTTTCATATAAACAGAATTGATAAGATATAATTATCGCATCCATTATTCTTTAAATGTTTTCGCTCCCTCTTTTACCGGCATAATAATCCTGTTTTTTGGTCTTTTTTATATTTTACTGAAATAATTGTCTTTTGTCAAATTATAATCTTTTACTCATTTTATCTGTCTTGACTCACGTCTTCTTCGCCAGGTTAGGCGTTTTGTTCAACTCTGTCGTTTCATACAATGGAGGTTTCACTAAATAATTTTTTTGCTTTAAAGTTTTTTTTAAACATATTACATTTAGCTTAATATAAATAAGATTAGTTTAAATTTAGTTTCTTTCTGTAAAGCAAGTTTTCAAGAGGAAAGAACTGCATTTTCATTTAAATTCAAAACATATTTAAGCATCGGAATAAATAAATTTCATTAATATGTGCCAATACACTTCTAAATTATATGCGGGAATTCTTAAGTATCGCTAAACATCAAAGTTCTCATATTCGTCAAGGAGGATTCTTTTATATCATTAACAATTTCATATTTAATACTCTCTTGGAAAAATAACACCTGAAATCTATTTTATATTTTATCATATAACTATTTATTTTAATTTTTTAGCATTCTTATTAAATAAATTATCAATCGTTATTATTGAAATGAGCGGCTCCAATAATCAAGATATTTGTTTTAAGTTGATGAAAGTGCTGACTAAAACATGATCAATTCCTGGTCTGGAGAAAACATCCTTCTTAATTTTGTTTCTTTTATAGCAGCACTTTGTCGACTCCTTCCAAGGACTAGATTCTTAGTGCTTTCCATTGTTTAAAGATGCCATAGGGCTTAATTTCGTAAATAATGGAGATGCTTCTATATTTCTGATTAGGATAGAATCACTTGGATTTTGATAGTAATTTTGAAAGCTAAGGCACATTATTTCTTCCTAGGCATTGACCAAATATATACTAGCCAAAGATGCCAAAGATATTCAAACCAGGTCCCCGTTTTATGATCTTGTTCGGGCTTTATAAAATCAAGTTACTGCAAAAGCTCACACACAATGAATTTCTTCAAGTTTATGAAATATCACATCATACGGTATTATTTTCATTATTTCTCAATTCCGCGATACACTAACCTTCGCAGAACAGAGAGTTTTACAAGAAAACAACATAGTTTAGTCATACCTACTCCTAATTGCAAGAATTACATTATCTGAAATGAGATTGATAGAAATATGAAATAGCATTTAACCAAAGGTCTATCGATAAAACGTTCTTGTGTCCAATCGTCGTTGACTCTTGGTCGTGTCCATGCAACGGTTTCATCGTCAGTTACCCGGTCTTTTTGGCTGACGTTTGTTTCGGGTATGACTTATGATAGCCAGGCTCTTGTGGAAGAGCTGCAGGTAGAAGTCACATGGAAGAGCAGGACGATGGCGATATTGTTCTAATCGTCCCTTTCTTCATCTTTGTTTGTCCTACTTATGCCGCACTCAGGTTTCTCCAAAGACCACGGTCCTGTCATTGACAGCTGTCGTCTAGGTTCCTCTGTTCCTGGCAGCTTGCTCCCACGATGAAGGTTTAATGTTGGTTTAGGCCAGGGTGTGTTTAAGTTGGTCTTTGTAGCGGCGTTTTAATCCTCCTTGTAGTCTTGATCCGGGGGCGACTTTCCTGTAGAGCATTATTCTGATGAGTTCTGATGGGTCCATTCCTAAGACGTGGCCATCCTAACGAAGACGATGGTGGATATGATGGTGGTTTGGACGCTGGGTGGCATGGCTCGGTTTAGGGCGTTGGTGTTGCTGATGAAATCTTCCCATCGTATCTTTAAGGATCTGTCTCAGCTTGTAAAGTGAAATTGCTCGAGACATTTGTTGTCCCGGTATTTGAACGTCCAACTCTCGCAGGTATAGAGAAAGGTAGTAAGGAGTATGTCCCGAAAGACCATAATTTTAGCTTGAATGGTCAACGCATGGTTGTTGAAAACGCGCGGCTGAGGCAACCGAAGGTAGAATGGGCTACCCTGATCAGGGTTTACACGTCTTAGAAAGAATGCTTTCAAGTATGAAAAATGATCCACTCCTTCCAGGGGTTGGCCGTTGATAATGATGTTAGTATTGGGGTAGTTTGACCGGGCGGTGATTGGATAAGTACCTTGGTCTTGTCGGTGTTCACCTGCATCTCAAAACGCTCGTAGATAGAGTTATAAAGATCGGCTGTCTCCTGAAAGCCATCAGTGATCCTGCTAGAGGTGGCGTTGTCGTCAGAATATTGCATTTCATGGACTGAGATTGTCAATGTCCGTCTCTTTGCGTGAAATCGATCGAGATTAAAAAGCCCGCCTGAAGGGAGGGGACTAAGGCGATTAGGTCGGATAGACATCCAAAGCTAGCGAGCATCGCCCACATTGCAATACGATGGCGTTTATTCCATACCATTCTGAGATCCCAGAAGATGAACATTGCTAAGTTGTTGTTGTTCTTGACTTTTTCATGTAAGCCACGTGCAAAAAATCATGTCTCTTGTCCATCGAGAAGGTCTGCAGCCACACATGGACTTAGGTAGAACGCCTTGCGCGAGGACAAGGAGGCAGTCGAGGAGAATGCAGGCAAGGATCATGCTCGCAGTAGTTAAAAGGGAGATACTGAGGTAGTTGTCGCAGTTCTCTCAATCCCGCTTTTTCAACACAGTAAAGAATTTCTCCTCACAGACGTCTCTCTAGATGGGCTTGAGGATGAGGTGCATCAGGTGTTTATTCACATCAGGGCCCCTGTAGTTGAAGAGCTCCAGCAAAATTTCATCCACTCCTGGAGCTTTGCATGGCTTCATGCGCCAGACGGCTTTGTCAAATTTTTGATCGTAGGTGGCATGGGGATCCAATGGCAAACAGGTTGCTGCTGGGTCATGTGGAAATAATTATTTGGGGTGGACAAGTGATGGTAGTGGATCCGTCCGCATCTTTGAGGCCACCTACTATAACCTTGTGGAGCCGAAGACCTCCTTGGTTTGGTAGAGAAGCAGTGAAAGTCGCTTTGATCATCGTAGTCTTGAATCTCCTCTGATTTTCTCTGCCCCCACCTGTTCTGAGCTTCGCGGATCCCTCTTTGTCATTCTATGGAGGCTTGTTGTTTTGTAAAATAATTAGCAGAAGAAAGGCATGCGTAATAAATCCATTAAAATCGATTTGCAATTTATTTGAGTTTAGTAAAGACTTCTTCGGATACATATGGAAAGGAAAATTTCGAGGAGTTTATATTGTACTTCAATAGGCTAGAGGAAACCCCAATTAACCAACATCATCAACATTGATGATGATTTCAGATTAACTACATATACATTTAGAATTTTTGTTAAACACAGATTTGCTTTGCGTATAGCCTAAACATCTTCAATGCGGATCATAGTAGCAACGAGAAACTGCATAATACAGTAAGTGGAATCTTTCTTTAGATTGAAGGCTAAATGGTGAAGAATACAGTTACATAATCGATACGTCTATTAGACAATCAATAAATGACAGTTATATTCAAGAGAAGTTTCACCTATTAAACTGGAAATATACAGTATAAAAAGATTCACTAAAATTTTAGAAACCGAATCATCTACCATGATGCTAAATTTTTCGGACCAATATAACTCATCAGTCGAATTATCTGCGCGAGATGTTTTTGATCTTATTTAACAAATTACTATTATATTTTTATATTCACTATGAATATTAATTATACTTCTAGATTTTTCCTCTACCTATTTGCTTTTCTATTTTTTTCACTTTTATTTGAGCCCGAGAATATTATTTAATCTCGAAAGAAGGACAGTAATGTTTTGGTAAACCCGTGAAGAAAATTTAGAAAGTTGGATTAACTTAAAGGGATAGCACATTTGTTCATTAGTCACTTTTCAAATTCTTTCGTTCAAAATTCGCATTTTGGGGTTTTGTATATCATTTTATTGCTATTTTATGCCTGTCTTTATGGTATGTTTTTTTTTTACCAACATCACTAGCACATAGTAAAAATTAAGATAATGCAAAATTGTATACATAAGAGGAAAATCTTTCTTAGATATTTAAAGTTAATTTGTGAAAAAATAACAAAGCTACACCATTGATTTTTATATCCTTTTATTTCAAATTTTATCACCTTTTTATAGTATATATTTTGCTTTAGCAACATGACTAGAACATAGTAAAAATTAAATCATATGTGTATGTTTTGCTCGTGAATTGAGTTCAAATGCTTAATGTTTAATAATTTTATAGCCATTTATATGATATCAGGTTCAAGGGGAAGGGGGGGTTCTGAATCAACTCCTGTATCTCAAAAACATCTTCGGAGGTTATTATGATTTGGCAGGAAAAACAAGGCTTTGAATGAGCTTTGATTTCATATATGAGAATCTAACGTAGCAAAAGGGTGAAAGAATGAATGTGGTGTACCCTTAATGCGAACTCGGGTTTCGATAGAGTCATCTGTCATCTTTAATAGTTAATTAAATAATGCATGCAGTTAGATTTCTATCTCACAAACACACAAATTTACCAATAGTAATTTTGAGCCATGAAATGCCCCATATGAACATAGGACTTATGGCTATTTACCCTGGATAGTGCATTATAAAGTCATTTTTTTAATGAAACAAATAGCGTAATGTATCAATCTTGTCCTGCCAGATACACGGACTACAAGTGCAATGTGGCCCGAGGAAACAGGAAGAAACAACAGAAGTTTTTAAAGAACCTTCCGCAGAGTAAAATATAGGTATGAATTTTTTTACCAAAATTAAAACAAAATATTTATCAAACAAGTTTACGCGTGGGTCTGTCTATCATTATGCATGTGTTTAGTTTTTAAGAAACATCGTCACCTGTAGAAAGGAGAAAATATATATTGTAGATTTACGACTGACAATAAAACTTATTACGTGTGCTACATCTCTCAGCAAATTCCAATTTGTTGCAAAGGAATAAACGTTAAAAATTCGAGGATTTAAGGGATCCTGGCGGGAAATTGGAAAACCACAACTCCAGAAGCTTTCGCAACCGCCGAATGTAATTTACATTTTTTGCGATTTAACAACTTGTGAAATAACGGCATCCCAAACGGTTGGGTGAGGTTGGCTTCGGAACTGTGTTCTTCACAGGCAATGATTGTGTTAGCCTAAAAGAGAAAGATAAAAAATTATAAATTTGAATGTTCTCCTATTAACATTTCATTACATTTTTCATTTTATTTCTCTCTCTCTTTATTATCTTCCTTCACTTATTTCTTTTGCTAAGCCTGTTTCCTTATCTTTAATTATGAAAGCCACTCTCCTGTTATATTCCAAGCATCTTACGTCCAGGCATCGCACCTTAATCGCATTTTCCGAAATTTTCCATGATGTCAATAGCCAGTAGCAAACTCATTGATGGAATTAGCATCCACTGTGCAAAAAAAAAATTCCAGTGAATTAATATTTTGCATAAAAAGACACGTATTAATTGGTTGTCTGACTGAGGTTGGAGTTAGAGAGAACTAAAAGTATCTGCTCTCAAAAAGAATAAAACTACCCAAGAGAGACAAAGACGAGAATAAATTGGAAAAAGAATACGTGCCTGAATGAATAATTAAAAGTTCCGATAGATAAAGAAGGGAAGATATATAAAAGAAAATATATATAATAAGAATATTAGGAAAAAGAAATATCGCAAAGATTAAAATAAACTGGGAAAAGCAAAAAGCTATTGCATTAGATGGAGAAAGAGTTAATTGGAACGAAAATCAATTCAAATAGATAATCAGGAAGAGCGAAAGAAGAAGGAGCCAAGTTTGACGCTCTTAGCAAGAAAATATATTCTTGCCTTTTCATAGTTTGGAACTGGTATAAATCAACTCGAGATTAATTGAAAAATAATAGAAAGTGTGTAATTTAGAGATAAAGAGTAGGTAAATATCATTAAGAATTCGCTTCACCAGACTTCTTTCTGTAAGTTTATATTTTAAAATAATATTTATCAATTTGTGTATTAAAAATATTTCAATTACTACTTTTAAAGACAATCTTAGGCCAGCTATTCTAAGTCTGTTATTTTTCTAAAACAAATAAATAAGGTATCGTAGGGTAAGCTTTCTTCTCTAGCTTGATAACGTTATTTCTAGCTGCCGCTGGATTAGCTATCTCAGATATTGAGTCATAATTTATATTAGTAAACGTGTATACCATTTTAAACAATTCAAAATGTTAGCTGCGCAGATGATGATTTTGTAATCAAATTAAATTAAGGTTCCTGAGTTTTTCTAGTTGCAATTAATCTTTAAGTTCAGGAATTAATTTTGTCACTCGCCGCTTGACGAGTTCTAATATTAATCATGTCCTTTCGCATTTATGGAGGCCAGAATTTCGCTGCCCATTCCAAATTAAGTCTTACACTGAATTTATTTAAAGTAAGACAAATAACTTTCGATTTAAACGTAAAATGTTTATCTATTTACAATAAAAGTTAGACTCTTATTTCTCTTATGTAATGTTACTGTTAATTTTACTTGCTTCGTGATTAAATAACCTATTCTTTTCCATGTTGACCCTGTTTAAAATTTGAGAGTCAAGATATACTTAGTCCCTACAGGATTACTTTGACCAATGTGCATTACCTTATACTTGTTTATGTTTCAATTAATCTTCTATATCTGCTAACTGATTACTATTTCCAGGTTTTGGGGCAATTTTCATACACACAATAATATTTTACCCTATTAACTACCTTACTGTCATCAGCAAAGTTTGACACTTTAAAAACTAAATGAGTATCATTAACGTTAATATATAATAAATAATACATAGAATTGATAACAGAACCCAGTAGAAATGTGAGAATTAATGATCCACAAGATGGGGAGCAATTTTCATTCACAACAACTCAATGCCCTCAGTTTACCCCCTGCCCCTAAGTCATAAATCCAGCTTAGTACGCTTCACCCGATTATATTTTTTGTACCGTTATCAAGAATCTTTTATGTGGAAATATGTCAATGGTCTTTTTAAAATCGAGATAAAAGTCATGAACAACTTTATCTTGGTTAAAACATTATATCTTTTTGTGAAAATATTGGGCATATTAGTTAGCATGAGCGTCTGTATCGAAGGCCATGCTTGAGTAATTTACTTATCTCTTCCTGCGCCACGATCTAAACTATCATAAGGACTGAGTTTATCAATGAGCAAAGAAACCAATATGGGCCGAAAATTTCCAGAATCAGTAATTATTGTCTTTAAGAGAATTTATGCTACATTTTCTACTTTAATCCCTTTAGGAGCTTGTCATTAGGTAATAGGTTTTTGAAAATTGATCAAAGGATATTTAATTTCTGTTCCTTTATATATATTTTAGATCGAATAGTATTCATCGGGACTAGGGGCTTCGGAAATTTATCTTTTCCTATTATAAATTATAGTTTATTTTCGCTTATACTAGTAATTGAAAGTTAGTGTCTTTTATCAAGATTTAATGCATCTTGAAAGATATTTGCTTTTTAATGGTAAAATAGTAGCAAATGTGTTATTTAATTTTTTGACTACATTTTCCTGATCTTTACTAAAGACACTCTTTTAGTCGTGGAAAAAAAGCGGCAATTGAAAGTTTCCTCCAAATATATTTTATTTAGGCACAAAACCTAAACATTTTTAAGAATAATTAAATTTAATCAAATTATATAGTAATTGTTGTTCGCCTGGATTTCGCTAAAAGTGTATTCTCTATAGAAATTTTTCTTCAGTTGTCAAAAATTTGTCTCGCATATATGTACTTTCGTAGTTGGTCAGTCTGCTTTTGATAGCTGAATTATCTATAATAATTTCTGAAATTCGATATCCTTTATTCTCCGCTGCTTAATTTTTTAAAACTCGGCCTTTGTAAAATCGTAGATCGCATTCAAAGTTAATTTGGGTCAATTAAATCCTAAAGCTTTTCAAAAGCAATATTATTGTTCAATTATATTTGAACTAGAGTAAAATAAATTTATCTTCGTGTGATTTCTTCCAATTTCGATGGCTAAATCTTAGGCACAATATCTATATATATTTACTTCATTATCCCGATTTTACTCTATAATTGCACATACACGTTTTCTACTTCTAAACTGATTCGAAATTATTTCTCTACTAAATTTACCTTTCGAACATTTTAATAATCTGTAAGAAGATGTGTTCTCTTCTCTGACTATTAGAAAAAAAATATTCGCGAACATATTTGTAATCAGCTTAGAGTACTAATAATTTCAAGCCTTCACGCCTCATCTTTCATCTTTAAAATGAGTTCTAAAAGTAATTACGTTGTCGAATCTCATCTAATTGAATCTTAATCTACCTTCGATCTATACCTAAGAATAGTTAGTGATTGATAAATAATCAAATTATTTTCAAAATCGTCCTCCATCTAATATAGTCTTTTCAGCGACTTCAAGTGCAACTTCTTAGGTCTACCTTTATTTTTCTTATTTCATCGTGAGTAAAAAATATAATTCTCGGTCAGAAGATGGAATCCAGTTATTTACAAAAGTATTCTCCAATATAAAGATTCCCGGGAAACTATTTCTCATTTTTTTTAAAACAAGGTTAAATAATGAGTTGCAGATCAAAACCATCATAATTGTTTTAGGCGGGATATCGTTTTCCAAGAGGCAAGCTCTACTCATTTTAGAATTGGTTATAATCTCCTTGATGTGCTCTTCAGAATTGTACTTAATACCAAATATAATAGAGAAATGGATACGGATAGATAAAAGTAAGTTTTGCGATAGAATAATATGCTGTGCTGTGGGTTTTTTACGTATATCAAAAGAATTCCGATAAAGATTTTTTTATTTTTAAGCCTAGATAATAAGCATATATATGAAAAAACCCTAGATCAAAAGTAAATTATTAGGGACGATGTACTGTAAACTTTTTCAGAGTTGAAAAACGATGATAGCTTAAGGAGAGTTAAGCGGTTTACAATTTCATATATCTCAAATTAGTCTACTTGAATTATTCTCCGTCCACTTATTTTCACTTTGCTCAAACTCTTTGTCAAAACACTTTGCGTAGATACCCACGAGAGAAAGTGCTTATATTTTTTGGTTGAGGCCACATGCGCAGGCGGTCCTGCTTTATTTCCGGATCCAAGACAACAATTATTGAATTGTGCTTATATCCCTGACCCAATAGTCTCAATACCTCTCTTTTCGTCTTATCGAATTAAATATGTAACTTCCAGATATGTTTGTAGCTCACACATATGAGAGCTTCATCAAGTTTCTTTGAGCTTTCTTTTTCTTAAACCTTTGAGCTGCAGATGCCAAGTTGGTTCTCTCTTTATTAAGTATAACCGAGAAATAAATTTTAGGATCTATTTATTTCAACTGACAGAAGTAGATGCAGAGTCTTACATAACCATTCTCTAGGCACACTTTTGCGCAGACATAAATAAACGTAAATCTGACAACTATTTCAACAAATCTTTAGGAGAATTTTAGGGACCAAGTGCAATAACCAAAGCTTAATATATATTTTACGCTTAGTAATTGTATATTTTTGCTCACCGAATTGAACAACAATTTTGTAGCTAAGCGGTCATCCAAGCAACGAGAAAGGTGGTTCCAAATCAGAATAAAAAATAGAAAGAGGAGACATTCAATCAATCAGGAATAATAAAGAACTCATGAAAAAATAACTACAGGAAAATGTCAGAAAAGAATTAGAAATAATATTGCTGTGAAGAGATCTAATTAATACTCTATTAACATTAAATAAAAATG
Organism: Ceratothoa steindachneri; assembly: GCA_963969495.1. Taxonomy (NCBI): domain Eukaryota; kingdom Metazoa; phylum Arthropoda; class Malacostraca; order Isopoda; family Cymothoidae; genus Ceratothoa; species Ceratothoa steindachneri. Next base: position 31,245,444 of record OZ018324.1, read on the forward strand.
GCTGAAAATCATATTCTCTTAGTAAGAACATTATCCACTTCTAGTCTCATTATTTTATGTGTGGAAATAATCTTAAATCCAACGTGAGAATTTTCTTTCTGTATGGTCTTGAAAAAGTGTAGGGCATATGTAACTTCTATAAAAATGAATGAAATGTTTAAGTAAAGTTTTTCATGACACAACCACGTCTTTCACCAATTTAATGCTTACAACAATACGCGAAATACATGTTGGCATCCATTTACATGTCTGACATTTCATAGTTACGAGTATGATCAAAGGTATATACAGACTTGAATGCTACAAAGTCATTTATTTTAAAAAAAATATCCATTCCCTTATTTTCACTTTAATTAACTTAAATGAAATGCAATCTTACTATGCTGGAACTAAAAAGGCTTCCCAATGAACACTTTTCCAAAACGTTCCTTTGGATATTGGCGCTAGTTTGAACTGAAGGCATATTTGTGAAGTCACTATATAAACCTCTTGCATAGGCACAACCAGACAGTTATTTTGCTTTTAAATTAATATAATATTTTAAATAGGTCTGGCAGCGAAGTCCTCATCTACTGGATTGTGCCATTGGTTCTGAAAACCTGGAGTATAAAGTCTATGGATATCGTCACTGTCGCCGACTATGAGATCTATAGTTTTTGTTCCTTCTCAGTAATTTTTATTTTAATGTTATTTATCTTTACGTTTTCTTCATAAATTGGTTACAGGGTAATGCTGTTACCAACAATAAGACTAATTATGGGTTGCCCTACTTTTTTGAAAGCAGCAGCTTAATGTGAGATCACTACCACTGTTCCCTCCGACATATGGATGACAAAAACTCTTGACCCGACTTGCTAATAGATCAGACTCAGCCCTAATTCTTTTTCTATATTTTATTCGTTTTAATCTGTATGTTATCGTCTTTCTTTCTGTTCATTCATTTCTTGGCAGTTTGCGATTCTCATTATCTTATTTTTATGCCTTTTTCTGGACTTGTTTGAATGTTTGAATTTCCTTTTAGTGTATTGGATTATTTTTAATTGCCTTATATTTTGTTACTTAAGTTTTTTATACGTATTATGTATTTTTATCCTCGAAACTTATTTAAAGTTTAATCTTGGGAAAATTAACTGATCTTTGACACCGTTTGGACATGAGCTGCTCTCTCACAGTGCGCCAGGTTGATCTAAGTCGGATGAGGAGCTTGAGAGTTGCCCCTGTTCCTGGGTCTTTTATTTGAGTCTATAGGCATTATGAAATACACAATTTGATAAGGGATTTACTAGGAATCTGTTTTCTTTTATTCCTCAGTAGAAACCTAGGGGTAAAGTGAGATCTAAATCACGGATATCTACAGCGTTGGCATTCGCTAGGAAGATGATAATCATGACTCTATCATCCGACTAACCGCACCCATTATGACTTAATTTATCTCTAATTGGAAGCGGCGTTTTCATGCCGTGAGGTTTAGTCCTCGGTAATCTATATAGTTTGCATTATTTTCACTTCCATTAACGTTACCAGTTTCAAGAATATCTGTTGAAAAGCTTTTAGCCAGAGATGAGCGTTTGAGTCGTGTTTGAATTAAATAAAAATCATAATTAAATAAGTAAATAAGCTTTCTCGATTTTGAAATTTAGCCATTTCAGTATATTTGGTGGCCCCTTTCAACCGCATATGCCTATTTTTCCTATTTCATTGATAATAATTTTAATAATAATATTTGTAAACTTAATTTTCTAAAGATATATATGGCGTCGATGATGAAAAGAGGTCATACAACGAACATGCTTAATTTTAGTTTCAAATGTTGATAGATGGCAATTCAAAGCATCAAAGAGTTGGCTTAGGGGGTACGAAATGTACAAATTGCATTGGATTCATTGTTCAGAACAGTTTATTTTCTCTCTTTAACGCGTTTATTCCGATACACCATTACTAAGCATTCCTTTTTATTAGACAAACCAAATTATTTTCTATTGTGTCACACCATAACTGACGTTTATTGAATTTGTTATCATAGCGATTGTTGTATTTTAAGTAGGTGATCTTGTCGTGTTTCCTTGATTTTCTGGCATTTTTACTCGTATCATATCCAGTGGCTCTCGTTCGATTTTTTCTTCCTTTTTTGTTGCTGGCTTCATTTTCTCGAGGCTTGCTCCTGTTGCTTATAGGATGCTGTGGTGTTACCTCTCTTTCTTATATCTTTTTATATAATTTTATTTTCAATTCTCGTCTCTTGGAATAATAACATTTTTTAACTTTTTTATCATGGCATATTTTCAATCTGACTTTGATACTTTCCCATGGTTTTTCTCATATTTCTTTTTTCATTTAATTTACCTTATTTCTTATCCAGGTTTGCTTTTTTTACCTTTTCGTATATTTTATTTATATCAGATGTTCATTAATTATTTTCGCCTCCCGTTTGTCCTCGAATTCATTGTTTCCTTATGCTAATTTCTTTCGCCATTCAGTGGCCACTCATTGCTCTAATAACCAGATACCATCACTGCAGACATTACAGTTTACCTTATTCTCTTAATATATAGGTGCCTCTAAATGTGGCTCAAAACCATCATGTTTACTGCGACAGAAAGTGTCACTGTTTAAAAGTGCTAATTCATGCAGTTCATTTTTAGGGCTGTTAAATTTAACTATTGCATACCGTCACCTGCTGGGCGCAGATGAAGAACGACCTTATGATTGCCCGAATCAGTGTGAAGGAGACTACTTCTTGTAATATTAAGCACATACAACACTGAATACATTGAGCGTTACCGGACGTTGTATGTTCATATTTAAATAGGTGTTGGTAGAAGAAAATGTAATATGTATATATGAAGCAATAAATTAATGGCAAATAGGCGTGTTTTTTAAAGCCTAGTTTGTAACGTCATTACTTCGATTATGTCTACTATCACTTCCTCTATGAGCAAGAGTAGCGAGACTCACATAATCAGGAAGTTCATGGCATCGAGGTTCCTATCTGAGTAAGAATAAACTTCATCGAAGTTTTGATATGAATAAGAATAAACTTTACTTTCGGGTGAAGAATCTTCATTAACGTTGAAAATATCCTTTATATCGATTTTTTCTTTGTTACGATCTTTCCTCATTTTCTTCCTTTTATACTTGATATTTTACATGGCCAGATCAAGCTAATGAAATACACTCTTTCATTTCATTAAATTTAATTTATGGTAAAAAAAATTCTCAGTATCAAGAAAGAGCGTTTCGTCCTTGATGATGAAGGATAAACCTCGATTAAAGAGATAAATCGGCCAAACATAAGTTCCAATGCTCATTTCTGTTTCACATTGAGGTTCTTGAATGCACGTGAATGATTCTTAATGCTTGATGATGAATTCTGATCCTATGGATGCAGTGGGGCAAAGTGAGTTCATATGGCTGATAGAAAATGCATGTAGAAGAAAATGGAGTTATTTAGGTAGAAATAATAAGGATTTAATGTATGCAGCCTATGAACATGGCCAACTTTGAAAGAGAGGAGACTCAAGTCCTCCTACGAATGTTCACAGTAGATGGCATTTCTCCTCGGTTGCATGTGAGATCGTGACAGCCTGCAACTCTCCCGAAAGCTCTTCGATTAGGCGAGGTATAATTGCATGTTTGTGAATTAAGAAGTGAATGAAAAGCAAGATGTTAATGCAAAAAACAAGAAAGTAAAATCATTAAAACTTGTAATTATACATGGCACTTTTGCAGAAGCAGGAAGGTATCGCAGCAGAAGAGACATTAATATATTCTTTAAAGCTAAAAGAGCAAAGCTAGCTGAAATATATCCTCATCAGCTGCATTCTTCCTAAAATATTTAACACTAGCTTCGATCATTCTAGGCATCGCTTACTCATTCTTATGCACCAAGAAATCAAGGGGATTATTCCCTGAAGGTAGTCTGAGGAAAGAAAATCAAAATTCAGATTTCCAATTCCAAAGAAGGAAAAATAATATTTCAAATAGGAAGCTAAAAGTGTCCTGTCCTTTTGCTCTATTAATCATTAATCTCCTCACTTTAACATTTTTTATCTTTCTCTCTCTAGTAGTGTCATTTTACTTTGTTTTGTTGCCACTCACCCATTAATAGTCAAACGCATTGCAAAAACCTTGCTTTTTTACAATTATCTTTAAACGCGTTTAAAAATTACATAAATGGTGAATTTTCGGTGGCTATTGAGATTGCTCATGTTACACACAAATTCGTCGCTAAGCAGGTTCTGTCAGATAAGTGATTAGAATAACTGACATAAAATTAAAAAGATTAATTTTGATCCTTCAGTAGGACAAGTTTCAAACTTCCTTTCTCCGATTTTTTTTTCTTTGACAGGAGGAAGCAAAAATTCCTAGATTTTAAAAGTTAATAAAAAAGTAATATGCGAATTATAAAACGTTATATTATATTATCTGAAACGGCTTTTCTACGGATTTTATACACCTGGGCTAGTATATGATATCGTACAACGATCTCCGTAATTCCCCATACACATTTTTAGTCCGTCGTGGAATTTCGGCGGTTCATTCCGGGCATAATTTCGCCAACTAATGCTTCTTGTACAAAGTTTGTTCATTTCAGTTTTCAAATAATTTGAAGAATAAAAAGAGTGGGTGAGATTAGGCGAAATTATAGGCCAAACAATCTCACTATGTAATAAAATCCAAATTTCGAACTTTGAATAATTTGGGTTCCTGAAAGTTGAGAGGTATTTTGACATATCGATCGAATTTACTATGACAGATAGACGTCCATCAACTAAAAGATAGATAACAAAATAAACCAGCGTTGCAGGAACTAACCAAGCGTTTACTATTTGGAGGATTTTCATTGAGCAATTAAGGATTTTGTTACTCCTAATAACGTTAGTTTTGCTTGTTAACGTAGACAGATAATGAAAGTGAGCTAACTTTAATTGTGAGCGAAGAGCGTTTGACAGAACACTTTAAATGATATTCACAAAACATGCTTGACCGTTTTTCCCAACGCATTCATTCAGTCCTTAAAGAATTATCATTTTATAGGTATGTGACTAAATATCTGAGTGCAGAATTGTCCTCACAGTTGGGTATAACAATCACATAGCAAAAACATGTCTTTGAGATGAGATCGCGAAGGCTGAGAAATTAATGTTTAACAGCATAGGTATTATCTGTCATCCAACTGCTACGAGGAGCTCAGGTAGTTTTCTAATACATACATTATGTTTTATGGATCAGTACTCCAACTTTTTCCACGAAAGAAAAAGTGATTAGGAAAAGCTCTTTGCGTCATGATCATAGTAATGTTTTTTCTGATGAACAATTTAACAGCGAATTCACGATATTCACTTGTCGTAAAAGAAACCGCCACTGTAATGGTATGGCATTTTGATTTTACATTATTGCCAATCAACTTTATAAATCCCCTTATTCTTATTAATATACCAAAATAAATATGATTCTGCGTGGATTTGTCTGAAATTTCAGGTAAAATAAAATATGAGCTTAAATCATTGTTTCACAATGATTATTACCATTTCAATTTCTAAAATAAACAATAATCAAGGGATGAATTTCATCGATTAAATTATGCCTAATTTAATACAAATTATAATACACTTTTACGATAAATATAGCACCTGATCGATGGCATTTTATTTTATATTATTGCAAATCCACTAAAAAATCTCTCTATTCGTATTAATATACCAAAATTGAATATCTGATTCTGTGTGACTTTGTCTGAAAGTTCTGGCAAAATAAAATATGAGCCTAACTCATGCATTTACAATATTGATTTCATTTCAATTGCTAAAATAAACAAAAATCAATGGATTACTTTCATTGATTTACTTTTTTCTAATTTAATACAAATTAGAATTGATTTTTAGGAAAATATATTAAAAACAGTATTGTTTGCGTTGAATTTACAACTAATCAGATAACAAATGCAATCCTATGAGATTCATTGTTTTAGGAGGTTCTCTTTTCCCCTACCATAGGGTGACCAAGGTAGTGAAGAGATAAAAGCCAGTGAAGGATCAAAATGTCTTGCCATGCATGCGAATTTAGTGTTACCAGGTGACCTTAACTTTCTTCTTCTACTCCTTATTGAATTGATAGAAGAAAATATTATAAATTAGAGAAGCCTCCTTTTGTTATAGTTACCTTTGGTAAGACACAACCGAGTTTAGCGAAATTGTGGTTTAGTGCTTTAAAAGAAAGTTTTGATACCGGTTTTACTACAAATCTGGTCTCATTTCCTATTAATTTGAGTTTGCTATGTGGTTCCACATTCCTGCAAGTAGTAGATAATTTCGAGGCATAGACTATCCCCTTTTGGGTTCCATTGGTCACGGTTTAGATCCAACGATGTGGCCTGAGTTAATGTTGGACTATTGTAATTTACTGCAGTCCCTAACTTATGAAAATATTGCCTAAGATCTGAACCCTGAGTGAATTGTGATTCATATTTATTTTAAGGGAAAAAATTGATTCCATCTTCATATGTCTGTCAAAATAAATTCTATTTTTAGTTATTCCAATTATCAAATATACAGAGTGACCCACGAATAAGTTAATCTGAATTTGAATTAGTATTACTCATAAACTATTTAGAGATCTTTTTGGCCGGTAAAATTTGTTATGCGTAACATTTAAATTTTATTTCAGGATATTGATATACAAATAGTTTCAGTGAAGGCAGAAAGAGTGTTTTTGTAAGGAAGTGAAATAATGAAAAATCGAATTTAATAATTAAAATATTTGCTGAAGGAAAGAAATTGGACATGTCGTACCAGATAATACTCTTTTACGTTTCTAATAAGATTTGATATGATACCAATGAAATGCATAAAATAGTATGTTCTCTTCATTGGTACATTAAATCGTTTCTAAGCATCAGAGAAACTCATAAGAACAGCAGAAAATATTGAAAATGTTCGGATGGCACTTGTTCAAAATTAAAACGTATTAATCAGAAAGAATGACTTTTGATTAGCCTAATCAATATTTATCCGCATTGTTAAATACGACTTAAAAAAACAGCATCCATATAAGATGCATACAAAGCACCAACTTCGTGAAACTGATTTTCCTCTTCGTGGACAATTTTTAGGATGTCTTCTCCATAAATCTGCTCATTTGTTGGACAACATTTTGATTGGTGACTAGGCAGAGATTTACATGAATGGAAAGGTAAATAGCCATAATATTCAAAATATTCGCTGCTTAGCAAACACCCAGAATTAAAATTTGAGGTACCGATTTGTCGGAAGAAATTTTCTCGGCCATAATATAAGGGTCAGTAAGAACAAGTGTATTTAAATATTTATTATAGTAGTCTAACAAAACGTTGAGTCTATATATTATATAAATATTTAAATATATCTAATATCTATCTCTAGTGAAGATTTCAAGTGAATGGATTTAATATTTCTTATGTTTTGATAATATTAATAAACTATCTTCCAAACTGCAGCGGCCAAAAGTTAAGGGTGACTTAGAAAAAGAATGAATAATAGAACACAAACAAAAAAAAAACCTTACTATTAAAATTTTGTGAAAATCCCTTTAGTACCAATAAACTCCTTACAACTGTTACCACAGGACTGAATTAGTTTCTCGCTAAATCATGGGGTTATATTGTTCCATTAGTTTTTCAATAATTTCCAGAATTCATCTTGGTTATTTGGATGTCTCTTTCACGCCTCATTTTCAATAATCTTCCAAACGTTTTCTATAGCGTTGAGATCGGGACTTTGAGGTGGCCAGTCCATGAGATCAACCTCGTTATCACTCTAAAAATCTTTGACTCCCTTCGCAGTGTGGCAGGGAGCTTTGTCCTGCACGAAGATAGGAGGTTGAACTGACGAGTATCGGAGATGTGGAAGCGAATGTTGTCTAAGTATCTGATTGTAGATTTCAGCATTGACAGTCCCTTCTAGGCAAACAAGTGGACTAGGACTAGCAGCAGAGATCACTGTCCATACCATTACACTGCCTCCTCCATATTTTACTGTCTTCTTCTCACATGCACAAGATAACATTTCGCCACATCTTCGTCGGACGTACATCCTGCAATCGGAACCAATTAATTTAAACTTTGATTTATCGCTAAAATGAACCTACGCCCAATGTTCTTCTGTCCAAACGACATTTTCGTGAGCGTAACGAAGTCGGGCTCTTTGATTCTTGTTGGAGATCTGGGGTTCCTTTCCCGCTGCCCGAGCAAGCCTAGAAGTTGAGGTACAGAAAATTATTAATTATGACAGTTAAAATTTCGAGGAGAATTAGGTGTTTGTACCAGTCGGTATTAAAGACGCATATGCGAATCAATGATGCATCTAAGATTCAGGATAGAAAGGTCTTGAGCACTTCCATATACGCTGTTTAAAACTTTAGATTTCTTATAAATGCTGAAAATGACAATAAAGACACCACTAAAAAGGTCTAACATCCTTAATATTATCAATTATGTCCAGCGTAGACAAAATGAACTAAACCGAAACACTGGGATAAAAGTGTCTAAACCTGATAAAATAAATATATCTAAATCATATATGCCGATCTTACGTGGTTATGGGCAAAGATTTATGGTCTAGGTCGGATTAAAAATAAACAATAAAGAGAAAAATTGTTAGCTATTAGTGATTTTATGACATTTTAAAAAGTGAATGTTAACCAAGATCGTTGATTCATTCCTGCCCAAAGTGCTATTAAATGTTTGTTCATATATGCAGAAATTAATGGTATATGTCCATTATTAATCTTAATCCATTGGGGACCAGATGGTGAAAAGCAATTATAAAGACCTTCGCAAAGTAGATGCCCAAATTACACGAAGTGATGTAAAGCGAGTTCGGAAGAATAAAACCCCATTCTTTTATAAAAACCCACTAGAAAAGTTTTTCAAATGTTAAAACAGTTCATCCGGACTAGATTACGTTTGGAACGCGGATTTAGTTGACGTTTCAGTATATGTACTTAGTAAGAATGAGACACGATTTCTCTTCTTTATTATTGACATATATTTTCGGTATCGTTGGCTCCAGGCAATACCGAATAAAAGACAAGTAAAGACGCAACAACCTTTGGAATATATATTTTGGACGACAATCGTTCACAGAGTTACATAGACACCGACTGTAGAACTAAGTTTCCAAATTTCGAGCTTTTTGAATAAATATGACAGCAGTAATTAAAACGGCAGAGTCAAAATATAAAGAGTTATTATCCGAAAAGATTTAAATAACAATCAAATCCAGGTTAGAATGATTACAGCATCTTAACTTGGTTTTTAATGTATAAATATATAGACATTATATTACAGGACTAGTTTCGATATTTACTACCATGTTTAACTTTACTGTGAGAGGAATGCCGACAAAAAATGTTTTTTATATAGGTGGGGATGAGGGAGAGACCACAAGAGAGGGAAGTGGGAAGAGAGGAAAGAATAGATTATGGAACGGGTAAATTTTAAGCGATTTTGGAAGCAACAGTTTTGTGCCGAAAGAAGCTTTAATAACTATGTTAAGTTTAAATGTACTTTGGAATCGGTCTAATCAATATTAAATCAATCATACGTCTTTTGTAATGATTATCAGATCTATAAGCTAGTTAGGCATTTTAAAATTAATGTGGTGATTAGAATTACATGTATAGCTAATTAAAATAGAAGTAAAACTTCCTTTATTATATCCCCTCATGGGAATATATTCTTCTATTAAGATTTCAAGTTTGCCCAATATAAGATTTCTTGTAATTATTACATGAAATGAGATACAATCCAGACTGTAGATACATGGCTTTTCTTTGACAAACACTTTTTATATTCTGGTTATATTTAAAGCCTATCTTAATATCGGTATTTGTGGCTTGATAGTACAATTTTTTTATCGCAAACCCACAAATGCAAATTAGTATATACATTTTTCTTAATTTCATGCTGAATCAGTTAAGAAATCAGTCTTCTTATCACAAATTTTAAGATCTTATCGTTGTTGCAGCCTTTGCATCCCTCGAAACAAACTTAAACGTCATTAGTTGAAAGTTTATTGGTTTAATGTATTCCTTATAGTTTATTGAATCATGTCACTGCATGGCCAAACGGATTAAGTATTGCTCTAATAACTTTAATAACACTTCCACAAAAACATTTTTTATATTACCTTTTGCCCGACAACTTTCCAATTAAGATAGGCTTTAAATATATACCAAACAATAGAATGTGTTTTTCAAAGAAAAAATCAAAACTACCCCTCTGTATTTTATTCCATATATAAATTACAATAAATTTTAACTTGAGGAAACTTGGAACTTCAATAAAAGCATATATACACATGCGGGGGGGGATATAACAGAAGAGGAAATTTATCTTCTAGTTTGTTCAATTATACAACAAAGTGAAATTACCAAAGTGATTTTAATAATGCCAAATTAGTATATAAGCCTGATAATTATTAGACAAGACGCAAAATTGAGTCAATATTGATCTAAAACACTCCAAATTGCAATATATCTGAGAGCTCATTTAAATATAGCAAAGCTATTCAAAATTCTCTCGCCCCAAGACACATCCGCTCTTCTATATGAAGCTTTGTGTCCAGTAATCTCATTGCTCAGTTGAAGATGGTAGTACTGTAAATACCGAAACTAGCCTTTTAATGTAATAAACTGATTCTACTAAAGTGTTGTTTTTACATCTTTATATATATATATATATATATATATATATATATCCTTAGCAGGAAAATGAAGACGTACACGATAAACGTATTTCGGAACAAATCCTGACCCATCTTCAGTGGTTACTGAAAATAAATAAAGTGTTATAACATATGTATTTGAAAAAAGAAAATATTGGCTGAGTATGGGTAATCTTATGTAATCTTTTCATGGCAACGTTGACAAACACTTCCTCCACCCTTTCTTATCTAATCAGATAACATACATAGATCCGCTATTTTGATGATGTATGTGCCACATAGCCCATTAATGATAACGCATTTGATTCATTCTTTGAACACTTGAACAACATTCACCCCTTACCCTCATTTAAAGTTGAATGAGAACCAAACAACTCACTGCCATTACTTGATGACAAGATATCTAAAATAAACAACAAAGCATATTGTTCTGTTTCTTGGAATCCAAACAAGTCTAATGCCTATATTAGTACCAGATTCTTCAAGAGCATGAAGGAACATAACTGCGACATGCATCGGGGAAAACTATAATTTTTCTCACAACTATATACGTGGGCGTCTAATAGGATCAGCTTATGGAGGGGGCCTTATTATATCTTTTCTTCTTTATCAATATCATTCTTCATTTTGAGATTTTCTTTATTCGAATCTATTTATTTCTTCTTGACTGAAGTTGCCCCTTGAAACCTTTGTCTTCCTTTTATCTGATTGGCTTAGATCCTTCTTCTAAGATTTGGCTGGGTTAGTTCTTAATCATCGAGTTTTCTTTTCTTGAGGTTTCTTCATATTAACTTGCATTTATCTTGATGTAATGATTCCTTCCAAACTCTTGATCACGTGATGATTTCTACTTTATTCTTGATGACGTGATGATTTCTTCTTAATTCTTAATGACGTAATGATTTCTCCTTGATTCTTGATGACGTGTGATTTCTTGTTGATTTGATGAGTTAGCCATATAAGTCGTTTTCTTCTGTTTTCCTTCTTGAGGCGATCCATTTTATCTTGAGTCTTGTTGAGTTGTCCTTAAAGCGTTTTCCGTGGTCTCCGTTTTCTTCGTGAATTCCCTTCGTAAAAATTGTGGACTTTTGAGTTTCGATCGTAGGTTTTTGAATTCAAATGCCAGCCCTCTGCCGTCATGCTACGGCGAGTTAGTTTAGCGTTGGTAATTTAATGGGCTATTTATATTTTCGCGTTGGAAGGAATTTTCTCTCTGATACATCTTCGCACCCCTACACAAATCCCTCTCTAGAACGCGGAGCAAGTTTTCGGGATGAGTGGAGTTAATTGAGTGGGATTGAGGAGAGCGAAGGAACGACATCTTGTCTCTTTAATGTTTGAGTAAGAGCATGTCTTTCCCGGATTTCCTGAAGTTTCTCAGCAGCATCCTTTCTTAATCTCTAGTAGGAGAGCAGGTGCAGTTGTAACGAAGATCAGAAGATCGTTCGGCCTTTGATGATCACCAGTTATGGGGGGGGGGGCATATTTTATATCTTCACTTATTTATCAGGGTTATTCATCTTGAGATTTTCTATATTCGTAATATGTATTTATTTCTTCTTGACTGAAGTTGCCCCTTGAAACATTGGCTTGTATTTATCTGAGGCTCTGGGTGTTCTTATTGGCTAGGATTCCTTCTTCTTTAAGTTGGCTGGGTTAGTTATTCTTCTTTGTTTTCTTTTCTTGAATGTATCTTCATATAAACTTGCATTTATCTTAAGGTGATGATTCCTTCTTAATTCTTGATTACGTGATGATTTTCTTCTTGATTCTTGATAACGTGATGATTTCTTCTTAATTCTTGATGACGTGATGATTACTTCTTGATTCTTGATGAATTGATGATTTCTTCTTGATTCTTGATGAGTTAGCCCTTGAAGTCGTTTTTTTCGTTTCCCTTGACATCAGTTTTCTCTTGAGTCGATTTTTTTAGTTAATCCTTGATTTCCGTTTTCTTCTGGGAGATTTCTTCATAAAATTTTTGTGGACTGAGTTTCGATCACGGGTCTTTGAATCTAAATGCCAGCAATCTGCCAACACGCTACAGCGAGTCCGTCCTGAGTTGGTAATTTAATGGGCTATTTATATTATCGATTTGGAAGGAAATTTGCTCTGAAACATCTTCGCACCCCTACAAGCTCTTATAAATAAAATTTAAAACTTTAATGCTTACGATCGGCAATTCAACATTAATCCCTTGATTAGAAAAAGACTCGTCCTGCCTCTGATAAAAAAGGTAAAAGCTCCATACTATTCGTACTAATTAAATTCCGACTTGTAATTTTACATAGATTCTCGAAGAGAAGTTAAACGGGCGGTTAGAGATGCGAAGCGGAAATATGAAATAAAACTGGCGAAGGATTCAAAGAAGGAACGGAAACGGTTTTACGGCTATGTAAACAGTAGGAAACCCTTAAAAGGTTCAATAGGGCCGATTAAAGACAAAGATGGTCGTTTGACGGAAATTCCGGCGGAAATGTCTAAAATTTTAAATGAACATTTCACAAGCGTCTTTACTATTGAAGATTCGTCCCAATTAGGATCGTTAGTTGAAGAAGTAGATAATAGTGATATTTGCATATCCGATATAACGGTTAATGAAGTGGAAATTCTTAAATATATTAACCTGATGAAAAAGTCGAAATCACCCGGGCCCGATGGCGTTTACCCCACTCATTTAAAGGAACTTAAGAATGAGCTTGCGAAGCCGTTGCGTGCAATTTTCAATCGCTCATTAGAAGATGGCGTAGTCCCTGTAGACTTCAAGCGTGCAAACGTTACACCAATATTTAAGAATGGGAATAGATACGAAGCAACGAATTTTCGTCCTATCAGTCTAACTTCGGCAGTTGGAAAGCTTTTAGAATCGGTAATTAGAGATAGAATAGTGCGCCACCTCGAGGTAAATAATCTGATTAAAGATTCCCAACATGGGTTTAGGCGGGCGAGATCGTGCTTGACAAATTTGCTCGAATTCTTCCATAAAATGATTTGCGTTTACGACGAAAGCAAAGCTGTAGATGTAATCTATCTAGACTTTAAAAAGGCGTTTGACACCGTTCCGCACGAGAGATTATTAATGAAAGTTAAAGCAGTCGGTGTGAAGGGTAAGATATTAAATTGGATTAGAAATTGGCTGAAGGATCGTTCGCAGCGAGTAGTTATAAATGGTGAATGTTCAGATTGGGTCAACGTCAGTAGTGGAGTGCCACAAGGCTCCGTTCTTGGCCCATTATTGTTTCTAATATATATAAACGATTTGGATAATGGCGTATTTAGTACGATTTCTAAATTTGCTGACGACACGAAGCTGGGCCACCGTGCCTATGTAAGATCGGATGTAGAAAAATTACAAAAGGACCTAAACTTGATTGTCAAATGGGCGGATAAGTGGCAAATGCAGTTTAATTTAAGTAAATGTAAGGTGATGCATTTGGGTTGCCATAATTTGAGGGTAGAGTATACCATGAAAGGCCAGGTCCTCGACGTAGTTAAATTGGAAAAAGACCTGGGAGTTTTAGTCTCGGATGACTTCAAAGTCACGAAACAATGCGCGGATGCATGTAAAAAAGCAAATCGTGTGCTGGGTTATATCGCGCGTAATTTCACGTTCAAATCCAAAGAGATAATTTTACCATTGTATAAATCACTTGTGCGTCCACTGCTCGAATATGCGGTTCAATTTTGGGCTCCATACTTAAACAAAGATATCGCGCAATTAGAAAGAGTGCAGCGTAGGGCTACAAAATTAATTCCCGAGCTGAGAAACAGGCCCTATGAGGAAAGACTCAGGGCATTAGATTTGCCATCTCTCGAAGGCAGAAGATTACGTGGCCAGCTAATTGAAGTATTTAAAATATTGAAAGGATTTTCAAACGTTGATTATAGGAATTTGTTCGAATTGGATCATAGGGGAAATACTCGGCAACACGGATTAAAATTAGTGAACAAGTGATTTAACACTAGTATAGCCCAAAACTATTTTACGTTTAAAATTACTCAAATTTGGAATAGGCTACCCACCCACGTAGTGGATAGTAGGTCGGTAAATATGTTTAAAAACCGTCTCGACGCGCACTTAAATAGTATAAATATAACGTAGTCTGAGCACAGTAAAAAATAACGTCTTTTGCAAAAGGAGTTTGGAGCGGAGGAACAACGAGATTAAAAATGATGACTAAAAATGATGCCAGCGATTTCTCTTGCATGTGTAGTTTAGATATCCATTTTCTTTTCCGCCTATCCTATAACTAGATTTTCACCACTAGCAGTCGAGGGCTGCGGAAGTTGAGAAGAAAAACTTTCTATCACCCCCTCCTAGGTTGAAGTAGTTAATATGCCTGACATTGTACACATGTAGATAAGTGTGTACAGTAGATTATATATTTAAAAATAAAAAAATAAAAAATAAAAAAAAAATATAGCATGTTAGAGATACACTCGTAGATAAGTGTGTATCGTAGTTTCGGATGTAGTGTAGCGGACTAGCCTCGAGCGGACCTTAGGGTCTTTGTTGGTCCTAGATTCTGTAGTTCTGTAGTTCTGTAAATGTTTGTGTGCCAAGGCTAAGCATCTTTCTATATTCATTAGTTTGCCAGCGATTGACGATAACGTAGGGCTCAGTTCTAGTTTTGCAATAAGTCGATCTTAACACTGTGCTTTCTTTCCTGCATATATATATATATATATATATATATATATATATATATATATATATATATATATATTTATATATATATAATATATATATATATATATATATATATATGTATATATATATATATATATATATATATATATATATATATATATATATATATATATATATATATATATATATATATATATATATATATATATATATATATGTACCGGGTGTCCCAGAAAAAAGTTAACCGTAGTTTGAATTAATATAACTCAAAAACTATTCGAGATGTTTGCATTCTGTAAAGGAGGGGTTATTTAACAAATATTCATCTGTCAATTCTAAAAATTTCTTCAAATTTCATTCAACGATATTGATACACTAATGGGTGTAGTGGAGCCTATCAAAAATATGTTTGCGCAAGGAAGTAAAATAATGAAACGAAGCTTAGGAAGGCTAGGCCACCGTACACCTTCAAGAGAAGCGTAGGAAGCCTAGTTAGCTGAGGTCACTGTGTTTATTCTTCAAATAAAGCCTAGGCAATTTTACAGTGGTTTTTCAGCCACGGTGTGGTATGGTCTAGTCATTATTGCTTACTAAGCAAATCAAAGCGTTTCTATGTAAAAGTTTACTTCCATACAACCTTTTAAATCATGCACTTAACAAAAGATCAACGCGTATTTGTAGTCACATACTTTATTAAGACTGGCAGTATTGAACAAGTACAAGATTCATTTGAACAACGTTTTCCAAGTAGGCACCCACCAAGCAAGCCTACAATTTGAAAAAATGTTCACAAATACCAACATGAAGGAACATGCTTAAATCTAAATAGAGGTCGTTCGGGTCGTATGAGAACCATAAGAACAACAGAAAATATCGAAAATGTTCAGATGACACTTCTTGAAAATCCACATGTAGTAGTCAAAGTCATCATTTAACCGCATTATTAAACGACTTAAAATGGCACCCCTATAAGATGCATGCAAGACACTAGCTTCTTGAAAAAGATTTTCCTCGTCGTAGATAATTCGTCGAATGGCTTCTCCATAAACCTGCTCGTTTCTTGGAAACATTGTGATTGGTGACGAGACAGCCTTTTTCATGGATGGAAAGGTAAATAGCCATAATATTCGGCAATTTGTGAAGCTGAACCCCCTACCCCCAGCATTCAATTTTGACACACGTATTTGTCAACAGAAAGTGTCTCTGTGGATCGGAGTATGCGAGAATGGCTATTTTGTCGACCCATTGTTGTACGAGAATAACTTGAATGGTGCTGCTTACCTAAGCATAATCAACGATAGAATCTTCCCGGAACTCCACCAGATTTCCGGCCATCAATTCAATAGATTTTAGTTGATTAAGGACGGCGCACCAGGTTATAGACGGCTTTCTGTAAGAACAAATCTAAGAGAAACGTTTGACAATGTCATTGTCGCGCTAAATCATGCAATTGGAGGCCCCCCAATATCCCCTGACTTAACGCCGTGCGATTATTTCTTATAAGGATATCTAAAGAATAAACTGTATTCTACTCCACCACAAAGCATCCACCAGTTAAGAGATACTATCATACGTGTAGTCAATAAACTTACGTAAAATTACAAGTTAATTAAAAAAGTTGTTCAATCAATGCGATCAAAAGCGCAACTTTGCTTGGAAAGAAATGGAGGACATGCGAAAGGAAACGGTGTTTACAAAATTAAAAAATGAATTTGTATTACCCATATGAAGGTGTTTTTGTTAAAAATGGATTTAAATATATTTGTCGATTTTAAACTTTGAAGTTTCATTATTTTACTTCCTTGCACAAACATAATTTTGATACCCTCCAATAAATCCATTAGTATATCAATATCATAAAAGGGAATTTAATGAAATTTCCAGAAGCGACAGATAAATAGTTGATAAATTTGTTTTGTTTTGCAGGACTCTAAAATCTCTGATAGATTTTGAGTTATACTAATTCAAAGTACGGTTAACTTTTTTCTGGGACACCTTGTATATATATTATATAAAAAATCGAAAAATGTCTTCTATAAAACCCAAATCAATGATTCATATAAAACTGACGAAAGAATGCAAAAATCCAGAAGAAAAATTAGATGTGATAATATTCTACAAAACCAAGAAAATTAGCAATCGCATCATTAATAATAACACCCCCAAAACCAAAGGAATGAAAGCCTATAATGCCATTATTTAATTTCTCTCATGACAACCACATCGTTACCTCGTCAACTCATCATCATATACGAAATGTCCCTATCAAAATTATTATTTAATAAAACATAGAACGCATCTCTTAAAAAAACTTTAGTGGAAAAGACAATTACCAAACGTAAAACGGACCGCACTTTCCATCACATTATGGAAGCTATCCTAATCCAACAAGAGAGACCGACGCATAAGGGCCAACAGATGGCTACACATAGGACCTTGAAATTCTTCAAGTAATTAATAGTTAATTCTAAAAAAAATCCACATTTCACAAATTTACCATAATAATTTTAATGTTAAACTCAAAATTTTTCATTTTAATTTCGAATTTATTTTTATTTTTTGTATTCAACAATGCATTAAATGTAGCTCCTCTAAAACATGTAAAATGTTTACACATAATTCCTATTGATTCTATTGAATTTCTTTATATTTATCATTACAGCCCCAAAAGATGACAGAAAAGATCGAAAAGTACCTCGAATTATGAATATTGAAACCCTTATTCCTGACCTTTCTCAAGACAAAAGAAAATGTAATAAGAAAGTTAGAAAAGCATAGGAAAAAATTAATTAAAGCACAGTAGACCTGGTCTTTAATAAAACCTGCATAAAAAGAAACTCTTAGCTAAATATATATATATATATTTATATATATATATATATATATATATATATATATATATATATATATATATATATATATATATATGGGAACTATAAATAAATTGTGAAGACGAAAATTCTCATTACTTGTTAAATAATATTTCTCTCAAATTGAGTGTGGATTCAAATTTCTAAATGATAAATCAATACAAAATATTTTACTGTCAAGGATCGAACACCTGAATCTTTGCGCAGCGGTGTTGTCTATAAATTTATTTGTCCAGGTTGTTCCTCGGCTTCATATATCGGCAACACTGTACGATCATTGGCGGCTCGTTATTCCGCGCATAAGGAAATTGGCCATCGGACAGGGTCTGTTCTTTGGATAAAAGAACATTCACCTGTAAGAGATCACATAATAAATTGGAAAACGTCAATAACAATAAATGTCCAAACACACTCAGGATCGCAGAATGAATATATTTTGAATCTTTAAAACCTACTCTTAATTCGGATAATTCGTTAGTTAACTTCATATTCTGTAAAATCACAACCTACCAAACGATACTGAATAATATTGTCACAAACATTCGTCAGTTGTAATATTTCACCGTTTAGTGTTAAAGTGTCTTCTTTACTATAGTTAACAAAAACTTTTGTAGATCATAACTTTGCAGTATTATACTGTATATTTAAATTGCATAGAGTCAATTAAGCATTCACCCTAACTTCCAAAGTTATTACAATTAATGCATGTAAGTAATTTAAAGCTCAATTTCTCCTTATTGTTAAATTGCTAATGAATTGTCATATATTCCTAGGAACCAAAAGATGAGCGCATAAGCTCGAACCTTGTTTTGAATAAATGGATTTAGAAATATGATTGGATTATTTTTCGACATTGGCTTTATAGTGAAAATTAAGTTGCGTCTCGCCGGAAAATCGCCCCATCACCTAATGTATATATATATATATATATATATATATATATATATATATATATATATATATATATATATATATTTAGCTAAGAGTTTCTTTTTATGCAGGTTTTATTAAAGACCAGGTCCACTGTGCTTTAATTAACTTTTTCCTTTGCTTTTCTAACTTTCTTATTACATTTTCTTTTGGCTTGAGAAAGGTCAGGAATAAGGGTTTCAATATTCATAATTCGAGGTACTTTTCGATCTTTTCTGTCATCTTTTGGGGCTGTTATGATAAATATAAAGAAATTCAATAGAATCAATAGGAATTATGTATAAACATTTTACATGTTTTAGAGGAGCTACATTTAATGCATTGTTTAATACAAAAAATAAATATAAATTCGAAATTAAAAGGAAAAATTTTGAGTTTAACATTAAAATTATTATGGTTAATTTGTGAAATGAGAATTTTATTAGAATTAACTATTAAATACTTAAAGAATTTTAAGGTCCTATGTGTAGCCATCTGTTGGCCCTTATGCGTCAGTCTCTCTTGTTGGATTAGGATAGCTTCCATAATGTGATGGAAAGTGCGGTCCGTTTTCCGTTTGGTAATTGTCTTTTCCACTAAAATTTCTTTTAAGAGATGCGTTCTATGTTTTATTAAATAATAATTTTTGATAGGGACATTTCTTATATGATGATGAGTTGACGAGATAAGAATGTGGTTGTCATGAGAGAAATTAAATAATGGCATTGGAGGCTTTCATTCCTTTGGTTTTGGGGGTGTTATTATTAATGATGCGATTGCTAATTTTCTTGGTTTTGTAGAATATTATTACATTCAATTTTTGTTCTGGATTTTTACATTCTTTCGTCAGTTTTATATGAATCATTCATGTGGGTTTTAAAGAAGACATTTTTCGAGTGTTTTTCGTTTTTTTATATAATATATATATACAAGGTGTCCCAGAAAAAAGTTAACCGTACTTTGAATTAGTATAACTCAAAATCTATCAGAGATTTTAGAGTTCTGCAAAACAAAACAAATTTTTCAACTATTTATCTGTCGCTTCTGGAAATTTCATTAAATTCCCTTTTATGATATTGATATACTAATGGATTTATTGGAGGGTATCAAAATTATGTTTGTGCAAGGAAGTAAAATAATGAAACTTCAAAGTTAAAAAATCGACAAATATATTTAAATCCATTTTTAACAAAAACACCTTCATATGGGTAATACAAATTCATTTTTTAATTTTGTAAACACCGTTTCCTTTCGCATGTCCTCCATTTCTTTCCAAGCAAAGTTGCGCTTTTGATCGCATTGATTGAACAACTTTTTTAATTAACTTGTAATTTTACGTAAGTTTATTGACTACACGTATGATAATATCTCTTAACTGGTGGATGCTTTGTGGTGGAGTAGAATACAGTTTATTCTTTAGATATCCTTATAAGAAATAATCGCACGGCGTTAAGTCAGGGGATATTGGGGGGCCTCCAATTGCATGATTTAGCGCGACAATGACGTTGTCAAACGTTTCTCTTAGATTTGTTCTTACAGAAAGCTGTCTATAACCTGGTGCGCCGTCCTTAATGAACCAAAATCTATTGAATTGATTGCCGGAAATCTGGTGGAGTTCCGGGAAGATTCTATCGTTAATTATGCTTAGGTAAGCAGCACCATTCAAGTTATTCTCGTACAACAATGGGCCGACAAAATAGCCATTCTCGCATACTCCGATCCACAGAGACACTTTCTGTTGACAAATACGTGTGTCAAAATTGAATGCTGGGGGGGAGGGGGTTCAGCGGCGCATTTACCAAATATTATGGCTATTTACCTTTCCATTCATAAAAAAGGCTGTCTCGTCACCAATCACAATGTTTCCAAGAAACGAGCAGGTTTATGGAGAAGCCATTCGACAAAATGTCTACGACGAGGAAAATCTTTTTCAAGAAGCTAGTGTCTTGCCTGCATCTTATAGGGGTGCCATTTTAAGTCGTTTAATAATGCGGTCAAATGATGACTTTGACTGATACATGTCTATTTTTAAGAAGGGGTACTAATATAGGCATTAGACTGGTTTGGCTTCCAAGAAACAGAACAATATGCTTTGTTGTTTATTTTAGATATTTTGTCATCAAGAGAAGGCGGTGAGTTGTTTGGTTCTCATTCAACTTTAAATGGGGGTGGGGGTGAATGTTGTTCAAGTGTTCAAAGAATAAATCAAATGCGTTATCATTAATGGGCTATGTGGCACATTCTTTATCAAAATAGCGGAACCATGTTATCTGATTTGATAAGAAAAGTTGGAGGAAGTGTTTGTCAACGTTTCCATGAAAATATTACATAAGATTACCCATACTCAGCCAATATTTTTTTTTTCGAATACATATGTTATAACATTTTATTTATTTTCTGTAACCACTGAAGATGAGTCAGGATTTGTTCCAAACACATTTATCGTGTACGTCTTCATTTTCCTGCTAAGGATATATATATATACATATATATAATATATATATATATATATCTATATATATATATATATATATATATATTTATATATATATATATATATATATAGTTATATATATATATATATATATATATGTATATATATATATATATATATATATATATATATATATATATATATATATATATATATATATATATATAAAGATGTAAAAACAACACTTTAGTAGAATCAGTTTATTACATTAAAAGGCTAGTTTCGGTATTTACAGTACTACCATCTTCAACTGAGCAATGAGATTACTGGACACAAAGCCTCATATAGAGGAGCGGATGTGTCTTGGGGCGAGAGAATTTTGAATAGCTTTGTTATATTTAAATGAGCTCTCAGACATATTGCAATTTGGAGTGTTTTAGATCAATATTGACTCAATTCTGCGTCTTGTCTAATAATTATCAGGCTTATATACTAATTTGGCATTATTAAAATCACTTTAGTAATTACACTTTGTTGTATAATTGAACAAACTAGAAGATAAATTTTCTCTTCTTTTTTATCCCCCCCCCCCTCATGTGCATATATGCTTTTATTAAAGTTCCAAGTTTCCTCAAGTTAAAATTTATTGTAATTTATATATAGAATAAAATACAGAGGGGTAGTTTTGATTTTTTCTTTGAAAAACACATTCTATTGTTTGGTATATATTTAAAGCCTATCTTAATTGGAAAGTTGTCGGGCAAAAGTTAATATAAAAAATGTTTTTGTGGAAGTGTTATTAAAGTTATTAGAGCAATACTTAATCCGTTTAGCCATGCAGTGACATGATTCAATAAACTATAAGGAATACATTAAACCAATAAACTTTCAACTAATGACGTTTAAGTTTGTTTCGAGGGATGCAAAGGCTGCAACAACGATAAGATCTTAAAATTTGTGATAAGAAGACTGATTTCTTAACTGATTCAGCATGAAATTAAGAAAAATGTATATACTAATTTGCATTTGTGGGTTTGCGATAAAAAGATTGTACTATCAAGCCACAAATACCGATATTAAGATAGGCTTTAAATATAACCAGAATATAAAAAGTGTTTTTTAAAGAAAAACCATGTATCTACAGTCGGGATTGTATCTCATTTAAACTTAACATAGTTATTAAAGCTTCTTTTTGCACTAAACTGTTGCTTCCAAAATCGTCAAAATTTACCTGTTCAATAATCTATTCTTTCCTCTCTTCCCATTTCTTCTCTTGTGGTCTCTCCCTCATCTCCACCTATATAGAAAACATTTTTTGTGGCATTCCTCTCACAGTCAAGTTAAACATGGTAGTAAATATCGAAACTAGTCCTGTAATATAATGTCTATATATTTATACATTCAAAACCAAGTTAAGATGCTGTAATCATTCTAACCTGGATTTGATTGTTCTTTAAATTTTTTCGGATAATAACTCTTCATATTTTGACTCTGCTGTTTTAATTACTGCTGTCATATTTATTCAAAAAGCTCGAAATTTGCAACTTAGAAACTTGGTTTCACAGTCGGTGTCTATGTAACTCTGTGAACGATTGTCGTCCAAAATATATATTCCAAAGGTTGTTGCGTCTTTAATTGTCCTTTATTCGGTATTGCCTGGAGCTAACGATACAGGAAATAAATGTCAATAATAAAGAAGAGAAATCGTGTCTCATTCTTAATAAGTACATATACTGAAACGTCAACTAAATCCGCGTTCCAAACGTAATCTAGTCCGGATGAACTGTTTTAACATTTGAAAAACTTTTCTAGTGGGTTTTTATAAAAGAATGGGGTTTTATTCTTCCGAACTCGCTTTACATCACTTCGTGTAATTTGGGCATCTACTTTGCGAAGGTCTTTATAATTGCTTTTCACCATCTGGTCCCCAATGGATGAAGATTTATAATGGATATATACCATTTATTTCTGCATACATATATGAACAAACATTTAATAGCACTTTGGGCAGGAATGAATCAACGATCTTGGTTAACATTCACTTTTTAAAATGTCATAAAATCACTAATAGCTAACAATTTTTCTCTTTATTGTTTATTTTTAATCCGACCTAGACCATACATCTTTGCCCATAACCACGTAAGATCGGCATATATAATTTAGATATATTTATTTTATCAGGTTTAGACACTTTTATCCCAGTGTTTCGGTTTAGTTCATTTTGTCTACGCTGGACATAATTGATAATATTAAGGATATTAGACCTTTTTAATGGTGTCTTTATTGTCATTTTCAGCATTTATAAAAAATCTGAAGTTTTAAACAGCGTATATGGAAGTGCTCAAGACCTTTCTATCCTAAATCTTAGATGCATCATTGATTCGCATATGCGTCTTTAATACCGACTGGTACAAACACCTAATTCTCCTCGAAATTTTAACTGTTATCATTAATAATTTTCTGTAACTCAACTTCTAGGCTTGCTCGGGCAGCGGGAAAGGAACCCCAGATCTCCAACAAGAATCAAAGAGCCCGACTTCGTTACGCTCACGAAAATGTCGTTTGGACAGAAGAACATTGGGCGTAGGTTCATTTTAGCGATGAATCAAAGTTTAATTTAATTGGTTCCGATGGTAGGATGTACGTCCGACGAAGATGTGGCGAAATGTTATCTTGTGCATGTGTGAAGAAGACAGTAAAATATGGAGGAGGCAGTGTAATGGTATGGACAGTGATCTCTGCTGCTAGTCCTAGTCCACTTGTTTGCCTAGAAGGGACTGTCAATGCTGAAATATACAATCAGATACTTAGACAACATTCGCTTCCACATCTCCGATCCTCGTCAGTTCAACCTCCTATCTTCGTGCAGAACAAAGCTCCCTGCCACACTGCGAAGAAAGTCAAAGATTTATAGAGTGATAACGAGGTTAAGCTCATGGACTGGCCACCTCAAAGTCCCGATCTCAACGCTATAGAAAATGTTTGAAAGATTATTAAAATTGAGGCGTGAAGGAGACATCTATATAACCAAGATGAATTCCGGAAATTATTGAAAAACTAATGGAACAATATAACCCCATGATTTGGCGAGAAACTAATCCAGTCCTGTGGTTACAGATGTAAGGAGGTCATTGGTACTAAAGGGATTTTCACAAAATTTTAATAGTAAGGGTTTTTTTTTGTTCGTGTTCCATTATACATTCTTTTTCTAAGTGACCCTTAGCTTTTGGCCGCTGCAGTTTGGAAGATAGTTTGTTAATTTCATCAAAACATAAGACATATTCAATCCATTGACTTGAAATCTTCACTAGAGATAGATATTAGATATATTCAAATATTTATATTATATATAGACTCAACGTTTTGTTAAACTACTATAATGAATATTTAAATACACTTGTTCTTACTGACCCTGATATTATGGCCGAGAAAATTCCTTCCGACAAAACGGTACCTTAAATTTTAATTCTGGGTGTTTGCTAAGCAGCGAATATGTTGAATATTATGGCTATTTACCTTTCCATTCATGTAAATCCCTGCCTCGTCACCAATCAAAATGTTTTCCAACAAATGAGCAGATTTATGGAGAAGACATCCTAAAAATTGTCCACGAAGAGGAAAATCAGTTTCACGAAGTTGGTGCTTTGTATGCATCTTATATGGATGCCGTTTTTTTAGGTCGTATATAACAATGCGGATAAATATTGATTAGGCTAATTGAAAGCCATTTTTTCTGATTAATACGTTTTAATTTTGAACAAGTGCCATCCGAACATTTTTAATATTTTCTGCTGTTCTTATGAGTTTCTCTGATGCTTAGAAACGATTTGATGTACCAATGAAGAGAACATACTATTTTATGCATTTCATTGGTATCATATCAAATCTTATTAGAAACGTAAAAGAGTATTATCAGGTACGACATGTCCAATTTCTTTCCTTCAGCAAAAATTTTAATTATTAAATTCGATTTTTCATTATTTCACTTCCTTACAAAAACATTCTTTCTGCCTTCACTGAAACTATTTGTATATCAATATCCTGAAATAAAATTTAAATGTTACGCATAACAAATTTTACCAGCCAAAAAGATCTCTAAATAGTTTATGAGTAATACTAATTCAAATTCAGATTAACTTATTCGTGGGTCACTCTGTATATTTGAGAATTGGAATAACTAAAAATGGAACCTATTTTAACAGACATATGAAGATGGAATCAATTTTTTCCCTTGAAATATATATGAATCACAATTCACTCAGGGTTCAGATCTTAAGCAATATTTTCATAAGTTAGGGACTGCAGTAAATTACAATAGTCCAACATTAACTCAGGCCACATCGTTGGATCTAAACCGTAACCATTGGAACCCAAAAGGGGATAGTCTATGCCTCGAAATTATCTACTACTTGCAGGAATGTGGAACCACATAGTAAACTTTAATTCATAGGAAATGAGAGCAGATTTGTAGTAAAACCGGTATCAAAACTATCTTTTAATGCACTAAACCACAATTTCGCTAAACTCGGTTGTGTCTTACCAAAGGTAACTATAACAAAAAGAGGCTTCTCTAATTTATAATATTTTCTTCTATCAATTCAATAAGGAGTAAAAGAAGAAAGTTAAGGTCACCTCGTAACACTAAATTCGCATGCATGGCAAGACATTTTGATCCTTCACTGGCTTTTATCTCTTCACTACCTTGGTCACCCTATGGTAGGGGAAAAGAAAACTTCCTAAAACATGAACCTCATAGGATTGCATTTGTCATCTGATTAGGTGTAAATTCAACGCATACAATACTGTTTTTAATATATTTTCCTAAAATTCAATTTTAATTTGTATTATATTAGGCATAATTTAATCGATGAAATTCATTCCTTGATTATTGTTTATTTTAGAAATTGAAATGAAATAATCATTGTGAAACCATGATTTAAGCTCATATTTTATTTTACTTGAAATTTCAGACAAATCCACGCAGAATCATATTTATTTTGGTAAGTTAATAAGAATAAGGGGATTTATAAAGTTGATTTGCAATAATGTAAAATCAAAATGCCATACCATTACAGTGGCGGTTTCTTTTACGACAAGTGAATATCGTGAATTCGCTGTTAAATTGTTCATCAGAAAAAAACATTACTATGATCATGACGCAAAGAGCTTTTCCTAATCACTTTTCCTTCGTGGAAAAAGTTGGAGTACTGATCCATAAAACATAATGTATGTATTAGAAAACCACCTGAGCTCCTCAGAGCGTTTGGATGCCAGATAATACCTATGCTGTTAAACATTAATTTCTCATGCTTCGCGATCTCATCTCGAAGACATGTTTTTGCTATGTGATTGTTATACCCAACTGTGAGGACAATTCTGCACTCAGATATTTAGTCACATACCTATAAAATGATAATTCTTTAAGGACTGAATGAATGCGTTGGGAAAAACGGTCAAGCATGTTTTGTGAATATCATTTAAAGTGTTCTGTCAAACGCTCTTCGCTCACAATTAAAGTTAGCTCAATTTCATTGGATGTCTACGTTAACAAGCAAAACTAACGTTATTAGGAGTAACAAAATCCTTAATTGCTCAATGAAAATCCTCCACATAGTAAACGCTTGTTCGTTCTCGCAACGTTGTTTTATTTTGTTATCTATCTTTTAGTTGTTGGACGCCTATCTGTCATGGTAAATTCGATCGTTATGTCGAAATACCTCAACTTTCAGAAACCCAAATTATTCAAAGTTAGAAATTTGGATCTTATTACATGGTGAGATTGTTTAGCCTATAATTTCGCCTAATCTCACCCGCTGTTTATTTTCTTCGAAATATTTGAAAACTGAAATAAACAAACTTCGTACAAGAAGCATAAGTTGGCAAAATTATGCCCGGAATGAACCGCTGAAATTCCACGACGGACTAAAAATGTGTATGGGAAATTACGGAGATCGTTGTACGATATCACATACTAGCCCACGTGTATAAAATCCGTATAAAAGCCGTTCCAGATAATACAATATAACGTTTTATAATTCGCATATTACTTTTTTATTAACTTTTAAAATCTAGGAATTTTTGCCACCTCCTGTCAAAGAAAAAAAATTGGAGAAAGGAAGTTTGAAACTTGTCCTACTGAAGGATCAAAATAGATCTTTTTAATTTTACGTCAGTTATTCTAACCACTTATCTGCCAGAACCTGCTTAGCGACGAATTTGTGTGTAACATGAGCAATCTCAATAGCCACCGAGAATTCACCATTTATGTAATTTTTAAACGCGTTTAAAGAAAATTGTAAAAAAGCAAGGTTTTTGCAATGCGTTTGACTATTAATGGGTGAGTGGGAACAAAACAAAGTAAAATGACAATACTAGAGAGAGAAAAATAAAAAAAAATGATAAAGTGAGGAGATTAATGATTAATAGAGCAAAATGACGGGACACTTTTAGCTTCCTATTTGAAATATTATATTTCCTTCTTTAGGATTGGAAATCTGAATTTTGCTCTTCTTTCCTCAGACTACCTTCAAGGAATAATCCCCTTGATTTCTCGGTGCATAAGAATGAGTAAGCGATGCCTAGAAGGATCGAAGCTAGTGTTAAATATTTTAGGAAGAATGCAGCTGATGAAGAAATGTCTCAGCTAGCTTGTCTCTTTTAGCTTTAAAGAATTTATTAATGTTTCTCTTCTGCTGCGATACCTTCCTGCTTCTGCAAAAGGGCCATGTATAATTACAAGTTTTAATGATTTTACTCTCTTGTTTTTTGCATTGACATCTTGCTTTTCATTCACTTCTTAATTCACAAACATGCAATTATACCTCGCCTAATCGAAGAGCTTTCGGGAGAGTTGCAGGCTGTCACGATCTCACATGCAACCGAGGAGAAATGCCATCTACTGTAAACATTCGTAGGAGGACTTGAGTCTCCTCTCTTTCAAAGTTGGCCATGTTCATAGGCTGCATACATTAAATCCTTATTATTTCTACCTAAATAACTCCATTTCCCTCTACATGCATTCCCTATCAGCCATATGAACTCACTTTGTTCCACTGCATCCATGGGATCAGAATTTATCATCAAGCATTAACATCATTCACGTGCATTCAGGAACCTCAATGTGAAACAGAAATGACCATTGGAACTTATGTTTGGCCGATTTATCTCTTTAATCGAGGTTTATCTTTCATCGTCAAGGACGAAATGCTCTTTCTTGATACTCAGAGTTGTTTTTAGCATAAATTAAATTTAATGAAATGAAAGAGTGTATTTCATTAGCTTGATCTGACCATGTAAAATATCAAGTATAAAAGGTAGAAAATGAGGAAAGATCGTTACAAAGAAACAATCGATATAAAGGATATTTTCACCCTTAATGAAGATTCTTCACCCGCAAGTGAAGTTTATTCTTATTCATATCAGAACTTCGATGAAGTATATTCTTACTCAGATAGGAACCTCAATGCCATGAACTTCCAGATTATGTGAGTCGCGCTAATCTTGCTCATAGAGGAAGTGAAAGTAGACATAATCGAAGTAATGACGCTACAAACTAGATTTAAAAAAACACGCCTATTTGCCATTAATTTATTGCTTCATATATACATATTGCATTGGCCTCTACCAACACCTATTTAAATATGAACATACAACGTCTAGTAACCCTCCATGTATTCAGTGATGGTATGTGGTTAATATTAAAAGAAGTAGTCACCTTCACACTGCTTTGGGCCCTCATTAAGTCGTTCTTCATCTGCACCCAGCAAGTGACTGTATCCAATAGTCAAATTTAACAGCCCTAAAAATGAATTGTATGAATTGGCACTTTTAAACAGTGACACTTTCTGTCGCAGTAAACATGATGGATTTCAGCCACATTTAGAGGCACCTATATATTAAGAGAATAAGGTAAACTGTAATGTCTGCAATGATGGTATCTGGTTATTAGAGCAATGCATGGCCACTGAATGGCGAAAGAAATTAGCATAAGGGAACAATGAATTCGAGGACAAACGGGAGGCGAAAATAATTAATGAACATCTGATATAAATAAAATATACGAAAAGGTAAAAAAAGCAAACCTGGATAAGAAATAAGGTAAATTAAATGAAAAAAAATATGAGAAAAACCATGGGAAAGTATCAAAGTCAGATTGAAAATATGCTATGATAAAAAGAGTTAAAAAATGTTATTATTCCAAGAGACGAGAATTGAAAATAAAATTATATAAAAAGATATAAGAAAGAGAGGTAACACCACAGCATCCTATAAGCAACAGGAGCAAGCCTCGAGAAAATGAGGCCAGCAACAAAAAAGGAAGAAAAAAATCGAACGAGAGCCACTGGAAATGATACGAGCAAAAATGCCAGAAAATAAAGGAAACACGACAAGATCACCTGCTTAAAATACAACAATCGCTATGATAACAAATTCAATAAACGTCAGTTATGGTATGACACAATATAAAATAATTTGGTTTGTCTAATAAAAAGGAATGCTTAGTAATGGTGTATCGGAATAAACGCGTTAAAGAGAGAAAATAAACTGTTCTGAACAATGAATCCAATGCAATTTGTACATTTCGTACCCCCTAAGCCAACTCTTTGATGCTTTGTATTGCCATCTATCAACATTTGAAACTAAAATTAAGCGTGTTCGTTGTATGACCTCTTTTCATCATCGACGCCATATATATCTTTAGAAAATTAAGTTTGAAAATATTATTATTAAAATTATTATCAATGAAATAGGAAAAATAGGCATATGCGGTTGAAAGGAGCCACCAAATATACTGAAATGGCTAAATTTCAAAATCGAGAAAGCTTATTTACTTATTTAATTATGATTTTTATTTAATTCAAACACGACTCAAACGCTCATCTCTGGCTAAAAGCTTTTCAACAGATATTCTTGAAACTGGTAACGTTAATGGAAGTGAAAATAATGCAAACTATATAGATTACCGAGGACTAAACCTCGCGGCGTGAAAACGCCGCTTCCAATTAGAGATAAATTAAGTCATAATGGGTGCGGTTAGTCGGATGATTGAGTCATGATTATCATCTTCCTAGCGACTGCCAACGCTGAAGATATCCGTGATTTAGATCTCACTTTACCCTTAGGTTTCTAGTGAGGAATAAAAGAACACAGATTCCTAGTAAATCCCTTATCAAATTGTGTATTTCATAATGCCTATAGACTCAAATAAAAGACCCAGGAACAGGGGCAACTCTCAAGCTCCTCATCCGACTTAGATCAACCTGGCGCACTGTGAGAGAGCAGCTCATGTCCAAACAGTGTCAAAGATCAGTTAATTTTCCCAAGATTAAACTTTGAAATAAGTTTCGAGGATAAAAATACATAATACGTATAAAAAACTTAAGTAACAAAATATAAGGCAATTAAAAATAATCCAATACACTAAAAGGAAATTCAAACATTCAAACAAGTCCAGAAAAAGGCATAAAAATGAGATAATGAGAATCGCAAACTGCCAAGGAATGAATGAACAGAAAGAAAGAAGATAACATACAGATTAAAACGAATAAAATATAGGCAAAGTATTAGGGCTGCGTCTGATCTATTAGCAAGTCGGGTCAAGGGTTTTTGTCATCCATATGTCGGAGGAACCAGTGGTAGTGATCTCACATTAAGCTGCTGCTTTCAAAAAAGTAGGGCAACACATAATTAGTCTTATTGCTGGTAACAGCATTACCCGGTAACCAAGTTATGAAGAAAACGTAAAGATAAATAACATTAAAATAAAAATTACTGAGAAGGAACAAAAACTATAGATCCCATAGTCGGCGACAGTGACGATATCCATAGACTTTATACTCCAGGTTTTCAGAACCAACGGTGCAATCCAGTAGATGAGGACTTCACTGCCAGACCTATTTAAAATATTATATTAATTTAAAAGCGAAATTACTGTCTGGTTGTGCCTATGCAAGAAGTTTATATAGTGACTTCACAAATATGCCTTCAGTTTAAACTAGTGCCAATTTCCAGAGGAACGTTTTGGAAAAGTGTTCATTGGGAAGCCTTTTTAGTTTCATCATAGTGAGATTGGATTAAATTTAAGTTAATTAAGGTGAAAATAAGGGAATGAATATTTTTTAAAAAATAAATTAGTTTGTAGCATTCAAGTCTGTATCTAACTCTTATCATACTCGTAACTATGAAATTTCAGACATGTAAATGGATGCCAACATGTATTTCGCGTATTTTTTTAAGCAATAAATTGGTGAAAGACGTGGTTGTTTAAAAAAAAACTTTACTTAAACATTTCATTCATTTTTATAGAAGTTACATATGCACTACACTTTTCAATCCCATTAAGAGAAAAAATTCTCACGTAGGATTTAAAGTAATTTCCACACATAAAAAAATGAGACTAGAAGTGGATAATGTTCTTACTAAGAGAATGTGATTTTCAGCCTTTTTTATTTAATCTTAGCAGAGTATTAATTAGATTTCTTCACAGCAATATTTTTTCTAATTCTTTTCTGACATTTTTTTCTAGTTATTTTTTTATGAGTTATTTATTATTCCCGATTGATTAAATGTCTCCTTTTTCTATTTTTTATTCTAATTTGGAACCGCCTTTTTCGTTGCTTGGATGACCGCTTAGCTACAAAATTGTTGTTTAATGCGGTGAGCAAAAATATACAATTACTAAGCGTAAAATATATATAAAGCTTTGGTTATTGCACTTGGTCCCTAAAATTCTCCTAAAGATTTGTTGAAATAGTTGTCAGATTTACGTTTATTTATGTCTGCGTAAAAGTGTGCCTAGAGAATAGTTCTGTAAGACTCTGCATCTACTTCTGTCAGTTCAAATAAATAGATCCTAAAATTTATTTCTAGGTTATACTTAATAAAGAGAGAACCAACTTGCCATCTGCAGCTCAAAGGTTTAAGAAAAAGAAAGCTCAAAGAAACTTGATGAAGCTCACATATGTGTGAGCTACAAACATATAAGGAAGTTACATATGTAATTCGACAAGACAAAAAAGAGAAGTATTGAGACTATTGGGTCAGGGATAGAAGCACAATTCAATAATTTTTGTCTTGGATCCGGAAATACAGCAGGAACGCCTGCGCATGTGGCCTTAACCCCCCCCAAAATATAAGCACTTTCTCTCGTGGGTATCTACGCAAAGTGTTTTGACAAAGAGTTTGAACAAAGTGAAAATAAGTGGACGGAGAATAATTTAAGTAGACTAATTTGAGATATATGAAATTGTAAACAGCATAACTCTCCTTAAGCTATCATCGTTTTTCAACATTGAAAAAGTTTCCAGTACATCGTGCCTAATAATTTACTTTTAGTCTAGGGTTTTTTTATATCTATGCTTATTATCTAGGCTTAAAAATAAAAAATCTTTATCGGAATTCTTTTGATATACTTCAAAAACCCACAGCACATTTTTTCCTATCTAAATTTGCGTTTATATTCTTCTCAGCTTTTCTATACCCGGGGTCGCCATTCTTGACGAGTCATTTCTCAGTAAAAGACTCATCCATTTGGCAGTAACTTTACAGACTAATGCCCTTCCTGACTCCAACCCTCCCTATTTGATCCAGGCTTGGAACCGACACTGATTTGACCTGGCTTGCCCCCTCCCCCCACACACCCCACCACCATTGGCTAGGTAATGTTCCAATCTCAAGTCGTTTCACCACCGGTGATAAATCAGATGTTTTGATTTACCACGAGGCTAAATCAAATTACTCAATATAATTCTCTTCTTACTTTATTCCTCTATTTATTACTTAATTGTTTGTTTTTTTTGTGGTTCTCCTCTCAGAAGATAAAATGCATCTTAAAACTCCAACCTTCTATTCTTTTTTTAATTATTTTTCTGGTGAATTTTATATCGTGAAAGTATCAAATGCTTTAAAATGCCATTTAGATGAAATAGAAACAGAACATTTTATAATAGAGCTAAGGATATTGGTCTTTTATCACTAAAAAAAATGAAAAAAATAAACAAGAACAGCCATGCCTTATTTAATCTATTTTTTGAACTACACAAAGGGAAATTAATTTAGTTTTAAAAAATTACACAACATTCGATAATTTTATTATTTTTTCTGACGTATTAAATATAACTGACAAATGCTTTAAATATACGAAAATCAGCCTTATTTTTAAAAACTTGGGAAATCTCTCTGTATATTTAGCTTTCCTAATCCTTTTTCTTTTAAAAAACTCAAAAACATTGAATAATAGCTTTTAATTTCAAAAAGCTTCATTATGGTATTTTTATATACTAAAATTACAATAACATTCTAAACAAACTTGGACTCAGATTTTTTTTTTAAATTTGCACTTAAAAAGATTGACTTCTTAAAAATATATTATTGCGAAAATGAGTTTAGGAATTTGATCTCAACAAACACCATATTCAAATGCAGGGATCAATATCTATGGGGCAAAAATATTAATAAAACCTACTACAAAAACCTCTAAATTCTATGCAGTCCATTATTCCTGAAATTGGACCAAAGGATAAAATTCTTTTCGGAGAAATCGAACTATCTCTAATTTCTTCACTAACTGATTCACGAATACAATTCTGAAAGTAATGAATGAAAGTTACTTGACATTAAGAATCCTTGGCACGGTATCTTATTAATCATTTTAGAGGAAAATTAATAAACTATGTATATGGACGCTTGCTAACAGAGGTGAAACAAAGAAGAGGAGGGATCGTTGCTTCCTCGAAATTTAAAACACAAAATATGCGAGTACAAATAGACGAAGACGCGTAGTAAAGGCAGATAGGTGGAAAAATGGTAATGTTGATAGGTGGACAAGTAATAAAGTTAATAGGTGGAAATGTAACATAGGATGAGGACACACGAAGGCCCCAAATGAGTTTCAGCGTAGAGACAAAAGAGCAAAACATATTGGATCTAAATTCAAGGAATACATGTTATAATAGCACATTATTGCTATGAAAGATTCAAATAAGAAATTTTTGAATTTATATATATTTACTAAAGTATAGAGAATTATAAATCACATAATCGGTGCTTCAAATATGGGCAACAGTGCTGATCTTTTTTCCTAAAAAAATATTTTTCTATTGCAAAACTTACTTTTATCCCTCTGTATCCATTTCTCCATTATATTTGGTATTAAGTACAATTCTGAAGAGCACATCTTGGAGATTATAACCAATTCTAAAATGAGTAGAGCTTGCCTCTTTGGAAACGATATCCCACCTAACACAATTATGATGGTTTTGATCTGCAACTCATTATTTAACCTTGTTTTAATAAAATGAGAAATAGTTTCCCGAGAATCTTTATATTGGAGAATATTTTTTTAAATAACTGGATTCAATCTTCTGACCAAGAATTATATTTTTTACTCACGATGAAATAAGAAAAATAAAGGTAGACCTAAGAATTTGCACTTGAAGTCGCTGAAAAGACTATATTAGATGGAGGACGATTTTCAAAAATAATTTGTTTATCCATCCATCACTAACTATTCTTTGGTATAGATCGAAGGTAGGTTAAGATTCAATTAGATAAGATTCGATAACGTAATTACTTTTAGAACTCATTTTAAAGATGAAAGATGAGGCGTGAAGGCTTGAAATTATTAGTACTCTAAGCTGATTACAAATATGTTCGCGAATATTTTTTTTCTAATAGTCAGAGAAGAGAACACATCTTCTTACAGATTATTAAAATGTTCGAAAGGTAAATTTACTAGAGAAATAATTTCGAATCAGTTTAGAAGTAGAAAACGTGTATGTGCAATTATAGAGTAAAATCGGGATAATGAAGTAAATATATATAGATATTGCGCCGAAGATATAGCCATCGAAATCGGAAGAAATCGCATGAAAATAAATTTATTTTACTCTAGTTCAAATATAATCGAACAATAATATTGCTTTTAAAAAGCTTTAGAATTTAATTGACCCAAATAAACTTTGAATGCGGTCCACGATTTTACAAAGGCAGAGTGTTAAAAAATTAAGCAGCGGAGAATAAAGGATATCGAATTTCAGAAATTATTATAGATAATTCAGCTATCAAAAGCAGACTGACCAACTACGAAAGTACATATATGCGAGACAAATTTTTGACAACTGAAGAAAAATTTCTATAGAGAATACACTTTTAGCGAAATCCAGGCGAACAACAATTACTATATAATTTGATTAAATTTAATTATTCTTAAAAATGTTTAGGTTTTGTGCCTAAATAAAATATATTTGGAGGAAATTTTCAATTGTCAAAACATAAAAATATATAATAATTTTCATCGTTCTTTTTTTTACTTTCAATTTAAAATAATGCCCTATAAAGTTAAATATTATAACTATAAAATCCGTTACCGCTTTTTTTCCACGACTAAAAGAGTGTCTTTAGTAAAGATCAGGAAAATTTAGTCAAAAAATTAAATATAACATTTGCTACTATTATACCATTAAAAAGCAAATATCTTTCAAGATGCAATAATCTTGATAAAGACACTAACTTTCAATTACTAGTATAAACGAAAATAAACTATAATTTATAATAGGAAAAGATAAATTTCTGAAGCCCCTAGTCCCGATAAATACTATTCGATCTAAAATATATATAAAGGGACAGAAATTAAATATCCTTTGATCAATTTTCAAAAACCTATTACCTAATGACAAGCTCCTAAGAGGATTAAAGGCGCAAATGTAGCATAAATTCTCATAAAGGCAATAATTACAAATTCTGGAAATTTTCGGCCCATATTGGTTTCTTTGCTCATTGATAAACTCAGTCCTTATGATAGTTTAGATCGTGGCGCAGGAAGAGATAAGTAAATTACTCAAGCATGGCCTTCGATACAGACGCTCATGCTAACTAATATGCCCAATATTTTCACAAAAAGATATAATGTTTTAACAAAGATAAAGTTGTTCATGACTTTTATCTCGATTTTAAAAAGACCATTGACATATTTCCACATAAAATATTCTTGATAACGGTACAAGAAAGAGAATCGGGTGAAGCGTACTAAGCTGGATTTATGACTTAGGGGCAGGGGGTAAACTGAGGGCATTGAGTTGTTGTGAATGAAAATTGCTCCTCATCATGTGGATCATTAATTCTCACATTTCTACTGGGTTCTGTTATCAATTCTATGTATTATTTAATATATATTAACGTTAATGATACTCATTTAGTTTTTAAAGTGTCAAACTTTGCTGATGACAGTAAGGTAGTTAATAGGGTAAAATATTATTGTGTGTATGAAAATTGCCCCAAAACCTGGAAATAGTAATCAGTTAGCAGAGATAGAAGATTAATTTAAACATAAACAAGTATAAGGTAATTCACATTGGTCAAAGTAATCCTGTAGGGACTAAGTATATCTTGACTCTCAAATTTTAAACAGGGTCAACATGAAAAAGAATAGGTTATTTAATCACGAAGAAAGTAAAATTAACAGTAACATTACATGAGAGAAATAAGTGTCTAACATTTATTGTAAATAGATAAACATTTTACGGTTAAATCAAAAGTTATTTGTCTTTCTATTAAATAAATTCAGTGTAAGACTTAATTTGGAATGGGCAGCGAAATTCTGGCCTCTATAAATGCGGAAGGACAGGATTAATATTAGAACTCGTCAAGCGGCGAGTTACAAAATTAATTCCTGAACTTAAAGATTAATTGCAACTAGAAAAACTCAGGAACCTTAATTTAATTTGATAAAAAAATCATCATCTGCGCAGCTAACATTTTGAATAGTGTAAAATGGTATACACGTTTATACTAATTATGACTCAATATCTGAGATAGCTAATCCAGCGGCAGCTAGAAATAATGTTATCAAGCTAGAGAAGAGAGCTTACCCTACGATACCTTCAAATTCATTTGTTTTAGAAAAATAACAGACTTAGAATAGCTTGCCTAAGATTGTCGTCAAAAGTAGTAATTGAAATATTTTTAATACACAAATTGATAAATATTATTTTAAAATATAAACTTACAGAAAAAAGTCTGGTGAAGCGAATTCTTAATGATATTTACCTACTCTTCATCTCTAAATTACACACTTTCTATTATTTTTCAATTAATCTTGAGTGGATTTATACCAGTTCCAAACTATGAAAGGTAAAGAATATATTTTCTTGCTAAGAGCGTCAAACTTGGCTCCTTCTTCTTTTGCTCTTCCTGATTATCTATTTGAATTGATTTTCGATCCAATTAACTCTTTCTCCATCTAATGCAATAGCTTTTTGCTTTTCCCAGTTTATTTTAATCTTTGCGATAATTCTTTTTCCTAATATTCTTATTATATATATTTTCTTTTATATATCTTCCCTTCTTTATCTATCGGAACTTTTAGTTATTCCTAACTCTAGAATTTAAGATGGGGATTGTTTAAAAATTTATAAATGTTTTTTTTTTGCTTAGATGACAAATGACTTCGGGTGTTTTTGAAATTCAAAGGATTGAAATAGTTAAAAAGATCATGAAGAAGAAGAAGAAGAAGAAGATGATCAAGATGAAGATGAAGATAAGGAGGAAGATGAAGATAAAGAAGAAGAAGAT
This sequence comes from Ceratothoa steindachneri, assembly GCA_963969495.1. Lineage (NCBI taxonomy): Eukaryota > Metazoa > Arthropoda > Malacostraca > Isopoda > Cymothoidae > Ceratothoa > Ceratothoa steindachneri. Next base: position 31,283,580 of record OZ018324.1, read on the forward strand.
GAAGCTGAAGAAGATGTAGAAGAAGAAGAAGATAAAAATCAAGATGAAGATGAAGAAGAATAAGAAGAAGAAGAAGAAGAAGAAGAAGAAGAAGAAGTAGAAGAAGAAAAGATTGTTCTGGCTGTTAAAATAAAGTCTATATAGGGGATTAAAAAAAGCGGTTAAGATTAGGAAATAATGCCGTAGGCCACACCCCAGCATGGGTGCCTATAAAATTAAGGAAGGGAACAGCGGCTTGGATATATATATATATATATATATATATATATATATATATATATATATATATATATATATATATATATATACTAAGAGAGCAGAGGGGTTGCGCGTTGCCAGGCGTATACGTACGAGTTGCGGTAATGAGATAAGCGAATCGGTGGTGCAAAACAGAGAAAGGCTGTTTGTGGGGTTGTTAGGACAAGTTATGATAAGTCAGGACCCGCAGCCACACGCTTCTGCGTCGTCTATTTAAGAAGCAGTAGCTGATCGCAGATCGTCAGTCACAAATTTTTCAACAATGGAGAAGGTTGAGCACCATGCAGTGATAAAATTTTTGACCAAATGAGATCCATGAACGCATGGTTGCTGTGTACACCGACACCGCCCCTTCCTATGCAAACATTGCTCGCTGGAATCGTGAGTTTCGCCATGGTCATGAGTCCCTTGGAGATGGTTCCCGTCCAGGACGCCCGTCAGGGGTGACCAACGAGGACAATGTTGCCCGTGTAGAGAGGAGGATCCTCGAAAATCGATGGGTGAAGGTCGAAGAAATCGAGCGAGAACTTGGAATATCACATGGAAGTGTTATCAACATCATTCACGACAATTTGGCCATGACTAAGGTCTCTGCCCGTTGGGTCCCTAAAATCATGAAGCCCCATGATCGACCTCAACGTCGTCAAAGTCTACAAGGCCATAGTTGCACAAGCTTCCCTGCGCGATTACGGATTCGAGGACCTCAACCATCCCCCTACAGTCCAGATCTGGCCTCTAGCGACTATTTTTTATTCCGCCAGCTTAAGGCTGGACTGCGTGGACGCTGGTTTGGGGACGAAAATGTCCAGCTCGCCGTCCAGGAGTCGATTGAACCGCAGTCGGGAGATTTCTGGTTGTCGAGAATTCGAAGTCTCAGTGGCAAGCGGCGCAAGTGCATTTAGGTCGAGGGTAGTTATATTGAAAAATAATAAAACATTTTTCATCCTATCTCATTTCCTTATATCCGAATTGCAAAACTTTTCGACCGCCTCTCGTATTTTTAGGATAAATATGCAGGCTAAATTTAGGAAGTTTATTATTATATTATACCTTCTTGGTACCAAGAAGTTATAATATAATAATGAACTTCCTAAATTTAGCCTGATTATTTATCTCCAAAATATATATGGCCAAAATCTTTGAGACAATTATATAATTTTATTTTAAAGATTTACTCTTTAGAAATTATTTTATAACCGTTCAAATTAAAAAAAATGATTTTATTTTAAGTGTGCCTTTGCATGTTGTTCTAAATATATTAAAAAAAATTATATAATGAAACCTTTGGAAATTAAAGGCTCTTATTCAAAGTTTGGAATTTTTTAAATGTCATTGGATCGGAAAAGAAAGAGATTCCATGATTTTCTTAAATTATTAAAACTAAGACGGTTTTATCGTATATTTAATGCTTTCATCAATTTCCTTTTAAGAGCTACTCGTAAAAAAAATAAATGATTATCAAATGTTTGGAAATTGAAAAAAAAAATTAGAAATCATGAAGTTCAGAAAATGCATTCAAATTAAGGTATGGCTGTATTTTGTTTAGTTTTCGTATATTAAATAAAATTTAAATGAAATAAAAGACATCTGAGGATTTTTAATTCTGCATATCAAATTTAGGAGATATTTAATGACACCTTTTAATTGTTTTTAGCCTAAAACCGCTTTGTTTGAGTTAGATAGTAGGTAGATGACAAACGGAAAGCCTGCCAGGAAAGCACCAGCTACTCTTGTAAGCCATGTCGAATCTACTCATCTATTTATTCTATTGTTTAAATAATTGCAGGTTTATTAAAGTTATGGAGGGGGGAAGGCATATCCTTATTATCAATTTATGTATTTATCATTATTCTTCTTGCTTTTAACTAGATTTTGTTCCTTATTCTGAATTTCCTTTAAGTTGGCCCTTCAAACATTTCTCTTCACTTTTTCTGGACTTCCTTATTCTTCTTGGCTGGGTTGGTCATTAATCTTCGTTTTCTTGATGCATCTTTTTCGAATTTTCTTCTGCTTCTTGATTCTTTGTTGAGTTGCTCCTTCTAGCGTTTTCTTCTGTTTCCTTAACTTCCGTTTTCTCTTAAGATTTCTTCATAAAAGTTTTTAGACTCTTGAGTTTCGAACGCGGTACCGTTGGATTTGAACGACAATACTCTAGCCTCACGAGCGGCTTTAGTCCGTCTTTAGGTGGGAAATTTATTGGCTATTTATATTATTGAGTTGGAAGGAATTTTTCTCTGATACATTTTCGCACCTCTACATAGGTCCCTTTCTAGAAAGCGGAGTGAATTTAGGGATTGGGGAGAGACTAGTCTTGGCTTTCTTAGACGAGGTGTAGTAGCTATCCCTCCTACGGTCTCCGAGTCTGCTGGATGAGTAGAGCTAATTCAGTGGGATTGAGGAGAGCGAACGAAGTCTTGTCTCTAATCAATGAGCAATGGCTTCTTCTTCTCGGGTCTCTGAAGTTCCCAGCAACACATTTTATTGAATCTCTAGTAGAAAAGGAGGTGCAGTAGTACCGAAGATCAGAAGATTGTTTGGCCGTTGAGGGTCACCAGTTATGGGGGAGGGGGCATATCCTTATTATCAATTTATTTACTTGTCAATATTATTCTTGCTTTTCACTAGAATTTGCTTCTTCTTCTGAATTCCCTTTAAGTGTGCCCCTCAAACATTTGTCTTTACTTTTTCTTGTCTTCCGTATTCTTTTTGGCCGGGTTGGTCCTTAATCTTCGTTTTCTTGATGCATTTTCTTCGAATTTTCTTCTTCTTCTTGATTCTTTGTTGAGTTGATCCTTCAAGCGTTTCCTTCCTTTTCCTTGACTTCCGTTTTCTTCCTAAAAGTTTTGGGACTCTTGAGGTTCGAACGCGGCACCGTTGGATTTAAACGCTAATACTCTAGCCTCACGACCGGCTTTAGTCCGTTTTTGAGTTGGTAAATTTATCGGCTATTTATATTATCGAGTTGGAAGGAATATTTCTCTGATACATTTTTCGCACCCCTACAAAGTAAGTGCTTAAAAAATACCAAGAAAAATAGTGCATTTCTTTCTCCCTATCCAAAATCGTCCTTTAGTCACGTTCTTGTAGAGATGAGTTTCAGTCCCTGGAGCTTTGCAATTTAATAAAAAGGGAGAAATGATGCAAAATATGAGTTATGTATTTGATTGATGTTGTGTAATTATAACCTATTTCGTATATTATTTTGTAAAAATAAATGTTTGAATCTTTATCAATACTAGAAATAATTCTATTTTAGAGCAGGCTTGCAACCATTGTTGCTTTGACACAAAGTCACCTAAAATATAAGAAGATAGATGAACAGGGTATTGCTTCAAGGAGCAGCTTCTTTAGTATCATCACTCTCACCAAGAAAACCTTAGGAAGAGGCTACACTTTTGTTGGATATTAAAGAATAGATTGTTTATGAGGGGCAAAGTTATATTCACTGATGAAGTACTTTTCTGCTTGTTTGGAACTTCCGGAAGAACCTTCATAAGGAGAAAAAATACTATCACTTTCACTAGTTCTATTTATTGCCCATAGAGAGACATCCGGACACTCTCCATGACTACAAATGCACCTCATCTAAGGGAAATGAGGCCCTAACAATTTTGCCCAAGAACATTGCCATTTACGGCAAAAACTTTGCCGTAAGATATTAAGATAGAACTTTCCTTCATGGTTGACGTCTTTTCTGATTTAAATGCCTTAAATTTGCATCTACAAAGAAAAGATAAATTAGTGTTTGCTTTATATGAGAATATCATATCCGTTGAAAAAAGCTTCAACCTTTTGAGGTAAAATCGCAAAAGGAGATTTATCGCATTTTCCTGAGGAATACCTATTATATGTAATAGTGAATCTCAAGAATCTTATGACTGAATTTCAAAAAATATGAATATATGAAGGACCATGTCCCAAATTAGAATTAACTTTGAATTATACGGCTATTTATATCAATTGACTTGAACAAATTTTTAATAAATGAATTAGCAGATAATGAATCAGAGCTTCTAAATATGAAATGATCTTTAAGATTAAAGTAATTATTTCCAAACGAATATCCGTCTTACTTCTGAAGCTTTTCAGCATGCAAAAACAGTCCTTTGATTCATAGAGATGCTTTCAAAGTTTTAGCAATATTTGGATCAATATACACATTCCAAATTGGTTTTTCATTAATTAATAACATAATAAATAAACAGAAAGCAAGATTGCTGACAACATATCTCAAGGAAATTTGAGATGGACTGTCCATTAAGGTGAAATAAACTACAAAATGTTAGCTTCTCTTTAAAATCAAGTATCGCATTAAGTGAAGATTATTTTGATTTAATGTAATTTTAAACATAAAGCAATTAATAATACCTATTCAAATAAAATTTTGATCCTAAAAAATGTATATGAATGTTTTTAGGTATAATACATTTAAAAATATTTTGTACCTATATTTTGTGCTGTCTGTGCTCTAAGAAGCAAAATTTGCTCACTAGACTGAAAGGTTAAGAACTCCTATCATAGCACAACAACAAGGAAAAAAGGCAAAGCCTCATCAGAAAAATTCAGGTAGAGGAAAGACCTAAAGAAAACTGGAGGCAAAGAAAGAAAATGAAATGAAGACATCTTAGAAGCACAATAGCGTTAAAAAATGAGCAAGGAGAAAAAATAAGAGTTGGCAGAAACATTAAGAGTAATTTCAGACACTAGTGGAAGTCATAACACTGGAAGAAAATGCAGACTAAAATTCAGCCGTAGAATAGATGGTTCACAAAAATCTACGAAACAACCAACAAAATATCTCCCCCAAATCAGTCAAAAAACAACAAAAGGAAAAGAATCAAGGATCATGGGTTACAAATACCATCGAAGAGATAAAGGGCGCTTTAAGTTGATTTAAACACAAAGCGCCTTTGAAAATCACCAGATTCACACGCAGCAATGCATCAGATAGCGGGGAAGATATTCATTGCGTGCCTCAACACCGCATAGCTCTTAGACGACTTCAAATAGGTAAAATGATCCTCATCCTTACATTAGGTAAACCACCGGATCTTCTTACCAGCTACAGACCTATATCAGTTATGAATTTCTATGGAAAAGTCTTTGAAAAAATCATCAACAGAAGCGTTATAGAATATCTCACCAAAACTATCCCTACAATGAATATCAATTCGTTCCTGAAAAGGCAGAAGAGAGACCACATTGTCTCTTGCATCATCAAAGAGAAAATAGCTAAGTCCAGAGGAGAGGAAGAATACATCAATGCGGTCCTCATATATGTAGTAGAAACCATTGACAAAGTCTGAGTCAGAGACATGCAACAAAAGACAAGATCTTGAACTTTCAGATGAGTAATGAAGTGCAGAGAATTCTTTGCGACTATGTGATAGATAGAAGAACATACGTGGTGAAAAATAACTACAAAATATCCCAGTTCAATTGAAAGAAGAACTACCACAAGGGCTGTATCAGCCCCACACTACACTGTATTTACACATTGGACCTACTAACGCCTTTAATGCCCTAAAGCCTGAAATTACAGGCACAGACAGCTCGAGAGATGGAAAATATCAACCAGTATAAGAGGGGTTGCAAAATAAGAACGCAGAGAGAAAATATCACCGTGGTCCCTCTGTTGAGAAGAAAGGTACCAGATATCCAAGCACAAGGATGTCTGTAAAGATATCTTCCGGAAGCTAAAATACTATGGCTAAAGATAACATCAAGAGGCTACACAAAACACGCATTCAAAGGGATAGTAAGAGAAGCTCCATTTCTTACACTCCCATATTCATTAAGAGGATCAAGGCTAGGAAATAAAATAAAAAACATTATTTTTTTCTAGGAAGCGATGCGCTAATCTATTTTCCCATTCCTATTAAAACCCTATTTATGGAAAGCAAAGAGAATTCCAAAAAGATGAAAAAAAAGCTCTTTTTCTAATCAGGAATATCAGAAGAATCGCATGAGGACTCAGAGAGTCCTACATAGAAAGAGTATGATTGAAGCATTTAACATCGTTGTAAAAACAAGAACAGAAAAATTTCGAGGATAATTGACAACTTCCTTCTTTTTTTGGCCTAAAATACCACATTCAACGTTCCTTTTAACACAGTTTCTCTAGAGGAAGATCCCAACAGGTAATAGTGGAAGCACCAGTTTCCACATAGCTATGAAAATCACCCGATCAAGAAACCAGCTCCTATGGAGCTCATCCAAACGAAACAAACCAAAACAGAAAATAATATAGACTGCCAGGAAAAGTGACCCAAAATGTGATTAACCAAATTGAGACCCAATGCAACTTGATAATCCAAATGAAAAACTACAGGAAAAAATCAGTGAAGTAACAACTAAAATGAAATGAGTGTAATAAAATAAATTGCTGAACTATAGTGAATTGAGAAAACGCGCTCAAATATAGTGAAGAGATAGCATTAAGTGAACATGGAAAAAAGAAAAGAAAGAAAAAGAAACGCTCAATTCTAACGCTTTGAAATAATAGATGAACATAAATAACTGAGTAGTAAAACTACACATACATATAACGGCATTAATGCTACATTACAAATTAGATTAAAATAATGGATAGAAAACAGAGATTGGTTGGCTCATCCGACAACTTTACAAAAGTTACAATGTTTAGCACAGAACAACATTAAAAGATAGAACAGAAAAAAGTAAAGCAGGTCGAAGTTCGAATTCCACATTAATCAATATGACCAAACAATATAGATTTAATCGATTTTCTATTTCAATCCACAGCCATCAGTAGTCGGTCACCTGTGAATAAATTATGCTAACCTATTAAACTTTCCTTTTCACCCTTTTTCATCTTCTCCTATCCATCTTCGACGGCCCACGCCATTTCTTCTCCTTTGGCCCAGCAAACGTGGTAAGACCGAGGGGAGAAGAACACCCGAGAGCCTGGCAAATTCAATCAGGGTGTCATTTTCCTATCATTTACGATAGATGATAGAATAGTGAGAATAAATTTCAGGGTTGCTAAATTCCCCATAGACTCTTTCTAGTCGCGCTCTTAGTCAACTAATGCGGTCTGCAAAAGATAAGTAAACCTCATTCCGATCTTGACCTTACGTTAGTAGTTCTGTTTTCTTGAAGGAAACAACGATGTACACTGGAAACTGTTGGCCTTGACGAGAGGATACATTGGTAAATCATTCTTTAGAAGAGAAGAAAAACCATGAAAGGTTGCCTTGCATGTTGGCTACAGAATCTAGTAAAACACTAATCCACCGATTAATATCGATGCTGGCTTTGACAGGAGAGCTCCCCAATAAGTCAATATATTACTGAGCAGTTAACAATTCAGGAGTCCCCATTGCAACCAAGCGCTCACTATACGAGAGGCAGGCAATAAGTTTTGCAATTCGGATATAAGGAAACGAGATAAGAGGAAAAGTGTTTTATTATTTTTCAATATAACTACTGTCGACTTCAATGCACTTGTGCCACTTGTCCTTGAGGCTTCGAATTCCCGACAACTAGAAATCTCCCGACTGCTGTTCAATCGACTCCTGGACGGACAGCTGTACATCTTCATCGTCCCCAAACCAGCATCCACGCATTCCAGCCTTGAGCAGGGGAAATAAAAAGTAGTCGCTGGTGGCCAGATCTGGACTGTAGGGGGGATGGTTGAGCTTCGCAAATCTGCTCTCGCGCAGGGCAGCTTGTATAACTCTGGCCTCTTGGACTTTGACGACGTTGAAGTCGATCATGGGGCGTAAGGTTTCTAAGGACCCAACGGGAAGAGACCTTGGTCATGGCCAAATTGTCGTGGATGATGTTGATAACACTTCCATGTGATATTCCAAGTTCTCGCTCGATTCATTCGACCTTCACCCGTCGATTTTCAAGGATCCTCCTCTCCACGCGGGTTACATTGTCCTCATTGGTCACGTTTGAGGGGTGTCCTGGACAGGGTCACTTCAAGGGACTCACGAACATGGCGGAACTCCCTATTCCAGCGAGCAATGGTTGAATAGGAAGGGGCCGTTTGAGTGTACACTGCAACCATGAATTCATGGATTTCTTTTGCATTCTTGTCTTCCTTGGTTAAAAATTTGCTCACTGCGCGGTGCTCAACCTTCTCCATTGTTGAAAAATTTGTGACTGACGATCTGCGATTAGCTACTGCAAAAGAAGTAGGGCCAAAAGGCGTAAAGTTGCTAGGTTCGCCACTTATTCATCTTTTCACTGCAAGTTCTTTGTTGGAACTTGCCCAGGGGCAAGTTTTTTTCAGCTACCCCACAGGGTGTACCGTGCGTAGCTTGTTACATTTGGTGCCTGGAGAGGCTGCAAGCCATCACGGACTAACTGAAAATTAAGAAAGCCATGTCACTTGGTTAACATGAACCGTCTGAGGGCGCTTGTAATTCATCGGTGCGCTTCTCCCCCCCCCCCTTGCTCCTTCACAGCGTTATTTTTCCTTTTCTTTACTCTCTGCCTATCCCCTGAAAACTGTGTCGACTTGCACTTGGTACCATGAGGAACTACGTTAACTCAAAAAGAGTGCTAGGTATGGACGCTCCCTCACTTTGGTAGAATTAAACTGCTTGACGGGCCTGAGTTAAATCATTGATGCGCATCCTCCTGGCTTCCTCTCAGCATTCCTTTTTCTCTTCAATAATCCCCTCATGCAGACATGGTGTGCAGTCCGTCGGGGTGCCGTGTTAGGTTCTCTAAGCATGGCACTTGGGTGGAATGCACAGTATTTCGAGATAACCTAGCAAAGGGGTATGATAATAATAGGTGATCACCCACCCTAGGTAGACCCGCCCATTTCTTTTTCTCTTTATGGACCGTGATGTCCATAGTTGTTGCGAGGGCCAAAAGCCGCTGGTTGAGGGAATTAATAAGGAGGGAATATAAAGCGCCATCGACTCTGCTCCCCACTTTCTAGTACACCCATGTTTAGCGTAGCACGCTACACGGGTAACATCTTTCATGTTCAAATCTCCAGGAAAAATTCCTTTGAATAGCAGATCGGGTTGACAAGGCCTATCTTAGCTCGTAGCTGAAGAACGAATATGTGTAAATGATCACATTCTGGAATTTTTTTATACTTAGGAAATTTTTCTTTTAACCTACCAAGGCATCGGAAAGTTATAATATCTCCCTTCTATGCTACTCTTTTTTATCATTATGATTACAATAGAAGAGAATAGTGGGCAACCACAGGCACATAAAGATCGGCCTCTAAGTATGAACCCGCCCTCCCTTGGTGTCAAGAGGAAAAATATAATACGAGACACCTCTTCGAACCGCAGACGGACTCCCCTCCCAAGAGAAGCTCCTTCAAACGGGACTGACAAGAAAGCAAGCAGTCGACTCAAAATAGAGCGCTCTCGGTGGGAGCGGAGCGATAGGGCCGAGACTCTTAGAGGGGTAAGGGTTAGCGCAACCCGTCGGGCCGTTCCATCTACTATCCTACAGGAATGTAGTTTATGCTTGCAGGGGTAAGTCCTGCATGCTTCCTTCTTTTTACCGAAAGAGGTCGGTTCGTCGGTACAAGACCACAGGAATAAAGAGTTGTGAATTACGAACAGTGTCACCATGGTGGGGAATGGTCACTTGGAGTCTCCGCATGAGCTGAAAATGGTCTCAAATATGACCCCACTTCAGAGGAAAGGATCTTTCATGTAGGCGAACGTTAGTAAACTCCTGTGCAAGCTTTTACTCAGTCGACTTTGGCCTCTGAGGACTCAAGAGAAGTTAAGGGACCTACTACACAGACAGATGCCCCTTTGGCAGCCAGGCTCTAATTCATTTCAGAAAAGCATCTTGCTGAAGCAGGTTCACCTGGCCTTGGGGCCTTCTCAAGAGTGAAGAGAAGCAGGTTCAATACACACCATCCTTTCGTAAAATAAAATTAAGTAAAAATAAGAGGAAGTCAAAGAGGACTAGTGGAGTACCAGACAAAGACCAAAGCCGCGTTTGAGCTGAGCTGCGCCTTCATTAAACACACTGGTTTAATGGGGCATGTGGCCAAAGGCCACATGCCCCATTAAAGGAGAGAACTAGCTAGGTTGACCGGTAAAGAGCCGAAGGTGGCCCCTTTTCTCGGACGGGAACCTTCACGCGAATAAGTACTTAAGGTGCATGGACAAATGTGATAATTGCGAAGAGCCTCACCCTGTTTCTTCGCAGCAATGTGCCACGTATATCTTGGAAAGGAAAATACTGGCCGTTCAGGCTTTGGATTGTCTCTCATTCTTGAAAGCCAAGGACTCAGTTATTTTTGCACCTATCCCTATCTCGGTCGTCTTATATCTCAATTTTTCAAAAAAGGCACCAATTGCTCCTAGTCCCTCCAGCTCTAGAGGCACGTTCCTTTCCGTGCCTATTCAGACGCTTTCTGCGGGTTCTACCCGCCACCCCCATCTATTGTTCCTCTGGTAGAGCTGGCGGCACACAGTGTTCACACCTAGTCTCGAAAATACTAGGACACTTCCAACTCTCCCAACTTGACCGTTTTCGTAAGGCGAAACGGCCGCGCGCCTCGACCTATTAATTATAAACGGTAAGGTAACACCCTGAAGGTGTTCATGAGGCCATTTTCCGGAGCAACTAAAGCTTTCCACAGTAAGGCGAACAACACAAAAATAGTTTTTACTCCCCCGTCCCCACCCAAGCATGGATTCGCGTGACCCTCCAAACCAGGGACGCCTGTTTCCGAAGCCCACCGAAGGTTTCGAAGCAGAGGGAAGAAAAGTTTCGCATACCAGAGAATGAGATTGGTATATGATCATATTCATTTATTTTTTGAAAGATGAAACTTCCCAATGAAAAGGTTCTCTTTATAGAGTAATGCGGGTTGAATTTAGGTGATTTGATCAAATGAGGACTGCACTGGCACTGAATAAATAAATTTAATGAATATTTTTGTTTATCCTTTCTCTTTTCCATCTAAGTGTGATATCAGCAACTTCTTGTTAATATTCAGTCCAGTAAATGAATTGGAGCTTTTGTAACATCGTTCTACACGTTCGTATCCTTCAGTGTTTGTACTTCGAAAGTCCTCATAGATATCTCAGAAAGTCACTTTTAGGATTACAATCTAAGATATCCTTCATCTATTTTCATAGCTTCTGTTTTTTCATTTATTTATTTATTGTGTATGTCTGTTCTCATTTTTTTCCCGTCTAAACCAGTTCGTTCACGATAACGCACACTTCTTTCTTCTATATTTCAAATAAGAAATAATATTATTACGCTCTTTCTTTTTCCCTTATCTATTTCATCGCTTTTGTTTGTCCATTTATTTATTTATTTATTGTCTTTGTCTGTTCTCATTTCTTTCCCACTAAACCAGTTCTTTCACAATGGCACACACTTCGTGCCTCTATATTTCAAATAAGAAATAATATTATTACGCTCTTTCTTTATCCTCATCTATATCAGCGCTTCTGTTTGTCTATTTATTTATTTATGGGCCTGTCTGTTATTACTTCTTTCCTCTCCAAGCCAGTTTGTTCAAGATAGTGCAGACTTTTTTCTTCTATATTTCACTTAGAAATAATATTATCACGCTCTTTTTATTTATACTGAGTTGCCTGCTCTCATTAGAGGATCCTTGTTCTTGGTTGTACCAACTTTCGCTTGATATGTGAGATTTGATCTGTAGCTATCTATCTACATACATCCCTTTAATACTCGGTTTCTTATTATTTCGTTCTACAGTATGCTTGTCTCTTTTTTCCGTATTTCTTCATTGTCTCTGAAAAATTAAGAGTATCATTTTCTGATTAATTTTTATCCAAAGTTTTAGAAATTTTGAGTTTTCTCTCTCTCCCTATTTCTCCTCCACCCTCTTGTGACAAAAGCTTCTCCATTTTGCCCTTCCTATGGTGCCGTGAATTCCGCTAGACCGAAAAAAAATCATAATTTGTATTCACAGGCGCTTTTGTTGTCCGCTGGCGAATCTTAGTTTCCAAGTAGAGTTTTTTTCTCTTAATGTTATATTCTCAGTTACATTTTTACGCGAGGGTTTTGTATGGATTTGAGTATCACTAATGAACATTACAATGTCGGATTTATTCACACCCTTAATTGCTCGTCACTTGAGACAAGCTGGGCGCTTGAATCCGTAATTTTAACCACCTGTGTCTCATGTACGAACTAAGTTAACTATTTAGGGCGGGTGAAATTTAGTTTTAGGTATGATTGACATCAATGTGAGACAAATCAACATAGTATGTGAACTTGAATAATTATTGTAGTAAACACGGTCTCAAGAGAATCTTTTGTAGGTTCATATCTCTCTCTCTCTCTCTCTCTCTCTCCCTCTCTCTTTCTTTGCTCGATTTACTTCTTTGAATTATTGTGTCACCATTAAGAACCAAATCTTTGTTCTTCACTGCTACTTTCTTAAGTTTAAGAAGTATTTTGCCATCATTCATACTTTAATTTCAGCTCTAGATTTTTTTGAAGAAGTTTCTAAAGTCGAGGATTTTTGGTAGCGAATATGAAAGGAACAACCGGTGGGACGAAGAGAGAAGTTAGGAGCTTTCTGGATGAAGAGACAATTTTCTCAAACCATCTGGACGGAGAGGGAAAGGAACTGCCGTCAGAACGAAGAGAGTTTTCTACAGCAATCTGGATGAAGGGAAGAGTTAACAGCCGTTTGGAGGAAGAGAGAAGTGAAAAGTTTTGACGAAGAGAGAAATGAACAGCCGTCAGGACGAAGAGAGAAGAGTCTACAGCTTTCGAGACGAAGGGAAAAGTTAACAGTGTTTGGAATGAAAGAGAATAGAATATTCATATATTCTTTCGTTTTGGCATACTAGCGGATTTGTTACTTCACTCTTTTCCAAGATGTAAACCAGTTAAGCTCAAAATAGGGTAAAGTGATTCTTATAATAACCTAATAAACCGTGCCTCATGAACGTCTGCTATTTTCTTCATAACCCCTTCAAGAATTATCACTATATCTCGTTTTATTATATTATAAATTTATTTGTAAATCCGCGAGATATTTAAGAGCATTTATCTGTAGAATTTTTTAAGGTCAGGCTTAAGCATTGTTGGGATTTTCTTACGCTTGCCAGGAAACGATGCTTTTATTTTGATGATCGCACACTATGAAATAAAAAAGTCTATCTTTATAGCACATTCTTTTTTTTTTGGGGGGGGGGAATGTATTCACGATGTTATTCAGTAATAAAGTGGTTTGACGAACTTCTTTGGCTATGTGTTTTGATAAGGTTTCTAAAATCCCGGATCTAAGGAAAGACAAAGTTTTCTAAGTCCATTTTTTCTGGCTTCAATCTAAGGAATGGAACTAAGGCTAGAGACAAATTAATTAAGTCTTAAAGCTTGATAGTGTAATTCGTAACAATAATAGAATATAATCTCCGGATTACTTTGTATATGTCACATTTATTTATTAAATTCTTATATAAAAGTAAAAGAGCTGGTTGGTGGGGAAAGATGAACTTTTCATTGAAGGTGACACCAAATGAACGATATTTCTTTCGACTAAATGGGTAAATATAAATTTATGAGCTAGAATAATGTATATTATCTCCAAAATAAGCATTTCTGAACACGATAGTCTTGGTGGAAATACCACCAAAATATAATTCGGATATCGTCTGAACAGGATCCATATTTGAATGACAAATGCACCTACAGTATTAAGTAACCTACTCTCATATTCAAGTACAACAAGAAACTCTCAGTCATTGGAAGCCAAAGATGTATAGTTCCCTATAAAATAGTGTGATACGATGAAGCTACGTTCAAGCTGATTGAGAAAGTAAATTGAGACATTTGAAACTGTATATAAACTTGATAATCCAGACGTTTATGTGGATAAGCATGTTAATGCTATCTTCCTATATACAGTAGCGGCCATAATGATACGGACACTTAGGTTTTCATCACAAAACTTAAAGTAGCTTCAAACCATGATTATTCACAGATATAAACTAAGCATAGATATTAGTTGTACATTTAAATCCTACAAGTTAGGATGGATGAAACTGAAAGTTACGTGCAAAAGAGCATTTTTATTTAAAAAATATGGTCGTTAAAATGATCAGGATAGATCACGCAACAGACGTAGATGTCAAGATAAAATGATATAAGTTACTCAACCAATAATTTTTGATAGTTACATTATATTCGTACGTACCTGAGATTTATAAATTTATTTATTTACTATTTAAATTATGGTCTTAGTGTGTAGATCTTTACTATCAATTACTCACTAACATCTTCTGCCACAGAAGCGTACTAACCGAAGACATTCTTATGGTGTTAATTTTCTCCATTCCTCTTGCAATATTTCTAAAAGTTTTTCGACGGTGCTTGTGTTTCTCTTCTTACTTCTTTCTCTTAACATCTCCCACAAAATCTCATTCTGATTGATCTCCGAGGTCTGAGCAAGCCAGTTGATGACATTTACTTCCTTTTGATCCAGGAAAGCCTTAACCACCTTTGCCCTGTGCCACTTGCATTATCTTGCATAAAAAATAGCAGGTTAGACAGAGGTGGCTCTCATTTGGGGCACAGCGTGTGCTTGCAGTTCTTTATACGCTTAATCATTCCCTCTTATATGAAAGCGAAGAATTGAGCCAGTCTCTTAAGCCAAAATTATGCCCCAAACCATGACGATTCCTCTACCGAAGTTGAAGCTGCTTTTCACGCAGTTCATGGATAATCTTTCACCTGGTCTTCGACAGACAAACTTCCTGCAATAAGAACCAATTAAATTGTACTGCACTTTATCGCTGTAGTGTACTTTAGACAATAGTCCTTCTGTCCATAACATGTACTTTGAGGTGAGGTATAATCTAGCTTTCTTGTTCTTAATGCTGATCAATGACTTGACTGATGGTCTGCGAATTTTAAATATCTTTCCGTCAAGTGGCGTGATATTCTACCTCGTTGACACCTGGCTTTTTTATCGGTCCTTTTATGAGATATGAACGATGGATTGGTCATCTGTATTTGAGATTTTCCTATCTATCAGTATATATTCTACTGCAGCGTGAGCCTGTCGTATCTTAACGTGATAAAATATTATGTACGACAGTTATAGGGCGTTTAATCATTTCAGCTACTGGTCTCATTGAGAGATGATCCTTTGGATGTAACTTAACATTTAGCTCCTGGATATAGGCAGGTGTAGTCGCTTTCCTGAGCAAGTTATAATCTAACTTTCAGGGGCTTAAAAAATAGGAGTTCAGCTCAATTGACCTTTCTGACCTCCGGGAAGATTACGGGACTCAATCTCCCCGAATCTTAGAATTTCCTATTAACCTAAGAGAAGAAACTTTTATGTGAATGACCCAACTAGTGACGTAAGATATTTTCTTAACTAGTGAATTTTTTTACGCAGTTCGTGTATTAAGAGCAGCTGTACCGTTGCCAATGTCGATCAAAAAACCATGGTTTCTAGGTATCTATTATGATACTCATAGATTTATCCTAATAATAAGAAATTATCATTCAGTAATGAACAAATGCTTTGATAGGGTCTAATTAATTTTAATTATTCCGATTGCTTTTACTTATGTGCTGTTTAGTACACCCAGTACAAAGATATAATTAAACTCGATTATGTGCTGGTTATTCTGACCCCTCCCTGCCCACCTTACTTACTCTCTTACTTTACTTACACATTAAATTTCTCAGTCACTTCCTCCATATAATAAATTGGAAAACACTTTGCTTCTCCTTTTCCGTTCTCTCACACAATCCTATCTAAAATAGTATGATGAGAATCATTCAATACAACCACCCCAGTTACTTCATTTTTTTCAATTTCTTTTACAACTCTTCCTTCTTCTAGCCATCCATAAAGTGATGATCCAATTTCTACATGCAATAGAGTCACATCTTCTCTCACTACTCTTGCCAACCTTAGCTACAATCCTTTAACTTGACTTGCTACAAAGATCATATTGTCCAATGTAACTCTGCTTACACTCGTACGCATCTGATACTTCTAAGCCCACCTTAGGCATTTTACTATTCGCACAAAAGTCTCCTCCTGACCAACTACTCATGGATTCGTAATTACTTTAATACCCATAAAATCATTTCACCCCATAACCCCACCTTAGGCAGAGCACAGATGAAAAATAAGAATTATCTCGGTTTTTGAAAAGACCTGATGCTTTTAAGTCGCCTTTTTATTTCACATTGGAGACCTACACTTTGGCGACTATGAGATAAAGAGAGAGAGAAAACGATCTGAATCGGAACCCACCGGGCAAATGACCACATTCAATATGGCTTAAACTGTTTGTAATTGGAAGAGATGTTTCCACGGCCCTTGCCGCGAGGGCGAGACCTCGCTGCATATCCAGCTCTGCCTGACGCACCCACGGAGGAAGTTCCGCGGAAGGATCCATATCTTGACCAGATAATGGAACTTTATATTAACAAATATGGAGAGCGTTGATTTTATAATTGTGATCAAATTGTCAGAATTCACAAGATGATTTACTGATTTTTCACCCAGAACTGCTTTTTGGAATGAAGAGAATTATTTGGCTAGTTTGATGTAGGGGATTTGGCTGCCTATTAACGAGCGATGAGAATTTATCTCCAATTGTGTGGAGGTAAAATATAAGAAAGTGTAGTGGAACGGTTGGTTAATTAAGTAAACACGGTTATGATTTGTCTTTATTAATAAGGACTAGCAATAGAATTATTTTTAATTGCCTGAAGTCATAGGCCTTGCAGGTAGCGTGAATGGAAAGCTTTCTTATAGGTTGGTATGAAGAGTGGAACTTGCAGTGAAATGAACGAGAGAGTTGCGTGGATGACTATAATTTGCCTCTCCTGAGATACTTCAAGCATGATTTGCAGCGACAAGCAAATTCGAAAAAGTATTATAACACGTCGGACATTTATAATAACAAAAATATTCCTTATTACTAAATTACAACTTAATGTGATATATTGGTAGCAGCCAAGAACTACAATGACAATACCCTCCCCTCCACATGAATACAAACAAAATTTAAAGAGACAAAAATGGATATTTTACAATATACAGAGCAAGCTCACAAAATTAGCAATGAATAAGCTTGGAGAAATCTAAAAAAAAATCAAGAAATAGAAGTGGACAAGCTTAAATCAAATATGGAAGTCACACTAGAACCAATTACAGAGAACGAAATCGGAATAGCAAACAAAATCCCTGGATAGGTTGGGGGTGAGAACATTGGAGAGCAAGATCAAGTCGGTAGGAACTGGAATGACTTCTAGCTAAAACGCGTGTTCCACTCTACTGATTCGAAGGCTTCAGGACTAGACACGCACATATAGACACACTCTCTCTTTCGGAAAAGAGAGGGTGAGGGGAGATATGGGAAATGGAAGTAGAGGAGGAGGGAAAAGAGGGCTGAAAATGCAGCAATCAAGGACAAGGGGAAAGAGGGGAATAAAAGGGGGCGAATTACAAAGAAACAGATAAACCTCAAGAAAGATTTGCGTCCATATCGAGGTCAATGGATTTTACAAGGTACTAGCATAGAGGTTGAAAAAATCCTACTACATAAAATAAATATATACAATTTTTAATAATATTTAAATATTTTTATATTATCAACTTATTATATACCATGATCTTTAATTTTCTAACCATAGAGTTTACAATGGATTTCCCAAATTCTTTTTTCAATTCATATTATATAGCTGGAACTCTGGATTTTTCCAGCACTAATCCATTTTTTAGAAAAAAATGTAACAAATGTTGACCCTTTTTTTGCAAGCGTACCTTTGAAAGGTCTTGAGTGATCTGTTACTCAAATCGTGAACTTTACTTATCTTCTTTAAATGACGATGCAGCATGGGACGCGTTGAAGGTAAACTATACAAGTTTAGGAGATAGTTGACAAACTCACCTTCGATTATTTTTATACATAAAATTTAAACGAAACATGGACAATATGTCGCCTTACTCTTGGGGCTACCTAATATTAGAATATCTTGGATTTTATTTCGGTTGGAACCTATGTATATCATTTACTGTTGTAAATAACTGGTATATAACCAGCCACTTTGGAGTTGATATGTATTTAAAGATATATCTAATCATGTTATTTAAAAATTGGCCTGATAATCTAGTAACGTAGCCTATCTGAATAAATTAGCTGGGTGCAAACACCACTTTTTACGTCGATCAAATTTAAGTTATATCAGGCATGGTTATTTGTCAACTAAGTTGATAATTTTGGTCAACTTTAATGTAACAACCTGTGATTCTGAACTGATCTTCAACTCTAGGCTCTCCTATAAAGAAATTTGTGGTTGAGCCTCATTAAACAGATCGCTAAAAATGATTGCACGTTTCAGAAGAGAAAATACAAGAGGAGACCCGCTTAATTCTCCTGTACTATATTTGCTCAACTTAGCTAGAAAGTATCCTAAGCTGGTCTCAACGCCAACGAGGTATTGATCCATGCGGTTCTTTGAGCGTCCATCTGATGACTGCCTATTAGAGCACAAGTCAGGCGTAATTATCTTACAACCTATGCTAGGCTAGAATAAAATAAGAGCACAAAAACAACCCTAAAATACAAATCCAAAACAAACAAAGAAAACAAAGGCAAAACAAGAAGAATAAAAACAAAACAAAGAACAACAAGAATATAGAAGAACACTCCGACGTAGAGGAAACATACGATCAAACACCAATGGAGGTATCCTCTGAGAATAATATTATTTCGCCACCTCCTAAGACAGTATATAGGGAGAGAAAACGAGCCGTTTCTCCTACCCACATCCGAACTCACCCTGCTTTGACTCGCCGCCAGGTTTCCGTGAAATTCACACTGAGGTTACCGCCCGGCCGTCTTAATCTTCCCTCACTTCCCCTCCCTCGGGTCGGGAGATTACTTTGTAGATTCGCCGTGAACCACGTTTATGGCTCCAGCTGCGGTCGCCCGTCTGCCCCGCTGATCCCTGCCTTTTACACCTCATTGTAAGGAGACGCTAGGTTCGTCGCGCCCGATAACGAAGGTTAAGAAGGTCTCAATCTCTCCCGTTTTTTTAAT
Organism: Ceratothoa steindachneri; assembly: GCA_963969495.1. Taxonomy (NCBI): domain Eukaryota; kingdom Metazoa; phylum Arthropoda; class Malacostraca; order Isopoda; family Cymothoidae; genus Ceratothoa; species Ceratothoa steindachneri. Next base: position 31,302,875 of record OZ018324.1, read on the forward strand.
AACTCCGGGTATATATGCACACGCTCTAGGTTGAAAGACAGATTTGGTTAGACACGACTACCCCCAAAGGATTGCAATTCAACGAGCTCTCTCCCAAGAAGTGTGAGTGACCGTCGCAAGCCACGCCAAAGCTGGACATGATACCTGTGTCTTCGGCTCAGGGAGACGAGTCTCGTGAGGCAACGTCAGCCTTTCTCATCCGTCTTCGGATCAAAGATTGGAGAAGCCGTCCTCCGAAGTTCTGCTGGTGACCTCTTAGGACAAGAGACCCATTAGCTCGCTCAAGGCGAGTATGGAGAATTCATGTGCCTTCTCCTTCGAAGTTCGTCTCGCAAACCCAAGTTCGAGATGAGTAACCCCACCCGCTGTGAGTTCTGTGGCTATCCCCCCATTTCAAAGGAAGTAAATCATTCATTACCCTTCAATCTCCCATTATAACCATTCCCTAACTACGGTTATCTAATAAATATTCGGAGCTTCAGGCCGTCTCATTTATATACCATTTATATATATATATATATATATATATATATATATATATATATATATATATATATATATTTAATATTGTCCCCTTTTATTTCCTGTGTATTAAAATCTATTTTTGTGATTGTGTTTGTTATATTCCTTGGTCACGCAGCTGCCGCTATCTACTTAAATCACACTCTTAGAAAGAATAACAGTTGTCGCCTTGCTTGGCCTACCTTACAGCCTGTGTGCGCATATTCACGTACACTTAGCCATTCATCGACACACCAAAGTGGGCCAAATAAAATGGAGGAGGTCAGCCTCCTCTAAAACTTGTTCTGAGTACAAGGGAGAAGAAGTAGCAACTCCGTTCTTCCATGTACCAGGTCAGGAAACATTCGCGGAACACCCAGACTGAGACATTGAACAAGAATATTCCGAACAGTTTAGGCGACAAGGGAGTCTTTTCAGTAACGTGCTAGGAAGCGTGCAATCAAATGGCAGCACGCCCTGCGAGTATGCCAGATTCGAATTCGGCAGAGAGTGCCCTAAAACCGTCACGACATATAGGTAGATCCACCGTCACAACATTTAGGTAGGTTCGAGGATACAGTCGGGCATCATGGCACGCAACTTTAACTCCCTTTCGTTCATCACCAATCTTCGTTGCTAGGCAGCCCATGATCCATGCGAAGTGGATTGTTTTGAAAATCGATGATGATTTTCAAAAGACTTGGGATTGAAACAATTAACTCTTTACCCTTTGATGGCAGCTACATAAGAGTTTGCATCAAAAATCGTTCTTTTTGTGGTATATTTATGTTTTTTTAAGTAAGAAGAAGGTTCTCAAATTTTCTCTGTTCAAAAACAATATTAAATCACTAACGGAATTGATGCACTATTGCATCACTTGATCGATTTACTGGTGAGGCAAAAATGCATCACTTTTATGGACTAAAAGAAAATCTTTTTTTTAATTTTAACTATTCAATTAATTCACAAATATTAAGACAAACACTACTAAATATAAAATACACACACACATATATATATATATATATATATATATATATATATATATATATATATATATATATATATATATATATAATCTTTAAAGGATTATTCAAAATGCCCAATCAGCAAAATTAGATATTTTTGGAACATCTCTCTTTTGTTTCTGCTTCAACCAGGACAAGTTCTACATAGATGATTAACTACAGAGTAAAGCATATACTCAACAAAAATTTTTCTATTGAACTAAAAATCGATTTTTAAATGATTAACTATTTATTTAAACCAGGTTTTCTAATAAATTCACTTTATCTAATGAGCGTTGAATAGACTTTACTAAAGTTGTGCAGAGGCTACCCAGTAAAAGGGAGGGACTGAGAACTCTGTTGATATACCTTGTACTTTATCGATGGGGGGTTACCACCGAGAATCATAGAGAAACAAGCAAGTGTCTCTATAATATGGAGGATGCAGTCGCGAATTTAAAAAAACCCAAGGAGCGGCATACCCCGGGTGAGGGAAGTTGATTCGACCTTTATCCATCATCAATTCCGCCATAATTCTCCCCATGGGAGGATCCCTTCCTATGCCCATCCCTGCATCATTCATCACCCCCATAAATTGCAGTACTGGTTTATGGAAGCACGGGGCCACACTGCGGCGGGGAACACCCCTATTCTGAATTTACATCTCGCTTACCTAAGCACATAACACCACTCACATTAAACTCATTCACATAACACGATTCGAGAAAGAAGACTCGGAAAAAAAGAAGAGGACCAACTTTGAACAAGGACCCTCCCCCTCCCTTCAGTGGAGATGGATACAACGAAGAGAGTCCTCTTCAGGGGGCTCCCCGGCCAAAGCTCAGGTGTGCTTGGTTCTATTTGAAGAACTTACGGTTGCACTGATCAGTTTGATTGACTTAACCAACGGTTACATAGCCGTCTACTCGGAAACGAAGGATATGAACGAAATACTGTCTGAAATCATCAAACAGGAAAAATTCCACAACATCCAACTCTGTTTTTCCTGTTACAAACTGGAAAATCATACAAGCTACTGTTGTCCTAACAAGGACAAGAAACTATGCTTTGAATGCAGGCATGAGGGTCATAAGTTTAAGGACTGTGCCTCAATGGCCACAAATTGCTTAAATTGTAACGGTGACCACCGAACTTTGGCCCTCAATTGCCCCAGAAGAAAAGAGATAATAAACAAGAAGGAAGAGGAAATTCGAGTCCGCAGCATCAAGACCCAACTAAACAACCAGAAATCAACCTACGATGCAACTCAACTCCGAATAGAGCTCGAAGATCCTCACATGCGTCATCCACGCCCATATGGCTAACATGGGAAGCCCCAAAAGCTACGAGGTGAATTCAATTCACTACTACAGGCAAAAAACCTACCTACAATTAAAGTACCCAAATCCCGGACTCATTAAAAATACTCAATATGAGCACAACATCATCCAAACGACCACTAAAAGAATAAAAGCAGGCAAAATCTGAGGAAGATACAGATTATTCCGAAGAAGAGACTTTAAGCGACTCGCAACCCGAAATAGAAGAGAAAGAGAAAGAACTAAGAACGAGATCTCAGAGAGCATCCAGGAGTAAATCGTAGACTCCCACCACACCTAGAAAACAATTACCAAAGAGGAACAAGGGCATGAAATTAATCCATGAAGAACCTAATAAAAATCCATCCCTGCTCCTCAAAAAGTGTTGGGCCATCCAGGTTGATAATTAGATGGTGGAGAGTGAGTTCTCCAGTTTGCAGGTTACAGACCAACCAAACAAGCTTTCTGTCTAAATAGATCTCCATTTTTAGCATTACTCCAGCATTTACACCTGTGTTTACATTCGTGGAGTCTCCTCCAATGGCCATTAAGCTTTTTATGTAAACCCCTTTCCCTCAGTCATCCTAACATAGCCTTAGCGATCTTCTCTGCATGGGATTCTTCTTTTGTATCCTTTTTGGGGACAAAGTGGAAGAAGTAATTGCTCCCAGGCTCACTAATGACAATGAAATGCTCCTCTTTTGTTTTCCTAGAAACCAGTTTTCACTTCCCTCTGCCTTCATCATAAAATTTGTCATATCAATTTGTCCATCAAAGAGAACACAAGAAATTGCCCCATCCTTCCTTAAGTTTTACTCAAAATCATGTTCAATAACTGTCATGTGCTTTTCCTGTACTCTCTTAACTTTATTCTTATCAATTACTTTAGATGCATCTTCCTTAATAATGAATATAGCATCTATCAGAGCTGCTGTTGCTATAGCTGCAGTTGGTCTCAATCCGGCACCATACATTATACTAGCAAGAGCAATATTTGGAATTTCATCATAATTCTTTCTATTCTAGATCTTCACTTTCTGGCCCAAAGTGCTCGATTACTTTTCTTGCTGCTTTTCATGCTAAAACAACGCTTTCCTCCTTACCTTTTCTCTTTTTTCTGCTATACTTTCTTTTTCTTTCCTTTCTGAAGCTCTTAATTGTCTATTATGCGATGGAATATCAGAACCTCCAATTTGAAAGGTACCTTTACTTCCAACCTTCTCTTTTTCCCATTTAAATTAAGAAAGGCCAGTTCCCAAGTAGGTATTTTTTTCTCTTTACTAAAATAGCAGTTAACATGGGCTTCAGTCTGACAGATATTACAACCTACTTCCCCACAACTGGAAGTTTGGCATTAGCATGTTAATATATCAAATAACTTATCTAGTTTTGCAATGAACTTCTCTTTTCCCTTAATTTTTCCTTTACCAAGGAAAACTTTTACTTGCCTCCTTCCACACCTCCTTAAGCTTTGATATTATTGTGACCTTTTGGTTTACAACAGGTGGTTTGAAGAGAACATTAACTTTGGTGCACTGATTAATCAAGCAATGATACAAGGCTATGACCAGGTGGTCCATTGCGTAATTTCTCAGGTTATCTTCACTTTTCTCCCTCAGGTAGATGCCTTACCTCAAAATATATCTTATTGTTACTAACTCAGGCACCATCAGCTCTTTCCCAGTCACAAAAAAATTAGTCAGAGAGAATTTGATTTGGACCTTGTCTTGATCTTCGCCAGTGTCGCACTAATCGAAGTTATATCTGCAAATGAAAAGATGGCACTTAGATTAAGAAATAATCTCTGCCAAATAATTATATGTTATTTTAAAATGATCCACAGCCTTACCTAGCATTCAAATAAAATGTAAATGCTCTATAAACAGTTACCAGTTACAATTGTTACCAGAACTGGCAACACTACTAGAATATTGCCTTCCACTGAGTAATGAGTACTGGCTACTTGCAATTTTGGAGTTAGACCTATTTAAATTTTTAACAGGTTACCTACTTCTCATGTCTCTTTAATATATGTTTACATTTTTTAAGACAAATATCTTTCAGACCACATAAATATATTGATGATAGAAAACGGTAAATTTGATATTTTAAGGGTAACTAAAATAATTTTAAATTACCCAGAAGGTAGGTTAGATCAATTAGAATTTAACTTTTCTGCTAAAAGTAGTTTTTTTTATCAATATTTATCATTTGATTACACCTCATCATCAGTTTAACAAAACTCTAGTGTATGACCGGCCCTACCATCATATACAAGGAAAATTACAGAAAGGCGAATTGAGATAATTACGAGCGAATGCTAAGAAATTACATCCCAGAAAACCTCCACGAAGAAATAGAGCGGCTAGATACCCAGATTATCGAGGGTGACAGAGAGCCGATACCCAAATGTACACACAGAACGATCTCAACATACAAATGGACCGATCGTATGAAAGGATTGTATCAGGTGAGCATGAACACAGGAACTTTCCGTGAGATAATCTACCGCATGAGAGAAATAGAGAAAGAACTAAAGATTCTAATTTACGAACAACAAGAGGAGAAATGGAATGAAACTATCTAAGAAGTAGATATTGGAGCAACACCGAAAGTATTCTGGGTAAAAATCATGAGAATGAGAGTAAAGCCCCAGAATAAAAAGATGGAATTAAAGACGACCAAGCTGAAATTAAATCAGAGGAGAATGGAACGGAGGAGATTCTCAAGCAATACTAGGAACAAATTTTCAGAATCAGTGAAGAAGAAAATGAAGACTTCGACATAGATTTTGAAAATCAGATTATAGACGAGCTGAACGAAATTATTGAGAGGACGGATCCTAATCACCAAGTGAACATGGAGGAAGGAGGAGAACAAAGAGTCACGCTAGAAGATCTAGATCGCGCGCTACACTCCTTTTAGCAAACAGCTCCAGGACGGTCAGGTTTGAAAAAGTTAAAATTGGTCTAAGCAACGAGGTGCGTGTGGGAAACTTTACTCAAAATCTTCAATGCCTGCCTAAATGTATGCTACTATCCCGACGCATATAAAACGGCAAAAATGGTCTTTATTACCAAAACTGGAAAGCCAACAACGAGGAAATACTGAATTGAAGACTTGTCAAGCACTTGGAGGAAAGTTTGCTCTAAAATGAACAGCAATAAGGATTCCGAAAGAAGAGAACCACCGAGATGGAAATAAATGTCATCACGGAAAAAATTGCTGAAGTGAAGAAAAACAGGAGCTATATCAACAGAGTATGCAGGGACCTGTCACAGGCATTCGATAAAGCATGGCTAAGGGAGATGCAATACAAGATCTTTCAGCTAGGTTTGAGCGCAAACTTGAAAGATTGCTCTTTGATTATGTCATGAGAGTTCGCCCTACATCAGTATAGGGCGCACGGATGATCCCACCTTTAACCCTATACTCGATATATACAGCCAACATCCTAGAGCCAACCCACTCCACTAGCCTAAATATCCAGTTCGCCGACGACATAAGTCAACTCATAGTTAGTGGATATAGAAACGCACCTTGGCAAGCTCGAATGACCGCCGAGGAAATAAGAAAAATCAACTTTTATGAATCAAAATCGAAAATCCGAGCTAATGGCGACAAATTCAAGATCGTCCCATTAGGAAGAAGAAAAACAGCAGATGTTAGAGTAGAGGATACGCGTTATCTCTACACGAACGAGTGCAATGTACTCGGAATAAATGTCACTTTTAACCAGTACAGGAAGAACATCACAGAAGGGATCCAAAAAGCATCTTCGGCAGTCAGAACCCTCTACAGTTTCAGAAACTTCAGCAAAAAGAGTAAAAAGAAACTGTATCTGACGCTAGTCAGACCCACCCTAATCTATTCCTCATCGTCTCTGTTCGGATTCTCTAAAACAGCAAAAAAAGAAATGCACAAGATACAAAATAAGTGTATGTACCTCTTCACCAATACAGGAAGGAGGGATAGGGGGGAAGCAAGTGGATCTGCACAGAGCGATGGACATCAAACCGCTCAATACGATCTTAAAGAAAAGAGCGTCAGATATGAAAAAGAAAATTACAATGTATAGCAACGAGAAAATTAGAGCACTAATCGCAGAAAACCAACTAGGTGCCAGACACGCAAGATTCCCAAGCAGCGTCAGCAAGTTTGGAGACGCGATTGTCCCATTTTTTGAATAGGAAAAAACTATTCACCAAAACCGATGATGAAAAGCAACCGAAAACGACGAACCAAACCGATTTTACCTACAAACAAAACAAGATCACAACTACCTAGTGAGGATAATGAAGAATACAAATGAATAAAATAGGTAAGTATGAATCACAGAACACATAAATACGAATACTAACAACCAAAGATGAATAGAGCAAAAACATTTACAAAACAAATAAGACACGTAAGAATTGATGTAGAAACAAAACATACTGGTTAAAAGAATCTAAACAACCAAAACTACACGTCAAGTTAACATTAAAAAAGCTAAATTAGAACACGAATCCAAAGGCTTGAACGCCTTATAGTATATATATATATATATATATATATATATATATATATATATATATATATATATATATATATATATATATGTATATATATATATGCATACATACTTGTCTACATATATATACATATATGAAAAACAATAATAATAAAACAAACAATAAAAGAGATTAGCTTGATCTTCAGGCCCCTTTGCAAAGTTTGCAACCCTAAGACTTATTTATTCTCGCCACTATTCCCAAACCGCACTATTCTAATACACCACTATATCTCACACTCACATACTCACCACTTCCCCATAATTGTAATTGTAATTGTTTCCGTACTGGTAAAAGCTATCTCAGGTAAAGGAGGAAAAGTTTTAGGAGGACCTAATAATGCCTTTCTTAAGAAAACTTCTAAGAAGAAATACATAACGGGAAGTTTGTCTTCCATTTATAATGTTCAATGTGTGAACCGTATAAATTTTTTATTCGAATGTTTTGCTTGGTTCTACCTCCACAATGTTTCGGTTTATTTTAGCTCATCTTTCCTTCTCTGTTATTCTTTCTCCATGAAAGAAAAAATGCTCCCAACGGATACTCCACCATCTCTTTTATTCTCATTTAAAAAGAAAAAAGAAATTTGTTTACTGAAATATGAGAATTACCATACCTTATGTTCAAGTTTGGTCAGAATAAGTGAACAGGTTTTGGAAGTCAGTTTAAAAGGAGCGTCCATCTATTTTAATATACATTAACTCGTGTCCTTAATTACTTTCTTTTCTTTCTAATTCGGAATTGATACTTTAAAACAAGCATGAGAAATATAGTTCGCCATTCCTTTTATGAAAGTTGTTCTAGTTTGGCTATACTACAAAAGGCAGACTTTCCAGAACATGCGATTTCAAGGTTTTTATATACAATAGACTGAATTTTGATATATGGTTTTAAATAAGTAGTGTTCAACTTATTTTGAAAGGAAAAATCTACTTCTTTCCAGTAATTATAATTTGCTTTCATCTTCAAATGATCCACCTGGATTTTATGATATTAGTACTTGCTTGTGTTTCTGAGAATGTGCTGATTTCTGAGGTTTACAAATCAGACTTTTCTTTTTCAAATCTTCTATTTTTAACATTTAGCTCATTCAGGGATTATTATTTTAATTTATTTAAGGCCAGTTACTTTGTAAAGTGTTTGCAATCCCTTTTAGACTCTTTCCATTTTAAAACTGGTGCTCGTTTTTATCATACTTATTGGTATCTGCTTACTTTATATTTACCTGCATTCAGGATTTTATTGATAGTTTTTTTTATATCCAGCGTAAGCACCAAGTGAAGTTTATGCGAATATGAGAAAATTCTAAAATTGCAATTGCTTTTTGTTGTTGCAATATCTGATTTAGACATGAATCACCTTTTGGCCGCCTGTCCTCCCAAGCCACGAATTTCCTTGTTTAATAGAGGTTAATTAACAGAAGGTGAAGGCAAACAGCCATCTCACATATTACATGATTATTTTTTTACATAGATTTATTTCCCTTAATTTTCAAAAAGGTACACTTATTTTTTCCTACATGGGCATTTTCATGTTCTCTAACTAAGCGAAGCTGCCTCTACGTGACCTATGCAGAAAAGCAGACTTAAAAACCTAAATTTATCTCCTCGCTTCGGAGGTTCTGTTTTTTGCATTCTGATGTTTATCTGCAAGATTGAGAAAACTTTTTATCAATGTATCTCTCAGGAAATATGTAAAGCGATTTTCCTTATTGAGAAAAAATTAATATGCGTCTAGCAACTTACTCTTTTTATTAGTTTTCAATCATACACCAAACATATATTTTCTACAGATTCTTACGATGATGTGTATGACATAAGTGAGGAAGATAATCATTAAGATTTATTTCAACACTGGTAGACTGAACATTTGGATTTTCAAATAAATTAGGAAAAAAAATCCAATCATTTCGTATTGTAGAAGAATAATGTCGAAGGGCGACCACGTGCCGTTCTGTACCCATGTGGTCTCGAGATCACCGCATGGAGCATTGGAAGCGAGGCTGATCTACGGCGAGGATGCGGTCCACGCCGTTTTATTTCACCTTAGCTGCATTTACTTAGGGACACATTCTTCTCGTCTCGCATGTCCTCACAGCCATCTTCTTAACCTCCGGCATAGATCGAAGTTCTTTGAAAATTCTACGCCAACTTTATCTCTGTTCTTGCAAAGGAGTCACTGCTTTTCTTCAAGGTCGCGCGAGTCGTGGAGGCTCCCGCTAGGCAGTCTAAGCTACCAGCGGAAGGACTATATAATCCCTCGACTTGGCTTAGCGTGTATCACTTCTAGACTATCCTGCCTAGCACCAAGTGTGAGCAAAGGACACGCTCACCCACCGCGATCGGCGACAACTGCGATTTCGATGAGAGGACGAAGGCTAAATCGACATCCGTGAACTCTGCCATCGTCAATCGGCGAGTATCTGACGATGATTTCTATCTCTAAAGGCCAAACTACCTGTGCTCCCTCATCCGCCAGGTGAGGTAACCCAGCTTCTCCATTAGTCATCGTAGCCCGACCGGCTCTTCTCTTCAACGAACTTCTAAGCAGTTGCGATCGTTGACCCTGACAGATTATTCTATAATCTGGTCTACACAATTCGTCACATCCTTTGTGTGTGAACCTCCGATTAAAATTCCTTTTTTAATCACCGTCGTGAACCCGACGACTAATCCCATATTCAAGTTTAATTTGGTATGTCAGATCATTTCCTTTAAATCCTGAACCCGTACATATTTCAACCTTATTAATTTCTTAGTAAAGGTATATTTTTGTTATTGTCTTTTGCTCACAACCCTAAACGAGTACCAGCTACCAGTTAATCTTTGGCCAACTAGCAGTCTTAATTATTTGTTTTGAAAGGCCCCCGTAATTAAAAAGTAAACCATCCCCAATGATTTTTAAGTATTTCCCGTTCTACAAAACTCTACAGTTTAATTTTCACCAAATAAGTGCTAAATATATATGGAATGTAGAAGAACTGCTATTGCTGTTCAAGTCGCCTGCCAAAATATAAGTTAAATAATAGCTATTACTACTGTATTACTGTTTATATAACTTTTTAAATACAGTATATTATGCGTATTACATAGCTGAAAAAAATCATAACCCTTGAAACTTTTTATATATTTTTACTATTTGCAACAAAATAATGTTATTAACCATAAATGGGCTAATTTAAAAATTCAATGTCATAACCATAAAAGCAGAGTTTTGGGATTAACATTAACTTTTTTTTATTTAATAGAGCCACAAACAATTGGAAAATAACATTTTTAACCCACAGACAAGACAATAGTGAAATTTGTTTCACAGAGTATAATCAACTTAAGAATTAAGCATACAAACAAGAATATGTCAGTCGAAGGTATCGAAGAAAGTTCCTAAAGAAAATGAAGATTTTTGAAAATTAATCACTCTCATCTGTCAGCCACTAATGATAGAAGGGGACAGATAAAAGAAAGAAAAACAGCAATAAATTAACGTAATAACAAACAAAACAAGAATAATCTAGAAGAATATATTGGTACCCCAATGAATGTTTGCAGTTAGCAATTTAAAAATTAAATTATAGAGAGCAATAGAGTTTTGATTTTGGTGTTTTATTTGTTATATTTCTATTTATTTAAACACAATGCTCTCAATATTTACTACTTAATGCATCTTTATTTTATGGTTTAGTTAACCGTACAATTGCGCTAACTATAAAACAATTAAACAATTAAAAAAATCAATATACATATATATGTATATATATATTTACCTGCCATCTATGAGACATCAGTTTATTATTTATGCTGATTAACTGCGGGAACAAGCACATGTTATTCTAAGCCACTCAATTGTATTTATAAAGGTTTGAATGAAGAAATAGCTTTGTGTAATTTAATCTTTCAAGCCTCAGATACATGCATAAGCAAAAGCCTTGATAACTAAAACTAGAATTTTCATTGGTTGGGGCCAAATTGAAGAAATTTTCACACATTTTTTTCATTCCCAATTTGTAACCGAAACAATCAGTTTAACATACCATTTAGACAACTCCGTACGTTTATTTATGCCACAACTATTTATTCTTAATCTTTCCAAACACTCGGTTCCAAAGCCCCCTTTTTGCAAGATGCGCCTAAAGTGCTACCAGAACGAAAAAGATATGAAAATCTTCCAAAAAGCGATAGTAATTTCAATAATATGAAAATTTCCAGTGCCTGAAAATAAATTTTAAAGGATTTTGAATTTGATCAAATCAATGGATGATGTCGAAAACTAAGTGGACAATGTGTGCTGATTGATACGGGCTGTTAGACTGATGAGGAACTGCTGAATGGTGAAATCTTTCCGAATTTTATTAAAATAAATTTGTGAATTTACACTGCTTCTCTTTTTTTTTCCCAAATCGATTTTATCTGGGGTCTATGGAAGATACGCTTCGATTGAGATTTTCTCGAAGTATGACTTCTGAGAATTTCAAGAAGTAAATTACTCTTCATCTTATTTCCATATTCCGTTGTTCTCTGGTTCAATTTAAATTTGATGATAGTAGTGTTAGGCAACCAAGAAGTTGGCATTTTCTTTCTCTTTTAACAAAAGCTCTTATAATCTTATACTCTCCCCAATCAGCAAGTTAAATTTGAATACATAAATAAAGTGAATTATTTTTTTCCAGCAAACAAAGATAAATGAAGTTACATAAATGTGTCCTTGGGTAAAACAATAACAAAAATTACAAAATTCTTTCGCTGGGTAAAAAATAAATACACCACATAAAAGTTACATAACTGCATTTACCTGGTAAAAAACACTTCAATCACAAAGATCGTAGACAAATATGCGGGACAGAAACACAGAACTGTCTCTATTAAGGGTCTAGGGTGGCATTAGAGTACATGGAATGACAGCGGTGACGCAGTTATCGTACCGGAATAAGAATGTGTTTGACAAGCCAACGGGTAAAACTCTCCCACCGAAAGCATTCTAGGGTTAAGGCATCAGTCAAAGAAAACAAAAAACGCAAAGTTGCTTAAATGTACGGATTTAATGGTATGCAGGAATAACTGAGATTAAACAGCTTAGCATTTGTGTCGAAGATTTGGCCTCTTGGAAATATGAAAACATAAACAAACTATTAAAGGAAATCTACTTAAAAAAATATCACCTTTGCGAAAAAAAATAGAAGTTTACAAGCCGTTTGTGTCGGTTTTCTAATCGAGGATCTACTCACAAATTTTAACTTTTTTGTTTTTGCATAGGAAAAGTTCGTACTTTCAATCTAATTCCCAACAACATTTTGGCTTTTCACAACTTCGAATAGACCAAGTTAAGCTCATTTAGTTTATGAGTCGCTAAGGAGAAGAAACCCAAATCCAGCCAAAAAGTTCTTCTCAACGTTTATAGAAATTTAGGATATTTTAAGCAAGTTGCGTTATGACGTAACGTTCAGGGAATTTACAGCAGAGTTCGTCAATTATCTGCGGTTAATAATAATACTGTAATAATAATAATAATAACAATATGGGTTTTATATAGCGCCCTTTAAGACCTGAATACTCGCAGGGCGAGAGGTTCATAATCTGAAGGTAGGTAGGGGAATTTTATTAGCGGACCTGACAATTAATTGCACATAAAGATGAAAATTATGACAGACAGTGGTGAGAGCCTGAAGGCATCAGAGGGGTAGTATTGCGTTTGTGACACCAACCAGCGATGGGGGAATCTTGTTTGATCCAAAGTGGGTTGGCTATCCGTTTCGGTCAAAATTCTTTGGTTATAAGTACACCCTATAGGGTATAGATACTATTACATTATTGGCAAAGTTCCAGAACATAGGAAAGTAGCTATGTTGAGCTAAGAAGACAGAAAAGTACTTATAGCCGTGTTTAGTCGACTATGTGTGTAATAATGTGTGTGTAGCAACATACCCATCGCCGGGGTGAGTATCAACGTATCCGCCAATGGGTGGCCAGGGTGTTCGCCGCTGAGAATTTTGTGTTTGCGGTTTTGGAGATCGAACTCGTTTCTTGCCTTTAGAAGATCAACACCCGATCAAATAAGCTAGAATGAGCTCCTAATATTTAAACTTGGCAGCATAAGTATTTCTAAATACCCAACTTCTTCAAGGTAATTCTAATAACCTTCAATACTTCAAGAACCAAAAGGGCTATCAAGGAAGGCAGCCGCCAATTTAGAATCAATTGGTTTTTCTTACTTTCCGAAGCTCTTTAAATTTAGTTAAATTTAAGATTTCCCGTCCAAATTTATTTAAATATTAACGGGTTTTGCAAAAGTTCTGTCACATTTTTTTCCAAGAGGTTTACATGTTCCGTCAAATAAACTTAAATTTATAATTTCCCCGAACTTATAATTAAAAAGTCTTTTACATTGTATTCAAGTGTGTTTCAAATGAAAGTAAAAAATCTAGATCTCTGATCTCCAGCGTTCGGGCCAAAACATGTCCAACATCGCAAAACCACTCAAGAACGGGGAAGCCTTTAAAGATTAACCTAGTTAGTGCCGTCTTCCAGTTGCCAAAAATTTGGCTCTGAGAAAAGCCTTCGAAGTGGTCCGAAGCCCAAAATGGCAGTCCTCGTGAAATAGAAGTGAATATTAGTGAAGAAAGTGTCTAGGGGCTTCAAGGAGGAGGGCGGCAAAGAGATTGAGGTAAGTGGAATGGCCTCTTCTCAACGACCGTATGCGAGAACAACGTCTGGATTGCTGTCGTCTCTTTCTAAGCAACGTGGTGGCATTGCAATCAAATTCTTATTTTTTATGAAAAATACAAGGACACGATTAATCCAGTCATCACCAAGCAGAATGACTCCATCCTAAGCTATGGCTAGGAGCGCTCCAATGTCTGCTATGTATCCATGACCGAGCAGCGGAGCTCCGTAATGATGCTCGGCGTCGTGGCTTCGAATGGCGAGAACATACTCCCGGTGTGGTTGGCGGCCGGTTAAAGGCTTACTGCAGCCGATTACAGGTACATCTTGGTCACAGGAGTCGTGCCTTTGGTGATAAAAATCACGAAGAAGGCAAATTACGTCTTTGACTAGGGAGGTACTTCAGCCCACACAGCCGAGACCGTGCAAGATTGTTGGGTCGAATATAAACTTCTGATCGAAGAATTTTGGCCGCTGTTGTCGGCCGACTAAAATCCCCTCAACTACCGCGTGTTGACGGATCTCGATGGTAAGGCCTGTAAGATACGCCACAGCAATGGGGCAGAGCTGAATTCCTCCGTAAACATTCTGTGGGCCGGCATTAGGAAGGACTTGGTCCGCAAAGTGTGCGGGGCTTTCAGGTCTAGCTTGGAGCTTGTGCTCGTCGCCAGCGCGGCTAATTTGATTAATATTGCAATTTAAACACAATTATATGTTAAAACAATATACAAGGGGGGGTCAATAAGTTTGCAATTCGGATATAAGGAAAAGAGATAAGAGGAAAAGTGTTTTATTATTTTTCAATATAACTAGCCCCGACTTCAATGCACTTGCACCACTTGTCCCTGAGGCTTCGAAGTCACGACAACCAGAAATCTCCCGCCTGCTGTTCAATCCACTCCTGGACGGCGAGCTGGATATCTTCATCGTCCCCAAAACGGCGTCGAATCAGTGCAGCCTTGAGCTTGCGGAATAAAACGTAGTCGCTGGGGGCCAGATCTGGAATGCAGGGGGGATGGTTGAGCTTCTCGAATCCGCACTCGCGCAGGGCAGCTTGTGCAACTCTGGCCGTTCCGACTTTGAGGACGTTGAAGTCGATCATAGGGCGTGAGGTTTCTAGGGACCAAACGGGCAGAGACCTTAGTCATGGCCAAATTGTCGTGCATGATGTTGATAACACTTTCATGTGATATTCCAAGTTATCGCTCTATTTCTTCGACCTTTACCCGTCGATTTTCAAGGATCTTCCTCTCCACACGGGCCACATTGTCCTCGTTGGTCACGTCTGACGGGCGTCCTGGACGGGGGTCATCTTAAAGGGGGTCACGACTATGGCGAAATTCCCTATTCCACTAGGCAATAGTTGCATAGGAAGGGGCAGTGTCGTTGTACACTGCAACCATGCGTTCATGGATCTCTTTTACATTCTTGCCTTCCTTGGTGAAAAGTTTGATCATTGCGCGGTGCTCAACCTTTTCCATTGTTGGAAACTTTGTGACCGACGATCTGCGATCAGCTACAGCAGGAGGCAGGAGCGTGTTGCTGCAGGTCCTGACTTGTCATAACTTGTTCTTACACTTCAACAAATAGCCATCCCCCGTCCTCTGTTTTGCCCTACCGATTCGCAAAACTTATTGACCACCACTCGTAAATGTGTCTTACTTCATTAAACTATCATTGCGCTCTGTATTGAAAGTGTCATAACGAATATAACAAGATTTTTGCAATACACAGTACAATCAATTCCAATAAAAGAATAGTGCTAAACGTGAGAGAGGATTTTTATTGAACAAATATAAACTCCCATTTTGTAAAAAAAATTATTTTCTTATTCTGTGATTTAGCTTTGAGCATCAGAAAAAGAAAACTAAATTGGGATTTTTCAGAAAAATAAAGGGTTAGTAAAGGAAGATAATGTTACGAATCCTGATTTTGGATTTTGACTGCAAATAATTTTAACTCCCACTATACAAGATAGGAAAATAGCAGATGAGCTTTTGTCTTTCACTCGCTATCAATTTTATGTTAATTTCCTCCTCGGTGATTCCTAATTATTAACAACCAAAAATGGTAATAAGCACTGATGTATGGAGGATCAACTCATTCTACATATAATGGGTCTCCTTCCTTATTCCGGATTTTCTGGGCTAGTATTTTATATATTATTTATTTTAGGATAGATTTCTTTAAAGATATCTTAGGTTAATTCGGTTATTATACCATAGATGCGTAACATAGTTTTGTTTAAGCAAGTTTAAATAATAATAAAAGGGAAAGTGCCCCCAATGACCTGCAGCGTTTTGTGATAAGATTATAAATAGTTATTGCATTAATGGTTTCTCATGGTTCAAATCACTTACAAGTGCCTTTGACTGACCAAATGGCTAAATGAGGCTTCGGCCACTAGATAGCGTCACCTAGCGCCAAATCAGACGGTCATATGGGTCATTTTATCGCTCTAAATGGGTACAATGGAACTTTACTCCTTTTTAAAAAAAGTGACTCCTTGACCTGGCGCTTCGCCAGGTCAATACGAATCAGAATTCATAGGGGTTGCGCAGTAAAGTTAGATTGAAGTTCTGTTATTGAGGTATGCAAAGATTATAACGTCAAAATTATCTCACCCTGTCATAATCTCAGCTGGAGGTGATTAAATAAAAGATAAAAAATGTTAAGTTTGTGAAATCAGAAAAAAATTGTTGCGTGGAATTCAAGACTTTATTGGATTTGTAGTGTACTAATTTCAAATCCGGAATTTCTTCAATGCATCCTACAACAATGATTGAGCTTGTACTCTCTAAGCGGGACTACTTATTCCCAATGCATAATAACTTTTCGGACAGCCTTTATATGCATCTAGAATGAATAATTGAACATATAAGTCGTTATCTGAATTTACTTTACCATATTTCATTTTACTTGGTCTGAGAAGCAATAGGTTAAAGGAACTCTAAATATGCAATGGTCTCATTCTATTAACCCAATAATTTGGGATAAAATCAGTTACAGTGGATACTATTTTCAGTCATTTTTTGGTTTATAGCAGTAGGAAAAAGGTGAAACAAAACTAACACCAAAGAAATATCTTTTTAATAGGTTCTAGGACCCAAAGGGATGTGCCCTATACCAAAACTATAATGCCTAAGGATACTATGAAATCGGAGAAACGATTGGAGCAAAAGATGCTGCCATTGTCGGAAATTTTACCTAGCCATGTTCACTTGCCTTAATACATTCGGAGGCAGATATCTCTCGAAAAGGCATAGTTTCTACTTATTTGATTTATAGATCTATGATAGTTCGGAAATAGTTGAAACTATTAAATTGAGAGTGCGAACTGGAAATGTCTATGTGGATGATGGATTACCGTGCATCTATCGTAAATTGCTTCTGGTTGGCTCTGTTAATTTATTTGTGTGTGTATACTAGGAGAGTATACAAATGAAAACAAGATATGTAGTTGATTATTTTACCCATGGATGGCAATGTAAAGTCTTTACTTTCATACAAGAGAAAGTGTGAAGCTGACACCCAAATGGGCTGATTCATTTATAAGACTGAAAACTTGGTATTTAAATGGCACAAGTATAACTACCTTAAATATACATTTAGAAATATTGAGATCAATGTTTTCATTATCTTAATAGAGAGCGACAAAAGAAAGATTGACATTTATGCGCTCTCGAACCCAAAATTATTTGAACCTGAGACAGATACTTTGGGAGTTGTGATCGAGAGATCGTCATACCCTAAAAATCTTGTAAAAATCATGACTCGGGTGATATGAGCAGGTAAAAATAGTGTTCTGTAAGCAGGGAGTATCCGGGAATGAGAGCTAATTGGATTTTGTAATGAGGGGCTTTGAAGTACTTTCCGTAGTTTTCTCATGAAAGGAACCCTTTGTCTGGGTTCGTGTAATCTTTGAGAGAGTATCAACATGAATAATTTATATCGCTTTTTAACACATCCCGCTTTTCATCCCGCTTTATAGGAGGCTAAGGTTCAACATCAAGGACTTTCTAGTCAGTGACTAGTGTATCTTTTAGTCTTGAATTATGCCTCCCCCCCCAAAAAAAAAAAAGAATTACATTGAAAATGCTGCACAGAGTTCTCGAGAAGAGGTGAATATTTTGTGTCGTTGGTAAACGGCTTTAAAAATAAAGCAAATAAAGACAATTTCTTTCCCATTAGCTCCTTGAGCACTGCCATATGCCCTCAGTGCTGGTGTTCCTCAGATTTCACATACATAGGTGCGGTCGATAATTAAATGGAATCTCGACGGCATTATTTAATGGCGTTTATGCCGCAGTAAACTCGCCAGTGAAGCTTGAAGTAAGTGAATTGGGGATTTAGTGTGTGTGTGTATGTGCACCCTCAGCATATCTTTAAGGGGCCCTATGATTTTAAGCACATTTTTGAAGTTCCTACGGCAGAAATTAAATACGCACTAATTCTCTTAGGGATTTGTTATAGCTCCTACTCTGTTAGAAAGCGGTGAGATTCCCACGTTGGTTAGACGATGAAGAAAGAATTCGAGCCTCTACACTCCATTAGCATTTATGAGGGGTTAGTATTAAACCAATAACAAACTAAGCATAAAGACCTGCCTCGGTGAGAGGGATGTGATAAGGGAAAAAAAACTCAGAATGTTATTGATAAGTGCATATATTGATAAAAAGTGAGGATCGCACATGACTTCGTTTAGGAAATGCGTAACGTTTGGGATGACGATCATAAACCAAGTGGCATTGCAAAAATTAAGACTAAGCAGAAATTCGGAATCAATGTGGTAAGAAATTATATTAATCTAAAACTTATCCAAGGTGAGAAGTTCGTTTGACAGTAGAAGATGGTCGAATACGAAGCAATACTTGGCTCTTTAACCTATTCTCACTCAATTATTCAGCGCCGTCGTACAAGATTAATCACTCGAAAGCCATGGTCCACATTGGGAATTCTAAACAAATTTACACCGTCTGTGCGTTGGTTCTCGTTTTGCTTTTTATTTGTTTTAGTAATAACATTGTAATTATTTCGCTGATTCTTGTAAAATATGAAAGCCTTATGTTGTTTTCATTCTCTTTTGAATAAGATAATTGCCAAGGTCCTCCCAAGTTAGCTCGGCAATTATTTTGCAATAACTTTATAACTATTCGGTCGATTAAAACGAAATTTTAAACTCTTATCTTTATTTTACATTCTCTTTCGGATGATATAATATTCAAAGGTCCTTCGAATGTTAGTTTATGTATGAATAAATAAAAGTTTTAAGGGTCGTTAAGTCATAAATCAGCATAAGTGAGAGCACGCGACTTTGGTAAGCAGACCTTGTTTTTTTACATGTACGAGTATTTTCTATTAATATGATGCAAAAATCTTTATTATTTCCTTAAATAACCGAATTCTGCAGAGTTTATATGCCGCATTTTGGACTAACGGTTATTTTGCTTGCAGGAAATTAAGATGGATTTAACCAGACGATCTTGGAAAAATGAGTCCGATGTTTTCTAATACATCTGCAGCTATTGCACCGTTGTTCCGAGCAAAAGTCTAGTCATAACGTTCATAAGCATGCTTACCATCCTTTTTTGCTCTGAAATATGGTGACTAGAAAAATTTTGAGGGGACACACAGGGTATGCACACGACATCGACCAAGTATCTAGGATTTTGGAACAAAGGCGAGAAGAGTTGTCTGAAATTTGGAGTTCCCGTTGTTTACAAGGACCCGAAAATCCATGCAACTGAATGCTACTTCCCCGCAATTGATTGGATTGAGATAAAAAATAAACAACTGGATCAAACTCAAATATCCGGATCTTTAACAACACATCGTCCTGTAGCTCATTGTCAAGAAATGTCAGTACCTGTTTTTGGACGATTTCCTGACCTTCGTGAAGAGGATTTCTCCAGTTTTGAATAAAATAAACAACAAGTAGTTTGACGATGGTGATATACATTCTTTTCTCCAAAAGGAGAAAAATGATTTATTTCGCGATATTAGCTGGTATTAGTTGGTATACAGATTCAAAGAAAGAAAACTCCTCTCTGATACGGTTTGCTTCCCCTTTTCCCTTAACAGATATCAATAGTACCTTAATCTTTTCTCTAACGAGAGAAACTTGATGTTCTGTACAGGTATTTGGGAGATTCTGCACAAGCTTGGAGTGCTATGGTAGAGTATATTTATTGACAGAAGTAAGCCATAGCTGAAATGTGTTCTGCTGTAGAATGACAACCTGTTTGCCACTGGACCCTTCACTCACTCAACTACACTGATGGAGAAGAATGGTTCAGTGAAGTACGTGATGGAGAGAGTTCTTTATGATAAGCATGAGTGGTTGATTTGCAATGAAATAAAGCTGGTAAATATTTGGTTAGGCCAACATTCCGTGTTCAACTGCTACCGTGCCCAGCTCAGCACCCCACCAACAACCTTCTGGTGCGCAGGGATATGATACTCTTCTCACCGCTGCACATCAAGCTCTGGTTGATCAAACAGTTCGACAAAGATCATAACAAGGATGATGCCAGCTTCTTTGACATTCCTCATCTCTATCAGTTCATTAGTGATCCAGAGTTAGAAAGTTCAATGAACTAAGTGGAACTGGAAGCGTGCATTTGTTCGGGTTGCAAAGAATATTCTTGGCAAGAAGAAGACAAGGAACTACTTAAAATTTGTCGACAATATACTGACTGCTTTTAGAAACCTCTAATGCAAAATGAACATCAAAATGCATTATTATTCTCATATATGGATCGGTTTTCTGAGAATCTTAGATCAATAAACAGGGGGAGAAATTTCCAAAACAATCAAAGAGATGAAGACCATGTATCAGGGACGCCCAGATGTATTCATAATGGCTGATTACTGTTGGACCCTGAAGAGAAACATCCCTAACGCAAAGACTTCTTGGAGTTCGAAGAAACGGAAGTTTATGGCCTAAGTCTAAACAAAGATCACCCAATATCCAATTTACATGTACTTACCTTTATCAATGTCTATTAATAATATGTTGTAACATTTAATTGATATATTGTATTAAAAAAATCATGTTTTTCATCTTAAAAACATATTTAGGATGTGAAATATTTAAAAATATCCCCCGAAAATGTGACCAGAACTTTAGTGATTTAGTTTTACGAATGGACTTTTAAAAAATCAACTTACTCGTAGCATAAAAAAACAGCAGATTGGAGGAAACGGATGCCAATTAAGGATTTAGTGGTTCAAAATTGCACGAAAGCAGTTGATAAAACGATGAGAGCCTACAAATATATTTTTTAACTCAGTGTTATTAAAGAGGTATAGATTAAAATGAATAAAATCTTAGATTGATCAAGGCTATACGAGGGAACTTCATTTTAAGGAAAAGGATACGAGCAACCCTTTATATTCACCTCATTTAGTGGAATAATTTGCCTTTTAGGCAATCAATGGTGGAATGCCTTTCAATGCGAGAGCTACTAACGAGGCTTCAAGGGACTCCGGAAGACAGACTCCCAAAGCTATTATTACGCTTTAGCTCAGATGATTAGCCTTCACGGGTGTAGTGGAGCCAAAATGACGCGTCATCGAATGATGGCGCAGCCAGACATAAGATGTAGCTGGAATATTTTTAGGAGCAGCAGGAATAGGCTGATATGATATATTCCGTGGAGATGAACCTATTTAAAACCTTCGAACCACTCTCAAATAGAAAATTCTGGTTCACGGGCACGAAAAGGGGTTAGAATCCTGCATCGCCCCTATGCTTAATCCATAGGTGAGGAGCTTCTGTCTTCCAAACTGCGACATAGAGATAGAAACATATTTTCTGGCTTAATTGTGAAAAGTGCGATGATATCATCACTTACTCCCGTGAAAAATCTTCGCCGAGATCAATCTGGTGGTGTGGCCAGAGGGCGCTGAGGATCACGAATGGCAGTGGGAACGAGACTCCCGATGAGTTGGAAGCTCTTCGCTTTTTAATTCCCGCGTAAGTTCCTGCTCGATGGTGTTGCGGGAGTTCACGTTGTGTGTGTGGGAGGGGGGGGGGATTTGCATCTTGTTTCCGCATGAGAAGAGCGTGGTTTTATCGATGAAGTTGGCTTATCTATAATGGATTAAAATTCGGGTTGAGGTTACCGTAGGTAGACTTGGGAAGGATGGTTTGTTTGGTTGTGTGGTAGTTGAAGTAGTGCAGTTCCCCGATACGCTAAGCCAATTGGTCCTATTTTTGTCCTTATTCTCAACGAAAGCTGCCTGGTTCGGTCCCTTTGAAAGATCTGGCTTTAAATAAAATAACAATCATTAATCCAACCTAGAACAGATGAATACGTGGCTTTCCAAATTCGATTTTAGATTTCAAAATAGATGTAACCAAAATTTCACCCCTAAAATTGGATTGTAAACATATATCGACAATATTAAATAAAAAAGTTCTCCATGTTTTAATAACAATCTTATACAGAAAATTGAGTAAGTAATAAAACTTTGAGCTCTAGAGATCAATTATTGATAGGTTGGCGACTTTCCTTAAGATGCTTACAGACCACCAAACCTAGCTGTTGCCACTCTAGTGAGTGGCAACAGCCGGCAAATCTAAATCGTGAAATGATCAATTTCTTTAAATATCTAGAAAAACACAGTGTTTCCTTCTGTGTAAGGTAGAAAGAGATGCTCCCAAACTCATAAGTATTAGACATCTGTAGTTCCATAGACAGAGCACTGACCCATCTTATCAAAAATCTAGATATTTCCTGACCTTTTATCTTACACAAGTTCTGAGAAAGTTGATATTTATTAATTTTTCACCACTCTTTTGTCTATATAATTTTGGCATGTCTTTGGACATCCCTACGGCTTCATTAAAAATATAATTAAAATTGAAAATCGTTGAGTATATCTAAAATAGACCTTAGTACTCTCGAGATTTTTTTCTGTAAAAATGTTTTAATTTTTAATACAAGTCTTTTTACTTATCTGACATAAAAGAATAATTTACATACTTTTACCACTCATTTGCTCCTAACTTGGTTGAAATAGATTAGATTTCACTAATTTAAAAATTTTAAGGAGAAAAAGGAAGTTAGAGTAGAAATAAGATTAGAAAAGAAAATGAATAAAAAAAGCCAGGGTTCATAAAGACCTGCACATGAGTCCGTGGAGAGCCATGAAGCCTTTCGACGTTGACACCTGGAAGTTGTTTACAATCTATCAAAACGCTCGCAAAGAAACTCGGCCAAGCAAACAATGGATTGAGGAGATTAGAAGCAGAGTTCAAACGAATTATAATTAATACAGTCTTGACTTTATACTTCCCAAAGGATTTTGGAAGGATGCGTACAATAACATTATTCTTAGCTCCAAATCTTCCAAAGAATATAAAATCTTCGGAGAATATGTAGAATAATGCATTCAAATCTGCTTTGTTTCTTCTTGCCGACAAGATAAATGACCAGAAACAACAGCTAAAGAAAACTAGATTCTTTTTAAAATCTGAATTCAAAGGATTAGGAAGTGTAGTTAGGGATGGAATTACTTCTGGAGTACAAAACACGCGGAATTTATGCACATATGGCGAAAGGAAATTAACTGGTCTTTTAAAATACTTCTCAAACAGCATTTAGATCGTTCAAGAGCAGTTACTATCTTACTCTTTTATTTTCTTTTTTTTACCATGACATCTCTTGATGATTAATATTTGAGAATATCTCAAATACATGTGGATAGGCTCAGCGGAAAAAATGAATTGAAATGGGAGTAGGCAAAAGAATAATGTAGGGTTAAAAGTAGCAGGAACATTAAAGAAGGAGGATAAAAGGGACAACCATGACCAACTACTCATCATTGCCACTCGAAGAGAACGAAATTAGAAGATTCCTGGAAGAAGTTCGTAACAAGAAGACAATAATTTAACTGGATTAATTTGATCAGCTCCTTATGATCTGGAATACGTCGTATTGTATCTCCCTTCGTTGGATTGATAAATTTTCAAATCATCAATAATAATAATTTATGAATGAATGAAAAATGCTTACCCTCGAGTAAAGTTCGAACATTGTGATCTTGTATTCCTTAGAGCGAGTTGTTTTTAGGATCTACGAATGTGCCCTACTAACCCCAACATTTAGAAGAGATATCTACAACAATAAAATCCATTACTCTTTCTTTGATGCTTCATTTTTTGCTTTCATTCTTTTACGTTCTTGCGGAGACCCGGGTATAAGTGAGGGAGGTCAGTAAACCCCTTCCGAATACAAATAAATAGTGGATCCATGAGAGAAACTCGAGTATGAGTCTAGGAGGTCACTAAGCCCCCTCTTAATTTAAAAAAATGTTGGGGTAGCTGACAGAGACCTGTGTAGTAGTGAAGGAGGTCACTAAACCTCCTTCTAATTCAAACAAATGGTGGATTCGGGCATGCTGAAGGAGGTAGCTAAATTCCTTAGAATGAAAACAAATGGTGTTTTCCTTGAACAAGAGCCAGATATAGATGAAGGAAGTCGCTAACGCCTCTGCAAATTAAGATAGATGTGGATTCCAATGGGCCATCGACACCAATTTTCTGAGGGCAGGACGCCATTCAAAGACGCCGAGATCGAAGCATCCGAGACGAGTTGAGTTCGAAGGCGGAAAAATGGTCTCGCTGGATACCATGGAGATAGATAAGCCAAATGATTATTCCTGAGGGCATTACAACAGTAATATTTTGATGGGTGGCTAGTAAAAGTGGTGGTAAAGTAAAGGGAGTAAAACTACAGTCTTCTGTTAATGTCTTAATTTCGATTGTCTCTTTGTCCGATTTTTCCGTATAATTTGGCTTCAACCGCCATAACCCATTTACATATGCCAAGTACAATAAAAAACTACTGAATTAGAGACCTCTCTCTATCCTGTTGGATAGGGAGACATCTCTATCCTCGTGGATAAGGGACCTCTTGCTAACCTGGTAGATAAGGGCCTTCACGCTATCCTGTTCTATAAAAGACCTGTCGGTATCTTCGTGATAAGGAATCTCTCGGTATCATGAAGAATAATGGAGCTCTCTGCTTCTTGGGGGATATTCGACCTCTCGCTATCCTATGGATAAATAACCTTTTGGTTTCCTGGTGGATAACTATAACCAAATTTATCTACCTTGGTAGATAAGACACATCTTACTGAATTATTAGATAAGAAATCTTTTGCTATTATGAACGATAATGATGATGGACGTCTAGCTACACTAGTGGCTAAAAAAACTCTCGCTATCTTGGGTGAACAGCTGCAACGCAGTCTGTCCATCGATTCTGAAGCATACGGAAAACCACTCCGGCCACGTACTACACCACACAGATAGCTAATCACAACACCGCAGTCACTTCCTTCCTTAACTCTTACCATACCAAACAAAGCTTTCGTGTTTCCAGGAACCTTCCGAAGGATTTGCATTTCTGCATTTTCCTGACGCTGAAATAGTTGCACTTTGGGCCACAACTGCTTTCCTGCTCGGGCATTGTGCCAAAATGCAGTCCTACCCATCCTTCTCTCATTCCTTCTCTCTACATTAGAAGAGCCCCTGTCGCCAACAGACTTGGCATCTATTGAGATTCTGATCTTTATGTGACTTTCATTATCCAGTTGGAGAACATCTCCCACGATCAAACCGGTTATTGAACCCCGTGAAAGATTAATCACTTGCTTCTCTTTACATATTTGAAATTTACATATTTTATTAACTTGTTTCCCCATTAGCCAAATTAAGAGGTAATTTCTTTTCCAATTTCATGGATGGGAATTCTGCTTTGTTTGTTTTGTGTAAATTTTAATGACGGTAACAAAAGGTTCTCCACAATTGTAGTAAGAGAATAATGCAATTTATTCTAAAATGGTCAATGAAATAAGAGGAGTTTACCCATTTGAACTCCCAAACTAGAAATTGTACGGAGCAAATGGTTTTATGGAAGTAGCCATAATTGATTCAGGGGGTAATGGGAAGGAAACATTCTTACCAATCAAATCTGATTGCATGCCAACTAGTTAAAGGAGATTCCAAGTCAAGGTCTTAAGAACAAAGTGCTTTCTGAAAGGTTATAATGTTTACTTACGAACCTTAGATAATTAAGAATATTTTCTTATCGAGGTAAATGCAGATAATTGGTCCCTTAAGAAGGCGGACATTTCAATCTAGGTCATGGCCAAAATTGCTACTAAGAGGGTTAAGGAAACCAATTTACCATTTTCTACACCACCAAAGTTCCCATTTCTTGAATATTTTCGTCCATCCTGAGCCTAATGGAAGCATAAAGGTCGTAGAGAGTTGTGTCGGTTATGATCGCAGCTTTGAAATACAAATTTGCACTTAGAAACCCTTGTAAGAGGGATTTGAGATCTTTGCTCCCTTTTTAAATAAGGTCATTGAACGGACCGAGAATATACCACAGCTTTTATATGTTTACTATAGAGCTCAAAGGACCAAGAAATTCCTTCATTTATCTAAGTAATAAGCAACAGAAAATACGTAAAATTGGCCTCCACCTTATGAAATAACGGGAATCTACCCTCCTCGATTAACATACCCTTGAGAATTGCTAGCAATTATTCCACGAATTGCATTTGATTGCAGTGTATTTAGGCAATATGAAACTTACCTCTCGAAAATTGTTTGAGATGAGAAAGAGGCTCTTCGTTAGAAGATGAATTAAGAAAATGTCATGTAAAAGGGAGAACAAAACTATGAACACCCATGGGAGATCGCCAATAACTTTTACCGAAACGCATTCCTTAACTATTTAGTCAGAGGCATTTCACGCATTTTACCTTGCCATAGTTTCCCCAGTTCCTTTATGAATTTTTTTGTTCAAAGTAATGACATATGCATTCAATAACTAGCTTTTCTCCTTATTTAAAATAAAATTGACCTGTATAGGAGTTAATTGTGAATACTACTTCCGAATACACAAAGTCTTTAATCAGCTCATCCCAACCACCAAGAAACATACTTGTTTTCTTTTTCCATTGAGTGAAAAGAAAACAACTGATATAAACGAAGCCATATTCCTTCAGTTGAAATGGATAAAGGGGGGTAGTTGAGACACGAGAAGGAAAACAAAGAAATTAAAACAAATACTAAAGCAGTGAAGATTGTTAAACATGAATATTGCAACTAAAACAGTGAATTACATATAAACGTGTGTAACAAAGCGCAAAAACTTTAAGTTTAAAACTTGAGTTCGCTTAATGCCATCGTAATATCAAAGTGGATTGTGGTCATATTTTCAGGTGAAATATAATCCCTATCCCACATCGATAAACCTACAAATATAAAAATCAAACAAACCTACTGAAAAATTACTCTACTGATCCCCAAAACAAAACCAAGCAAGATAATGAGGAAAGTGAAAAAGAGATCAGAAAATGTTAATTCTTGGCTGAGAACAGATAGTAAAAACAATAAATTCTTTTCGGTTCAGGAATGTGAAAAATATTGCAGAAAAGAGATCTTATTATAAAGGTTTCTGCTAAAATAAAATTTTGGAATTATTAACCTGTTATTTGTATTTTTCTCCGTAGCATTTATCATGTACTTATGTTACTTGTTGAAAACATTGAATATTCTTAGTGACCTCTACTAACGTCATTTGGTCCTCATGCTTTAGTTAATTTTAAAGTCATTGCACTTAAAGAGTCCAGTTATGAGGACTGAAAATCAGTATGTATTTATCTCGTAGCAGATGCAAAACTTTTCTACAAAAAGATGAATTAATTCACATAAACTTAATGAATTATCTTTTGTGCCTAAAATTATAATAATAATACGGCAGAAAACAATGATATATTTGATTATTTATTGCAATATCTTTATAATATTTAGCTTTTAAACAAAGTGATTTCAAAATGGTGTTATTTAGTATCGTGTTTTTTACGTGACTTAGAGTTACACTCGTACTAATGGTATAAATAAATGCTTACATTGCAATATTTTTAGACTTCACTCCTAGATACCTATAGTTTTATTTTACTTCAGGCGAAATGAAAGTGCAGTACCAACCAAAAGGTTCAGAACGCCTGTATTTTCATCAAAATATCTTCCATAACTTCTGCCAGATAAGGCTCAATGCTTGCAATATTGGTGTACAATAACCTATATTTCTAAACTACGCAGTGGTCAAACTTTATGCAAATTGGGATTATTAAAACGATCCATAGCAGCAGATAATCAATTTATTAGAAGAATCGGTATGTAAAATGATCCGAAAGCTTAGGTCTCTTTTAGAGAGAACTAGGATTGTTTGCATAGCACCTAACTTTAGTTAAATCTCGTCGCATCCCTGGTGGCTGCTGTCTAGGTAACATGACTAAGTAATCTGTCACGCTTTTTTTCTGTCCTCCAGCCGATCGTTAGTTTCGCCACCAGGATGGTCTCTTATTTGCAGCCATTGCAGAGACCTGTCCATAATATTTTGTAAAACAATAAAAGTAAACGGTTTAAATAAGGTTGGTAAATTAACCAGTAGGCAAAGAAAAATCTAAAAAAGGGAAGACCGAGTCATTAGCCAAATTATGATGAAAGCCTTTTCAAGCCGGCCGCAAAAGTTGCTCGAGAGATTGTTGATACTTTGGCCAGCATTGCCTTCTGAAAGACTGTTCTAAGTCGGTTGGAGGAAGACAATCATCACGCTCGCTCAGCAAAGTCAAGCCCTTGTCATTCTGCAGAAAAAGAAGGCTTGCTTTGCATTCGTAACTAGTCGCCAGATAACCCCTTAAAAAAAATAATGCATTCATAACTAAGCACTTTACATGGACGGATGACTAATAAAGCCAATTTCACTTCACTGACAAATCTAAGGTCAATTTATTCTGATCCTTTGGCAGGAGGTTCTTCGTTACAGAGATGCGAAAGATTGTCTCTCAATTGTAGCAAAAAGAGTGTGACACTAGACGCAGAAAGTCTCATAGTGTGATGCATGATTTTGATAGAAGACACTGTGTCACTTGTGCGCTGATGAAGCAGCGCGAATGCACAATTGTACAAAATATTGCTGCGATAACATGTTTTCCTCCATCTGTGAGCCTTCAAATCTTAACCTTCAATTTAGATGCAAGATCACACATTCTGCTACAATGTCAAGTCGGTTTAACCCTTCCTACATGACGAGCCGAAGTCGACGGAATACACTCTGAGAGTGGGCTAAAGCAAGTAACCCCTAAACAGTTCAAGAACTCTTGGAAATTCTTAAAAATTACTGCAGTAAGATTAATTATTCTGCAAGAGTGTGAACAATATTTTCGTTCCTGTGGCAGGAGCTGTCGAAGCATTATCCAGAATAAAGTCCTCTTCACTAAATATTAACTATTTATATAACTTGTAAATTTCTTCCACTTATAATTTATTCGTTATATTCCAATAGAAGTCTTTTCGCTGTCGTTAGTGTCATTTGGCACACCTCAATTTTTCCTAATAAATTACTAATATTCTTCTGATATGCTTATCTACTTTTGTTTTATTCATACCAATTATCATATCTTTTACCCATACCAAGTTTATGCCTGTAGGTTATCATACAGTAATTTTATGAAACCTTGCATTATTATACATATTAACTTTTACAGATTTATGAGGGTAAGTTCGAAAGAATGTGGTAAATATATTATTAAGTTTTATGAAAAGAGGAACAGATGATCTTGACAAATTTCTAGACTTTCCTGATTCCAAATGGAAAATTACTTTTGCAACATTTTGTAGAAAAACGCCAAATTGGTTGTATCGGAAATCATCCGATAATGGTATGCATAAGGTAAACCAGAACACGGAAAACATTGGGATTATTAATAAACTTGCAAGTCAAGAAGATAAACCTGGTATAATTAAATGCGTTCATCAAACTGCAAACAGGTTACAAACCGTTTCAGCTTTATCCGACCCACTGAGAAGAAAATGAGTGGGTAGGTGCAAAGCACTTTGGAGCAAATATCGATCAGATAAATCAGTGGGAAATATTTGGTTCTCTAATAAAAATAAGCCTAACTTTTGAAACACATCTAAACACAAAATCCTCATCGTGTTCACCAACAAAATCTAAAAAAATGTCATCGACTCATCGCGACTCTTGTGGGAGATAGTATACAGTTTTCTAATTCTGTAATGGTTTCTCTGGCTGCATCAACTAATAATAAAACCATAATTTTTTATCATCCTTTGTATGAAAATTGACTTACATAATATTGCAATATCTACTTCTTGCAAATGTTACCCAACAGAAGGGAAAATACAAATCAATGTCTTCCTGCAAGATTTTCACACTTTTAACACTACCCCAAAATAGGACCGAATAAACAATAGCTCATACATTTGAACTTTTAACAGGACCAAGTAAAAGAAAAAATAAACCAGAGCTCATATTCACGCTTTACCAAACCAGATAACTTACCGCATAGCAATACTGATCTCAATCTCAATGACTTTTACGTAAGTTCATCATTTGAAAAAGAAAAATCTTTTTTAATTTCTCGACCAAATTCGGGCTGCTTGGGAAAATCTTCTATAAGAGCCAATTGCAAATCCTATTCTTCACTGAAGAGCCCTACTGCAAGTTGTCATGGATCATGATGAAAGTCTTGTTAATTCTTTAATTTTAAAATATACTTTATTCAGTTGCTTGGAAAGGGCTCTCTGCATCAAATTGGCTAGAAAAATGGAATTCTCCCTCTTGAAATTAAGGTTAAATTGAACCAACTTGCAACAAACACTATTTAAAATGAAATTAAAACTTGCAAAAAAACAATTACACTGTGTAACACGATTTTTGTCTTCGGGTAGCAACTGTTATTTTTTATTTGCTTGTGTTTAGAATACATGAAAAAACACTTATTCATTTCAAACTTTGCTTTTCTGTCCAGAATAATGATATTTATATGAAATTTACCTATTCTCTCTTCATATCAAAATATCATTTATTTATTCTAGAATAACATAAGTGAGACAATAAAATATTGGAAATAAGTAGTTTTCCGTGATTTACGCTTATACTGTAAATTACTTTCACGAATCAGCCACCAAATATATTCTACCTTCAGATTTTCATTATACGATCCTGATAGCGGCGTTCAAAGTCCAGTAGATCCTAGTAAAAACGCTCGCTATGCTCCTAGGAGTACGCTCCCATGTTCTCATAAAATTGATCAAGATGAGTGTCAAGAATATGGACTTTTAGGGACATCCTGCAACCCATGATACCGTGGATTCTCATTAAGTTATCAACAAGCTCTACATAGTTTTTGGCTTTGTGATTACCTAAGAAACCCAGAACCACTGCAATAAATCTGTGTCACGCTGCTTTATCCAGCCTAGTGAGCTTCTCGGGAAACTCCTTGCTCTCCATGATCTTTTGTATTTGTGGACCGACGAAGACCCCGGCTTCCAACTTTGCCTCAGATAGCGACGGAAAGAAATATTGGACATACTTAAAATCTGCATACTCCTTCACTAGAGTTCTGACAAATTGTTTTTTAAGGCCTAATTTTAAGTGCAGGGAAGAAACAGTACTTTTCGGGGGTTCAACAAAGTCTCCCATTTCACGTTGTTTCTCCCCTCACTAAACTTGGTCCGTTGTGGCCAATCCCGCTGATGGTAGTGTGCCACAGTGTCCCTGCTGACCCAAAGGTAAAGATAACAAGGAAACTTGGTAAAGCCACCTTGGAGACCCATCAAGAAAGCCACTATTTTGAAGTCTCCAAAAACCTTCGTGCCATTCTTTCTATATTTCAATGCATATAGCAACATCTTGACACTGCTGTATTTCTCTTTGAGTTCGACCGAATGAGAAAGGGGAAAAAAAGGATACATGCTCCCATTATGAAGCAGCACTGCTTTGAGGCTCTTAGATGAGCTCTCAATGAAGAGACGCCAATCGTTGGGGTTACAAGCGATTCCGATTGCCGCTAACAGACCGGTCACTTAGTGACAAAGGCAAAGCTCATGTTTCCGTGTAAAAAAGCTTGAAAAACACTGGCAACGATTTCTCTGACGTGATATTTGCACACTGCCAGCGTTTTGGAAGGGTTAGCCATGAAGAAGAAACAATTGTTTGAGTGGTCAGTTGGTTCTCTCCAAATTCGTGGGATTGCGGAATTCATAGCTCTCTTTTCTCCTTTGTACCATCCTATAAAAAAACAAAATAATGACAAGTATAAATATACAAATACTTTTCACTTAGTGTTATTGAAAACGTTTTAAAAAAATAAAAAATCCAGTATCCAAATAAACAAAACACATTATATATATATATATATATATATATATATATATATATATATATATATATGTATATATTTGTATGTATATATATATATATATATATATATATATATATATATATATATATATATATATATATATATATATATATATATATATATATATATATATATATATATATGTATATATTACCTTCGAGAGTTCTTTTAAAGAACTCGCGGGTGAAACGAAGTGCCCAAGGTTTGTCTTGATGTCCGATTGGCATGCCCGAATATGCCTTTTAGGCCTCATACATTTTAGCAGAACTCCCTAGAGAGTACTTTTTCACTCTTGTCTTAATAAATTCACCACATACATAGCAGAATGGGTCTGTCGGATGCTTACAACATCTTGATGCCATGTGTGACGATTGCTTCTATCAATGACGAGTGACGATGTCTGCGCTGTCACGACTAGAATTAAAGTGATCTGTTCTGTACACATTCTTTGTATTTATACAGCCATTTCGTTCTTAGAATGTTCTAGAGATTCTTCAAACATATACAAAATTTTTAAAAGTTCTAGAAATCTCTATAGTTTATTTTTCACCAAATTAGTGCTGAATCTATATGAAATGTAAGAGAACTGCCACTGCTGTACAGATTATAAAAAGATATAACAGGAATAATAGCTATTAATACTGTATTATTGTTTCTATAACATTCTAAATACAATATATCATGTTTGTACCATAACTGAAAAAAATATAACCCTTAAAACTTTTATATATTTTTACTATTTTCATCAAAATAATGTTATTTACCATAAATCGGCTAATTTAATAGTTTAATATCCTAGCCACAAAAGCAAAGTTTTGCGATTAAAATAGACTTTTTTATTTAATAGAGCAATAAACAATTAGGAAATAATAGTTTTAACTCAAGAACAAAAAAAAGTGAAACTTTGTTACACAGTGTAATCAAATCAGTCCACCGATTACTACTTGATAGAGTAAACCAATCAATGGCCTCTGGTGATTTTAAATTATGACCTCGGTGGATGAGTATAGTTAACTGTTTGAGAATGCGAATGACAAATCTCCTAAGAGTCTAAGAATATAAAGATCGAGATCTTTTGAATAAGAGATAAGTATTTCCTTTTAAAGACAACGTATATGGGTGCAGCCTGTCTGTTTCAAGACTCCTGTGTAAATGACTAGATGGGCGGAGTATAATAGAGTGACGGCAAGTAATTTTGTTTTCTCACTGTTACAAATATGTTTCCGGTGAGAGAGTGCGATCCGTGATCATTTTTGTATGTCTCTACTTTGGAATGTACGAAACCATAACTGCTTTGCTTCTTGTTAGATTGATCTTTAATCAAAGAGCAGGGATTTTATGGCTAGATATTAAGATAGTAATTGTAGAAGGAATGAACAACGGCCCGTTTCGTATCGCGGAATTGGGAATTTCCCGGAAAATATAATTTTTTCAGCTCTAAGTGGGAATTTGGAGATTAATCTGAGTTGTCAATTCCCAATTTGATTACCTACTAAAACTGTAAAGACCAGAGAAAAAGAATAATACGGTAAAATTTGAAAACTTTAACATTTTTAAATAAAATACGATTGTTAGAAAAAAAGTTACAATATGGTTAAAGTGTGGTGAATGTAAAGGCCCATTGGATTGATAGAACATCGAGTCCGAATTGTCTAGAAGAGAAGAGAACAAAATTAGGTTTAGTGATTATGGAGAGGTATGTTAACAAATATATATAAATTAAGAAGGTGTAATCTTCCCTGTCCGCCAAAAAAAAGCTAACGCTCCCCCTACCACCCGTAATTTCAAGATATTTGTCTTTTTATTAACAAATTCTTGAAAAAACTGATGGAATTACTGATTCTTAACAAAAGTTTTTTTAATAAAGAACTTTGAGATAAAATATTAAATTCTTTCTATTTACTTTCATCTAGGTTTATTTTTCAAGGATTTGCAAAACTATTTTATTCCATATTTAGTAATTTTATACGTGATATAATTCTGCGTTGTCTTAGTGTACAATTTTTTATTAATAAACTTGAAACGGTTATCTCAATTAGCCTCTCGGTTATCTAACTCGAATATCAACTGAACCTTTGGCATTAGACTTCAAAGAGTTGCCCCGCGAAAGGAACTTTTCGACTGAAGGCAAATTAAGAACCCTCGTCCTGGCTTTATATGATTTATTCTAAGTTCTTAGATTAATTCTCTCTCTTATATTAAATTCTTTCTATGGTTAAGTTGTATTTTGGCCTAGGATAAAAAATATGAACACTACATCTATGATGCTAGGGAGCTTATTTTTCCCCTAAACCAGAAAATTTTCATTAATCTAGACTCTTATTTAAAGACACTTAAAGTGAAAGTGATCTTCTATTTTTCACGGTTTCGAGAGTTAGATAGCCATTATGTTAGAAGCCGATAAAGAATAAGAAATTTTCGTTTTCAGCCACAAGAACAGTATTTTTAATTTATTTTTTTAATGGATTATTTGATCAATATATCTGATCTTGTTATAACGACTCCCCTCCTCCCTGAAAGCGAATCTAAATAAAGCTAGTGATCTGCTGATTTCAAAAGGTACGGTTTCAATATGCAATAAATCTAAATAAATTGTACTTAATTGCGATAGTCCATTAAATAGGTCACAATAATTTGAAGATCATTAGTATTAAAATAAAATGTAAATAAATTCTCTGAATTCTTAAAGTTATGTAAAGAGGAATGGATAGAAGAACCGAGAGATAAATCAGAAATCGATAAATATAAATAACAGTTCTAAAGGAAATACATATGTATATAACGTCATCAAGAATATTTATATATCAATCAGTTCTTTCCATTTTCCTAATGACAAAATCAGAAAAAATCATACAGAGGAACATTTTGGTTGGAAGCCTATCGAACTCTAAATAATATTTCCTTTTTAACTTCCTTAATTTTGTCTTCTGCTACGTAACAGTTGTCCATTCTTTTACTCTCATTGGTTGACATCAAGGATTCACTTGTTGCAGATGGCGTCAGCGTTGGTATTATTAAAACTCTTCCAAGAACGTCGTATCTTACTGTGATGGAGGTCCTCAGTGCCGAAAACCTACTTAGTTTAGAGATAAAAATAATTAACCTACAGGACGGATATACTGAATATATTCAAAACAATAATAATAGTAATGGGAGTAGGAGTGGGATTTATATTTATAAAGCTTTCTTCAAAACTACGTGCGTTCGAAAAGCGCTCCTCTACCAACCCAGGGATGGGTTGGAGTAGAGGTGGGTTTACTTGGCAAACTTAAGAGCACCAAAGAAAAGGAAGGCCTCTTTTGTACTAAAAGGCATATCATTCCAAATTATAAGGTCAAATAGCGAGAAATGGGCATTATCCTTGCGACGCAGGAACAAAATTTGAAGGGGTAGATCTAGATAATGCAGTTCTTTGGGAACCACTAGAATTACTGTAATTCCCACAAAGACAAGTAGACTATGTGGTGTTTAAGAACTTATTTGTTAGGACAAAAATGATGGTGATTATGGATTTTAATAGACAAAGAGTGTAGATCGTGAAACAAGATTATGGATAATTAAAACATACCGGTGGAGAAGAACTACAGGGGCTCCCAAGTTTTGACCTATTTGAATTGATACCAAGTGAAAGGACGTAATTTACTGAGGACGAGTTAATGAAAGCATAGAGGGGAATCTCGAAACCTTGAAACTAAACTGGCAAAGTATTCCATTCATTTTAAGGAGAAAAAAATAGGAGAATTGATTACCTTAGCAACAAGGCGTTTCATATATGATTGGCTTTTAGGGTGGGAGTAGACCGAGCGACTTTGTGTTCGCCACGCTGTGGCGCTAAAGCGTGGCGTGTTTAAGCCACTATGTCTTGCCTGAGCCACATCACAGAGTGACCCATGTGTATGGGCACAACGCGACTGCGGTACGCGCCGTGCCTTTCGAGGCCGCAGTTCTAGCTTAGAGTCTGAGGACGAAGTAGTTGCATTACTTTTGCTTTGGCGGCTCGCCATCGTCGTTGCGAAAGACAGAGAGCACTATGGATGCACCCAATAACTTCATTGAGGCTTACTCATGGACAATTTTACACCATAATGCATGATTTGAAGGCAGACAGTGAGAAATTCTCCATCAACTTCAGGATGTCTTAAGGGAGTTTTGTTTGAGCTCCTTACCTTACTTGGCCCCTACATCCAGAAAGCCAATACAAACATAAGGTGGAGCATTACAGCTGAGAGGGACTTGCCATAACATTAAGGTATGTTAATGATATAATTATCAGTAGCAGACCTTTATTATAGATTCTGAACCATCAGAGTGTATTTCACTTTTACTCGAATACATGATGAACTAAGATTTCCTTTGGAATATGTAACTTAATTATCATACTTTTTTAAAAAAAAAATAGTTAATATGCTACTGAAAATATGGGAATGTTATTTTACTTCAATGTTTTATTGTGCTTAATATTCATCATAAATGCTTGAACAGTCAGAACATGGAGACATTGCCTGTGAAGCTGCAGCTGGTGCAGGGAATGGTGTGGGAGGTGAGATTGGTTTGCATTGTGTTGCTGTTGATTCTGAATGCGCGATTTTAGGGTAGAAATTGTGTGGTGCATGACTCATTGATGAACTTGGACCTAGGAAGAAATTATGTTGTGGAGGGAAATATTGCTGATTAGCAAGTGTTTGATGTTGGTTCTACCACTTGAGTGTATTCATGATTCAATCTTAGCATCTAGCTTTTCACTGTTAGGGATAAATTTGAAGTCAGGCATCAGACTAAGCAGGAATTGTTTATCAGAGTCATCTGGCGCATTTGCCTTTTTTGCTAGCGCTTGGAAAAGAACTTGCTCATCTGAATGTACTGGTTTCTTCTTCTTCATTTGATGAGTGAAAGGAGACAGAGGGTGAGAATCTTTCTTTGCATTTCTCCCGTCAGTTGAATCCTCTGCACCTTCCTCTTTATTTGGCTTTGTCTTGCAAATTTCAAGATGAAAAGAAGCTGTTTGAAGTAAATATACTTCTTTCTCCTACTTTCTTGGCCAGATCCCGACTTTTCTTTATTGATTGTTGCCAATTCTGTTTTAAAGGAGTCTTTCAAACTCTTCTATTTCCGTTGTATATCTGTAGCTGTAAATAAATTCCTTAGTTTTTAACATCAGTAATGATAATAATAACATTAATAATATAATAATGATATTATTATTATTGTTATTATAATAAGCAGTACTCAAAATATCTAATGTGTATTTTTGCACATACACGTGGCAACGTTATTTTCAGAAATAATAATAATAATATTTTTTATTGATATTTTATTATATTATTATAAGCAGTATTCAAAATGATTAATGTGTATTTTTTCACATACACGTGGCCGTAATGTAGCAAAATATGAAACTAAATGCATGTTATTTATTTTGTCCTTTCAAATACCTAGCAACTGGCTGTTCTTTCGCTAATTTTCATTACACTTTCCGATGTGGAATTGTCGCTGCTAGAGGAATCGTCTATGATGTCAGCGAAAAAATATGGCAGCATCTACATGACCTATGTTTCTCAGAAATGACAACGGGAGAATAGCTCAAGATTGAGAAAGCTTTCT
The DNA here is from genome assembly GCA_963969495.1 of Ceratothoa steindachneri. Taxonomy (NCBI): domain Eukaryota; kingdom Metazoa; phylum Arthropoda; class Malacostraca; order Isopoda; family Cymothoidae; genus Ceratothoa; species Ceratothoa steindachneri. Next base: position 31,340,770 of record OZ018324.1, read on the forward strand.
CTTTCAATCACAGTTTTCCAACTGCAATGGAACAATTGATGGAAAGCATGTGAGGCTCATTCAACCAAAAGGCAGTTGTTCTACAGCCTTTTGTTACAAGAGTTTTTTTTTCAATAATGTTCCTGGCTCTATGAGATACAAATTACAGGTTTACTTATGTGGATATTGGTTCCTATGGTAAAGCATCAGACTCCTCAATTTACAAAACAGTAACATCTACTAAAAAATGCAGCAAAATACATTGAGCATCCCAAGTGATAAACCAGTGTCAACCAATGGAGACCAACTTCCCTTCGTTTTGGTTGGTGACGAGGCCTTTGGTCTCTCGACTCACATGCTACGACCAAATGGGGGGAAAAATCTCTGACACAAGAAGAAAATCTTTAAATTTCGCCTATCAAGAGCAAAGCAATACATATAAAGTGCTTTTGGCATTCTGACAAATAATTGGCGTATATTCCACAGACCACTGGATGTAAAGGTTGAGAATGCTGAAAATCTTATCAGGGCATGTTGCACTTTGCAGAACTTTGTAAGAGAAAGGGATGGTGTAGAGTTTGAACACACACTGAATGTTGTAGGTCTGTATGATGGTAACGGTGCAATACAAGCAGGAGATCCTCGATCAGATCTAACAATAAGAGATAAGTTTAGAGGATATTTTTCCAGTGAAGAAGGATCATCAGTGTCTTGGCAAGAAAGACTGATTGGACACAAAGTGAGGTATAGTGACAAGTTAATTGTAAGCAGTTAGCCTAAAATGACTTAGTTTTAATTTATATTCCAATGTGTTTGTTTTTTTGTGCAAAATATGTATTCTAGATGCATTATCATTCATTGTGTTCAATGCATAAATATAGCGGAGTTGCACATGGACTTTATTGTAACTATAATACAGAAACATACCTGATTTGTTTTTTCCTGTACAATCCATCTTTCTGAAGCCGAACACAAAGATGTCACACATCTTATCCCATGTCTTGGCTTTTGCAATTTTATTGCTGTAGTCATTGCAGCTTACGTCCCATATCGCTGGTCGGTCTTCAATCTCAATAATAAATCTATTTTTTCTAGATCGAGTGTCTCCATGATATAGTCAAATGTGTCACTTGTAAACTACTCAATGTTAGATATGTGACTGTCAGGCAGCACGTGGCCGTCCCTCAGCCACAGTCGTTCGTGTGTGCGGGTCCTTGACGAAACAGTCGTTTGCTACAGACGCTCGTGTGCCTGGCGTGACTTCTAAATAATGGAAACCTATATGAATCCACATTCCCGCCACACACCTTTGCGACGACGTGGCGCTACAGGGTCGCTCGTGTACTTTTGCCCACAAACATGACGCCTAGATTTCTAAAGAGGGCCGGATCCTGACCTTGAGAGCCACCAAGGGGTAAGAGAATGAGTAATATTTAAGATTAACTACATCTAATGGAGTATCAATAAGTAATATTTGTTTTTAATGAGTTATTTTTAGAAAACGAGGTGCTAGAGAATTAAAGATATATTTGTGTGTAATGAGCATAAAAAGAGAATGGTAGGCCAGATGTGACGAAAAATAAATAATGTGAGAAATATAGATACGAAAAAGGAGCGGAGAAAAACCAAGCCTTGCCGAAAACTATAACTCACGGACTTCGGCAGAGATGTATGTGTTGCGATCCGAATAGATTGAGTATGAGATGATCGCTACGAGCAAAATCAGCTAATAGCGGCTCCATAGAGAAGTTTGAGTCCATGGCAGTAACAAACGCTGCCGAGTGATCAAAAAGTAACAGATTTATCCGCTGACCAGCATCAACTTCATGAAGAAGGCAAACAGTTACAAGAGCTTAATCAATGCTGTGAACTGCATTGTAACAAGATCCCTAGTTGACGCAAAATAAAAACAAGGTCAAGTTTATAGATACAAAAAGCAGTTGATAAAACCTAACCATTGGAGCCTACCAGAAAAGCATCTTTCGGCAGAGATATATAACTTCCGAGATAAATAGATGGGAAAAAGAATGAGAGATACGACTAAAAGAAGTCGTGTGGTTCCTTTAACAACTAGGAATTCACAACAGTATCAAATGCTGCTGAGAGTACAAAAAGTACCAGAATGGAAGACTGACCATCGACAGCGGAATGAGAAAGAGATAGTGAATGAGAGATAGTTTACTCTTTAATTCTTCTTGAAACTAGACTGGAAATTCTCATCAATGTTAGTGGAGGACATTTCATATATAATCAAGACTAACACACGTCTTTTGAGGACTTTGAAATGATCTAGGAAATTGAGGGATTCAGTGATCGCTTGCCGAGTAGTGCAAATTCATATTAGATTTCTTAAAGATTGGTCAAGCAGCTGCGCACTTGAAATTAGACCCTTTCCGCACCAGACTTTGGGGAAGTTTTAAAGATACCAACCAGGTAAGGATGAAGAACACTGGGGAAAATAAGGCGCAAAAATTAAGGGAATGAATCAAGTGTAGAACAAGCTTCTATCCAGAGAGAAGGTTAGTTGCTCAGGGAACAGCGAGGATGAGAAATATTTTAGAGCCGGTGAAATGTGGAATTTCTTTCTGCAAGGAAATAGGCAGAGGGAATTTCAGGACGTATATCTATTTTTTGCCAGGGAATAAATTATGGAATAAGGCATGGTATTTGGTGAAAAGGTATGAGGAATCAGGGAAGAAGAGATTCGAGGAAGAAGCTGGAAAATTGTCTGTATATTGTTTTGGGGGTGAGCAAGGATGCGGTGATTGAAATTTCAGGGTAAATATCAGAAGGCCAATCAATGAGGAAATCGCATTTACGCAATAATATTGCTGTTATTTATAATCTTAGGCTTGGGGTTCCCAAATGTATTTGGGTGCTTAAATTGAAGTGAGAGGTTAAATTCTCAGAGAATGCCGAGCTACCATGTATAGTTAGATTATTTCCTTATCTAATATGTCGCTCTTTTAGACATATTTGGTCCAGTTCATATCCTGTAGTCATCCACAACTAAGAACTAGTTTTAGATACACAATGAGAACCTGCCCCTTATTATAGAAAAATAGCGATTAATGTGTAGCTTACTATGGCGTAACTGCAATTTTAGTATGATTTGTTAAAATAATTCTATCTTAGTAAATGACAACAATATTTGAATAAGAACCTGCAAGGACATGAAAATCAGCAACCTACTGATGAAAAAAAAACTCACAAACCAGCAGTCTAACTTAAACGGTCTTATTGTCTAAGAAAAATTCCGATGACCCAAAAAGACTGAAAGTCCTATGTCAGCAACCAATACATTTATATGACCACTACTACCATCAGTAGATGCTTAATATTGCACTAATAAGAAGGCGAGGTCAGATTCCACTTTGTTCCACAATAGAAACAACAAATAACAAAAACTTTAATGCTATAAAACACCATTAATCTCAGAACCACTTGAACTTTCACCAGATAACCTTCCTCAAGCCACTGATAATTAACAAAAAATAGGTCCCATCTGCAGCATACATACAGCCTATCAGCTGTTCACCTAAAAGTGAGGTTTATCCTTTAGTTAGACTTATAAAAGTAGTAAAGAACGACCCCAAATTTCATTCTTCACAGATCGCAATCGCTAATCAACACCCACACCAGTAAAGGAAGAAACCTGGAATGAAGGTGCCTGAAATATAATGAAATCTTATAGGGTTAAGGGTAAAGGGAGGGGGGGGGGAAACTGGGCTAAGGCGAACGCTTTAATTTGAGTGGAATGAATTTGCCATGAATACTTCTTTTGCATCCTTCGCGGGGTTACCATTCACAGACTTTTCTCCTTGGGCGAAGAGGACCCCATAAACAGTAAACAGTGATAAGGCCTTCTTCATCTTCGGGCCTAACTTATGTCTAGGCTGAAGGCTAAGGAAGGATGGAGGAGAGTACGGACTTTGGAAGCCAACGATGATGAATGGCAAATATGTTTTACTGACAAATGACTTAATTGATTTCTTTATCTGACTGTGTTCATAATGTCCATTTAATTATAGGCCCCTTACTTTAAGGAGGTGTGACTTTTTTTCCTGATCTAGGCGCGGAGCTAATGAGAAGAAGTATGTTTTTTTTTTCCTTTTTTGCCTGTTGGGCGGAGTTAAAGAGGTGTGTGCCTATTTAATGTAGCTATACACATTTTTTCCCAAATCGGCTGCCACACCCTATCAGTAGGAAAGTTAATATTTGTAGTTTCACATATCTACGACAACTTAACCGGTTAAAGCACATACCACTCTATATTTACTCGACTTTCCCCTGTTATCTAGCATCGCGATATTTTCGTATCGCAGCTGTTTCCTTGCGTGTGTGTTTATGTGATCGCGTGGGAAACTACAGCTATTCGTTTGCTTATCTCATGTTTCTCTTAATAAATGTAAATTTATGATATAAGTATTTTACTCTAATTTACATTGTTTCTTTACTTATTACATGGCATATTATTTCAGGGATTAATGCGTGTGCCCAATTTCAGGATTTCTTAGGTCCAACAAGGAGCATATTTGTGAGGTTCCTCGTTGGATCTACTCCCTCTTGCACTTTGAATGCCACAAAAGCTTCCCCTCGGGTTACAGAGTAATAAACATGAAGATTTAATCAATATCGAGTCGTGGTAAACAATTTGTTTGCCCAGAGTCTTAAATGTCTTTGATATTCATATATACAAGGTATCCCAGAAAAAAGTTAACCGTAATTTGAATTAGTATAACTCCAAACCTATTAGAGATTTTTGAGTCCTGCAAAGCACAACAAATTTAACAACTATTTATTTGTTGTTTCTGGTAATTTCATTAAATTCCCTTTCACGATATTGATACACTAATGGGTTTAGTGGAGGCTATCAAAATTATGTTTACGCAAGGAAGTAAAATAATGAAAAATCGAAGTTTAAAATCAACAAATATATTTAAATCCATTTGTAACAAAAACACCTCTTCCTATGGCTAATACTAATTCATTTTTTTAATTTTCTAAGCACCGTTTACTTCCACATGATCTCCATTTCTTTCCAAGCACAGTTGTGCCTTTGATTGCATTGATTGAACAACTTTTTGGATTGACTTGTAATTTCCCTTAATTCTATTGAATTCCGTGTGATACGAACTCTTAACTGGTTGATGTTTTGTGGTGAAGTAGAATACACTATATTCTTTAGATATCCCCATTAGAAATAATCGCACGGTGTTAAGTCAGGGGATCTTGGGGGTCATTTAATTGCATGATTTAGCGAGACAATGCGGTTGTAAACGTTTCTCTTAGTTTTCTTCTTACAGCAAGCTGTCTAGGAGCTGGTTCGCCGTCCTGAATCCACCAAAGTCTATTGAATCGATTGTCGTAAATCTAGCGGAGTTCCGGGAAGATCCTTTTGGTGATCATGCATAGGTAGGCAGCCATTCCCGCAAAGTCCGATCTACAGAGACACTTTCTGCTGACAAATACGTGTGTCAAAGTTGAATGCTGGGGGAGGGGGGGCAGCGGCGCATATGGCCGAATGTTATCGCTATTTACCTTTCCATTTATGAAAAAGGCTGCTTCGTCACCAATCGCAATGTTTTCCATGAAGCGAGTAAGTTTATGGAGAAGCCATTCGACAAATTGTCTACGACAAGGAAAATCAGTTTCAAGAAGCTGGTTTTTGGCATGCATCTTATAGGGATGCCATTTGAAGTCATGTTTAATAATGCGGTTAAATGATGTCTTTGACAAATGTAACCCATTCTTTCTGACTGATACATGTGGATTTTGAAAAAGTTTCATCTCAACATATTCGATATTTTATGTTGGTTCTTATGGTTCTCATACAACCCGAACGACCTTTATTTAGATTTAAGCATGTTCCTTCATGTTGGTACTTGCATACATTTTTACAAATTGTGGGCTTGCTTGGTGGGTGCCTACCTGGAAAACGTTGTTCAAATGAATCTTTTACTTGTTTCATACTGATAGTCTTAATAAAGTTTGTGACTACAAATACGCGTTGATCTTTTGTTAACTGCATGATTAATAAGGTTCTATGGAAGTAAACGCTTTGATTTGCTTAGTAAGCAATAATGACGAGACCATATCAAAGCGTGGTGAAAACCCAGTGTAAAATGGCCTAGGCTTTGCTTGAAGAAACGCACAGTGACCTAAGCTACCTAGTCGCCATACACTTCTCTTGAAAGTGCACGGTGGCCTAGCCTTCCTAGGCTTCGTTTCATTATTTTACTTCTTTGCGCAAACATATTTTTAATAGGCTCCACTAAAACTATTATTTTATCAATATCCTAAAAGGAAATTTAATAAAATTTCCAGAATCGACAGATAAATAGTTGGTAAATAAAACACTTTTGTAGGACCCCAAAATCTCGAATAGTTTTTGAGTTATCCTAATTCAAATTACGGTTAACTTTTTTCTGGGACACCCGGTATATACATATATATTCATATATTTACTTAAAAATTAGGGTCTTTTAACTAGCTGATATGATTATACTATATGTTACAATTCTAATATACGATATATACATTTTGGTGCGCAGGAGGGTTATGTACAAAATATCGAGGCGTGCGGACAATTTGCCTCTTTCTCTTTTATTATAATAGACCGGGGCAATGAAGTCAACGTCTACATATCATTATTTTATTTAGCTAATTCTATCTTTCCATGCAAATTATTTTAAAATAAACTCTTATTTTAAATACATTTTACCTTGAGATTGGATTTTCTAGAATTACGGAGACTTACAATACTTTATTATTTTTTGTAATGTCCATAATTACGCACGGTAGTTACCAGTTTTCAGGAGCGTTTGGAAGTGGAAACTTCAGCTCTTAAATGCCAACAAAATTCGTGAGCGGGTCTGTGTGCGTGGCTCTGCTTTATTATGGTTTATATTTACAGATTTGTGCAAGCAATCCACATTAAATCTACTCTGTTATTCCATTTTGTTATGCTAGGTTGCAACACATGAATTTTAAAGTAGCAAAAATCCTCGATTCTTCCTTTCAGACCATGTGTTGCCAACAATTGGGGGTCTGGATGTTTGCGTTGCAGACCATATTCTGCGAACAAAACTTATTTTTTTATATACATTAATTTGTGTACGCATGGAACTAAGAAATTGGGTAAAACTTTAAATTAGTATTTGCACTCACCTTTTTAAACTTATTTATGGTATTAACTTTAAATTAATAAGTTGATAAACTTTGTACACTTAATACTGGGTTATTAATAATTTTGCAGCCTTTATACGCTTGATTCTTCCTACTAAAATAGTGATATTATTCACACTACCGGGCACGATGCTTCTTTTCTATAAATTTTAATATTTTTAACTGAATAAGCACTGCACTAAATATTCGCTGGTAGATTGGTCTGCATACATTCGGATCTTTATACACATTACTGGTATTTAAAACTTTAAACACATTTTCAATTGTTATTATTAATTTTTAAAAAGTTTACCTAAACGTATGACGTAAATTCGTCCGCTGTTCCCTCTTGATCTAGGGTTGTCCATTTGAGCTGCGATGATGGGAGCTATATTGATATGTAGAGCCTAGACAAACTCTTGCTGGGTTAGATATCCACTTACGTCCACCTGTTATGGTTTATCTTAGCTCATCCAGTTGTTTACAGTCGTCCGGTGTGTAGAAAAGAAATGGTCTTCTTACCAGCCTAACGGCCAGCGTGGATCCTTCACCCGTAATCGGTATTGACGATCTCGCAAAAACTCATAAATAAAGATTTAGGGGCGTCCTCTTGTACCCATCGTGTGGAAGATCTCCATGAAATCGTATGAACATGCAGTATCATAGGCACTTTGCAGATCGAAAAATACACTGGCGTTGTGCTTATCACCAAGGAAGGGCTCCCTTACGTCATTTTCCATTCGGAGCAGATCATCAGAAATGGAGTAGAAGCTACACTGTGCATAAGATGCTAGAGCGATTAGGCGAAAATCAGCAAGGTTAGAATGGTCGCCCCCCCATTTGCCAAAAACGTTTACTGTATTCATCCCTCTAGAGTCTAGGGGGATACATTCTGTGCAGATCCTGTATCTCCCTTTGCTCACCTTTATGTTAAATCATGGTATACTGGAAATCGACTGGACCAGTGGAGGTGCCTGCGCACGAAGCGAGAGTGGAACGCAACTCTCATGTCGCTAGAGGTTTCTGCGCCTTTAGAAATAAAGTAAACTCAGCGGCCTTCAGCGATATCACAAATTGCATTGAAAGCTGGCGTAGCAGCATCTCGGCTAGAGAATGCGGAGAAAGCGATAGCGAAAGCTCTGCTACGGATGAGTCGTCCGACAATCTGGTCCTATTATCCTGGAGAACGGGAAGATGGTCCTACGAGAACTTGCCCCGAAACATTTTGACTTTCTTCCGCCATAAGTAAAAAAAATGTATACCCCCTAGGAAGAAAGGCGTGTGTGCTTGGAAACTACGGATCCTATCTCTAGCTCGAGAAAATTCACGAACAGTGAAATCGTTCGTGCGGCACTAATAGTGCATATAGGCATAACGCTTTGGTTTGAGGGCTGTGTCACACTTGGCTAACGGCCAGATGATCAACGAATAGTAGTCAGGCCCACGGAAGTGAGGTTGCCGGAGAAGAACTCAACGCCCTCATAAACCGAAATAAACTCCTCAACTCGGACAAAAAAATCTGTTATTTCTTGAAATGTTGTCCACCGAGCCTGCATCCAGCACAAGTGGAGATGTGTCTCATAGAGAACGGTGCAGAAAAGGATATTTGAATGGAAAATTAGTCACTACGATGAATGACATCAAAAACATCCCGCCTAAAATCAGTCTGTGTATCCGTAGACACATGGATAGATCATGATATGAAATGAAGCAATTCTCGGGAAATGATGCCTAAACTTATCCACATGTAGGATACCTATCTCCATTTCATCAATCAGGAAGGCAA